>BDMV01000002.1:8579902-8962343 GCA_008326285.1 Oryza officinalis | reverse complement strand
AATAAATAGGGGCGGCGCGGCGGGAATCCCGCCGGGATTTGCGGCGGCGCGGGCGCGGCGGCCGGCCGTGTCGGAGGCGGACTCGGCCGCGGGCGGGCCCACGCGTCAGCGAGCGCGGCGCGGGGGAGGCGGCGCAGACTTTCCGGGCGGCTCGGGCCGTGGCCTCGGGCCGGCCCGGGAAGGAAGAGGGGCGCGGGGCGCGCGGCGGCTTGGGCCGGCTGGGCTGAAGGAGAGGGGAGGAGGCGCGCGCGACGGCGGCTTGGGCCGGGGGGAAAAAAAGATGGGCCGACGGCCCGAGAAGAGGAAAAAGAAAAAGAAAAAAGGAAAAAGAAAAGGAATTTTTCCTAGGGATTTGTTTATTGCGCTTGAGGGTTTTTAATTGGTTAAAATTATTTCTGAGGCTCTGAAAATTCCACTAAAAATCCTGTTACTGTATTTTGACATGGGGAACTCAAGAAAAATTCCACCTTGCCATTTCCACTCCTTTAATGCATTATTTAATTGGGTTTTTCTCCAGATTTAATTCAACAATTTCTCAGATAAATTATTAAATTTGATTTTTATGATTTGGGAGAACTTCAGGGTGTGACAAACCTACCCCCCTTAAACGGAATCTCGACCCCGAGATTCGGAGGTGCTGGCGAAGAGGTGCGGATGGGCAGCCTTCAATTGATCCTCTCTTTCCCATGTAGCTTCTTCCTCGGAATGATGGCTCCACTAAACTCTGCAGAACCTGGTAACCTTGTTTCTGGTTCTCCTCTCGTTGGTTTCGAGAATACGAATCGGCTTCTCCACATAAGTCAAGTCCTCTTGAATCTCAATTTGATCAGGACTGGCCTGTTCTTCCAGTACTCTCAAGCATTTCTTCAATTGCGAGACGTGAAACACATCATGGATACCAGCCATGTTGGGTGGAAGCTCAAGCTGGTAGGCAACTTCTCCTCGACGCTCGCGGATCTTATATGGTCCCACAAAGCATGGTGCCAATTTGCCTTTAGTTTGAAAGCGGTGTACTCCTCGAAGCGGTGTGACACGAAGGTACACGTAGTCCCCTGCTTCGAAAACTAACTCCCTTCGACGATTGTCGGCATAGCTTTTCCGTCGAGATTGCGCAATTCTCAACCTTTCTCTGACGGTTCTGACCTTTTCCTCCGCATCGCTCAAGACTTCAGTCCCAAATAGTTGTCGTTCTCCGGTCTGATCCCAAAAGAGCGGGGTACGACACTTTCTGCCATACAACGCCTCAAATGGTGCCATCTGCAAGCTGGCTTGATAACTGTTGTTGTAGGAGAACTCGGCATATGGCAAACTCTTATCCCATGCTCCGCCAAAATCGAGCGCACAGGCTCTGAGCATATCCTCAAGTATCTGGTTCACTCGCTCAGTCTGGCCATCAGTTTGCGGATGGTAAGTCGTGCTAAAATTCAAACGGGTTCCCAATTCTTCTTGTAATTTCTGCCAGAACTTTGAGGTGAACTGGCTTCCTCGATCCGATACGATCTTCTTAGGCACTCCGTGTAAACACATGATTCTTGCGAGGTAGAGTTCTGCTAGCTTCTTTCTAGAGTAGGTAGTATGCACAGGAATGAAATGAGCCACCTTCGTGAGTCGATCCACGATGACCAAGATAGAATCATGTCCAGACGACGTTCTTGGCAAACCTGTGATGAAATCCATTCCAATTTCTTCCCATTTCCATTCCGGAATTTGGAGAGGCTGTAACAGTCCTGCAGGCCTTTGATGCTCTGCCTTGACTTGCTGGCACACGTCACAGAGTGCGACGAATTCAGCTATTTCTCTTCTCATGCTAACCCACCAGAACTTCTCTTTGAGGTCTTGGTATATCTTGGTACTGCCAGGGTGAATTGAATACTGAGTTTGATGGGCTTCCGTGAGTATTAACTCCTTTAACTCCTTGTCTTCTGGGATGCACAGTCTTTCTCCCATCCATATCGTGCCATGCTCATCTTCGGAGAAATCTCGGGCCTTTCCAACCCTCATGTTTTTCTTGAGCTCTGCTATCTCCGGATCTTTAGCTTGAGCTGCTCGGACCTGCTCCACGAGCGTTGGTCGTGCTTCTAGAGCGGATGCAAACCCATGTTCAACAATACTGAGGTTCAGCCGTTCGAAGTCTTGTTGCAACTGGCTGCTCATCCCTTCCATACAGGTGGAACTGCAGTAGCTCTTCCGGCTTAAAGCATCTTCCACTACATTAGCTTTACCGGGATGGTAGTGGATTCCCAGATCATAATCTTTAATCAATTCCAGCCATCTTCGCTGACGGAGATTTAAGTCCGGTTGGGTGAAGATATACTTCAAACTCTTGTGATCCGTATACACCTCACAACGGTTCCCAATAAGGTAATGCCTCCAGATCTTTAAGGCATGTACCACTGCTGCTAATTCCAAATCATGAGTGGGGTAATTATTCTCATGTGGGCGCAGTTGACGCGAAGCGTATGCAACCACTCTGCCTTCTTGCATCAATACACATCCTAGCCCTTGGCGAGACGCATTGCAATAAACCTAAAAATCTTTAGTCTGATCTGGCAGAATTAAGACTGTACCTCCTCGAGCCAAAAGTCGCACTTGCTAAACTTGGCATACAACTTGGGCTTTCCTGAAACTGCGGCAGAACTCCGCCCAAGTGACCTCCGTTTCGGGTGAACGGGTAACCAAATAGTTATCCCACCAAGCCGAAGCGGGACCCTGCAATTGATGGGTAGCGAAAGCGACCTTCTCTTGATCATTGCACTGGAGTAGATTAAGCTTCTTCTCAATAACATGAAGCCAATCGTTCGCTTCCATGGGATTGGTGGTACTCGAGAAAACCGGCGGTCTGACACGAAGAAACTCTAGCAACTTGGATTGAGGCGGTGGTTGATTCTGTTGGGCCTGCTGCTGCTGCTGTTGAGCTTGTTGTTGCATCTGTTGCAACATCTGCTGTTGCATTTGTTGATGCTGCTGCTGCATTTGCTGCATCATTGCTGCCAGCATTTGGGTCTGGCTAGCTAGCACTTGAGCAAGAGTGGGGTTATCCGGTGGTGGAGGAGGAGCGTTGGTGTTTGTTCCATTAGCTTGGGATCCCTCCTGTCCGTTGTTGTTACCACTTGTCCTGGTGTTGACCATCTGGAGGAGAAGAACCAGCAGAAAGAAATGGACAAGAAAGAAAACAGATTGCTCAGAACTAATCTTTAATATGTTATTAATTTAATTGTAATTGTTCTGATCTAACTTAAAACACTTCCAAAACAGCATGCAAAAATCCTTAATAAGATAGCCATACCATAGGCACATGGTATCGACCATCGACTAACCCCAAGCAACAAACCTAGCACACAGCAACTAACAAGCAATCAAACTAACAAAAACGGAAAAACTAAGGGTAACGAGCCTAATGCTCGGAACGGTTTCCGGAATCTGCCATGGCAGTGTCTCCACTTGTTGGCTCTGAACTTGAACCACTGCCATTGCTACCACTGGGTGTGGCGTGCAACCAACCTCCGCTACCACCGGCTGGACCCTGGTACGCAGACGTTGAGGCGAAGGTGACGGCGAACCCTGGTGGCGGCGGCGGAACTGGCGTTGGAGCGGGTGGTGAATTCCTTGGCGCAAGCTGGATACGTACAGGAGCGATGGTCCTCTTCCTTGGCATGGTGCGAATCCTGAGTCCTCCTGACGCTGGGTGTCCTCGCAACCTAGCATTATCGGCCTTGAGCCGTGTGACTTCATCCTCCAAGCGGGCAATCTTGATCAACTTCTGGTCATTAAGAGCCTTGGATGCCCTGTGGAGATCGGCGTGCATCTTGTCCAGACCCTTCATCACTGTGACCATCCGTCCGAAGGTAGTGTCGTTCTCCTCCGCTGCAGATCGATAGGTGCTGCTGGTGGAAGAGCTACCGTGACGAGGATGATAACGGTATGCTGAGCTGTGGAGGGCGCAGTCGTGCAGTTCTCGCATCCTGGCCATCATCAAGTAAGCCGCCTCTTGACAGGCGTGCTCGTCAGATCCTCCTGAAGCGGTGACCACCATATTGGGAAGACTGGTGCCCACGAAGCCATGTACTTCCAAACGGACTCGGAACGGGAACTCGCCATTGAGAGGCTCGATCGTGGTGTACTCCGGCGCTTCAAGGTACCCTACAACCAAAGTCACACAGGCAAGCTCTCCCACGAAGCCTTCCATATTCTGACCACGGTGCATCGGGGGATGACCTGCCATCTACAGAGGGTAAAGGAACGGGACTCAACATATGCTCAAAAAGAAAATTTTGATGCAAGGAACCCCTTTTTTTTTTCAAAAACCCCAAAGACCACCATTCCCGGATTTTTCCCAAAACAATTTAAAATTCAAGGGAAAATGCACATGAAAAATTTTAGAGGGCTCTTAAGGTTTCCAGTTGGCTTGTCCTACGGTCAAGTTCGGCTCTGATACCAACTTGTCATGCCCAGAAATTCACTACCAGAATTTCCAAAGCAAATTGTGTATTAAAATCCCTGTCCAGGACCAGCCAGGGTACACAAATGACAAAGTTGCCATGCAGATCCACGTCTTACAAAACAATAAAAAAATCTCTTACAAAACTGCAGCGGAAAAAGAAAACAAACTATTCTAATAAACTAAACACTTGCAACGTAGCGACTCCAAACCACAGGCACTCCTCGACGGTAGTAACAAGCCTACTCTTCTGAAAAGTCTTCCTCTCAAACATACTCCAACTCTGGTGTGGGGAAAAATAAAGCAAGACTGAGTACTACCCACTGTTCTCAACAAGTCATACCGGAAAGGAAAATAATGATGCAAGTAATAACAAAGGAGAGCTGCAATGGTTATTTTGCATAAAATACGCATTTAAAAACAATAGTTGAAAGCAGTAAAATAGTTGAATTAATTATTCATAATTAAACCATCACTGTAGCGTTGGACAGTGATGGTTTAATTATGACTAATTAATTCAACTATTTTACTGCTTTCAACTATTGTTTTTAAATGCGTATTTTCTGCAAAATAACCATTGCAGCTCTCCTTTGTTATTACTTGCATCATTATTTTCCTTTCCGGTATGACTTGTTGAGTACAGTGGGTAGTACTCAGTCTTGCTTTATTTTTCCCCACACCAGAGTTGGAGTATGTTTCAGAGGAAGACTTTTCAGAAGAGTAGGTTTGTTGCTACCGTCGAGGAGTGCCTGTGGTTTGGAGTCGCTACGTTGCGAGTGTTTAGTTTATTAGAATAGTTTGTTTTCTTTTTCCGCTGCAGTTTTGTAAGAGATTTTTTTATTGTTTTGTAAGACGTGGATCTGTATGGCAACTTTGTCATTTGTGTACCCTGGCTGGTCCTGGACAGGGATTTTAATACACAATTTGCTTTGGAAATTCTGGTAGTGAATTTCTGGGCGTGACATTGGACTTTGCGGAAGTCTCATCTCCCTCCTCCTTCCCTCATAGTGCGACGTCGCAGGCTGGTTTTCAAGGTCGTTGTGCAAAGCCATCGAGCTTCGCCTCCTTCATCATCATGCTGTGGGAAAATCGGCTCGACGCCGTCGCCACCCCGAAGCTCCTGTCCCACCAGCCGGCCACGCACCGCCCTCTCCTAGTAGGCCATCACCCTGAAGAAGATGGCGAGGAGAATGGAGGAAGAAGAAAGAATTGGCCACTGACATGTGGGGCGCATGATGACTCAACCGGGTCGACCATAGTCAACTCTCCACCTCAGCCAAAACCGGGTATAATACTTTCCTAGGACCTTGGGTAATCCAATTTTGTGTGTTGAGGGACACACCAATTTTGTATGTTGAGGGACACACTATTTTTGTATTGCAGTTCAAGGACGTGATCCAAACTCGACGTCAAGATGAGGGACATAGAATGAACTTATTCCTTTTTGAGCAGTTGCACCAGTCGGCGTGCCGCGATGCTGTAAAGACTCAGGATTTGGGAAATGCTCATCAGCATCGACCAAAGCCAAAAGTCGAACGCCATTGGAAAATAACATGTACTTCCTCCTTGATCATTTGTGGCCCCTCCTGTTTATTCCAAAATTAGTTCATTTTTAAGCGATCATTGTATCAGAGTTTGTGAAAGTGGGGATTATTGAAGAAATAGGAACTGGGGTCCCAGTTCCCTCGGGGACCTGTTGCATCGTGGTCCTACAGGATCGTTTTCATACTTATAGAATTCATTGCCTATCAGAAAACCACTCGGGTAGTAGGTGAAACATGGCGTAAGGTGGGAACTAGGGCCCGGTTCAGTCCGGGCCTCGATGCCCAACACTATACAAGGTTTACATCTTCAAGGTACTAAGAAGAGTGTGGAAACCTACAAGATCTACATCTTCTAGTGTTGATGCAAAATCTGTCCCGTCAAGTGTGCCAAAAAATGTGTTGACATAGATCTTGCGTGTGACACACGAAGGCTTAGGAGTTCTGCTTAGCTCTAGTGCAGGTCCTAAACTTTGATGACATGCGGGCATGCCAGTTAGTTTGATCCTGCAACTGACAATATATATATATATATATATATATATATATATATATATATATATATATATATATATATATATATATATATTGGTGATCAAGGAGCCGACGGCCAATAAGCCTATGTAGCGATACTAGCCAATGTCGATAGGGTTTTGAACAATCGGCTATATGTCTGATATAGATTCTGACACTTGGATAAATAAAATGATTAAAGAATATATCGGTTGGGAGTCCGATGTCATTAAATCAAATGATTAAATAATCAATGCAACCTTTGCTGCAATCGGCTAAAATTAACTTGTATATAATACTTATAAGCCAACGCAACACTTAAACAATATCTAGATAACTCATCGGCTAAAACCCTAATGAAACAATAATTGATGCCTACTGACTTGAATAAATCTAACTTACAACCACAACCCTATAGGTCGAACCCAACCAATGCAGCATAAGGTTGATAATTGCCAGATAGATTTGAGCAAGCCAATATGACACCAATTAAAGTGGTAATGTATTAAATTTAACCAAGATAGTAAAACAATCAAAGAGAAATTTAACACATCAGATAAGATCGGCTAACTCTCCGATGAAAAATTAGCATGAATCTATCGGCTTATCAAGACTTTGATTATCAATAGCAATCTAGGAGATCAGACCTAACTGAGACAGTATGAGATTGCGTTTAATAATATAATCTCAATGAGTCGATAAATCTATCTAATGTGATGGATATAACAAATCTATCTAAAGCATCATTTTGATTGTAAAGATATATCAGCTAAGACAGAAGATCAGACCTAACCGAGACAGTCCCAACTAAACCGATGCATCTCTAAATACAATGTTATTAAAGATAGAATTGAAATATCAGGTAGGCAAAATATATCAACCAAACCAGAGCGAACCAAAAGGTCAAATCGATGCAGCCTTGAACAACACCAATGTAACCGATACAATTGCCAGGGCCGGTGGAACTTTAGGGTTTACCCCTTTGCCGGAGATCGAAGCCGATGCAGCCCCGTGTCAGGTGCCAAGTTCCGCCGGTGATAAAAAAATCTCAGAAACGAGGGTGGCGATGCGTCGAGAGTAGTTGTATTGATCGAGGGATAAATTACAATGACCCCGGGTGTACATATTTATACCCATGGGTAGATACTAGTCCTTATTAGACAAGACACAAACTTTCCTAAAGATAAAGTAAAATATACAAGTCCTAATCAGACTCTAAACAATCTTTCATAAAAATAAAAAGGAAACTAACTGACTCTCCCTAATTAATATATAAATTGCCATGCCGCATTCTTCTTGAACTTGGCCTCTTCTGGATAAGCTTTCTTTATTTGATTAATTTCCCTAATCAAATCTACTAAGAATCCGACTGCTGGTGACTGATAATTTCCATCGGCCAATTCCAGGACCCTGAGGCCAATACTGACTCTAGGCCGATGACGACTTCGGGGCTTACCAAATTTTGGCGTTAACATCTAGGTACCAAGAAGAGTGTAGAAACCTACAATATCTGCATCTTCTAGGTACTAAGAAGAGTGTGGAAATTTACCAGATCTACATCTTCTAAATACCAAGAAGAGTGTGGAGACCTACAAGATCTACATATTCAAGGTACTGAGACAAGTATATCTTAACATTGGCACTCCTTTCAAGGCCATGTCCATCATGAGCCCCATCATCAATGACATCTTCGAGAAGCTTGTTAGAATTAACTAAACATCTAGTCAAACAGCGGGGGAGCGTGCCGGGCCTCGGGGGTACCTGCAGGGCCCGTGCACGGTTCCAATGTCAAGCACGAACCGTGCCCCGGGACTACAGGCTGCCAGCAACCCCAAGGCATGAGTCTGGCTTTAAAGCAAGGCTTTATAATATTATTACCATGTCGAAAGGCGAGCCTAGCTGCGCTTGTCGCCTAGGTTTGACCTGGGGCCACATCGGCGGTGCTCACTACCCCGAGCTTGGTGGAAATCTCCTCCCGGCCAGCTATGCAGGGTGGTGAGCCCGGCGATGAGACGACGAGTAGTGGCATTAAACCATAGCAAAGCGGTACACAAATAATTATAGTTTGAGGTTACAACTCAGATACATGCAAGAAGCGCTAGCAAGGTGTGAAGTGATCAAGCTAGCAACGTCACCTGAAGGAATAGGGCTAGGTCAACGCGTCATGCATTGGCGAGCGACACTTGGTGTGGAGAATATGGGTACCGGGTACCCACATGGCTTCCATATCCGACTGGAGATAGGGGGTGGGCCGAATCCATATATTATGTAATAGAGTAGGACTCAATCATAATATTGCCATGTGTTCTATGGCATGGCCTAGAGTTTCGATTGAGTACTACCATGTAATAGATTAGGAAACTGATGTCGTATCTGGCTAGGTTTTCCTCTTTGTAACCTTGCCCCCAACCTATATAAGGTGGGCAGGGAGCCCTCTAGGGGGCATGAGGACAGAGATATTTACAGCTCGATCGTCAGATCAATATACACCCGGCGGATACAATCTCCAAACAGGAGTAGGGTATTACCTCTCATTGAGAGGGCCTAAACCTGTCTAAATCCTTGTCTTCCACATCCATCCACTTTAAGGTCTCGTGCGCTACCCCCTTTTATTATTACCGAATTCCAGTTTCGACAGTTGGCGCGTCAGGTAGGGGTTACGCCGAGTTTCCAATCAACGAGTGCGATGGAACCGATCTCCAATATCGCCGGATTCATCTTTACCCCAAGTCTCTGTCTCGGATTAAGTCTAGCTGGGGGAGATCAATCTCGGCATGATCAGCGATTTAATCTCCGACATCATCGGGTTTCTTCACCGTCGGTTGTCTTAATCATTGCCGACTGGTTTCTTCGCCTCCACGGTTGGTGTGCTCCGTCGCCGTTGCTGATGGTGACATCATCTTCACCGCCGACTGCCTTCGTCGTCGCCGAGTGATTTCTTCGCCTCCACGGATGGTGTGCTTCGCCGTCGTTGCTGACGGCGACATCATCTTCACCGCCGACTGCCTTCGTCGTCGCTGAGTGATTTCTTCGCCTCCACGGATGGTGTGCTTCGCCGCCGTTGC
Organism: Oryza officinalis; assembly: GCA_008326285.1. Taxonomy (NCBI): domain Eukaryota; kingdom Viridiplantae; phylum Streptophyta; class Magnoliopsida; order Poales; family Poaceae; genus Oryza; species Oryza officinalis. Next base: position 8,952,786 of record BDMV01000002.1, on the reverse strand, counting down.
TGATGGCAATATCGTCTTCACCGTCGGTCGTCTTCATCATCGCTGACTGATTTCTTCATCGCCGGCTGCCTTCATCATCGCCGAGTGATTTCTTCGCCTCCACGGATGGTGTGCTCCGCCGCCGTTGCTGATGGCGACATCATCTTCACCGCCGACTGCCTTCGTCGTTGCCGAGTGATTTCTTCGCCTCCACGGATGGTGTGCTCCGCCGCCGTTGCTGATGGCGACATCGTCTTCACCGCTGGCTGCCTTCATCGTCGCCGTGTGATTTCTTCGCCTCCACGGATGGTGTGCTCCGCCGCCGTTGCTGATGGCGACATCATCTTCACCGTCGGTCGTCTTCGTCGTCGCCGACTGATTTCTTCGCCTCCACGGTTAGTGTGCTCCGCCGCCATTGCTGATGGTGACATCGTCTTCACCGCCGGCTGCCTTCGTCGTCGCCGACTGGTTTCTTCGCCTCCACGGTTGGTGTGCTCCACCGCCGTCGTTGATGGTGACATCGTCTTCATCGCGGGCTGCCTTCGTCGCCGCCGACTGGTTTTTAGCCTCCATGATTGGCGGATTCTGTCGTCGATTGATCGGTTTTCTCTGCCGTCACCATGGAAATATCAAAAAGCTAAGTCATCATTAATTTTCTTCTTTATGTGATATTTTCTTTTTCCTCTGCCTCACTACATCAACTGGTTTTCCGTTGAGCAGTGAGTCGGGGGCTACAGATGTTACATCATATTTTTGCAACAATCTTCGTAATATTTATCTTGATTGCTTGCGAAATAATCCGAGTAAAAAAAAAGTACTGATCGAGTTGTGCAGCTCTATTTTCCCTATGCTTTCCATTTGGTTTGTCGATGGATAGTTGCCTTTGGGCCGAATCCTAGCACCCGGAGGCTCGTTGGATGGAGTGTATAACGCAAGGTGCTAAGTATTACTCGGACAAAATCAAAAGCATAAAGATAAAATAAATTGTTTTCTACTCTTAACAATTGCAAAAGTACCCGAGTAGTAAATTCTGATCCGTGAAGCTTTGTTCCATGATGACGAACTCATGTCAATGACTAGTCGGGCAGAGTGTTTAAACGTAATGAGTCATCTACTCGGGGAAATCAAAATCGACAAGAGGAGAAATACATACTTATAAATATTTTAAAATGCTTGAATTTTCCTCAAGTACTATATTTACATCAGATACTACTCATCCTATATTTATACCACAGGATCCAAATCCAGATATGCACAGTAGGGATCCATGGCTATAAGCTCATCTCCTACGCTTGGGGAATGGATCAGTCAGAACATCACCGCCTGCTTGCCTTCGTCGCCGCTGACTGGTTTTTAGCCTATACGGTTGGTTGGTCACACCACCGTTGTTGGGCGCCTATGACTTCATCGTCGGCCTGCCTTCGTCGCCGCCGACTGGATTTTTTGCCTACACGGTCGGTCGGTTACACCACCGTTGTTGGGCGCCTATGACTTCATCGTCGGCCTGCCTTCGTCGCCGTCGACTGGATTTTTCGCCTACACGGTCGGTCGGTTACACCACCTTTGTTGGGCGTCTACAACTTCATCGTCGGCTTGCCTTCGCCGCCGACTGGATTTTTCGCCTACACGGTTGGTCGGTTACACCACCGTTGTTGGGCGCCTATGACTTCATCGTCGGCCTGCCTTCGTCGCCGCCGACTGGATTTTTCACCTACACGGTCGGTCGGTTACACCACCATTGTTGAGCGTCTACGTCTTTCGTCGATGACTAGTTTTTTCGCCATCGACTGGTGGTTTTGTCTTCACGACTACGCGTCTTCGTCATCATGGCTGTACAATTTTATCACCATTGAGGAGCAACTTCATCTTCATTGTCTTCGATTTCTACTCGGACATCTCCCATGGGTCTCTTCACTCAAGCAATGGCTACTCCATGACAAGCTATAGTTCTTGACTCTATGTTCAGTTGTTTTCTAACTAAGCATAAAGTCGGGGGCTACACAAATACAAGACTCAAAATTCTGGTTGTTATGTCAAGATAAAGCAATCATTCGTCTTCGCTCCAGAGCAGACTTTCTACTTCAGCAACTCCAATATTTTCGTCGACAATTTTGGCTCTTAGTTGATGCTACAGCCTATTCCAAGTTTTTCAAGTGTTAAGTTCAAGATTTAATTTATATGTCATGATCGAGTTTGGAGTTTTACTCGGATATTACTTCAAGCCTCCTAAGTTTGGCCTTGGGAGTTTGGAATCATCAACCAATCAACTCAGATTCGATGAGTTGGACAGCAGCATCTACTTCCTCCAAGTGAAGCATCTTCAACAGCTACAATATCAAGTGCCACCATAACAGTTTAATGGATTATTATCATGGATGTTACCATCGGTACCTTCGTCATCGGCATTATCTTCATCTTCAGTCAACTACTGTCAACCAAGTTCTTTGCTTCAGGAGTTTGAGCCTCGTCTACACTAAAATTTGACTGGGACATCAACGTCTCTATCTTCATCAACATCTTGCCATGTCTCTTCGGCCTTATCTATTCTGCCACCGTTGACGGGCAACTTTGTCTCTACAACCGACTATTTTTCCTGCTGCGGATTGACACCGCCACCGGTTGCGTCTGTCACAATTGGTGGCCTATTATGCCGCAGTTGATTAACGTTTTCGTCTTCATCGTCCGGTTATCTCCATCATTGCCGACTGGTGGTCTCGCTGTCATTGCTGGCCTACGTCGTCACTGCTGATGTGTGTCTTCATCTTCAACATCGACTTGCCTTGGTCGCCGACTGGATTTTTCGCCTACACGGTTGGTCGGTTACACCACCGTTGTTGGGCGTCATCGTCTTTACTGCTAGTCGCCTCGTCTGTTGTTGCCGACTAATCTTCTCGATTCCACGGCTACGCTTCTCCGTCACCGTTGTTGAGAAACTTCGTCTTCATAGCTGACCATCTCTGCTACCGTCAGTCATCATTACTGCTGGTCACGTTTACCGTCGCCGATTGTTTTCTTCATCTCCATGGCCGACTGCATCAATTGCCACCAATGGATAACCTCGACAGTGTCAAAAGAACAAGTAACATACTCAGGGGCTTATTAGCTCTATCACGAGGATCATACTTTCAATTTGGACTTATTCCGGCTACATGAGACATGAATTCACAACCATGGGCCTATCTCAAATGCTCAAAGTCTGGATCAATCATTATTTTCCACGAGAACCATCATCCGAGTACTTGCGCTAGTCGGGATTAAAATATCATATATACTTCGGTGCGTCCCATGAGGGATAACCACTCGGATCAGAAGTTGCTCAGTTGAGATGCGCTTGGTCTACATCACCAGGGAGATTTATCACTCGGGAGCATATTAATAGGAGTGCTATATATGTCATCTTTTAAGGGTATCGGTGGGCATATTTTGGGTCTGATCTCAATATGTCTGCAGCCCGTATTCTTAGGTGTGGCTTGTCACGTGTCTCTAGGGACTTAAGCAAATTTGCCTTGGCAATATGCACGTGTTCTATTGCCCAATACCTTCAAAATTGTAACATCCTGAATATTTCGACTTTGGAATACGGAATTAAAAATTCAGAATAACCAAAAATCTTTTTCAAAATACTTTCATGCCTGAACTAACTCAATTCGATCTGTCGTTTTTCGTTTACACGTGGGCTAATAGACGAACGTCTGAGGATACGTCGGTATTTGATTTCAAATATTATTTATTCAAGGGGCTATGATTTGCATATGCCAATTATTTTCGAAAAACAAAAACCCTCGGGCATATTTACTTTATAAATAAAGCTATATATCTAAATGTATCACCATTTTGGATAAAACCCATTAAGGGATAATTTATTAAAACAAATACCGTTCCACTAAAGAAATAGCTTTGATTATTTCGTATGAACCTTTATATAGAGTGATAAGCTTTTGTAAATTATTTGCAAAATAATGTCTATTGGTAAAGTATTTACTAGAAACCTTAATTGCGAAATATAAATTCCTAATAGGCTATTTTCAAAAATATGACCTCCTCAGACAAAGTCTAGTCCTAGGCATAATTTTAGTTTGCTTGTTAATTGTTTATTTGTGTGTGTCTAGAATCTGTGCCAAAGATCCCAATTAATTATTTCCTTGTAGACTCACACTTCTCTTCCCTCCAAAATATCTTTCCAAATAATTTTCCTTATATCCGGAGATTCTAGCAATATTTGTTCCGGAATCCTACCGCCAACAAATATTTTTGTGCAGATACATATCAAAATTCGACGGCCATTTCTCTCGTCGAATTTAATCGTGAACCGATGGAACCTGCAGAAGCCAAGTTTTTCCTCCAGTCATCTTTTCTCCAAATAAAATCTTCGTGTTTGGATTTTGGAATCCGAAATGCGTCCTAAATCGCTCGTCCAATTTTTACCAGTTCTAAATTATTTTGCTTCCTACTCACTCCATTCATTGCAAGCCAAAATACTCATCTACCTCCCTGTATACACAGAACAACAACAAGCAAATTTATTTTTTCAACACACAAGGCAGCAACAAGCAAACTCTATTACACTCACAGCATGCATGCATGCACACGTTCTTTAGCCCTTTATTTCCTGAGCTCCCTGCAAACCGGAGATTAGGCACTGTCCTGCACTGTACACTAAGCATAGTTAGGCACCGTCGCCGCCTTCTCCGCCAAGCATACGACCATCTCTGCACACGGTCCAGTGCGCCATGGCACTGCGACGAGCCTGCTGGTGTCACTCGTCCACGCCGAAAGGTGTGAACCGAGCTCACCCATGCCGCACCGGCCACTGTCCTCGCTCTGCGACCGCCCAACAGGACCGTCGGCCCCGCTCGGCCGAGCCGCCCTTGTCGCCGTCCGCCGGCTGCGACGGCTATAAAAGCCGCCCTTTTTCGCTCACTGTTGCCATCACACCGACGGGCCGAACGCCGTTGTCGTTCGATCGGCCGCCTTCTTGCCGTGCACTGCTGCTCTGCGTCATGCGCCGCCTCCACCTGGCCGAACGCTCAGCCCGGCCGTCACCCAGGCCGAACCGAGCCCCGCCGTCGCTGCCAGGCCGACGCCGTGGCCGGCCCGCACGCCAGCCGACTGCCCCTACCAACAAGCCATCCTCCTCACCAAAGTCTAACATATATCCCTCTACTCACCCAACCCCCTCTATGGAAGTCCATCTTGCCTCCCCAAGCCATTCATTCCTGTTGGGTTAAGTAATAAAAAGATAAAATCTAATGCTCCTCCCCGGTACTACTCCCGGCAACGACGTCGTCGTGCGCCGCGCCGTCATCTGAACCCCGAGAACGACTAACTTATTGGACGGCTAACCTCTAACATCTAACATTTGACCCATTGACTCACTAACCCGCTGACTTCTAACTCACTAACCCGCTGACCTCTAACTCACTAACCCGTTGACCTCTAACTCGCTAACCCCTAACCCCTAACCTGCACTAACTCGCTAACATTTATTCCTTAACGCTGTGTGTTCGTTTGTTGCCACCGATCGAACACGTGGTGTGCGAGGATGATCCGCGGGCCGACTATCCCCAGGCTATACATCGACGACCGTAGTTTCGTGTGAGGACCACCGCTCGGTGTGCCGCTACCCGGCTGCCGCAAGGTGAGCTCCTCTCCTGCTCTTCCTCTTGCTTTTGTTTCCTTACCGCCGTTGTTGCCGCGGCACGGTGACGTTGTGAGGCACAACACCATACCCGTTCCCTACGCGGTTGCCCTCCGCAGCGACCGCCGCTGTGCCGCCGGCCATGCATGCGCCACACAGCTAGCTGGCTGTACGTGTGCATGCATGCAAGCAGCTCACATGCATGCAACTAGCTAGCCGTGTGTGTGCATATGCATGCATGCTTGTAGCTCGCCCAAGCCCTTCACCTCACCATGCGCACACCCATTTAAAAACAAAACCGGTACATGAGGAGCTAAGGGCGGTTCCACCCGTCAGACCTTTCCCTTTTCTTTGTTTTAAAACTTTTTCAATCTTTCGAATTCCATATCTCCCTCGTTTTAGGTCGGATTTGAACGAAACTTTCGTCAAAATCTTTCTAAAATCAAGATCTACGCAATGGCACTAGTTTGGTTATTTTTGATTGTTCTAGAATTTTTGGCTCTTTTTGTGTTAGCGAATAGTTTGTGACGTTAGTATTCAACCGGACAGGGTACATCTGCGAGGAGGAAACTGAGCTAATCGAGAACGAACCCCCAATTGAGCAAGGCAAGTCACTACGCCCCTTTCCTCGAACATGTTGATCCTACTTTTATAAATGTGTTGATTGCAAATAAAATTGCATGCTAATTATAAACACGTACCTACATTTGCTTAAAGCCTTACCTTTGATATTGTTTATCCTTATGTATTTACACACCTTTGTGACCTGAGTATATTACTTTACGCGTGATTATTTACTCACTGCTTAGCCCTGCTTACATAGACGTTATACACTCCATATGTGGGATATGTGGACGTGGTTATACTGATCACTCGATGGGAGTGATTGATAGAGATCGGGTGGAGACATAAGTGCCACCCATAGCATGAAAACCTTTGTGAAAACCCAAAAACTTAATTAAACAAAAGTGATTTCGACTGGGTCGGCACGGATAGAATATGGGTGGTTCTGGGAACGGTAAGCCGCCGACCCTGGTCAGTTAATGTCACACCCTGATTTTCATTTCAGGGATTTATAAATTATTTAATAAATTATTTCTAGAATTTATATTAAATGTTTATTAATTTACAAGTGAAGTTGATGTGGCACATAAAATTTCATAATTAAACATGGCTGAATTTATTTTTTATTAAATTCTTCATGGTTAATTCTACTCTCTGGAATTTTCTCGGATTTTTCGGAGCTCAAATACTAATTTTAATAATACAAATAACATTTCAGTAAATATTAAAAAAATAAATTAATCATTAAAGGATCTGATTATAATTTTATTAAATACTTTAAGTGTCCAAGTATTTTCAGGATTTTTCTTGGAATTATTTGATCATTGAAAGTATTTTTAATAATCAAAAGATCATTTCAGCAATTATTTAATTGGAAAAAGTAATTTAAGTCTCTTTCCTGATTTGGGCCGAATCTGCAGAAGTCGATTTCGTGTCCCTCTCTTTCTCAGCCCGGACTGCCCCTCCCTTCTAAAGTCTGTTTTGTGTCCTTCTTCAACCGGCCCAACAAAAAATAAAAACAAAAAGTCTACTTTTCCTCCCTCGTTACTGTTCTTCTTCAACCTCGGGCCAGCCGAACTGAGCCCGAGTTGGCTCGGTTTTTCTCCTCCAAATCCGGCCTTTTCTCTCGTGTATTCCTAAAATTAGTTGAGGGGATTTGTTTCCCTTATCTTCTTCTATCTCTTCCCCCAAAAATCCGATTTTATCCCTTTTGAATTCGGTGTGAATTTGGATTCGTTTTCGAGTTTATCTCTCCACCAAACCCTAGGTTTTCCCGGCGCAATTCCTTGCGTTTCAAGCTCGATCTCTCTCTCCCATGGCTATAAATAGAACCCCCTCCCTCTCCTCTTTCGGCCGCCACCCCTCCCTCTCTCCGCCGTCGCCGGAAATCTCCTCCCCGCAAGCTCTTTCTCTCTCCGCCGGCGATGATGTCATCGCTGATGTCAGCGATTAAATCGGTAAACTTCATTAATTCATCGTAACTCGGATTAATGTGGTTCCAGTTGCTAAATTTATCTAAAATCAAGGTCTATTTAATAATAATAATAAATATAAATTGTGTCATAAATCTATTTAATCTTTTTAATTAATCTTTAATTGGAGTAAATCTTGTAAAAATCATAACTAATTCATATGAACTCAGAATGAGGTCGTTCAAGTCTCTAAATTCATCTAAATTTAAGCTCAACCCATGTATGTTTTTTTATTTGTACTGTTTATTTGGTTTTTATTAGTGTTTTCCTTGTTTTGCGTTCTAGGTTTAGTTTTCAGTCGTTTCGAAGGATCGTTTGTTCGTTGGAAAAGTTCCTGAAGACGAGTTAAAGACGCTTGTTTGCAAGGCAAGTCACACAGATCCCAAACACAATCCTTTGAGCATGTTGATCCTATATTTAAATTCTCTATTTATTTCAAATGTGCATTTATTTTTGAATGTCATTGGGTGGCGTGAACCTATTCCTTTGTTATGGCCAATTTGCATTGATTATCCTATTCCTTGATACCTTGGGTTATAAATTTGACTAGTTGGACGTTATATATTGGTTCAACTAGATAGCAGGATAATTGCTTAGTCATGCTTAGAAACATTAGCACACTATTGGGATAACTAATGTTTCACTAATACTTAATGATGGATATTTAATGGTAGCTCACGATGGTCAATCGTGATTGGTTAATTAATTTGCCAACTCAAACCTGATTAATGGTGGGTTGTGAGCACATGGTTTGAGGTTTGGATAGTTGTGCTCATGACAATTAAGGACCGGTTCGCGAGCTACTGTTGTGAAGCATTAACCGTACTAACCACAAGCCAGCGTGGGCAACGGCTTTATCTTTTGTATAGTATGGTTCATTGTGGGGCACCAGACTGTGAAGTGGCGATAAGTCCATGGGGGTCGCTGGGGAGTCCATACCTTGGTTAAAGGGGGTGACTATGATCCGGGAACGGTGCACTATTTTGAATTGTGTTATGCGAGGGGTACTGTCACAGCTCCTTATCGAGGTACCGTGGTGGTACTGAGGGCATGGCAACATGTTGTGGGGCTGTGTCTTGTGGGTAAATTTGTACACCTCTGGCCAGAGTAAAACTATTCGAATAGCCGTGCCCGCGGTTATGGGCGAGCCTAACAATGTTTTTCGTGATTAGTCCCACTTGTTCATCAATAATAATAATAATGTGATATATGGTGATAATTGGCTTAACTCCTGGTATGGAATGGTTAATTCCGGTTTGGAGGTTTGATTTGTACGACCGGGAATGGTTGTTCAAGTTTGGTTGGGCCTGTGCAGCATTGGTGTGTTGTGCAGTGATTGGTTAATATTGATATTTAGTAACTCAACTGTTTTATAATTCTCAGATATTTGCTAAATGCTGCCTTTGCAAATGAACCCTATTATTGCCATCCTTTGTATCCCTGTGCACTTGCATACTTGCTGTGTGGCTTGTTGAGTATTCCATGTACTCACCTTGCAATAATCATCAAACCTCAGTTGGAGAAAAAGGATCCAGAAGGAGAAGACGTTTGGCTTATACCCCAGTTGAGCTGCCTGCGAGAGTGGAGTTGAAGCCATCGCTAGATCGTTTGTCCGCTGCAGTTTTCTTTACTTTTGTAAGCATGTAACGTTATTATTTTGATGATTCTGTATATTAAATTGTCGATTTGTGTACCTCGGCTGATTCCTGGACGAGGATTGTATGCACAAATTAGTTCGGAAATTACTAGTGAATTTCCGGGCGTGACAAGTGGGTATCAGAGCCATCTTGACTGTAGGATAAGCCAAATGGTCAAACCTTAAGGACAAATTTTTTTCGAAAACTTTATTAGTGAAAAAATTTTCCTTTCTTCCTTCGCCAGAATTCTTTGCAAATCATTTTATCAATCTCTCCCTTTCTCTTTCAACTTGAATAGTTGTTAAACTTGTTGGAGAAACTCGAAGATTCGATACTATTTACATACGGAAGTCAATTCAAGTGGATCGAGAAACAAGGAGACGATGGTCGGACTAAAGTGTCAAGATGGAGTAAAGTTTGGATCCTACCTTAGAACCCAAACCACCAGAGTGACTTTTGCAGGGTAGAACGTTTGTTGTTTGCTTGTGTGTAGGTATGGTTACATTCCCGTCATTGATGTAGGCCATTGATGAGCGTGTAACTGTACTAGGTTGTTTGCTTAATCAACTTGAACAATATAATAGATTACCCACACCAGATCAGTGGTAACATGGTTAAGATCTCATCTTTAGTGTAACCCCATCCCTTCTATCTTTTCCAAATCTGCAACAGATGGTGAACACTCGTGCCAGTGAAAGTGAAAACAATAACAATAACAATGAAGAGAACTCAACACTCGCTCAAGTTCTAGCCAACCAGACTCAACTTATGACAATGATGATGCAGCAGATGCAGAATCAGCTAAACCAAGGGAACAACAATGCGCATGCCGCTCAGCCGCAGAACAACTTGACAGAGTTTCTTCGTGTGAGGCCACCTACCTTCTCTAGCACTACCAACCCTGTTGAAGCTGGTGATTGGCTGCATACTATCGAGAAGAAGTTGGAACTGCTCCAGTGCACTGATCAGGAGAAAGTCATGTTTGCTTCACATCAGTTGCAAGGACCTGCTTCAGAATGGTGGGATCACTTCCGGATGAACAGAGCAGAAGGACAACCAATCACTTGGGTAGAGTTCACTGAAGAATTCAAGAAGACGCATATACCTGTAGGAGTTGTTGCTTTGAAGAAGCGTGAGTTCAGAACACTGAAGCAAAGGGATCGCACTGTGACAGAGTATCTTCATGAGTTCAATCGTTTGGCCCGTTATGCTCCAGAAGATGTACGTACTGACGAAGAAAGGCAGGAGAAATTCTTGGAAGGACTAAATGATGAGTTGTCAGTTAAGTTAATCTCTGGTGACTATGCTGATTTCCAAAAGTTAGTTGACAAAGCTATTCGCCAGGAAGATAAGCAGAACATGATGGATAACCGCAAGAGAAGAATGTTTGTTTTCAAGGAAGCACAAGGTAGCATCCAAAGGCAACGTATCAAGCCACTTTAAATTGAAGGATCGTCTTCTACATCACAAGAACAATCACAGCAGTTTAACAACGGCAGTGAGGTTGACTTAGTTAACAATGCAAGTAATGAAGTAAGCAATGAGCAAGCTACTCAACCAGAGCCAATTAAGCCAAATCAGTCTCAAGAAGACAACGGTAATGGAAGGAAGCAGCTTGTGTGTTTCAACTGCTATGAGCCAGGTCACTTTGCAAGAGAGTGTCTGAAGCCGAAGCATCAGTAACCACAATGTTGTCACAGGAGCCAATGCAGTGCCAGTTGTGTCTTCAAGTGATACAGCTCAACCAAAAGTCTCAAAGCAGCAGTAGTTTTCTTTCAGCCTTAGAATAATTATGAGAGTTATGGAATAAAGTATACTGTAGTTTATCTATGCCATCTTTCTTTCTAGCCGTTCCGAATCTCGGGACGAGATTCTTTGTAAGGGGGGTAGATCTGTCACACCCTGATTTTCATTTCAGGGATTTATAAATTATTTAATAAATTATTTCTAGAATTTATATTAAATGTTTATTAATTTACAAGTGAAGTTGATGTGGCACATAAAATTTCATAATTAAACATGGCTGAATTTATTTTTTATTAAATTCTTCATGGTTAATTCTACTCTCTGGAATTTTCTCGGATTTTTCGGAGCTCAAATACTAATTTTAATAATACAAATAACATTTCAGTAAATATTAAAAAAATAAATTAATCATTAAAGGATCTGATTATAATTTTATTAAATACTTTAAGTGTCCAAGTATTTTCAGGATTTTTCTTGGAATTATTTGATCATTGAAAGTATTTTTAATAATCAAAAGATCATTTCAGCAATTATTTAATTGGAAAAAGTAATTTAAGTCTCTTTCCTGATTTGGGCCGAATCTGCAGAAGTCGATTTCGTGTCCCTCTCTTTCTCAGCCCGGACTGCCCCTCCCTTCTAAAGTCTGTTTTGTGTCCTTCTTCAACCGGCCCAACAAAAAATAAAAACAAAAAGTCTACTTTTCCTCCCTCGTTACTGTTCTTCTTCAACCTCGGGCCAGCCGAACTGAGCCCGAGTTGGCTCGGTTTTTCTCCTCCAAATCCGGCCTTTTCTCTCGTGTATTCCTAAAATTAGTTGAGGGGATTTGTTTCCCTTATCTTCTTCTATCTCTTCCCCCAAAAATCCGATTTTATCCCTTTTGAATTCGGTGTGAATTTGGATTCGTTTTCGAGTTTATCTCTCCACCAAACCCTAGGTTTTCCCGGCGCAATTCCTTGCGTTTCAAGCTCGATCTCTCTCTCCCATGGCTATAAATAGAACCCCCTCCCTCTCCTCTTTCGGCCGCCACCCCTCCCTCTCTCCGCCGTCGCCGGAAATCTCCTCCCCGCAAGCTCTTTCTCTCTCCGCCGGCGATGATGTCATCGCTGATGTCAGCGATTAAATCGGTAAACTTCATTAATTCATCGTAACTCGGATTAATGTGGTTCCAGTTGCTAAATTTATCTAAAATCAAGGTCTATTTAATAATAATAATAAATATAAATTGTGTCATAAATCTATTTAATCTTTTTAATTAATCTTTAATTGGAGTAAATCTTGTAAAAATCATAACTAATTCATATGAACTCAGAATGAGGTCGTTCAAGTCTCTAAATTCATCTAAATTTAAGCTCAACCCATGTATGTTTTTTTATTTGTACTGTTTATTTGGTTTTTATTAGTGTTTTCCTTGTTTTGCGTTCTAGGTTTAGTTTTCAGTCGTTTCGAAGGATCGTTTGTTCGTTGGAAAAGTTCCTGAAGACGAGTTAAAGACGCTTGTTTGCAAGGCAAGTCACACAGATCCCAAACACAATCCTTTGAGCATGTTGATCCTATATTTAAATTCTCTATTTATTTCAAATGTGCATTTATTTTTGAATGTCATTGGGTGGCGTGAACCTATTCCTTTGTTATGGCCAATTTGCATTGATTATCCTATTCCTTGATACCTTGGGTTATAAATTTGACTAGTTGGACGTTATATATTGGTTCAACTAGATAGCAGGATAATTGCTTAGTCATGCTTAGAAACATTAGCACACTATTGGGATAACTAATGTTTCACTAATACTTAATGATGGATATTTAATGGTAGCTCACGATGGTCAATCGTGATTGGTTAATTAATTTGCCAACTCAAACCTGATTAATGGTGGGTTGTGAGCACATGGTTTGAGGTTTGGATAGTTGTGCTCATGACAATTAAGGACCGGTTCGCGAGCTACTGTTGTGAAGCATTAACCGTACTAACCACAAGCCAGCGTGGGCAACGGCTTTATCTTTTGTATAGTATGGTTCATTGTGGGGCACCAGACTGTGAAGTGGCGATAAGTCCATGGGGGTCGCTGGGGTGTCATACCTTGGTTAAAGGGGGTGACTATGATCCGGGAACGGTGCACTATTTTGAATTGTGTTATGCGAGGGGTACTGTCACAGCTCCTTATCGAGGTACCGTGGTGGTACTGAGGGCATGGCAACTTGTTGTGGGGCTGTGTCTTGTGGGTAAATTTGTACACCTCTGGCCAGAGTAAAACTATTCGAATAGCCGTGCCCGCGGTTATGGGCGAGCCTAACAATGTTTTTCGTGATTAGTCCCACTTGTTCATCAATAATAATAATAATGTGATATATGGTGATAATTGGCTTAACTCCTGGTATGGAATGGTTAATTCCGGTTTGGAGGTTTGATTTGTATGACCGGGAATGGTTGTTCAAGTTTGGTTGGGCCTGTGCAGCATTGGTGTGTTGTGCAGTGATTGGTTAATATTGATATTTAGTAACTCAACTATTTTATAATTCTCAGATATTTGCTAAATGCTGCCTTTGCAAATGAACCCTATTATTGCCATCCTTTGTATCCCTGTGCACTTGCATACTTGCTGTGTGGCTTGTTGAGTATTCCATGTACTCACCTTGCAATAATCATCAAACCTCAGTTGGAGAAAAAGGATCCAGAAGGAGAAGACGTTTGGCTTATACCCCAGTTGAGCTGCCTGCGAGAGTGGAGTTGAAGCCATCGCTAGATCGTTTGTCCGCTGCAGTTTTCTTTACTTTTGTAAGCATGTAACGTTATTATTTTGATGATTCTGTATATTAAATTGTCGATTTGTGTACCTCGGCTGATTCCTGGACGAGGATTGTATGCACAAATTAGTTCGGAAATTACTAGTGAATTTCCGGGCGTGACAGTTAAGGACCGAGTCAAGAAGCTAAGCAGGAAACGAACCGAGTACGACCACACTTCTTGAGTGGGGTTAGACCCGGTGGACTAGGTTATTCTCGTGGGGTGGCACCCCAGACATGGTAGGTTCTGGATATCGGTATGGAAATGTGGAAGTGTGTGGTTTAATGATGTCAAGCTTTATATAAGTATGATGTAACCTTCAATCTCGGGAGCGCCAGGACTCCCCTCACAACCGGCTCGAGGTAGGAATGTGGCGCCGGGGGTGCAATGGGGATTCATAGTCCTTGGAGCGGGTGCCGCCATGCGAGGGTAACTGAAAAACCGGGCCGTGACAAGTCTCATGTGTTGGGTGCGTCACGGAGTGTGGGATTAAAAGCGTACATCCACTACAGTGTGAGTAAACTAAACTATTCGAATAGCCGTGCTCGCGGATATGAGCGCCAGGACTTGCATTACTCTTGACCTAGCCTCGTCAATTTGTAATATTGCTAAAATATGATGGGTATGGAAGGCGTGACCTTGCCTGATGTACAAAAAGGTCGTAGTGGTTAAAACTGTGGAAGTTGGATGCGAGGGTAAACCGGACCAAGCGAGGCTTGGGGAAGGTGGATGAACCCTCGCAGGTTAATGATAACTTCAACTTAACGTGGTTTTCAGTTAAAACTGTTGTGGGATAGGTTTGTGAAATAATTTGTGAAAACTAGCTTTATGCAAATAAACCAAGACATCCTTGAACCCCTATGACCATTATATACATTCTGTAGTGGTGGCTTGCTGAGTACGGTTGGTACTCACTCTTGCTTATTTACATCTTTTAGAAAGGTGTTGGTGTCGACCTGTACATGTGCTATGCTGGCAAGGAGTTACCGAGGACGGTGGAATAGGGACCTAGGTTCACCAGTCGATGCGTGTGGGATAAGATGGACCGCCGCTGCTTCGCTTCCGCTACTTCATTTAGTTGTTTTGGTATTTTGTGTTGCTGTCGACCATGCTTGGTCTATTCGGGTTCCATTTGGGCTACCCTTGTATTATTAATATATTGTAAGACCTGTAAGACGATGTCAGCTTGAGATATACAACTGTGCCATGTGTGTACCATCTACTGATCCAGGGAATGGTATTGTAATACACATGGGGTTCCCGGTATACAAAACCAGGGGCTCACAAAAATTCTTTCATACAGCAGTTACACAACTTTCTAGGAGTTGGTACGATGCAATTTGGAAGGTGGTAAACAGTAAAGTTTTTTATAACTATCCTGGTAACTTTTCTATAAGTTGTAGGAGCTGTTTGGTTTTTACAAAGCAATTGATTTTATATTATATCAATGCTATTTTGCCACCTTGGTGTGCTTTTCTGATTAAGACCAATATTATGGCTTAGGCTAATTATATTTTGGTCGTATTCTTCAGGCGGTTGGTAAATCTATTTATGAGTTTTATTAACTCGGATTTTATACCACAAATGCCATATATTTCTGAGGATGATAAAGTTGTGTGTATCGAGGGGACTCAGACATGACTGTTTTGGCAGCATGTGCACAATGTAATGCCAGTACTCGGGGTCATTATGCACCGTGCCTAACTAATGAGGTTATGTGCTATATGATTTTTCAGGATGCTTTTGGCTTTGGCTAGGTATTTATTTATATAAAATCACTTGGATGAGTGAGATGATTACAGTTCATGACTATATGCTTGGTTTGTTCAACTAAACACATAGTCGGGGGCTACACCTAATTAGGTGCATCTAGTCGATGCACCTAGGTATATTTTTATTAAATTTTTTCAGCCCTTCACAGCCTTTGGATTGGGTAAAAGCACTCGGGAGACTATGGCAGAGATGATTGAAGCACTCGGCTTTGGATTTATTTGGTTCTAGGTGAAGTTATCTCGTCGACTGCGAAAGTCTCAGGGGCTACTGTGGAGAATATGGGTACCGGGTACCCACATGGCTTCCATATCCGACTAGAGATAGGGGGTGGGCCAGATCCATATATTATGTAATAGAGTAGGACTCGGTCATAATATTGTCATGTGTTCTATAGCATGGCCTAGAGTCCCGATTGAGTACTACCATGTAATAGATTAGGAAACTGATGTCGTATCTGGCTAGGTTTTCCTCTTTGTAACCTTGCCCCCCAACCTATATAAGGTGGGCACGGAGCCCTCTAGGGGGCATGAGGACAGAGATATTTACAGCTCGATCGTCAGATCAATATACACCCGGCGGATACAATCTCCAAACAGGAGTAGGGTATTACCTCTCATTGAGAGGGCCTGAACCTGTCTAAATCCTTGTCTTCCGCATCCATCCACTTTAAGGTCTCGTGCGCTACCCCTTTTATTATTACCAAATTCCAGTTTCGACACTTGGCATGGCTGCATGGCATTATGAAGGGCAGACAATCCCCTGCACTCTCACCTAGGCCAACCAGTTCCGGCGTCACGACATGTGATGCCAAAAGTTCATTCCAACTGTTTCGGGCCCCCTGCTCAGCTTCCCGGGGCACAAGCGCATGCCTGGTCAGCAGCAATGAGTACATTCAGACTGATTGATGCGACAGAGGGAACAACGACAAGACTAGACATGGACAAATCTCCATGCAAAATAATTGTAGTCTCCCCTTCGAAATATAAAAGGAGGAGTTATGCAACTTAGCATGGGGTTGGACGATTTTAGAGCATCTAGTCTAGAGTTGACCGCCTCCTTGTAATGCATTCCACATCTAATCTCAAAACACAAGAGTAGGGTTTTATGCACCAGTGCGGCCCGAACCTGCATACTTGCACCGTGTTGTTGATTTTGTCATCTTCTCGCACAAGCTCAACTCGCCCCCCGGCCAAATCTTCAAAGGGGGATATTCTCTTTCCCGTTGTTGGAAGTCCCATCTCCGACAGGGATAAATATATTGAGGGCAAAATTTTCTATAGGACACTGAATGTACCAGGAATCTCATGTTTGAGAATTTCAGATTATATAATTCATCAAAAAAAATGAAGAAATGGGATAAGCAGGAAAGGTTAGTTTGATAATTTTGGTTTGTTGCAGTTTTTATTACCATAGTACATATTGCATGTCAAAACGTGAGTATATGCACTTATCACAGATCCACAAGAACTATAAAACTGCGATATTAAGTAGTCTGTGAACATTTATCAATTATCAGAAGATTATTAGCAAATGAAGACCATGCAAAAATGTGGGATGCAATCCAATGGGCAAATCTGAGGTAAATAAAAAAGAAATAAGTAGAGCATGTTTAAATCCAATGGGCAATGCAAGTACAAGTCTAGACTTTGTAAAGTTAAATTCAATTTAAGAATAATTTGTTTCAATACAAATGTTGTATAATGTATAGTGTATTTGTCAGTGGATAACCTAGAAAGGACTAACATATTTGGAAAGAGTTTCCGCAAACACCTTATTTTTTGAAAAGAGAAAGGACTAACATATTTGGAAAGAGTTTCCACAAACACCTTATTTTTTGAAAAGAGTTAAAAGTTTTGGATTACTAAGGAGGAAGTTAGCATCCGATATTGATAGAGAAGAAAATGATGAGAAAACTTGCTTTCAAAGGGATTTGAACTCAGGCCAGCAGGTTGCTCCTGGCAGTTCCCTGCCAGCCAAGCTCCACGAACACCTTACGAACACACTTCTACGACATACAGTTTTGCAGGGGAGGAAAGGGCAAATTGCTAATTGCAAATGTGCAATGAATATTACATGCATAACGATATACCATTCATGATACAAACTTTACTTTTGTTTCTGAAAATGAGAGATTAATGTGCAATTTACAAGTAAATTAATTAGTAAGGACAATCTTATAAAAGAAAATTTGATGGAAAAGTAGGTAAGAAAACCACTGCAATTGGCATCATGCATTATAATGCTCAGATTCATTCTAGGAAGACCACCTGTATCATCATTGACATTTGTACGTAACATCGATCTCAAAAAACGGCATCATTGCTGTCGAAACCTAATTTCGGCAATAAGAAATTGGGGGTAGCAATCAAGCGCCTAATACGATGGGTTAGTGAACAAAGAAGATTTAGACAGGTTCAGGCCTTCCCTAAAGAAGTAATACCCTACTCCTGTTTCGGTGGTTTAGTTCCGCCGAGTGGTTTATTGATCTCTTGATTGGGATGTATGAAGAAAACCTAGCTATTGCTATTGTCTCTTACCTATCCTTCACGGGACATCCTACCCTCCTTATATAGGTTTAGAGGGCTGGCTCTTAAGTTGGAAACCTAATCAATATACCATATCAAACTCCACAATATTCCCGACTAAGACTATGAGCCATACCTTATTACAAAAGGCAATGTAACACCCAAGTCCTAGTCGGTTACATAATCACAACACATAACCTATCCCCTATATCCAGTCGGATAAGCTAGCCGTGTGGGTATATGGTACCCATAATCTCCACAGTAGCCCCTGAGATCTTCACAGTCGACAAGATAACATAGCCTCAAACAAAATAACACATAGCCGAATACTTCCATAGCCGAGTGCCTCCATTGCCGAGTGCTTTTATCATCTCTGCCCGAGTCTCCCGAGTGCTTAACCATCCAACAACAAGATAGTGAAGGGCTGAAAAATGCATCAAAAAATAATCAAAAATATAAACTTAGGTGCATCGACTAGATGCACCTAATTAGATGTAGCCCCCGACTATGTGTTTAGTTAAACAAACTAAGCATATAGTCAAGAACTATAATAATCATACTCATCCGAGTGACAATAAAAGATGTTTAGCCAAAGCCAAAACAATCATAAAAAATCACATAACACATAACCAAGGCATAGTGTATAATGATCCCGAATCCTGGCAAGCTCATGCTATCCGAGTCATTCTGCCCGAGTCATCTCAAAGCATAGTACTCCGCCAGCCTCAGTAATTATAATAAAGCCGAGTCAATCAAAATCATGAAAATTCAACCAAAAAACAATCAGCCTAAGCCATAATGTTGGTCTTAATAAAAAATATTCACCAAAGTGATAAGATAATATTGACATAATATAAAGTCAATTACCTTTAATAAGCCAAAAAACTTCAGCAACTTATAGAAAAGTCACCAAAATAGCCATAGAAAACTTTACTGTTTGTCACCCTTCAAAAATGCATCGCATCAACTCCTAAAAAGTTGTATGACTGCCATATGAAAGGATTTTGACGATATTAGGCGAATCACATGTGCATATTGCCAAGGCAAATTTGCTTAAGTCCCTAAAAGACACATGCAAAGCCATACCAATGTGATGGGCTATAAGCTTCTCATGGGCCTCGGCCCAAAATGAGAAAACCTACCGATACCCTAAAAACGCCGTTATCTTCTTCCCCGCCGCTTCATCTTCCCAAATTTCCCCCGTTTGCGCTCCTGTTCATCGGCGCATCCGAGGAAACATAGGGCTCAAGCTCATCCAAATCCATCCATCCAAAAACTCTGGATCTCCCCAAAATCCACCGCGCGCATCTCATTTCCAACATCTTTTCCAAAAAACCTCCAATCCCAGTACCAAATCCACTCCTCCACAACCGGCATCCATGGCGGAAGAAAGAGAAATCCCCTTCGACCAATGGGTGACCTCCGATGTAAAGGAATCCACGCTGAAGGAGATGGTGAAGGACGGAGTCCTCCCGGCGAAGGAAATCATTGGCTGGCGCCCGGCGTTCGGGGAAGAGTTCCCAACTCCGAACACTGGTGAGATCGTCGTCTTTACGCATTTCTTTTACTGCGGATTTGGTCTCCCTACTTCCGACTTCTTCCGTGGTCTTTTAGAATATTATGATCTCCAAATTTACCACTTGAATCCAAACTCCATTCTGCACATCGTCATCTTTATCCATGTGTGCGAAGCCTTCTTAGGGATTCATCCCCACTTTAATCTTTTCCGCCGAATGTTCTCCATCAAAGCCCACCCGACTAAGGATAATCCCTGTGTC
This sequence comes from Oryza officinalis, assembly GCA_008326285.1. Lineage (NCBI taxonomy): Eukaryota > Viridiplantae > Streptophyta > Magnoliopsida > Poales > Poaceae > Oryza > Oryza officinalis. The sequence continues at coordinate 8,932,892 of BDMV01000002.1, read as the reverse complement.
ATTGGTGGTGCTGGATTCCAACTCCGCGGAACTCTCCGCCGAGATTACTTCTCTCTCCCCTTGAAATCCTCCAACAAGGGCTGGCATGCCAACTGGTTTTACATATCAAACCCAGCCCCCAACCTACCCGACTTCGTTGGCCTTCCACCAATCCAGCGAGCAAACTGGAATACTCCGCCTGATGGCAATGACTGGATCGAAGCAAATAACCTCCTGGCGAAAATCCTAGAGATGAAGAAAAAAGGGCTTTAAGGGGAACAGATCACTCGGCATTTCATCAAGAACCGACTGGCACCCATCAAAGCACGATCCAAGCCAGTATTTGAATATGTAGGTCAGAGTGACCCCAACCGAGAAGACAAAGAATCGCTAGACTTCCAAGTCTTATGTGCCCGAATGTACAAAATCTTCTCCTCTAGGATCTCCATCGACTACAGCCACAAGCTACCAGTCGCTCCTTACAGCCTCCTCCGGCCACCTACAGCGGTAAGCGGCCTCTCAACATAATCCATCTTTCAACTCTGGTTATAATCTTCATTATCTCTCAATGAGTGCTTGTATGCAGGCAAATGTTTTAATTGTCTCTCGGCCTTTCAAAGTATATCATGAATATACAACGGCCCAGCCAGCTACCAAAAAGCCGACTGGTGGCCCAAAGATAAAGCCCCAAGCCCTGAGCAAGAGACCCGCTGCTACTGTCGAGGAGCCTAGCAAGCGCGCTAGCAAGCAGAGGAAACTCATCATGGACGACTCGGACGACGCCGCCGAGGAAGTTCAAATCCCTGCAGCTACCTTAAGCTCTCCCAGGCCAGCCACCAGATCTGTTCCAAAAATCAGGCTGTCCAACAGGTATCTCTCAAGCAACCGGGTCAATTTAATTTCTGAAAGTCTTTTGGAATTTAGCTGTGAACGCTGTCTTCTTTTGCAGGAAACCCTAGGACATAGATCCTACCAGGCAAACGGAGCAATCTACAGAACAAGGATCCCAGAACCCTGTTCCCGACGAACCCGTCCCGGCTCAAGAGCCCCCGACTGCCTGCCAGGCTACGCCAACTGGAAACCAGCCGGGGTCAACCGACCAAGCAGCCGCCAAAGAACCCCCAGCCGAAAAGCAGCCGGAAGCAGAGGTCCAAGCTCCATCCATTGAAGAAACTCTGGTTGAAGACCCGACGCCAAGAATCGAAGAAATCATCGGGGGTCAATCGTCCGGGGACGCCGCTGCCGAAGAAAACCAGTCTTCTGCTGAACCCGGTAAACTCCAAAATCTCACCAGGGTATTGATTCAGACATACTTTATCTTCTGTCTTTTTTATCGTCTTTGGATCCAACAGCTAAAGAAGAGATCACTCGACTAAAACCTGCCGAGGACTCAGTGCCTCCAATCAAAATCGAGTGGCAAGATGCAGAAGGCAAGAAACAAGGCATCGTACTCAGTAAACAGAAGGAACTTGAAGAAAGAGATGCTCTTGTCGCCAATCTTAAAGAAACCACTCGGCTGCTGAATGTAAGTGCAAGCTTGACCATACTTTGCTTGTATAAGTTATTGTGTTTAGCTGACTCGATCTTTGCAATGTAGAGAATATATCGTCAATCCATGGCCAAGTTAGAAACCTTGGAGAAGTTGGTGCCTCACATCAACTCCTTGGAGAATATCCAGCAGAACCTCAAACAGACCAAGGAAGAGGCTGCAACTAAAGAGGTCGTGCTTCAAGCCAAAATCGGCAAACTCCAAGACACGAACCGGGAGCTGCGCAACTCTGTCGGGAGTAAGAAAGAAACCAACTCTTCTATCTGTATTTCATTCAATTGACTCTAATAGCCTCATGTCTTCTGTGTTGTAGATAATATATCTGAAATCGAGGCCCTGAAGGCTCAGCTGAAGAAGGCAGAAACAGACAACGCCAAGCTTGAGTCTGACAAAAACAAGGCTCTCGAAGAAATTAAAGGTAACTCCCGAAGCTTACTCTCCTCGATCTTAGATGATCCTAGTGTCTTATATAATCTGAGTCATATCAAAACTTGTAGCTAATAAGATTAAATCCCGTGCTCAATTTGAAGTCTTCGCCGAGAGGGTCCGACGAGCCCAGAAGGTCAGGGACGACATCGCCAATGCCGCAACACCGATACTGACTACCATTTATGAAAGCGGTGTCGGCCCGAGTGACATGGACTCAGTCGAGATCTTTGACAAGCTCAGGACAGCTCCGGAGAAGTACATAGAGAATATCACTGACGCTGCCGTTATGAGTGCAGGCCAAGCCCTAGCAATGACCAAGTCCCTGTATCCCCTAGTGGATATAAACTCTGTTGCCGATGGCTTTGCAGACGGCACCTCAGTTGAAAAAGCCATGGAGTTGATCAATGAAGCACAGGAGTCGGCGAAAAGAATCGGAGCTGATATAGCCGAGAGCTTTAAGTCGTAGCTGTGTCAGTCTGGATTTGTTTTGTAAACATTCTTGTAATTGAACATGTTCATAGTTAATCTATTTATGTTTGATGCCCTAACCTGAGTCTGTGCAGTTAATTTCTTAAAAACTTCGCCCGACTGTCGTCAGGCCTAAACCCGACTAAGTCGTTGAAAATTTTCAGTCCTTATCTACTGAACTCAAACTAGAACATTTGAACAATGATAAATTAAGTATGAACAAGTTATTTCTGATAGAAAGACCATACTTTATTGATATAGATATGTAGCCCCCGACTGACAACTCAAGAAGACAATTTACTTGAAGTCGGCAGTCGAGAAGAGCATGATACAATAGGCTTATGTATAATATCGACGAAGATGCTCAATGTTCCACGAATTCTCCACCATAGATCCGTCTTCACGTTTCAAATGATACGCTCCTGGCCGAGTGACTTCAGCAATTATATAGGGTCCTTCCCATATCGGAGATAATTTATGTCGATCCTTTGTCGTCTGGATTTTTCGTAGAACCATATCACCAACAATAAAAGCTCGTGACCGAACATTACGATTATGATAGCGTCGAAGTCCTTGAAGATACCGAGCTGACTGAATCAATGCAGCTTCGCGAGCTTCTTCTAGTCAGGTCAAATCATCAACTCGGTCTTAATCATAGCATTCGTCATTGAAACTGCGAACCCGTAGAGACTCGAACTCCATCTCACTCGGCAGCATGGCTTCGGCCCCATAAACTATGTAAAAAGGAGATTGGCCAGTAGCCCGACTAGGCATAGTCCGCAATGACCATAGTACCGAAGGCAACTCTTGCACCCATTTTCCAGCATAAGGGCTCAGTCGGTCAAACACCCGAGCCTTGATACCTTGGAGCATCATGCCGTTGCCGCGTTCAACTTGTCCATTGCTTCTAGGATGTGCCACCGACGCATAGCAAATTTTAATCCCGAAATCTTTACAGAATTCCTTGAAAATGCCTCCGGTGAATTGAGTCCCATTATCAGTTATGATCCTGTTAGGCACACCAAACCGATGCATAATATTCAGGATGAAGTCTCGTGCTTTGTCTGTAGTTATTGTAACAACCGGCTTGGCCTCGATCCACTTGGAGAACTTGTCAATCGCGACGAATAAATGTGTAAATCCTCCTGGAGCCTTTTTGAAAGGACCTACCATATCCAAGCCCCATACCGCAAACGGCCATGACAATGGGATTGTTTGTAACTCCTGAGCTGGAACGTGAATCTGCCGAGCAAAGAACTAACAACCTTCGCACGTGCGGACCACCTTGTCGGTGTCGGAAACCACTGTAAGCCAGAAGAAACCTTGCCTATAGGCTTTACCGACCAGAGTGCGTGCTGCGGCATGACTGCCACAGATTCCCGAGTGAATATCCTGCAAAAGTTGTCGTCCCTCCTCAGGTGTAACACATCGCAGTAGAACTCCAGAAGGGCTTCTCTTGTATAACTCTGAATCAACCATGACATATCCTTGACTACGGCGTTTGACGCGTTCAGCTTCATCTCGGTTTTCGGGTAACTCCTGCCGAGTCAAGAAATTGATGAATGTAGTTCTCCAGTCGGCGTCAAGCGTGGCGACTTGATCTGTAGCTTTTTCGTCAACAGTTGGCTTTTTAACAGTCGGCTCGTAAAGGTGCTCGATGAAGACATCGGTCGGGGCTGCTTCCCGCCTGGAACCGAAGTTGGCCAACTGATCAGCAGCTTCGTTGTTATGCCTCAGGACATGAGATAACTCCAATCCGTCAAATTTGTCTTCCAGCTTACGCACTTCTTGACGATAGGCTGCCATATTGTCGTTTAGGCAAGACCAATCCTTCATCACTTGGTTTACCACCAACTGGGAATCTCCTCGTACAATCATTCGACGTATGCCGAGAGAAACAGCGAGTCGTAGTCCATGAAGTAAAGCTTCGTATTCAGCCACATTGTGTGAAGCAGGAAAATGTATATGAAGAATATACCGTAGCCTCTCCCCAGTCGGGGAAATCAAGACAACGCCCGCTCCCAAACCGGTGACTCGTTTAGAGCCATCAAAATGCATGGTCCAGTATTGCAGCTCCTCCCTGGGTACATTTCTTGACGCTCGGCCCACTCGGCCACGAAATCAGCCAGGATTTGAGACTTTATAGACGTTCTGGCTTTGAAAGTGATATCCTGCGGCATCAACTCCAAGGCCCACTTCACGATGCGCCCAGTAACCTCGCGATTATGGATGACATCGCCGAGTGGAAAGGAAGTGACGATGGTGACCGAGTAATTAAGACTCCATATAATAATTTTTGTACCTGGGGGTAACGTGTCTTGGATCCGGCCAGTACCTCGCTAACGAAGTAAATCGGCCTTTGTACTTTTTGAGTTCGTCCTTCCTCCTCGCGTTCAACAACCAAAACCGTGCTGACCACTTGGAAAGTCGCGGAAACGTAAAGCAACAAGGGTTCTTGAGGATAAGGTGATGCCAGCACGGGTGGTGTTGTAAGGAAATCCTTGAAGTCTTTAAAAGCTTTCTGGGCCTCCGGAGTCCATTGAAACCCATCCGTCTTCTTGAGCAACTTGAAGAAGGGCATGCCACGTTCTCCGAGCCTGGAAACAAAACGGCTTAACGCTGCCATGCAACCAATGAGCTTCTGGGCGTCCTTTTGTGTACTCGGGGGCTTCATGTTCCGGATAGCATTGATTTTCTCTGGATTGGCTTTAATGCCTCGGTGAGATACCATAAAGCCGAGTAACTTGCCTAACGGCACGCCGAAGGTACACTTCTCCGGGTTCAACTTCATCCTGAAGGCTCGAATGTTTGCAAAGGTTTCCTCCAAGTCGGCGATAAGGTCCTGCTTCTGCTTGGTCTTGATAACAACATCGTCGACGTAAGCCTCTATGTTCCTTCCGAGTTGGGTCTGAAGGCATCTTTGAATCATGCGCTGATATGTGGCTCCCGCGTTCTTGAGGCTGAAAGGCATTGTAATGTAACAATAAGCTTCGAACGGGGTGATGAATGACGTCTTCAGGCAGTCGGACTCCCTCAGGCTGATTTGGTGATATCCCGAATAACAATCCAAGAAGCTCAGAAGTTCACAACCGACTGTTGAGTCAACAACTTGATCAATACAAGGCAGACCAAAAGGATCCTTGGGGCAAGACTTGTTGAGGTCGATGTAGTCTACACACATGCGCCACTGCCCTGTCTTCTTACGAACCAAGACCGGGTTGGCTAACCAGTCGGGGTGGAATAATTCAAAACAAGGCCATGCAACTTCTCGCTAAAGTATGCAACAGGTTTACCATCTTGCATCAAAACACCTCCTATGCCAACTCCACTAGCATCACATTCTAACTGAAAAGTCTTACCAAAGTTTGGAAGTTGGAACAAAGGTGCGTGTGTAAGCTTGTCCTTCAAAGTGACAAAAGACTCCTCCTGTGTTTTTCCCCAATGGAAGAGCACCCCTTTCTTCGTCAACTCATTCAAGGGTGCAACAAAGGTGCTGAAATCTTTGACGAAGCGGCGATAGAATCCTGCAAGACCAAGAAAACTTCTCACCTGTGTGATGGTTTGGGGAACCGGCCAACTCTTAATGGCTTCAATTTTTGTCTCATCCACCTCAATTCCTTGTGGAGTAACAACATAGCCAAGAAAAGAGACTCGTTCCGTGCAAAAGATGCACTTATCAGGGTTAGCAAACAAACATGCATCACGTAAGGCATTAAAAACAGCACGTAAATGATCCAAGTGTTCATCCAAAGACTTGCTGTAAATCAAGATGTCATCAAAGTAGACTACCACAAATCATCCAATAAAAGGCCTTAAAATCCCATTCATTAAGCGCATGAAAGTACTAGGGGCATTAGTCAAGCCAAAAGGCATTACTAACCACTCATACAATCCAAATTTGGTTTTGAAAGCTGTTTTCCATTCATCTCCAAGTTTCATTCTAATTTGGTGGTATCCACTACGCAAGTCAATCTTTGTGAACATTATAGAACCACACAACTCATCAAGCATGTCGTCTAACTGAGGGATAGGATGACGATACCGAATAGTAATATTATTAATGGCTCTACAATCAACACACATTCGTCATGACCCATCTTTCATAGGAACCAAAATTACAGGCACTGCACAAGGACTAAGGCTTTCACGTACATACCTGCGGTCCAAAAGATCTTGGACTTGCCGCTGAATTTCCTTAGTCTGCTCGGGATTGGTTTGATAAGCAGCACGGTTTGGCAATGTTGCTCCCAGGATCAAATCAATTTGGTGCTCTATCCCTCTCATAGGTGGCAATCCCGGGGGTATCTCAGCTGAAAAAACGTCCTCATACTCCTGCAAAAGGTTAGTGACAGCAGGAGGTATCGAGCTAGCAATATCATCAAGAGAAAACAAAGCTTGTTTGCATATCAAGGAATAGCAAATATCATCAGCAGAAATTTCAGCAATGTCACATTTTGTTGCAAGCATAACACCACCCTTCAATTTAATTCCCTTGGCCTTAGAACTAGGTGAAGGCTTATCCTTTTTAGGTGGAAAAACAAATTTAGCAGCTTGCTGATTTTCAGATTCACCAAGTTTCAAACTAGCAGCTCGTTCTTTATCAGCTTCTACAATATGGAGCACCTTACCAAGCCCTTATAAGGTTTTTACCAGCAAAGCAAAGGATACCTGGAAGGTGTAGTCAGCGATTGCAAGGATCAAGAACCTATGCTGTCCAGAAGTAATATGTAGAGCTAGGAAGGCCAAATATATGTGAGTGGTACACAATCCAATGACAGATAGTAATGCTGAATAAAAAATCCCAAGTCACTTGCCCTCAGTTGCTGGTCTACTCGTGTCCTAGACAGTAGTGGTAACAATGATGGCGCAAAGGAATATGACACTAGTAAACAACTAGGAAAGACGGACAGGCAAGCTTCGGCGAGTTTCAGCAAAATCAGCAAAACCGCAAGGCTGATAGGCTCAACGGAGCACGTCGTGAGCTCGAGGCACTAGTGGAAATCAACTTTTATTTTATTTTATTTTATTTTATTTTATTTTTTTATTTTCCAGGAGCACAAAAATAGGCACACCACAAAGTTACAGCTCAATCGGAGTTGATATGTGGCCTATGGAATTTTCTGAAACCACTATTAAGAGAGTGCAGAAACTTGAGAGCTTGAACAGACAAGTTTGCAAGCCAAATTTCGGAATTCTGATTTCGCCAAACCCGTCGAAAAAGGGGGGAAACGGATGTAAAAATTTTTTCTCTTATCCAAAAAGTTAAATTTTGCCTGATTCTGAGTCCGTATGCAAAAGTTATGGTTGTTTGAAGTCGGGGCTTCCGACTAGGTTTTCCAGAGGGGATATAACCTAATCGGTTTTGGCGGTGGAGATGGATATGGTGGCAGCGGAGTTTGGGAAGGTGTTCTGGTGTTGCGAGGTGATCTTGGTAAGTGTTTATGATGACGGAAACGGTTTCTCAAAGGATGAACCCTGACAAACAGGGTGAAGATGGTGGCGGCTAGGGTTACAAAGGAAAACACACGACTAGACTAAAACACGAACTAAACCAGCAACGAGAACTTAAACTAGGACTCAAACTCAACACTACGGACTCTGAAAAGGATCATGCAAAGGCTAAACACGGTCTAGGTTAAGGAGAGACTATCGACAACAATTTTTTTTTGGCTTTTCTGTAGACTCTAGGATAACGGTGAAATCAAAAACTAAACTAGGGTAAAGAAACTGAGCGAACCTGACGGTGAACCTAGAGCTCTAATACCACTTGGTGTGGACAAGAGTTTTCGATCTTCCGAAAAGTTCAGATAATCAACGATTTGGTGGAGTCACGACACAAATCGATCCGGCTTCTTGAACTAGCACGTTCCTAAGCCCCGCAATCGCAGCACCATGTCTCCTCTGGTTATCAACCGAACCAAAACCCAGTTGACCTCGCTAAGAAGGCTAATCCCTGCTTGCGAATCGAAGAACACAAACAAGAACAAAGAAGATTGCAACCAAAATTGCAGATGAATGATTAAGCTCACAAGTTGGAGTCTTACAAACCGATCTAGCGGCGAAACTGTTCTTGACAGATTAATCTAAGCAAAACCCAAAACCTAAAGATGGCGATGGCTTATGATGTATGGAGTTTAGGGTCGTGCAAGCACCCCTTGACGCAACCCTAATGGGCTCCAACACGATACACGGCCCAAAGGCCCAAATACGACGTCGCAGAGCCGGAACAGATTCTGAACGTTAACTTGTTCGGTCAATTCCTGATGACTTGTAACGAATTTGGACATGGGACCAGAACCATTGGAAAGGTTATCTTCTTAGCTTTCCATCCATATAAAGAACGCCCCAATCTGAGCACGTATGCAACCTAGGCGCCCGTTTTAGTGCAGACTGGTCCTGGACTCCAAAACGGACTCGAAGTCGACTTGGTTTGGACCTCCACCTTGACTTGAACGTCCTCGCTGATCCTCCACGACTCTAAGTCCCTCTCTAAGTGTTTCCTTGTCCTCTCCATTGTTCCGAATCATAATATAACCATTATGTAGCAATCTATTCTCAAAATCATATAAAGAAGAACTTAGGAACGAGCTCACCTCTAAATTCAATTGTCGTGCGCGAGCTCTTGTGATTGGACCTTGAATGACCAATGGAGGATTGTTGTGTATATCCGAAGGAATGATGTCCACATCAGATATACTAGTTAAGCTTTTACTTACATTGCCTATCAAATATATCGGCTCTTCCTCCGATAGTTGTGCTATCATAGTTAGGGTTTTTATATCAATCACTATCAAAAATACCAATTGCCTAGCTTAAATCTACCAAATTTATTATTGATCTTGAATTGTCTTGGTTAAGTCAAATCTTCTTGATTATAATTTGTTAGGTGAATTCTAAATCGAGAGCGCTCTCGGTTTGTCTTATGGCGCGATGCCAGTTGAAGCCATCCGACGAAAGCCATCACATGCACACGTATGTAGTACTAAATTTATCTCCACGCTTTTGATCTAAGAGTCAAATGTGAGTCTTCATAACTATGTAGTACTAGTCTATTTTAAATTTTTGATGACTTATATATTTCAAACCATATATTATTTTAAGATCTGTTTTAACCATTTAACTCCACTCAAAATATATGATTACAATATTGAATATATTGAAATATTTAAAAGTAATTTAGTTAAATTGTAGAAATAACTAAGCTCTACAATGAAAGTAACTTTTTATAGCATTAGAAGTAATTACATATTGTCAGGGTTATGGATAAGTGATGATGCAAAACACGGCGGCCTGGGAGATTTGCTTTACTCCAGTGCAGGTCCAAATCTTAGAAAAAACGGGTTCAGGGCATGCCAGTTGGTTTGATCCTGCAACCAACAAGATATTCAAATAAAACCAGTTAGATATACGATAGCCGATCGGCCAATAAGCCGATGACGTACCATATGGACCTAACCGATACGATCTTACCGAATCGGCTGTAAGGTGTGAGAATAATAATATTAAGCAAACCCTAGATATGCTCCACCGGCTATAAATATAACCAAACATGTAATCTATGGGTGAAGAATCTATCTGATCCGATTATAGCCGATAAAATCATAATTAGGTCAAAAAATGTACAACGTATTGGCTAATACTACGATACAGCCTTATACCAGAATATCAAGCTAGGCAAATATATCCAGGCAAGCTTGATATATTTATCTAATATGATATCCTTGTATAAGAGGCAGATATAACATGAAAAACATGACTAAAGAAATTTAAATAAGACTAAATAGCTATATCAGATAAGATCGGCTGAAACTCTGATGCTACCCCTATTGCAAACAAGAGACAGGCTCTACGTCAGAACCGACATTCTGTAACACTTTTTTGTAACATATTCGGAGATGTGTTACTGGAGAATGCTGTAGCAACGATAGCTTATGTGTTGCAAGGCACATTGTAACGCATTTTCTATATGTTACAGTAGGTATACATATAGTAACACAAATTCATGTGTTACTACCACCTATAGTAACTCAATGTTGCGCGACGTAAACAAAACAGAAATCTAGTTTTGAATAATATATTGATGCAATGGGTTTATCGTAGGTTTATTTAAAATAGTGATGTAACATTATCTAATCACATAAAAAATACTAGGGGCTGCTTTCTTAAAAAAAGTGCATAACAGAGAAGTTGAACTCCTAACCTCCTGTGTATATACCTAAGAGTCACACCATACTAATCCAACTGAGCAAGCAAACATTTGTGTCTTTAGTTGAAAATTATTGTGCTTGATTTTTTGCGCTAACTAAAATTTAAGAAATTTAACATACACACTTTATTTTCAGGAATGGTGGTTTGATCAATGAACCGAGGATTCACTGGGTTGATCAATGCCCATTTTTTTAACTATGATAAAAAAAAATGGATGGCTAGACTCAAGTATACGTTCTAAAAGCACCATAGCACAGTGAGAAAGCACACATAATTTTTAGATGAGGTTGTGGGCTTGATTATAACTCCTTGGATTTATTTTCTAATTTATTGAGTGACTATGATCCATGACATGTGTTTAAAAATATTTAAACACAAAATCGCTAGCAACGTGGCTGAGAATTAGAAGCCACAAGAACCAAGGTATTTGTGCGGAATCTTTTTGTCTTGCATCATGAACTTAGAAAAAAATGGAAGAAAAATCATTTCGGCAATATGAAAGAATAATAATTCCAGTAACAATGGGATTAAGTAGTAGATACCCTTTGCACCACTAACCGAGTAGGATCACAACAATAAACATATGAGTTGACTGGCAGAAAAATAATATCATAAAAAACAAGGCACTAGAGAGATCACATAACCCAGACATAATTACATGACTTATCAATATAGCAGTAGAAAAGGAAAAGCTCACACGAACAAATTTAAAATAACTTCTGCAATGAGACTACATTGGAAATTATTATTGACTACTAAGACTGGCCTAAACTCATGTTGCTTGGACTAGAACCGCCATATGTTGCCTAGTGACAGCTACTTGTTCACTTCCCTTTGCCCAAAGAAAACAGTACCACGAACCGATGCCACCTGACCTATTGTGCTGTAGGTTGACAAACCAAGTTCATCATCAAAGATATGACATTTCTTTCATTGTTAAAAAAGACACGAAGACAGTGAGCTGATCAATAGAAACTAGAAAGAAAGATATACCTTGCCAGTGTAACTGCGTCTGCATCAAGATAATGGATCTGAAACTAAACAACATAGGGCAAAGAATGGACCTGAACATGCATGAACAGGTTTTAATCAATCAGAAATAAATATAAACACAAGGATTATTGATATCTTTTAATAGAAAGAATAGCCAAGATACAATACATTATTCATCCACTATGCTTGTCATCATATTTCTCACAATAACAGAATGTAAGATCATACTTAACCAGTGGACCTAATAGTTGTATCATACACCAAATAGGTAGAAAAGTTAAAAGTAATTTAAAGACCATAAATATTGTTTGATTTAGATGCATTCAGTTGGCTAGAGTTTGATGGCTCTAAAACAGGAAGCACCTTTACTAACAGAAATAAATCCATTAAAAGGTTTGAGATCAGGTAATTGCATATACCTTGAAGTAATGAAATAAATCATCAAAGAGTAACAATTTTCCTCCGTTATCCTTCATTATTCAAAGCATTATTATCAGCATCTACTGTTGTTCCTTCAACATATGTTCTAACCCATTGCTTGTAATTGTTTGCATTACTGGACATTCCACCAAGGTGTGAAACATGGAACGGCTCAATTTCTATGTCACATGTCCATTCATCCTCACCAATGTCATATTATATATCTCTAGGTTTGTTCTTCCATACCACAGACCACCCAGGATTTGTTGGATCATCAACATAATACACTTGATCAGCTTGATTGGGAAAAATAAAAGGCTCATGCTCAACTTTTTCTCCTGTATGTATGAGATGTGAGAAGTTAACAAGTGTGTAACCATACTTATCTTTTTTTAACTCCTTTTCAAGAAACAACATCAACCCATTCACATTTAAACAGTACCACTGAAAATTGTCCAGAGTAGTTTAGCTCAATAATATCGATGACTACCATAGTATGTCAGATCACCCAAAACTGGATTTGTGTCACTTGATTTAGTATAACTGGATGTTTTTGCACTTAGGACGACTCCGCTATTCCATGTCACTCCATCCAAATGTCTAGGCCTAAACCGGAAGCCACGGGTATTGAAAGCGCGATATCTTTTTGCTGGACCAATCAGACCACAAGCCAGCCATCTATGATCATTCTTAACACTGCAGATGCCATTTTTCCTCTCTAGATCCATTATCTGTGTACAAAGGATTACTAAGTCACGATTGTACTTCTTGATCTAAATGATAATAAAACGAAACTTACATGAGCTCTGAACCATTCGTGGAAATTTTCATTTTGGATACGCTCAATAATCTTTGGGGTGACATGGCCTTGCCGATATGTTCTTCTGATCTCATCAGCATGAGTTCTATAAAAGGAAACAAAATGTCATGAAGTATGATGTGAAGAAAATGATTAGTGATAAAGTGTATGTTCTTGAGCTAATACCGAAGGTATGGGTTGACATCTGGACAGTTGAAGAGCACATATCTATGTGCTTGCATTTTAGTCAAGCCCCTAATAACATAACTTCTCGACTTGCCAAGTGGTTTTCCAACATGAGGAAAAAGATATGGTGTGTATTCATCATCTGAACATGCAATTGACTCATCATTATCATCATTTCGTGTAGGCTGGTTATGCTTTGTCTCAAAACCTTCAAGATATCTTGAACAAAATGTCATACACTCATCTGCCAAATATGCTTCTGCAATACATCCTTCAGGATGCGCCTTATTGCGCACATATGACTTTAATACACATAAATACCTACATAAAAAAAGAGAAAGAGTAAAAATAAACAGTCTATACTAGATAACAAATGAAATTATATTTGTGAGAGAAATGTACCTTTCCACAAAATACATAGATCGGTAACACATGGGACCTCCTAATTTTGCTTCAGTGGCTAAATGAACAACCAAGTGCACCATAATGGTAAAAAAACCTGGTGGAAATATCATCTCCAAACGACATAATGTCATTTTAATTTGTTCCTCTAACTTGTCAAGCACATCAATGTACAGGACCTTTGAACTCAGTTCTCTAAAATATCCACATAGATCAAATAAAACAGAAGTGACATTATCAGGAAGCACACCCCGCAAAGCAACCAGGAGAAGTTCTTGCATTAGAATATGGCAGTCATGACTTTTTAAGTCCTGAAATTTTCCCTTGACTAACATTTACACATTTTGAGATGTTTCCTGTCCATCTGGAACCTTAATATCGTGGAGAACTTCGCAAAATTGTTGCTTCTCCTGTTTAGACATTGTATAGGAAGCAGGAGGCAAATAATACTTATTATTAGCTTTTCTTATGGGATGCAAATCTGGCCTTATATTCATTTCTTGTAGGTCCAGGCGTGCATGTAAATTATCCTTTGATTTGCCTTCCAATCCTAACAATGTCCCATGTATATTATCGCAAACATTCTTCTCAATATGCATTACATCAAGATTATGATGGAGTAAATTCAAGTCCCAGTAAGGCAACGAAAATAAGCCACTAAGGCATTTCCATGTTTTTGACTTCTCAAAATCATTAATTGTCTTTATCTTTTCTAAAACTGATGTTTCAAAATAAGCAAGAGGCTCTACTCTATGTTATTCGGTTTCATCAAAAGAATTATCATTATATCGCAATTCATGGTCCAGAGGAAGAAATCGACGATGTCCCATGAAACAATACTTGTGTCCATGTTTCAAACGTCCCATGAAACAATACTTGTGTCCATGTTTCAAACGTTTAGAACACGTCTCTTCACGACATGAAATACAAGCAAATTCACCATTGACACTAAATCCCGCAAAGATTCCAATCCCAGGGTAGTCACTAATAGTGAACAGTACTGTAGCACGAAGCTGAAACATCTCATTTCGAGATGCATCATATGTAGGAGTTCCAACCTCAAATAAATCAAATAACTCTTCATAAACTGGTTCCATAAATACATGAAACTCCTTTCCAGGGTAAGATGGACCAGGAATTATTAGTGCAAGCATAATGGAAGATGCTTTCATGCATAACCATGGAGGAAGGTTATATGGAATCGGCCAACAACTATAAGTTGAACTCAATGTCCCAAATGGATTAAATCCATCACTAGCCATTGCAAACCTGATGTTTCGAGAATCTGATGCAACCTGGGGATACCTAGAGTCAATGGACTTCCAAGCCTCTGAGTCAGCTGGATGACGCAACACACCATCCTTTGTACGACCCTCATCATGCCATCTTAATGCTATAGCTGTTTCTTTGTGCATAAATAATCTCTTAAGCCTTGGCTTAATTGGGAAGTACCGTAACACTTTCCTTGGGGTTGCCCTTCTCCTTTCCTTATTTGTTAAAGTAGTTTTATCTTCTTTGTTTTTCCACCTTGAAGTACCACATTTTGAACAAAAGTCATTGTTTGCCTTAGCTTTCCTATAAAGCTGGCAGTTATTTGGACAAACATGAATTTTGACATAATTAAGTCCAAGCTTTCCTATTATCTTCTTAGCCTCAGCAAATGTTCTAGGTAAATTCTTACCGTTTGGAATTGCTTGTTGCAGGATTGCTAGCAAATCATTTAATGATTTATTACTCCACTTGTTAACTGATTTTGTGTGAAACAAGAGAACTAGAAATGAAAGCCTTGTAAGTTCACACCCTTCCCACAAAGGGTCATGAGCATCTCGGAGCAAGTCATGGAATGCTTTTGTTTCATAGTCTGGCCCACTGTTTAAAGAATTTTGTGCATCATATTCATTCACTGGAGGGTCATTGTCTGTGTTCCCAAAGCATCCTGTACTAGTTGGCACATGTTATCACCCATTCCTCTACTTTGTGACTGTGTTTTCCTACTGTTGACAGAGATGAATGATGCAGTTTCACCATGACAACCCCAAGGACTATATCCAAGTAACATTCCATGACATATTAAATGATCATACACTTCATCCTGCCTTAGTAACCACTTATTGACACATTTCTTACATGGACATCGGATCTTATCTTCAAGACTCTTTTCCCTATATGCAAACTGAAGAAAACCATCTATTCAAGCAAGGTACTCATCACTTGGTCTAGGGAAAAGCAATAACTTCTTAATATTATTCAAATCCATCAGTTCTCTGTGTTAAAAGAAGAAATATAGTAAATACATGAGTGTTCCTAATTTGACAACCAGGGAATCTATTTGATTCTATAATTATACCTTCAAGCCAAAAGAAGTTTGTCTACTGAACATATGTAGGTCAGGTTAACTGTACCTGGAAGCTTAGGATTAGGATCCAGTAGATACAGCGTCGATGCAGCCCTGATGCTTGCTTAATTGAACCAAAAGAAAACAACTATCTTGTCTACTGGCTAGATCAGACAAATAGCAAAGAAGTACACGAGTGGATCAGACATTGGTGCAGGTGAGCCTGACAAAAGCAATAAGAATAAAGAGTTAAGGACTGTACATGAGAATTGAGGCATTAAACTGCAGTACGAGCAAATGTTTTGGTTGTACAAATTAAATTATATGATTAGTATAAGAGTTTTTGTGAGCGAGATTAAAATCTGAAACAACAAGACGAAAGTAAAGTTTTAAGATGCCATCAGCATACAAGAAAAATAACAAACACTTGGTGTGCATAGAAAAACATAGTGCTAAATAATTTGCTAACCTGCCGTCATGTGCACTTGACTGCATTTGGGTCTTGACCATCTTGATCACCAAGCACAGATCCACCAACACCAAGTGAAAACGTGATGGTGAGGTGGCTGCTGCTGATGTGTGGCACGCACAAGTAACGTGCAACGGGGAGGCGCGGAGGATGCTGGCCACGCCGCGAGTCGGAACTGGACCTGGATTCCTAGGGACAGGCCACCGGGGCGGCTAGGGCACGTCTGCACCTGCGCGGCCGGGGCTGCAGGGGCTCAGGCCTGGTTTGGCGGCGGCTGTCCACGGTGGAGCGCTGGGGAGAGACTAGTTTGGATGGGGATTGGAAGGGGGTGTACAAGGCTTACATGAAGGAGATGAGTTTGTTTCTCAATCAGTATCACCACTGTTTCCGGATAAGGAGAAGTGAACCCGGGAAATTGAGAAAGAAACGTGCGAATATGTTTCTTGAGGAAATTGAGGAGCCCGGAAACTTTTTTTTTTCAGGAACGATATAAATAGATTAGATGCAATTATTTTCTTTTTAGGAATGAGAGAAACAGATGAGATGCAATTCCTTTTTTTAGGAACGAGAGAAATAGATGAGTATTTTTTTAGGAATGAGAGATTTTTTTTGTATGAACGAGGGAAATAGATGATTGTTTTTCAGGAATGGGAGAAATAGTTGAGATGCAATAAATTAGCTGACTCTTTTGAAGGCATTAAAGCTGAAAGATTTTTTAGTCACATTATCAATAAATAGTTTAATCCATGTAAAATTAAATTAAATACACTATGTCGGTGGACCGTTAGTGACGCGTACTTATAGATGCAGGTTCTTTCTTAACAACAGATGCCTATACCTCGCTGAGTATAGGTGCCACGGTTTTTATAAAGTAAGCAGTACATATAGGTGGGTCCACAAGTGCCCAACTACCAACCGGACCAACTATCGTCTTGGGAGAGCTCCCATGCCATCACACTGTCGTCACTATCGTGGGTTGGTTTTGCGATTTCGTTGCGATTTCGCACTACCGAACCGCGACGACGGTTTATTTGTGTAAATCCGTTCTAATCTCATATATTTTTGAGAAAAGAAATTCAATAGTATAATTTCAATTTTTTTCACATTAATCATGTAGTACAAAAGTAATAAGCAATATAGTACCGGTTTAATCTCATAACCAGTACCTATAAATTAGAATAGGTGTTGTTTTCATTTTAACGGCACCTATAAGCCGGGGCTCTTCAGTAGTGCTCAGATCCAAAGGTGTGCCAAACATAGCTTTACTAGCATGGCATCGCTGTCATTTATCTCCCCTCATAATTTGGCTTTTAAGTGCTAGAACGAATACTTATTTTGAGATGGATGATGTGCTTTATTTTGAGACGGAGAAGGATAGAGTAAATTTTCGCTAAACGCCCACGTATTTTACAGTAAGCTTGGAAAGAAGAGAAACAAATGATCCTACCAGTATAAAAATCAGCTTGGGAAAGAAAGATGTATTTTTTAAAACAATATATACACTAAAGTCGTACAATAGACCAAGGCTATAGCTAGTTATTTTTCACTTAACGTCATGTATTTTACATTAAACTTGGGAAATAAAAGGAGAAAAATGATCTTACCAGTAAAAAAATCAGCTTGGGAAAGACGGATGTATTTTAAAAATAATGCAGTCAGCTTGGGAAAGAATATGAAAAAAAAGAAACATTAGTTTCGTATCATATGATACAGCTACCCTTTTAAAATAATAGTATTCTGCTGAACAAAAACGAAGGGAGAGCAGAGCGACACGGCATTAGGGGATCACGTTAATCGGATTAAATTTAAAAATATACTGTTGATTTGTTTTTCTTAGAAATATTCGAAATGTAATTTTTTTTTGCAGAAATATACCTCGATCTCGCACAACCGTTACGCAAAAAATGACGTGGCACGATGACATGCGCGGTTTCGCATGACGACGGCGCGAGACCGCGCGCAGAACAAAGCAGCAAGACCGAACTGTCTCGCACAAGGAAACAGCGAGACCGCGCGAACCTATGTATTTAGTATGATTAATTACGTCATTAGTGGCCATCTCGCTCGGCCAACTTAGTGAGAGTTCTGCTCCCCACTATTTCTCACTAGAGCACTCCTCTATCGCCTCCTCCAAGATCGCAGTCTCAACTGCTCAGCCACGCAGGGCCTCCAGTCATGGCTCTCCCCCTCAACTGGTCATCTCTCTAGGCTCTCTCCCCCATTTCTTGAGTTCTGGAATCTGCGGACTCGAAGATCCAATCCACCCCTAGATTGTTGCATCCTTCCCGCCTGCGTTTGGTGAGGGCAGGTCACAAGAATCGACATTTCAACCAAAGGATTCCTATCTACGGTTTGTGTACCTTCTCTCTAAAATTCCTGATGCTTATTTCTGAGAGTTGGATCAACTAGGGTTAAATAAAACTGGATGGCTTGCTCTTTGTTAGAGCTATGTACATCATGTGTTCGATGAAATGCACCAGTACCACCATCGAAAATTCCATGTTTATTTCTCTACAAGAAACAAAATTAGTTCCCACTGATGATTATTGAAGTTCTGCTCAAATATGCAGTTATTTGATAAACCGTGCTAACATCTGCTAGACAATCTGTACAGGTTAATGACATATGTTCAGTGACATTGACTACATTATTGTGAAATGAATTAATTGGACTTATGTTGCCAGATATGTAATTAGTTGTGTCAAAATATTCCTGTTTAGATATCTTGATAATGCTAAGTACCGAATCGAAGTGTATGCTTAAACTAATAATCGAAGTTTATGCAAAGCACAGAAGCAGGGGAAGATTCTTGTGGGAAATAGTCAATTTTAGGTTACTGCATCCATTCTCACTTTTATCTCCACCTCTACCATGAAAATTTGTTATGCCCGTATCTCTGGCTGTACTTCCAAACCCAAACAAGCAGGCCATATGTGTGTTCTTGTCTGTAATGAATATAGTGCCCCTCTCTTAACTGAAAGTTTAGTAATACTCACCCAAACTGTAACTTTTCTCTTGTAGCTGCCATATTACACTCTGCTTTAGCTTAACATTTAAGAGCAATTGATGATTTATTTGCTTTCCAGTACTCTGGGAATGGAAGGTGCCAAGAAAAAATATTTATTTGCTTGGTTCTTTTCTGTATTCTTATCTGGCTGAAGGTGCTACATCCATTTTTTTTTTGTCATGCATATACTACACCTTAATTGCATAGTCGTCTAATCTTTTACTCCTTGTGCAGAAATATTTGTAGTTAGTACACCATATTCCCATAGGTAAAGCATACTTACGCATAGAAACTCGTGCTCTTGAAATACAGTAAGCCAATTTTGCAGGAAAAATGGCTAGAAAGAAACAGTTGAACATAGTAAATAGCAGCTATCACCATGGCAATGGAGAGGGAAGTAGCAGTGGACAATCGTTGCCACAAGTTGAGCCTCCTCAGGCATATGAAGACAAGGTGATTCGTGTTGAGCAGCAAGATGATGAGCCCCTCAACATGCCTGGTACAACTTTAACTACCTGAATCCCAAAAATTAGTTTGTGATAGCATTACATAGAGTATAAGGTTAACATAAAGTTAGTGAGGCTGATGTCAATTAATTTTATAATACAAGATGAAGAGGTGAAGAAGCGCAAGGGGACTACCTTGCGATATGTTTGGGATCTTCCACCTGGAAAGGCATAGTTGTAAAATGCAACAGATTAGGGCAACCCATTGGGGAAGAAGGTGGATTGCTAGGACAGTTTTTGGGCACATTAGCAAGAAATGGATCTTACTGTCCATTAGATAAGATAACATGGACAAAGATCAGAAGATGAAGGAGATTCAACAATACTACAATTTGTCCAGGTACATCAAACGCGAAATATATCATAAGTATAATGCTCTGTTTGTGGTTACTAGTCATTATTTTCTTCCTACTCCCACAATGATGTATCTGTTAATATCCATGGCAACTGAAAGTTTTCATTTTAATGTTTATATTCATTTTACATATATTCAATGCTGAGTTTTCTTACTTGCTGTTATCCCTTGCCTAATCATTGATGCAATCATGGCAAATTGAAATACTTCTATGTTCATTATTCCTATGTATTTCAGACAAAGTTCCTGTACCCTCCATCTTGTGTTCAATGGATACTGAAATCAATTGGAAGAGATTGGAGGCGATACAAGGCTACACTAAAAGAAAAAAAAAATAACCCAAAGAAGAAGCGTTCTGCTCTGTATAAGCTTTGTCCAGAGGATGTAGAAAAAGACCAATTGCACTTGTCAAATATTGGAAGTCAAAAAAAGGAAAGGTAACAAATCTGCTCCACAATCTATACTATTGTCTCATTGACATATATTGCACTGTTGTTCCAACCGTAAACAACATTGGAAGTGTGAACTCAATGAGACTACATTGCTTCTGTAATAGGCTCTTAGTGCGAAGAACAAAATAAGTCGTTCAATGTTATAGAACCTCACTCAGCAGGGACAACGAGTTATGCTCGTTGGTCTGAGGACTTGATGAGCCAATTTGTTTTGTTCAAAATTCATCTATACAAGTTCGCTTTACTTTCTTACATTCCCTTTCATTTTCAAAGACAAGATGATCCAAATAAGAAGCAACCACATAGAGCAATGATTTACTTAGCAACTCAAAAAAAAAGGATAAAGATAAAAATCAACACGTGGTATGCCATATACACATAATCCTTCCATAAATATCTAATATATATGTTATCTACCTTGTAAAGTGGGCATATATTTTTTCACTTGCAGGTCACATTGGAGAACCTCATCGATGAACAACCAGAGTTAGCACAAAATGACCAAGGAAGAGTTGCATGGGAAGGTGATGCGCTTAATAAAGTATTGGGCAAAGAAAAACCTGGCCAAGTGCACGGAATGGGATTACTTCCTGTTCCTAAACAAGTTTATGGTCATACATCACATCATCTCAAGAACATAAACATCACTACAGTGAATGACTCATCATCAGATGAAGAGACACATGTTAGAGGGGAAGTGGGGGAATTAAAAAAATTAGTCAAAACGCTAAGTCAGCGTATTGATGAGCTGGAAAACAAAGGAACAAGCAATGGGAATAGTGAACCAACTATGGTAGACGTTATAAATACCTTCGTCCTTCACATTGAACTTTTAGCTACTTATGATTTCATTTTTGTAGATGCTTGTAATTTCTTTGTGATTCACACTAAAATTTTACCCCTTCTGGATTTCATTGTTATAGGCAACATCTCAGAGAATTTTTGATGATGGTATTGAAGAGGGGGTAGTACGGACTAATAGAAAGGTAATGTCAAAGTAACGCATTCTATGTTTCTCACCATATTTTGTGCAACAATATTTAAATATGTACACATACAGAGGGTTCGATGCAGTACACCTGATCAAGAGGACTCAATGAGTAATCAAAGAACTATATCAATGGTATTTTTTCGTTCCTAATTGATGAGTTTTCTTTGAACACTTAATACACATACTGACATGTATAGTAAATTTTTATTGTCCATTCAACTACAGAACAAAAGAAGATGTGAGGAACAGCGAAATATGCATCAGGACAATATTCTAGATCTTTGTGGCAAAAAGGTTAGAATTTGTTGTTTTCATTCATATGGTGCAATGCAGTTTTTATATGGTTTTACATGGATTATATATCATGGAACCAGCATCATGAGGCTGATAACAACATAGGATCACCATGTCAAGATGATTCATCATCACAACCACACATTGCTCATGATCTTCGGTGGGAGGTAGTTCTTGCATGTCTATTAAAAATGTACTTATTTCTCAATGTGTTTTATCCGTCTCACTACGATATTAGAGTGAAATATCAACATGCTGATGGGAGAACTCCTAATTAGGCAATGTTACATCTGTGAATGCATCATTTGTGTGAAACATAAACATAATTAAAGATGGCACAAAAATTTCACATCATCTTTTGAAGGAGTACTGCTATGTGGTTATAGACATGAGTCAACTAAAAAAATTAAGTAGTAGCTTCTAGTGCTCAAGTTTAGCTTTAGACCCTTCATCTATGCCATTTAGTGTTGGCAACCGAGTGATAACCATGAAAGGATATGAAAAGCAATTTGTCACATCTTAATAAAGTTTATCTTGTTCATTTGTGCTATTGGTTTGTATATATCCATTTACATGCTCTAAATATTGTATATGTCATGTCCTTTCATTTTTTCCTAATTATAAGATCTTTATTGTGTCTCAACATAGATGAATAAAAAGAAGCATCGGAATTTAGAAACTTTTGCAAAGACTACAAAAAAACAAGACACTCACAAGAAGACTGCACATCACATGGCCCAAAATAGGGTGCATTCTTCTTCAATGAAGGTAGGAAAAAACATATAAAGATGGTACTACTACTAAATTATTGTTTAACAACTAATGGATGTGTATTTCTTAATAAATACATTATTTCTATTGTAGGTTGGTACCACAATAATCTTGATGACTGCAAAATATCCTAACAAAGAAACTGTGGCATATGCTACTTATTTGAGTAGTAATCCAAGAGACAAAGTGGATGGTGTTGAGACAATTGGTGATGCCCATTCCGAAGGAATGTCGATTGCTTGGCCTTCATTTTGTGTATGCTCATAATATCTTCCTGTAATTTTAATTAAGTACATATATATGATGAATCCTATATAATTGCAATTGTAAATGCTAATATATAAATTTGTTATGTAGGTTCAAAAGATCAATGGTTAAAATTCTCATGTTTTAGGATCGCATCAAGATGGAATCAGGAAGCTAAGGAATTGATGAAGATTACATAGGATTAGATATATTCTATATTTTGTTGCTAGTAGTTTGTTGCTCGAAATATGTATTTATCTTTTCAAAGGACATGACTATGAATTTGTTTCTTTTCAATTGGCATGATGTAACTAGAGTGCTCATCAAAACTTTCTTGCTGCAAAGTAATATATTATGGTTAGATCACTTCATTTATGATTATTTGTCCTATTGTGCGTATGTTGTGCATTTACTTTTTTGCACCAAATTTTTTTACTAAATGTATTAATATTGCAAAGTGCACTACAGTTCATATGTTATTATGTTGCAATATGTATAAAAAGGTGTTACGGAATATGTTGCTACAAGTGAAATACAAATTACAAACAGTGTTGGTACAACTGGAAAAATGGTGTTACTATGGTGTATGGTAACACCTAAATGTGTGTTGCTATAGCACTGATGTAACACCTTTTCTTTTCTACAAGAACGGTCCAATGTGTTACAACAGACTATACTATAGTAACATAGTCTATAGTAACAGGTTATCAATGTGTTTCAATAGACCATTGTAACACAAAATCGTGTTACTAAAAGCCTGTCCTGACGCTAGAGATCATGGTTCTAATTAGGACTAGGGTTGATGCAGCACAAAGTGTAAAAAGATACATGATATCTAGACAATCAAGTCTTTGAATGTTTTTTCAGGGTGGTAGATACCTTATGCTAATCTAAGCCAATAAGCTGATTTAGCCGATACCGACAAAACCTTAAATAAGGCCTGGCCGATATAAGGCCGATATAAGTAAATCGAACCATCGACTTAGATTAGCTAAGTTATGTGGTAATCTAACAAGCCATACCTTTAGCTGAAGATCAAAGCCGATGCCCAACTCGAAGCAAAAACTCGTCGAAAAGTGAAAAGAAAATTATGGCGATGGGCGCGAAAGTGTTTATTTTACTGTTTTTTTTACAATACCTCGGATTTATATTTATACCCGTATACACAAACCTTGTCCTTGCCGGACACTATTTACAACTTGCCTAAACAAACAAGTCCTAGGTGGACTCTTACCACGATATTACAAACGAAAACTAACTCTTTGTTCCTAATTAATAATAGATACAATTGCCTTATCTGGACTCAATTCTTAGTTGGCAATATCTTCAAGCCTTTCTCCGAAACCAACACGAAGCTAGGCTACCCGTATCGGCTTAACCGAGTCCGATTCAAGTTACCCGTATCGGCTGCCCGAGTCCGATTCCATATCAGCCGATATGGCTCCAGCTGATGCGCTGTTATTTTTGGAAACCACCATATTCCTTCAATCCTGCCTCGGATCCGATCTTAATTGCTGGCATATCTTTACCAAATATTGCTGTTAACACATACCCCCAATTCCGAAGTATAAATTGATATGCTGCGGAATTATCTCTCAGATCCACAAAAAGCTAGGGCTTCCATACTATGACCATTAAAACCGTAAGCCATAAATAATAACAGTCCTCGGTCTTAATCCCCATGCCGTTAACTTTTTACCACCGCTTAAACCACCGCCTAAATCGTGCAAGCTTTCTCTTTCTTCTCCAGCGACTTCGGCGACGACGCAATCCCTCGACGGCGACCTCGTCACTCCCTGGGCTTTCTTCTTCCCTCAAGCTCAATGGCCACCATCACCGACATTCCCTTGATAAGTTTCTCAAAACTCTTAAATTCCATCGTCTTCTTTTGCTTGTCACCCTGTTCTAGGTCGAATTATGCTCTTAGATCTCCTTTCTTGGCAAATCTTTGATTTCCTCCCCCTTTTCTTCAATTGTAGCACCTTAGAGACCAAATTACAATCCCGGTCATGAAAGAACCAACCCATTATTTTCTTGGGCCGAAGGGTGATGTAGACCCCTGCTATCTCATCAATGCCGAGACTGATAGAATTCCCTACAAGCAAACCAAGCCCAATCTGGTCGACTGGCAAACTGTGTTCAGATCTTGGCCCTCTAGCTTAGATGGATGGAGAACTTGGTACAAGAGAATATCGGCTTCCAAGCAGCCCATGTGGGAAGAAGTAGGCATAGCCTAGTGTTTAGTTCTGTCTCTAGCCGATATGAAAAAGGACGAACCTATGCTTTCATCGGCTGCTTATTTTTGGTCCGATACCCTTAATGCCTTTATGTTTGTCCAAGGACCAATGACTCCCACCTTGTTGGATATTAAGATGCTCACTGGCTTGGACATCACCTCAATGGCTAACCCCTTCTCTCTAAAGATCAAATGTGAACATAAGCTATCAACCAAAAATGTGGGTGGCTGGTCAGGTTATATCTCCAAGCATATCGGCACAGGTCTAATGACAAACAAGGAACACATAGCCTTTCTCAACCTCTGGCTAGAAAGGTTTATTTTCTGTGGATCAACTTGTGGCCCGACAGCAAACATGCAGCACTTGGCTCAAGCATTGGTATCAAAGAAGTCCATCCCCTTAGGCAAATTCCTACTTGGAGCTGTATATCAAACCCTAAGCCAATCAATAACCAAACTTCTCTCAGGGACCCTTGTCGGTTATGGAGGACCTTGGTGGTTTCTATAGCTCTGGTTAAACCTGTATATAATCACCGTTGCTGAAAGAAGCCTCTTGTACTCATCAAGCTTCCCATCAGACCACTCAGATGATGAAGAATCTAGCACTCGCCGATCCATGTCCTTTGGAGAGGCAGCATCAACTTATCTAGCATCAGGGCCATCGGCTGAGGCCTTTCAAGAGTGGTTCGACCAATTCTATAATGGATTTGTCAAGAGTGCCAGAGTATGGTTCCATTATGTTCTCTTTATAGATTTGTTAACGCCAAAATGTGGTAAGCCCCGAAGTCATCATCAGCTTAGAAATCATATCGACTTCAGAGTCCTGGGATGAGCCGATGGACATACCAAGTTGCCAGCAGTTGGATTCTTGATGGATTCGGTTAAAGAAATTAATCAATTAAAGAAAACTTATCCAGAAGAGACCGAGTTCGAGGAGGATGCAACCTGGCAAGTTATCTATTAATTAGGCAGAGTCAATTAGTTTTCTTTTACTTTTAGGAAAGATTGTTCATAGTCCGAATAGGACTTGTATCTTTTACTTTATCTTTAGGAAAGTTTGTGTCTTGTCCAATAAGGACTAGTATCTACTCATGGGTATAAATATGTACACCTGGGGTCTATGTAAGAGATCTCTCGTTCAATATACAACTTTCGGCGCATCGCCACCCTCGTTCCCGAGGTTTTACTTATCGACCGGTGGAACTTGGCACCTGACGCAGGGCTGCATCGGTTTTCGACCTCCGGCGAAGGGGTAAGTCCTACGTTCCATCGGCCCCACCTATTTATCATATATCTTAGTTAATCTAGTTTGGTAGCACAATTTACTTATATCAATTGAGACATTATGTTTTTTTTCATACTTTGCGCTGAATCAGCCCTAGTCATGCTTAGAACCATAATCTCTAGCCTGCTTTTGATTGTCAATAAGGGTTTCATCGGGATTTCAGCCGATGAGTTATCTGGACGTTGCATCGGCTCACAAGTATTACATACATCTTAGATTTAGCCGATGACAACAAAGGTTTCATTGATTATCTAATTGTTTGGATTTAATGACATCAGACCTCCAGCCGATGTATGCTTTTGTAACTCTGTGAAAATTCGACCAACGAAAACGAAACCCTAAAACACGAGATTTCAAAACTTTTAAATCCAAATTTGCATCATGCCAAATTTAATTGCCCATTTATTTGGATCATTATTTGCGGTGTTTAATTAAACATTTTATAGCGAAAATTAATTAGGTATAAACCCTAAAAAGGAAATTGGCTAAATAAATAATTAAAATATAAATTAAAGTAAAGTTTTAAGCAAAATTGGTAGCAAATAAAATAATCTACATGAATACCATAAGCGAGTTTTTTATTTTAGATAGTGTAAATTCATACCATTAAATAGGAAATAATAAATATATATATATGCGACCACTAACTATTAGAATTATTAAATCGAAACTTAAATAAATATTGAAAATTTAAACATTTTTAAATTTGGGCAAATTCATATTTGAATGCAAAATATTGTCATTCCAATATTTAGTTGGTGATATAAATTTAAATCACGAATTTATCTATTTTTTTAGCTAGAAATCACTAAAACAAAAAAAATTTTCCTGGCGGCACTATTCATTGCGCGCCAGGCGTTCGACGCGGGTCTAGCCCGGCCGCCGCTGTCGCGCCGCGCCCCGCGCCGCCTCGAGCCCTGCCCCTACCGCGCCGCGCACCGTCCCGTCACCGGCCGTCGCCATCGCCGCTGCCGCCTGGCCGCCTCGAACCTAGCGTGCGCTGTCCCATCGCCGCCCTCCCATCTGCCACCCGCCCCTGCCACACCGCGCGCCGTCTCGTCGCCGCCCGTCGCCATCGCCACACCGAGCCCCGCGCATTGCGCCGCCGTCGCATCGGCTTGCGCCACGCCGGCCACCGCGCCCTCCCCGCCCCTATAAAGCCCCCCTCTCCTTCCTCCCTCTCCACCTCATCTCCCTCACCCCCACTCCCTTTCCCCCCTTCCCCACCCAAGCAGCCGCCGGTCACCGCTCTGGGCCCCCGCCTTGCACCGCCTCCGACGCATAGTGCCGCCGTTGCGTCACCGTCGCCGCCTCGCCGCCGTCGGTAAGCCCCCTCCCCTCCTCTCCTCCTCCTTTCCACCGTGCCGCCGCCGCTTGCGCAAAGAGAGGCCGAGAGAGAGGAAAAGAAAAGAGAGAGAGGGAGAAAAGAGGGAGCAGAGAGAGGAAGAAAAAGAAAAGAAAGAAAAAAAGAAAACAGGAGAAAAGAAAAAGGAAGGAAAAAGAAAAGAAAAAGAAAAAGGAAAAGGAGAAAAGAAAATAAAAGAAAAGAGAAAATTTAGGAAAATCGGGGAAAAAAATTTAATTTATATATATATATATATAAAATAGTCGGAGAATTAATTGTCGGTTATTTTTGAAAATTCCTAGAAAATAAATCAAGATTATTTAATAAAATGGGGTTATTTATTTAATTGGTTATTTTTCCGTTATTTATTTATTAATTTATTTACTTTGCGAATGATTGAAATATGGTAGAAATTACGGGTTAATTATTATAGGAACCTAATTATTGGGTGGATTTATCCGAAATCGCGTAAATTAAAATGAGTTAATACTTTAATCGATTAACGCCAATATTTTAGGACAAAATGGATTAACATCAGAATTTTACTATTTCGTAAATAATAGAATCGATAACGAAATTCGACGCTCGCGCTCGATTTTTTTAATTGGATTTAATTGGGTTTTATTTGAATTCTAAGTGAATTCAAACCAATTTCTTTCGCACGTTATTCTTGACCCCAAGGGAGTTGCGATTCCGAATGAGGATCGAGACCCGCAGGACTTCGAGCAAGGCAAGTCATCACTAAATCTTGAGCATATTGAACCAATTGCGAACTTATTTTGGATTTAAAATAAAGTTTGCATACTATATGAATATATGTGAATGCCCTACCTTGCTATATGCCATGCCTTTGCTATTGATTATCCATGCAAGTCTTTGTCGTCCACAATATCGTGTATTTTAGTCAATACTTGACAATGCTTAGTCATGCAACTTTAGAATCATGCATATTCATATTTATCAAAATGCTTTATGCTCGGGCAACTACCTTTGGGAAGGTGGTTGAGATGCGGCATGTGGAGACATGATCGTCACATTGCCATGACATTGATGAGATAGTTTGTGAAAGAAAAAATAAAACTAAACAACTGTTTTCGACTGGGACGGCTGGGGGACTTGGGTGATGTCTGGTAAAGGCAAGTGCCGACCTTGGTCAGTTAAGGACCGAACCATGAAGCTAAGCATAAAACGACCCCCGTATAACCGTACTTCTCGAATAGGTATAGACCTAGTGGAGTAAATAGCCGAGCGGAGACAGTATCCATGCATAGTGGTCTTCTTGATGTATATGAGAGGCGGGGGCCTATGGTGGGGTCGCCACCGGTAGGACCGCCATGTGTAAACCTAAACTTAATTATAACTTAATGCATGTGTAAGCCTTCCCTCCCCGGGAGCGCCAGAACTCCTCTCACTGCTAGAAACTTGTAACGCCTAGAGTGCATGAGGATGCAAGTTCATGAAGCGGGTACTGCCAATGCGAGGTTATTGAAATGCTTTGCCGTGATGCGTCTCATGTGTTGGGACGAGGCTCATGCATTGGGCAGTCACGGAGTACGGGTATAGTGTACATCCACTGCAGTGTGAGTAAATCAAATCTATTCGAATAGCCGTACTCGCGGTTATTGAGCACCGGGACGTGCATTACACTTGGCTAGACTCTAAATTTTTAAACTAATCGGGATGAGATATTGCATGATGATTTTTATGCTGGTGGATCCACTTCTCGGGAAGCGAGAAGGGGTAGATCCCAGAAAACCATGACGACCCAAGGAAACCAGAGTAGGAGAGCTCCTCCTTGCTCTCCTCGCCCTCATCTTCTTGCCGGCCGCCGGGAAGACGCCTTCACCGCCGCTCATCCGGTCATCTTCGTAGCCATCTATCTTGCGTTCCCGACTCACCCCAGCACGCCGTAGCCTCTACTCTGATTTCGCGCCGTTTCTTGCAGCCGATCTCCGGGAACGCTGACCTCGCCACGGGTGCTCTGGAGCGCGGCCAGACCGTTGTCAACACGCAGCCGTGAGATCGCGTCGCCGTTCCCGTCGCCTCGAGGTGAATCCGGCTGAGCTGCTGCGCCACCAACTTCGCCTCATCATCCTCTTCGAAACGCCCCAAGAATCCCACGGATTGGTGTAGCGAGGAGGGAGATCGACTACCGTCTTCTCCAAGTCCAACCTAGCAACTCTGTCGTCGTTTCCCGTTCAATCGGTGAGCCATTTGTCGATTGCTTGCAGTGGTAGTGACCCTAGGTGGTGTTCTACATTCTGCATATGATGTTCTTGACATGCATGCAATAAATCGAGCCGTCCACGCTGCCGCATCCTTACAGGCATGGTGTCCCAGGCGCTGTTGCTTGCAGCCGCCGTCTGCGCTGGTTCGGCCACCATTGGTTGGGTAGAATAGAGGAATGGAATCGCAAAGACTTGCTCTACATTTTCTATTTTGATCTCGTCCCCATTCGAGCAGCCGTTTGCCGCCGGCGAGCTTGAGATCGAGCTCAGCCATGGCTGCTTCTGTGTCTGCTGCGTTGGAGAAGAAGACTGGACTTTGTTGCAAGTTTTGGAAAATCCCAAGGATCGATTTGCAAAAGTGCAGTCCAAAGGAAATTTGGAAAAAAAACTAAAAAATAGGCAAACTTCAAAAATGCATAACTAATTCATTTGAGCTCATTTTTGAGTGAACCAAATTTCTATGTATTCATAAACTTGCAATGTTTATGTTTGTAAAATAAAATTTTCCAACTTCCGTATAGAAAATGTCACTAAATTTGTGAGTAGCACAAAAACACTTATTTTGCACCTAGGACTTGTAAAATCTCTAGGAAATTAATGGTTAATCCAAAAATTATGAAACCACTTGTGTTGATCTTAGGAGTATGTAATATTTTATCTGGAGGAGAAGAATTTGACAAAACTACCTCCTAAAACAAGTCTAAACAATTAAGTAATACTCTTTTTGTTGAATTTGTAAAATTCATAACTAAATTATTTTAACTCCAAATGTAGTGAACCAAGTTTTGTTATAACCAGTGAGTTATCCTCTTTTAATTAAAAATGATAGCACTTATGAAATATAACTAGAAAATGATAACATATGTTGTGACCTAGGGTAATTCATATGTAATTACAGAAATGCCATTTTCAGAGTATATGGCTTGTTATTTTTATAGCTCTCAAACCATAAATGTAAATGAGATGATTCTTGCTTCTAAAATCATTTTATCATACTCTCTACCTACTGTAATTAGGCCATGATTTATAGAGCATGTTGCATATGCATGTTTATTTGACTCTTATTTGCATTATTGCCTCTTATCAGTAGATTCAGACATTCCGGAGTACGTGGAGCAAGAACCTGAGATTGAGTGTGATTTCTCACAGCAGCAAGGCAAGCATCTAAGCATATAGAATCCCTATTTTTACTAAAATGATTTGATTGCAAAACAATATATATGCATGTGTTGATTTACTCCAAAATTATCGGTATTGGTTAGAGTTGTTTATAACCTAATTGCTGCATATCCTTCCTTGTTTCATTATTATCATTTATCCTTGTAGCCTTTGGATGGAAGTGCTTGGGAATGTTTTATTGTTTTACCGATGCTTAGCCATGCTTAGGTCTAGTAGTGTTAAAAATCGATGGATGGAGCCATCGATTGAACTTATTCACCACCTGCGATTTGTGGGCATAAAATCTGATTATTTCACTAAATAATTAATACGTAAACATGCTTTAACTTGGACGAGTGATAGGGCAATGACGAGATTGTGGTTTTTCCCTGATGCAAGTAGCCTCGTCTGGGTTGTTAAGGACCGAACATGTTGACATCTATTCAAGCACCTTACGTACTTCCACACGCCGGGCATGGGACGACTTGACTTAGTACTATGTTGCACTGTGATCATCTACGCTTCGCTGGTCATTCGTGAGGGTGGTTTTCCCTTTGGAGTGCCCTGGGTGTGCCTGGTTTTGGTAGGGGGTTTCTCCCGCGATGGTGAGCCTGCCTTAGCCACATCACACACACATGGCTAAGTCATCGGGGGCCTAGGCGTGGTTTAGGTGGTTGGGGTGTGACTAGAAAAGGACATGTTATGAGCTTGTATCACTTGTAGGTCACACCTGTGTGCGTGTGAAGCATTTGATTCTTGTTCATTTCGTGTGGGTAAAGATGTACCCCTCTGATCAGAGTAAAACTATTCGAATAGCCGTGTCCATGGTTACAGGACGATCGCTTGATGTGTTAGTCAGTCTATATTAGCATCAAACTTGGGTTAAATGGCTTGGTTTAGTCTTGGATATGGGGATAGTTATGTTTGTAATCCATGGTTGGGCAATGGTAGCCCATGGATGGAGATGAGAGCCCCGGTTGTGCTTATCTGTGATTCAATTTTAGATTTACATACCGGCTGTCCAAAATTTTCAGATTATGCTATCTTAGAAATGCTATGTTTTCAACTTACTACTTGCTCAATTAAATTGGCTTTATGCAAAAGTTGAACAATTGTACCATCTTTTAAGGTAGAAGCTTGCATACTCCTCTCTTCTATGTATATATATATTAATGTGTAAGACTTGCAAGTACAATCTTGTACTTAACCCGATGCCTGCAAATTTCAGACGAGGATGTCTGCGTGGTTGATTGTTCTTACTACCCTACCGAGGGCGGTGAGGGTAGTGAGTAGCCTTTTCAGCTTGGCTCTTGCCCCGGTTGGTTGCCCTTGTGGGATGATTGGCAAACCACAGGTCTTACTTTTGCTTATGTGAAATTATGAAACTTCTGCTACTATATCTTGTGTTGTATGATGGGTTGTTGAACCCATTATGAAATATGTACCTTGCTGCCCTTTTATCCATTTTTATGCATTTGTGATGTTTATCAATTGCTTGCGATGAAAGTGCAAGGCTAGTCGCTTTTCCTGGGGACTAGCTAAGCATGAGTATGAATTTTGAGCAATTGAGATGTTGTAGAGCTTTAGCAATTTGAGTCAAGTCTCCTGAGATGTGTAACACATTTGGTCGCCGCCTTCGTGTGGTTTGATGGGCATATCTCAGGCTGAAGTTGACTGGCATGCTGAGTCCGAACAATATCTCCTTTGCTCATTATTCGGCATTATGGATTTTATATCGAATGGTGTCAATTTGTGATCATGGGCACATTGAGATATGAGTGGCTATTTATGCGTGTATGGATTCCGCTCATCCAGAATTATGTGGTGGTCACAAATTGCACTGGACGGTATAATTTTCGGGTGCCCACAAGTCGATTGCCTTTATATCGTTATTTACATCAAGTGTCAGAATCTACATTGGATATATAGCTGATTGTTCCAAAACCCTATCGATATCGGCTAGTATCGGCATCGGCTGGAATTACTTCATTGGCTTGTCAGCCGATCGGCTCTTTGATCTGTTGTTTATATATCTTGTCAGTTACAGTATCAAACTGACTGGCACGTTCGCATCTCATCAATTTTAGGACCTATACTGGAGCTAAGCAGATCTCCCAGGCCTTCGTGTACCACACGCAGGATCTACATCAACTCATCTTTTGGCACGCTCGATGGGACAGATTTTGTGTCAACAAGATTATGAGCTCCTAGCCGATCTCAAGCTCAACGACTTGAATGACGCAGCCAATCCCAATTCAAGGGAAAATTTTGTATCAGCTATCTCTCCATGCATCCTCCCAACAGGGGTATCTCAAGGCCGCAATGTACAAGTGTCCTATGAATTTTATCACCCAACATTGACTGCAAGACAACTTGGATTAGGCCAGCTCCCTGTCAGTTTGTACTTTGCAAGGAAAATTCAAACAAGGGGTATAGTGACATCGGCTCTTCAGATGGATAGGATTCTGAACATTGAGGGCCCTGTTCTTGGATTTCTGAATCATGTAAACATCTATCTCCTGCAAAGTTAGCTGTTTGATAAGTGGTACAGTGAATGGAAGAAACATTTATTTCATCTATCGGCCAGCTTCTTCTTGACTACAGTCATTCCATCCCTTAGCTCTTAGGTAAATCGCTATTCTTCTCATTTTCAATCAACTTCAAACCTTGCCTTCAAAAATCATCTAAATTTTTCTTTGCAGGTCCCAAGTACTCTTCCTCCGGCTCAAAGTGTGAATGGCCAGCCGATTGTGTATGCGCTGGCCCTGATGCCATCAGGGGATTTGGCCCCATCAATCATCGGCTTTGCCGCTCCCACAATAGCATCTTTGCTACTAGGCCAAGTCAGGAAGCCGATACCTAAGGCTGGTGGGAAGCGCAAACCACCGATCATCAAGAAGATGACAAAGAAACCCAAAGTTGCATCTGTTGACGCAAAATCTGTCCCGTCGAGCCTGCCAATAGATATGTTGACGTATATCCTGCGTGTAGCACACTAAGGCCTAGGAGATTTGCTTAGCTCCAGTGCAGGTCCTAAAATTGATGAGATGCGAGCGTGCCAGTCAGTTTGATTCTGCAACTGACTATGTAAAAAACAGATCAAAGAGCGGATCGGCTGACAAACCGATGGACTAATTTCAACCGATGCCGATACCAGCCAATGTTGATAAGGTTTCGAGTCATTGGCTATATATCCAATGTAGATTCTGGTACTTGCGTAAATAACGATATAAAGACAATCGGCTGATGATAATACAATAAAATAATAATATAATACAATAGAAACCAATCGACCAATAATGATATGATAGAATAAGCGCTGATCCGAAGATTAAAGCATACATCGGCTGGAAGTCCGATGTCATTAAATCCAAACGATTAGATAATCAATGAAACCTTTGTTGTCATTGGCTAAATCCAACTTGTATGTAATCCTTGTAAGCCGATGCAACGTCCAGATAACTCATCGGCTGAAACCCCGATGAAACCCTTATTGGCAATCGAAAAGCAAGCTAGAGATTATGGTTCTAAGCATGACTAAGGTTGATGCAGCGCAAAGTATGAAAAGAAACATAATATCTAAACAATCAAGCATTCGATTAATTTTCAGGGTGGTGGATACCTTAGCTAGTATAGCTCGACAAAACAATTTAGCCGATACTGGCAAATACTCTAAAACAAGCTCAGCCGATATAGCTAAATTAAATAATCGATTTAGATTAAGTAAGATATATGATAAATAGGTAGGGCCGATGGAACGTAGGACTTACCCCTTCGCCGGAGATCGAAAACCGATGCAGCCCCATGTCAGGTGCCAAGTTTCGCCGGTTGATAAGTAAAAACCTCGGGAAAGAGGGTGGCGATGCGTCGAGAGTAGTTGAATTGATCGAGAGATATCTTTACATAGACCCCGGGTGTACATATTTATACCCATGAGTAGATACTAGTCCTTATTGGACAAGACACAAACTTTCCTAAAGATAAAGTAAAAGATACAAGTCCTATTCGGACTCTAAACAATCTTTCCTAAAAGTAAAAGGAAACTAATTGACTCCGCCTAATTAATAGATAACTTGCCATGCTGCATCCTCCTCGAACTCAGTCTCTTCTGGATAAGTTTTTTTAATTGATTAATTTTCTTAACTGAATCCATCAAGAATCCAACTGCTGACAACTTGATATGTCGATCGGCTCATCCCAGGACTTTGAAGCCAATACGATTCCTAAGCCGATGATGACTTTGGGGCTTACCAAATTTTGGTGTTAACAGCATCCCCCAAGAAACCTGCCGATAGCAACCCTCCACTCGACTCTGATGTTGAAGCATTCCTAGATGAAGCAATCATGGAGGAAGAGGTTGATAAGGCAGCAGCCGATATAAGCGATACTGAAGACCAAACTGCAGCCAATCCAAAGCCAGCCGATGTGGCTACTTCAACAAGATCAACGGCTAAGTCTGACACCCAAGCTTCACCTCAACCCTGTCAACGCAGAACAATACGCAAAGTGAAGGTAAAATACAATCCATCTTCAGTCTTAACATTTCTCAATATGTTGCTAACACTTGCTTTTTGTAGCCCAAGACTGTATCAGCCATGGCCTACGACAAACATTTCCCGATGCCCCTCTTGTCTCCAAGTCCTCAAGCTTCTCCAGAAGCATCGGTAACCTTCAAAACCCTTCAATCTTTCACTATTGGCTGATATAAAAAAATCTAACGCTTGTCTCCTTTTCAGCTAAGAGCTCCATCGGCTTCTCCTCATCAGCCAACTCCAAGCGATCAAGCTCCTTCTGCTGCTGGTAGTCACCACATAGAAGAACAAGAGGAAACAACCACCACGCCGATGGCCTAGGTAAACTCACCAACACACAATCGTTATCGGCCTAACCTTATTCACTTCTAACTATCAACTTTATATTTGCAGAATCTGGCCGATATGTTTTCTTTTGACATCAGGCAATTTTTGGATGAAGATGATGAGGAAACCACCTGCAAGGCCAAATCATCAATTTCTAAGAGCTTAAGGGCCCAATTGCTGGACATAGCTGATCGGCTCAACGCCTCCTTAGACGCCCTAGTTGCCAACAGTGGGCCGATCAGAACGAGGTTTCAGGAAATTCAAGACCAACTGCCTGATGAAGTGGTCAACGCCCTATCTCCAGCAGCATTTCTTGAATCACATAAAATCAAGGTCCAGAGGGCAAGACAAAGACTTGCAAATCGGCTCGAACTTAAAGCTTTGGAGTCAACTCTTCAAAACAGTCGACAGCAAGTAAACGAGAATAAGGCTAAGCTTGATGAGTTGATCACCGGTCCAGAAACAACTCAAAAACGCATCATCGAGCTTGAACAACAAGCCGATCTCTTATCAAAACTGGAACAAACTCGCAAGGAAATTACTCAAGAAAAGCAGAAACTAGCCGATCTCCCAAAGGCCATCGAAGCCCAGCGAGCAAGATTGAAGGCATCGGCCAAACACTTAACAACCCAAAACAAAGCCTTGAAGCCGATCCCAGGGACGGATGCCGATGACGTTAAAATTATCGAAGAAGTCGACCAAATCGGCCCATGAGCGATATCGTCAATCCAAGCCTTCTTGGGTTGATGTAATAGTTTTAGGCTTTTGATACACTTTCTTTTGCCAAACTTGAAACATTTTTGGGTAATATACTCATCGACTTCATAGCCGATTCTGAATTCCATACTTGTATTTTCATGTCTTGTTAAATTTTTGGTCTAAGGGCGATAATACATATTCACCATCTTGAAGCGATGTATCATACATCGGCTTTATCATATATTGGCTAAACAACCGATTATGAATTAATCCAAACACTTGGGTAATACTTCTTCATATATTTTCCAGTTAAAGCTTTCCCAAAAACTTTTCCATCAAGACCTTCAAGCATATACGCATTTTTAGGCAGACAACGATGAATCCGATAGGGCCCTTCCCAATTAGGTGATCACTTTCCAAATTTATTATCTCTTGTCCCTATCTGCAGAATCAACTTCCAAACAAGCTGTCAAAACCTAATTTTGGCAATAAGAAACTGGGGGTAGCAATCAAGCGCCTAATACGATGGGTTAGTGAACAAAGAAGATTTAGACAGGTTCAGGCCTTCCCTAAGGAAGTAATACCCTACTCCTGTTTCGGGGGTTTAGTTCCGCCGAGTGATTTATTGATCTCTTGATCGGGATGTATGAAGAAAACCTAGCTATTGCTATTGTCTCCAACCTATCCCTCTCGGGACATCCTACTCTCCTTATATAGGTTTAGAGGGCAGGCTCCTAAGTTGGAAACCTAATCAATATACCATATTAGACTCCACAATACTCCCGACTAAAACTATGAGCCGTACCTTATTACAAAAGGCAACGAAACACTCAAGTCCTAGTCGGTTACATAATCACAACACATAACCTATCCCCTATATCCAGTCGGATAAGCTAGACGTGTGGGTATATGGTACCCATAATCTCCACAGTAGCCCCTAAGACCTTCACAGTCGACAAGACAACATAGCCTCAAACAAAATAACACATAGCCGAATACTTCCATAGCCGAGTGCTTTTATCATCTCTGCCCGAGTCTCCCGAGTGCTTAACCATCCAACAACAAGATTGTGAAGGGCTGAAAAATGCATCAAAAAATAATCAAAAATATAAACTTAGGTGCATCGATTAGATGCACCTAATTAGGTGTAGCCCCCGACTATATGTTTAGTTAAACAAATTAAGCATATAGTCAAGAACTATAATAATCATACTCATCCGAGTAAAATAAAATAAATAAATATCTTGCCAAAGCCAAAACAATTATAAAAAATCATATAACACATAACCAAGGCATATTGTATAATGATCCCGAGTTCTGGCAAGCTCATGCTATTCGAGTCATTCTGCCCGAGTCATCTCAAAGCATACTACTCTGCCATCCTCAGTAATAATTAATAAAGCCGAGTCAATCAGACTCATAAAAATTCGACCAAAGAACAATCAGCCTAAGCCATGATGTTGGTCTTAATAAAAAATATTCACCAAAGTGATAAGATAATATTGACATAATATAAAGTCAATTACCTTTAATAAACCAAACAGCTTTAGCAACTTATAGAAAAGTCACCAAAATAGCCATAGGAAACTTCACTGTTTGTCACCTTTCAAAAATGCATCGCATCAACTCCTAAAAAGTTGTATGACTGCCACATGAAGGATTTTGGTAATATTAGGCGAATCACATGTGCATATTGCCAAGGCAAATTTGCTTAAGTCCCTAAAAGACACATGCAAAACCATACCATTATGATGGGTTGGAAGCTTCTCATGGGCATCGGCCCAAAACGAGAAAACCTACCGATACCCTAAAGACGCTGTTATCTTCTTCCCCGCCGCTTCATTTTCCCAAATTTCCCCCTTTCGCGCTCTTGCTCATCGGCGCATCCGAGGAAACCTAGGGCTCAAGCTCATCCAAATCCATCCATTCAAAAACTTCGGATCTCTCCAAAATCCACCGCGCGCATCTCATTTCCAACATCCTTTCCAAAAAATATCCAATCCCAGCATCAAATCCACTCCTCCACAACCAGCATCCATGGCGGAAGAGAGAGAAATCCCCTTTGACCAAAGGGCGATCTCCGATGTAAAAGAATCCACACTAAAGGAGATGGTGAAAGACGGAGTCCTCCTGGCGAAGGAAATCATTGGCTAACGCCTGGCGTGCGGGGAAGAGTTCCCAACTCCTAACACCGGTGAGATCATCGTCTTTACGCATTTCTTTTACTGCGGATTCGGTCTTCCTACCTCCGACTTTTTCCATGGTCTTTTAGAATATTATGATCTCCAAATTTACCATTTGAATCCAAACTCCATTCTGCACATCGCCATCTTTATCCACGTGTGCGAAGCCTTCTTAGGGATTCATCCCCACTTCAATCTGTTCCGCCGAATGTTCTCCATCAAAGCCCACCCGACTAAGGATAATCCCTGTGTCGTCGGTGGTGCTGGATTCCAACTCCGCGGAACTCTCCGCCGAGATTTCTTCTCTCTCCCCTTAAAATCCTCCAATAAGGGCTGGCACGCCAATTGGTTTTACATATCAAACCCAGCCCCCAGCCTGCCCGACTTTGTTGGCATTCCACCAGTCCAACGGGCTAACTGGAACACTCCGCCCGACGGCCATGACTGGATCAAAGCTAATAACCTCCTGGTGAAAATCCTGGAGATGAAGAAAAAAGGGCTTCAAGGAGAACAGATCACTTGACATTTCATCAAGAACCGACTGGCACCCATCAAAGCACGATCCAAGCCAGCATTCGAATATGAAGGTCAGAGTGACCCCAACCGAGAAAACAAAGAATCACTAGACTTCCAAGTCCTATGCGCCCGAATGTATAAAATCTTCTCCTCTGGGATCTCCATCGACCACAGCCACAAGCTGCCGGTCGCTCCTTACAGCCTCCTCCGGCCACCTCCAGCGGTAAGCTTCCTCTCAACTTAATCCACCTTTCAACTCTGATTATGATCTTCGTTATCTCTCAATGAGTGTTTGTATGCAGGCAAATGCTTTAATTGTCTCTCGGCCTTTCAAAGTATATCACGAATACACAATAGCTCAGCCAGCTACAAAAAAGCCGACTGGTGGCCCGAAGATAAAGCCCCAAGCCCTAAGCAAGAGACCTACTGCTGCTGTCGAAGAGCCTAGCAAGCACGCTAGCAAGCAGAGAAAACTCATCATGGACAACTCGGACGACGACGCCGAAGAAATCCAAATCCCTGTAGCCGCCCTAAGCTCTCCTAGGCCAGCCACCAGATCTATTCCAAAGATCAGGCTATCCAATAGGTATCTCTCAAACAACCGGGTAAATATAGTCTCTGAAAGTCTTCTGGAATTTAGCCATGAACATTGTCTTCTTCTGCAGGAAACCCCAGGACATAGATCCTACCGGGCAAACGGAGCAATCTGCAGAACAAGGGTCTCAGAACCCTGTTCCCGACGAGCCCGTCCTGGCTCAAGAGCCCCCGACTACCAGCCAGGCTATGCCGACTGGAAACCAGCCGAGGTCAACAAACCAAGCAGCCGCCGAAGAACTCCCAGCCGAAAAGCAGCCGGAAGCAAAGGTACGAGTGCCATCCATTGAAAAAACTCCGATTGAAGACTTGACGCCGAGAATTGAAGAAACCATCGGGGGTCAATCGTCTGGGGACGCC
This sequence comes from Oryza officinalis, assembly GCA_008326285.1. Lineage (NCBI taxonomy): Eukaryota > Viridiplantae > Streptophyta > Magnoliopsida > Poales > Poaceae > Oryza > Oryza officinalis. Next base: position 8,892,570 of record BDMV01000002.1, on the reverse strand, counting down.
GCTGCCGAAGAGAATAAGGCTTCTGCCGAACCCGGTAACCATCCAGAGTCCTATCAAATTGTTGATTCGTACATACTTTGTCTTCCGCCTTTATTTATCGTCTTTTAGATCCAACAGCTGAAGAAGAGATCACTTGACTAAAACCTGCCGAGGACTCAGTGCCTCCAATCAAAATCGAGTGGCATGACGCAGAAGGCAAGAAACAAGGCATCGTTCTTAATAAGTAGAAGGAACTCGAAGAAAGAGATGCTCTTGTCGCCAATCTAAAAGAAACCACTCGGCTGCTGAATGTAAGTTCAAGCTTGTCTACACTTTGCTTGTATAAACTATTGTGCTTGGCTGACTCAGTCGTTACAATGTAGAGAATATATCATCAATCCATGGCCAAGTTAGAAACCTTGGAGAAGTTGGTGCCTCACATCAACTCCTTGGAGAATATCCAGCAGAACCTCAAGCAAACCAAGGAGGAGGCCGCAGCCAAAGAAATCATCCTTCAAGCCGAAATCAGCAAACTCCAAGTGAACCGGGAGCTGCGCAACTCAGTCGGGAGTAAGAAAGAAACCAACTCTTCTATCTGTATTTCATTCAGTTGACTCTGTAGCCTCATGTCTTCTGTGTTGTAGATAATATGTCTGAGATCGAAGCCTTGAAAGCTCAGCTGAAGAAGGCGGAAACGGACAACGCCAAGCTTGAGTCTGACAAAAACAAGGCTCTCGAAGAAATTGAAGGTAACTCCCGAAGCTCACTCTCCTTGATTTTAGAAGTTCCTAGTGTCTTGTATAATCTGAGTCATATCGAAACTTGTAGCTAATAAGATTAAATCCCGTGCTCAATTTGAAGTCTTCGCCGAGAGGGTCCGACGAGCTGAGAAGGTTAGGGACGACATCACCAACGCCGCTACGCCAATAGTGACTGCCATTTATGAAAGCGGTGTCGGCCCGAGTGACATGGACTCAGTCAAGATCTTTGACAAGCTCAGGACAGCTCCGGAGAAGTACATAGAGAATATCACCGACGCTGCAGTTATGAGTGCAGGCCATGCCCTTGCAATGACCAAGTCCCTATATCCCCGAGTGGTTATAAACTCTGTTGTCGATGGCTTTGTAGATGGCACCTCAGTTGAAAAAGCCATGGAGTTAATCAATGAAGCGCAGGAGTCGGCGAAAATAATCGAAGCTGATATAGCCGAGAGCTTTAAGTCGTAGTTGTACCAATCTTAACTTGTCTTGTACACATTCTTGTAATTGAACATGTACATAGTTAATCTATTTATGTTTGATGCCCTAACCTGAGTCTTCGCATTTAATTTCTTAAAAACTTCGCCCGACTGTCGTCAGGCCTAAACCCGACTAAGTCGTTGAAAATTTTCAGTCCTTATCTGCTGAACTCAGACCAGAACATTTGAACAATGATAAATTAAGTATGAACAAGTTATTTCTGGTAGAAACACCATACTTTATTGATATAGATGTGTAGCCCCCGACTGACAACTCAAGAAGGCAACTTACTTGAAATCGGCAGTCGAGAAGAACATGATACAATAAGCTTATGTATAATATCGACGAAGATGCTCAATGTTCCATGAATTCTCCACTATAGATCCGTCTTCACATTTCAAACGATACGCTCTTGGCCGAGTGACTTCGGCAATTATATAGGGTCCTTCCCATAGTGGAGATAATTTATGCCGATCCTTTGTCGTCTGGATTTTTCGTAGAACCATATCACCAACAATAAAAGCTCGTGACCGAACGTTACGATTATGGTAGTGTCAAAGTCCTTGAAGATACCGAGCCGACTGAATCAATGCAGCTTCGCGGGCTTCTTCCAGTCGGGTCAAATCATTAACTCGGTCTTGATCATAGCGTTTGTCATTGAAACTGCGAACCAGTAGAGACTCGAATTCCATCTCACTCGGTAGCATGGCCTCGGCCCCATAAACTAAGTAAAAAGGAGATTGGCCAGTAGCCCGACTGGGCGTAGTCCGCAACGACCATAGTACTGAGGGCAACTCTTGCACCCATTTTCCAGCATAAGGGCTCAGTCGGTCAAACACTCGGGCCTTGAGGCCTTGGAGCACCATGCCGTTGGCGCGTTCAACTTGTCCATTGCTTCTAGGTTGTGCAACCGACGCATAGCAGATTTTAATCCCGAAATCTTCACAGAATTCCTTGAAAACGCCTCCGGTGAATTGAGTCCCATTATCAGTTATGATCCTGTTAGGCATGCCAAACCGATGCATAATATTTAGTATGAAGTCTCGTGCTTTGTCTACAGTTATTGTGGCAACCGGCTTGGCCTCGATCCACTTGATAAACTTGTCAATCACGACGAATAAGTGTGTAAATCCTCCTGGAGCCTTTTTGAAAGGACCTACCATATCCAAGCCCCATACCGCAAACGGCCACGACAATGGGATTGTTTGTAACTCCTGAGCCGGAACATGAATCTACCGAGCAAAGAACTGACAACCTTCGCACGTGCGGACCACCTTGTCTGCATCGGAAACCGCTGTAAGCCAGAAGAAACCTTGCCTATAGGCTTTACCGACCAGAGTGCGTGCTGCGGCATGACTGCCACAGATTCCCGAGTGAATATCCTGCAAAAGTTGTCGTCTCTCCTCAGGTGTAACACATCGTAGTAGAACTCCAGAAGGGCTTCTCTTGTATAATTCTGAATCAACCATGACATATCCTTGACTACGGCGTTTGACGCGTTCAGCTTCATCTCGGTCTTCAGGTAACTCCTACTGAGTCAAGAAATTGATGAACGTAGTTCTCCAGTCGGCATCAAGCGTGGCGACTTGATCTGTAGCTTCTTCGTTAACAGTTGGCTTCTTAACAGTCGGCTCATAGAGGTATTCAACGAAAATGTCACTCGGGGCTGCTTCCTGCCTAGAACCGAAGTTAGCCAATTCATCAGCAGCTTCGTTGTTATGCCTTAGAACATGAGATAATTCCAAACCATCAAACTTGTCTTCCAGCTTGCGCACTTCCTGAGATAGGCTGCCATATTGTCGTCTAGGCAAGACCAATTATTCATCACTTGATTTACCACCAACTGGGAATCTCCTCGTACTATCATCCGATGTACGCCGAGAGAAACAGCGAGTCGAAGTCCGTGAAGTAGAGCTTCGTACTCAGCCACATTATGTGAAGCAGGAAAATGTATATGAAGAACATACCACAGCCTCTCCTGTCACACCCAGAAATTCACTACCAGAATTTCCAAAGCAAATTGTGTATTAAAATCCCTGTCCAGGACCAGCCAGGGTACACAAATGACAAAGTTGCCATACAGATCCACGTCTTACAAAACAATAAAAATCTCTTACAAAACTGCAGCGGAAAAAGGAAACAACTATTCTAAAAAAACTAAACACTCGCAACGTAGCGACTCCAATCCACAGGCATTCCTCGACGGTAGCAACAAGCCTACTCTTCTGAAAAGTCTTCCTCTGAAACAACCTCCAACTCTGGTGTGGGGAAAAATAAAGCAAGACTGAGTACTACCCACTGTACTCAACAAGTCATACCGGAAAGGAAAATAATGATGCAAGTAATAACAAAGGAGAGCTGCAATGGTTATTTTGCATAAAATACGCATTTAAAAACAATAGTTGAAAACAGTAAAACAGTTGAATTAATTAGTCATAATTAAACCATCACTGTCCAACGCTACACCACGTTGCGACAGGCCCAACCATCCACCTGAACTAAACCATTTCCATTAAGTCAAATTATTAAAGAGTTCAACTAATCACGGTGAATCTGGTTGATCGCCCATAACCGCGGGCACGGCTATTCGAATAGTTTTACTCTGATCAGAGGTGTACATCTGTACCCACAAGACACAGTCCTACAACACATTACTGTGCGCCGACATACCACCACGGTATACCGGAAAAGGAGCTGTGACAGGACCCTTCGCATAACCCCCTCTAACCAATCGTACCACCTCGGGTTTCACCCCCACTCCTCAAAAGGCAGTGGGCAGCCCCCCCTCGAGCCTTGGTGAATCCGGTAGCCGCATAGACCTCGCCGGGCCCATCCAAACTCCATCACGCTCACCCTAACCAATGTACGTCGGCTAGAGGAAAGCTACACTTCAAGTCCAGCCGTTGCCCACGCTGGCTTGTGGTACGCACGGTTCTTCTTCCAGGGTTTCCCGCGAACCGGTCCTTAATCGTCATGAGCACGACCATCAAAACCATGTGCTCACAACCCACCATTAATCAATATTTTAGTTGAAACAATTAATTAAATCACCCACGATTAACCATCGCGAGCCAACATGAAATAACCATCATTAAGTATTAATGAAGCTTTAAACAACCCAATTGTGAGCTAATGTTTCTAAGCAGGGCTAAGCAAGTTCTATTGTAGCAACTACTCAAATTATTTCCCAAGCTATCAAAGGAATAAGGTAATCGCAATATAAGGCTGAGTACAATAGGTAAACTATCCCATAGATGACATTATAAAACAATGCAGTATTTAGAGAAAAATAAGACTGTTTCGCAATTTAGGTACAACATGATCAAATGAATAAGTATGACTTGCCTTGCTCTTGCGCTGGGTCGACTTCGGCAACGACTTCGAAGTAAACCGGAGAATCGGAATTACCGGAATCTATACGACAAACAAAGCAAACAACAATACATGCTATAAGTCTACTGAAACAAAGAACAAAACTATTTTTAATGGATTCTCTGCATTTTTATGAATTTTCTGAGACTTGAACGGACTAAAACGGAGTCCGGATGAATTAGTTATGAATTTTTGAAGTTATCTGTGTTTTTACTAAAACAGAAAAATCCTTAATTAATTATTGCGCAATAAACCCTTAGGGCTGACGTCACTGCTGACGTCAGCGGCTAGGGCTGACGTCAGCGGCTAGGGCTGACGTCAGCCGCGGCGGCGGCTGCGCACCACGTGGCGCACACGTGGCGCCGACGCGGCAGCCACGCGGCGCCCACGTGGCGGCCACGCGGGGCGGGAGCGGGCGGCGGGATCGGCCCGAGTGGCCGATCCGACGGCTGAGGCGCGCGGCGGCAGGGTTAGGGTTTGGGCGAGCGGCGGCGCGCGGGCGGCGGCGGGCGGCGGCTCGCGGCGGCGGCGCACGGGAGGCGGCGGGCGGCGGCTCGCGGCGGCGGCGGAGCGGCGCGACGGCCCCGGGCGGCAGCGAGCGGCGGAGCGGGCGCGCACGGCGGCGGCGGCAGGAGGGGAAAAGGAAGGCGGCGGCGGCGGCGGCTTACCGACGGCGAAACGGCGGCGGCGCTCACGGCTAGGGTTAGGGCGGGGCGGCGGCGCGGGGAAAACGAGGCGGCGCGGCCTCGGGGGGGGGGGAAATAAATAGGGCGGCGAGCCGCCGGGAAAGCGCGGCGCGGCCCGCGTCGGCAGCGAGCGCGGCGCGGGGGAGGCGGCGCAGGACTTCCGGGCGGCTCGGGCCGTGGCCTCGGGCCGGCCCGGGAAGGAGGAGGGGCGCGGGGAGGCGGCGGCTTGGGCCGGCTGGGCCGGTCCGGAGGGAAGGAGGCGCGCGCGGCGGGCGGCTTGGGCCGGGGGGGGAAAAATGGGCCGACGGCCCGAGAAGAGGAAAAAGAAAAAGAAAAGGAAAAAGAAAAGGATTTTCCCAGGGATTTATTTATTGCGCTTGAGGGTTTTTAATTGGTTAAAATTATTTTTAGGGCTCTGAAAATTCCACTAAAAATCCTGTTAATGTATTTTGACATGGGGAACTCAAGAAAAATTCCACCTTGCCATTTCCACTTCTTTAATGCATTATTTAATTGGGTTTTTCTCCAGATTTAATTCAACAATTTCTCAGATAAATTATTAAATTTAATTTTTACGATTTGGGAGAACCTCAGGGTGTGACAAACCTACCCCCCTTAAACGGAATCTCGACCCCGAGATTCGGAGGTGCTGGCGAAGAGGTGCGGATGGGCAGCCTTCAATTCATCCTCTCTTTCCCATGTAGCTTCTTCCTCGGAATGATGGCTCCACTGAACTCTGCAGAACCTGGTAACCTTGTTTCTGGTCCTCCTCTCGCTGGTTTCGAGAATACGAATCGGCTTCTCCACATAAGTCAAGTCCTCTTGAATCTCAATTTGATCGGGACTGGCCTGTTCTTCCGGTACTCTCAAGCATTTCTTCAATTGCGAGACGTGAAACACATCGTGAATACCGGCCATGTTGGGTGGAAGCTCAAGCTGGTAAGCGACTTCTCCTCGACGCTCGCAGATCTTGTATGGTCCCACAAAGCGTGGTGCCAATTTGCCTTTAGTTTGAAAGCGGTGTACTCCTCGAAGCGGTGTGACACGAAGGTACACATAGTCCCCTATTTCGAAAGTTAACTCCCTTCGACGATTGTCGGCATAGCTTTTCTGTCGAGACTGCGCAATTCTCAACCTTTCTCTGACGGTTCTGACCTTTTCTTCCGCATCACTCAAGACTTCAGTCCCAAATAGTTGTCGTTCTCCGGTCTGATCCCAAAAGAGCGGGGTACGGCACTTTCTGCCATACAACGCCTCAAATGGTGCCATCTGCAAGCTGGCTTGATAACTGTTGTTGTAGGAGAACTCGGCATATGGCAAACTCTTGTCCCATGCTCCTCCAAAATCAAGCGCACAGGCTCTGAGCATATCCTCAAGTATCTGGTTCACTCGCTCAGTCTGGCCATCAGTTTGCGGATGGTAAGCCGTGCTAAAGTTCAAACGGGTTCCCAATTCTTCTTGTAATTTCTGCCAGAACTTTGAGGTGAACTGGCTTCCTCGATCCGATACGATCTTCTTAGGCACTCCGTGTAAACACATGATTCTTGCGAGGTAGAGTTCTGCTAGCTTCTTTCCAGAGTAGGTAGTATGCACAGGAATGAAATGAGCCACCTTCGTGAGTCGATCCACGATGACCCAGATAGAATCATGTCCAGACGACGTTCTCGGCAAACCTGTGATGAAATCCATCCCAATTTCTTCCCATTTCCATTCCGGAATTTGGAGAGGCTGTAACAGTCCTGCAGGCCTTTGATACTCTGCCTTGACTCGCTGGCACACATCACAGAGTGCGACGAATTCAGCTATTTCTCTTCTCATGCTAACCCACCAGAACTTTTCTTTAAGGTCTTGGTACATCTTGGTACTGCCAGGATGAATTGAATACTGAGTTTGATGGGCCTCCCTGAGTATTAACTCCTTTAACTCTTTGTCTTCTGGGATGCACAGTCTTTCTCCCATCCATATCGTGCGATGCTCATCTTCGGAGAAATCTCGGGCCTTTCCAACCCTCATGTTTTTCTTGAGCTCTGCTATCTCCGGATCTTTAGCTTGAGCTGCTCGGACCTGCTCCACGAGCGTTGGTCGTGCTTCTAGAGCGGACGCGAACCCATGTTCAACAATACCGAGGTTCAGCCGTTCGAAGTCCCGCTGCAACTGGCTGCTCATCTCTTCCATACTGGTGGAGTTACAGTAGCTCTTCCGGCTTAAAGCATCTGCTACTACATTAGCTTTACCGGGATGGTAGTGGATTCCCAGATCATAGTCTTTAATCAATTCCAACCATCTTCGCTGACGGAGATTTAAGTCGGGTTGGGTGAAGATATACTTCAAACTCTTGTGATCCGTATACACCTCACAACGGTTCCCAATAAGGTAATGTCTCCAGATCTTTAGGGCATGTACCACTGCTGCTAATTCCAAATCATGAGTGGGGTAATTATTCTCATGTGGGCGCAGTTGACGCGAAGCGTATGCAACCACTCTGCCTTCTTGCATCAATACACATCCTAGCCCTTGGCGAGACGCATCGCAATAAACCTGAAAATCTTTAGTCTGATCTGGCAGAATTAAGACTGGTGCCGTTACCAACTTATTCTTAAGTTCCTCAAAGCTTCTGTCACATTCTGCTGACCACTTGAACTTCTCATCCTTTTTCAGCAACTGTGTCATTGGCTTGGCAATCTTGGAGAAATTCTCAATGAATCGACGGTAGTAACCCGCAAGTCCAAGAAAACTCCTAATCTGCGAAACCGTGCGCGGAGGCTTCCACTTGGTAACCGACTCCACATTCGACGGGTCTACTGCCACTCCTGGAGCTGTGATGATGTGGCCTAGGAACTGTACCTCCTCGAGCCAAAAGTCGCACTTGCTAAACTTGGCATACAACTGGTGTTCCTTTAATTTCTCAAGTACCAGGCGAAGATGTTGTTCGTGCTCCTCCTTGGACTTAGAGTAAACAAGTATATCATCGATAAAAACCACAATGAACTTATCCAGAAATTCCATGAACACCTTATTCATCAAGTTCATGAAAAAGGCCGGTGCATTAGTAAGTCCAAAAGACATGACTGTGCACTCAAACAACCCATACCGAGTAGTGAATGATGTCTTCGGAATGTCCTCCTCTCTAATCCTCAATTGATGGTAGCCTGATCGCAAGTCTATCTTGGAGAATCATGTTGCTCCCTTTAGCTAATCAAACAAATCATCAATCCGAGGTAACGGGTATTTGTTCTTGACGGTCACCTCATTGAGGGCGTGATAGTCGACGCACATCCTCTTGGTCATATCTTTCTTCTCCACAAAGATCACCGGAGCACTCCAAGGTGACGTACTCGGGCGAATATATCCTTTCTGCAACTGCTCCTCAACTTGCTTCTTGACTTCCGCCAGTTCATTGGCTCCCATCCTATAGGGTCTCTTGTGTATCGGGGCAGTTCCCGGTACTAAATCAATCCGAAATTCAATTTCTCTCTTTGGTGGCATTGTGGTTATGTCATCCGGAAAGACTTCAGGGTACTCTCTAGCAACAGGAATATCCTCCAACTTCTTTATATCTTTCCCTTCTTCTACGACCTGTTTCGTCCCATCGACTTGGTTCAAGCACACTCTCTGCTTCTGGGGTGTCGGCGACTGGAACTTCACGACTTCTCCTTTCTCATTAACCAGAGTGATAGTGCGACTAGCACAATCGATAACTCCCTTGTGCCTTGTTAACCAATCCATCCCAAGAATGACATCTATTTCCTTGGACTCAAGAAGGATAAGATTGGCTAGAAATTTAGAATCCTGGATTTCTATTTCCACAGAGGGGCTTAACTGACAGAGGTGGAACTACTTCCCGGGGTGTAGACCCGCATTGGTATCTTAAGTTACTGTTTTCTTAGACCATGCTTCCCCACAAAATTCTTGGAAATAAAGGAATGCGTTGCACCAGAATCAAATAAAACTGTAGCTGGGACTGAGTTGATAGAAAACATACCCAGTACAACTTCTGGTGCTGCTAGCGCCTCTTCTGCCGACGCATGGTTGACGCGAGCATGAACAAACTTGGGTCCTGCACGCCTTGGCTTCGGGCACTTGTCGGCGAAGTGTCCGGGCTCGTTGCAGTTGAAGCAGACAAATGATTTTCCGCTGGACTCCTTCCTGGGTTGAGTCGATGGAGCTGGCTGAGCTGCGGCCGTTGGCGGACGCGGAACGGGGTTGCGGTTGGGCTGTCCCCCGTTGTTGCGGTTGCCGGAATTGTTGTTGTTGAAATTACCAGGCTGGTAAGGTCGATGTTGACGAACAATCATTGTAGTAGGTCCACCCTGCTGTCCGGCAGTGAACCGGGGCTTCTGTTGACTTCCCTGCTGCGTCCTGAATTGGACTGCCTTCCTCTTCCGATCCATCCTGTTGCGTTGATCCTCTTGACGGATCGCCTTATCAACTAACTTCTCGAAATCAGCATAATCCCCTGAGATTAGCTGGTTTGCCAATTCATCATCTAGGCCGGAAAGGAACTTTTCCTGCCTTTCCACATCAGTGCGCACATCCTCTAGAGCATAACGTGCGAGACGGTTGAACTCATGGAGGTACTCTGTCACTGTTCTATTACCTTGGTGGAGTGCTCTAAACTTCCTCTTCTTCTGGGCTACTATGTCGTCAGGGATTGGGCTTTCCTGAAACTGCGGCAAAACTCCGCCCAAGTGACCTCCATTCCGGGTGGACGGGTAACCAAATAGTTATCCCACCAAGATGAAGCGGGACCCTGCAATTGATGGGTAGCGAAAGCGACCTTCTCTTGATCATTGCACTGGAGTAGATTAAGCTTCTTCTCAATAACATGAAGCCAATCATTCGCTTCCATGGGATTGGTAGTACTTGAGAAAACCGGCGGTCTGACACGAAGAAACTCTGGCAACTTGGATTGGGGTGGTGGTTGATTCTGTTGGGCCTGCTGCTGCTGCTGTTGAGCTTGTTGTTGCATCTGTTGCAACATTTGCTGTTGCATTTGTTGATGCTGCTGCTGCATTTGCTGCATCATAGCCGCCATCATCTGCGTCTGGCTAGCAAGCACTTGAGCAAGAGTGGGATTATCCGGTGGTGGAGGAGGAGCGTTGGTGTTTGTTCCATTAGTCTGGGATCCCTCTTGTCCGTTGTTGTTACCACTTGTCCTGGTGTTGACCATCTGAAGGAGAAAAACCAGTAGAAAGAAATGGACAAGAAAGAAAACAGATTGCTCAGAACAAAGCTTTAATATATTATTAATTTAACTGTAATTGTTGTGATCTAACTTAAAACACTTCCAAAACAGCACGCAAAAATCCTTAATAAGATAGCCATACCATAGGCACATGGTATCGACCATCGGCTAAACCCCAGTGCGACAACCTAACACACAGCAACTAACAAGCAATCAAACTAAGAAAAACGGAAAACTAAGGGTAACGAGCCTAATGCTCAGAACGGTTTCCGGAATCCGCCATGGCAGTGTCTCCACTTGTTGGCTCTGAACTTGAACCACTGCCGTTGCTACCACTGGGTGTGGCGTGCAACCAACCTCCGCTACCACTGGCTGGACCCTGGTACGCAGACGCCGGGGTGAAGGTGATGGCGAACCCTGGTGGCGGCAGCGGAACTGGCGTTGGAGCGGGTGGTGAATTCCTTGGCGCAAGCTGGATACGTACAGGAGCAGTGGTCCTCTTCCTTGGCGTAGTACGAATCCTGAGTCCTCCTGACGCTGGGTGTCCTCGCAACCTAGCATTATCGGCCTTGAGTCGCGCGACTTCATCCTCCAAACGGGCAATCTTGATCAACTTCTGGTCATTAAGAGCCTTGGATGCCTTGTGGAGATCGACGTGCATCTTGTCCAGACCCTTCATCACCGTAACCATCCGTCCGAAGGTAGTGTCGTTCTCCTCCGCTGCAGATCGGTAGGTGCTACTGGTGGAAGAGCTACCGCGACGAGGATGATAACGGTACGCTGAGCTGTGGAGGGCGTAGTCGTGTAGTTCTCGCATCCTGGCCATCATCAAGTAAGCCGCCTCCTGACAGGCGTGCTCGTCAGATCCTCCTGAAGCGGTGACCACCATATTGGGAAGACTAGTGCCCACGAAGCCATGTACTTCCAAACGGACTCGGAACGGGAACTCGCCACTGAGAGGCTCGATCGTGGTGTACTCCGGCGCTTCAAGGTATCCTACAACCAAAGTCATACAGGCAAGCTCTGCCACGAAGCCTTCCATATTCTGACCACGGTGCGTCGGGGGATGACCTGCCATCTACAGAGGGCAAAGGAACGGGACTCAACACATGCTCAAAAAGAAAATTTTGATGCAAGGAACCCCCTTTTTTTTTCAAAAACCCCAAAGACCACACCACCATTCCCAAATTTTTCCCAAAGCAATTTAAAATTTAAGGGAAAATGCACATGAAAAATTTTAGAGGGCTCTTAAGGTTTCCAGTTGGCTTGTCCTACGGTCAAGGTCGGCTCTGATACCAACTTGTCACGCCCAGAAATTCACTACCAGAATTTCCAAAGCAAATTGTGTATTAAAATCCCTGTCCAGGACCAGCCAGGGTACACAATTTAGTATGAAGTCTCGTGCTTTGTCTACAGTTATTGTGGCAACCGGCTTGGCCTCGATCCACTTGATAAACTTGTCAATCGCGACGAATAAGTGTGTAAATCCTCTTGGAGCCTTTTTGAAAGGACCTACCATATCCAAGCCCCATACCGCAAACGGCCACGACAATGGGATTGTTTGTAACTCCTGAGCCAGAACATGAATCTACCGAGCAAAGAACTGACAACCTTCGCACGTGCGGACCACCTTGTCTGCATCGGAAACCGCTGTAAGCCAGAAGAAACCTTGCCTATAGGCTTTACCGACCAGAGTGCGTGCTGCGGCATGACTGCCACAGATTCCCAAGTGAATATCCTGCAAAAGTTGTCGTCTCTCCTCAGGTGTAACACATCGTAGTAGAACTCCAGAAGGGCTTCTCTTGTATAATTCTGAATCAACCATGACATATCCTTGACTACGGCGTTTGACACGTTCAGCTTCATCTCGGTCTTCGGGTAACTCCTACTGAGTCAAGAAATTGATGAACGTAGTTCTCCAGTCGGCATCAAGCGTGGCGACTTGATCTGTAGCTTCTTCGTTAACAGTTGGCTTCTTAACAGTCGGCTCATAGAGGTATTCAACGAAAATGTCACTCGGGGCTGCTTCCTGCCTAGAACCGAAGTTAGCCAATTCATCAGCAGCTTCGTTGTTATGCCTTAGAACATGAGATAATTCCAAACCATCAAACTTGTCTTCCAGCTTGCGCACTTCCTGAGATAGGCTGCCATATTGTCGTCTAGGCAAGACCAATTATTCATCACTTGATTTACCACCAACTGGGAATCTCCTCGTACTATCATCCGATGTACGCCGAGAGAAACAGCGAGTCGAAGTCCGTGAAGTAGAGCTTCGTACTCAGCCACATTATGTGAAGCAGGAAAATGTATATGAAGAACATACCACAGCCTCTCCTGTCACGCCCAGAAATTCACTACCAGAATTTCCAAAGCAAATTGTGTATTAAAATCCCTGTCCAGGACCAGCCAGGGTACACAAATGACAAAGTTGCCATACAGATCCACGTCTTACAAAACAATAAAAATCTCTTACAAAACTGCAGCGGAAAAAGAAAACAACTATTCAAAAAAAAACTAAACACTCGCAACGTAGCGACTCCAATCCACAGGCATTCCTCGACGGTAGCAACAACCTACTCTTCTGAAAAGTCTTCTCTGAAACAACCTCCAATTCTGGTGTGGGGAAAAATAAAGCAAGACTGAGTACTACCCACTGTACTCAACAAGTCATACCGGAAAGGAAAATAATGTTGCAAGTAATAACAAAGGAGAGCTGCAATGGTTATTTTGCATAAAATACGCATTTAAAAACAATAGTTGAAAACAGTAAAACAGTTGAATTAATTATTCATAATTAAACCATCACTGTCCAACGCTACACCACGTTGCGACAGGCCCAACCATCCACCTGAACTAAACCATTTCCATTAAGTCAAATTATTAAAGAGTTCAACTAATCACGGTGAATCTGGTTGATCGCCCATAACCGGGGCACGGCTATTCGAATAGTTTTACTCTGATCAGAGGTGTACATCTGTACCCACAAGACACAGTCCTACAACACATTACTGTGCGCCGACATACCACCACGGTATACCGGAAAAGGAGCTGTGACAGGACCCTTCGCATAACCCCCTCTAACCAATCTACCACCTCGGGTTTCACCCCCACTCCTCAAAAGGCAGTGGGCAGCCCCCCCTCGAGCCTTGGTGAATCCGGTAGCCGCATAGACCTCGCAGGGCCCATCCAAACTCCATCACGCTCACCCTAACCAATGTACGTCGGCTAGAGGAAAGCTACACTTCAAGTCCAGCCGTTGCCCACGCTGGCTTGTGGTACGCACGGTTCTTCTTCAGGGTTTCCCGCGAACCGGTCCTTAATCGTCATGAGCACGACCATCAAAACCATGTGCTCACAACCCACCATTAATCAATATTTTAGTTAAACCAAAATTAAATCACCCACGATTAACCATCGCGAGCCAACATGAAATAACCATCATTAAGTATTAGTGAAGCTTTAAACAACCCAATTGTGAGCTAATGTTTCTAAGCAAGGCTAAGCAAGTTCTATTGTAGCAACTACTCAAATTATTTCCCAAGCTATCAAAGGAATAAGGTAATCGCAATATAAGGCTGAGTACAATAGGTAAACTATCCCATAGATGACATTATAAAACAATGCAGTAGTTAGAGAAAAATAAGACTGTTTCGCAATTTAGGTACAACATGATCAAATGAATAAGTATGACTTGCCTTGTTCTTGCGCTGGGTCGACTTCGGCAACGACTTCGAAGTAAACCGGAGAATCGAAATTACCGGAATCTATACGACAAACAAAGCAAACAACAATACATGCTATAAGTCTACTGAAACAAAGAACAAAACTATTTTTAATGGATTCTCTGCATTTTTATGAATTTCTGAGTCTTGAACGGACTAAAACGGAGTCCGGATGAATTAGTTATGAATTTTTGAAGTTATCTGTGTTTTTACTAAAACAGAAAAATCCTTAATTAATTATTGCGCAATAAACCCTTAGGGTTGACGTCACTGCTGACGTCAGCGGCTAGGGCTGACGTCATCGCTGACGTCAGGGCTAGGGCTGACGTCAGCCGCGGCGGCGGCTGCGCACCACGTGGCGCACACGTGGCGCCGACGCGGCAGCCACGCGGCGCCCAGTGGCGGCCAGCGCGGGGCGGGAGCGGGCGGTCGGGATCGGCCCGAGTGGCCGATCCAACGGCTGAGGCGGGCGGGCGGCGGCGAGCGGCGGCTCGCGGGCGGCGGCGCACGGGAGGCGGCGAAGCGGCGGCTCGCGGCGGCGGCGGAGCGGCGCGACGGCCACACGGCCGGCAGTCGAGCGGCGGAGCGGGCGCGCGCGCGCGGCGGCGGCGGCTAGGAGGGGAAAAGGGGCGGCGGCGGCGGCGCTTACCGACGGCGGAAAAACGGCGGCGGCGCGGCTTCAGCGACGGCGGCGCTCACGGCTAGGGTTAGGGCGGCGGCGGCGCGGGGAAAACGAGGGGCGGCGCGGCCTCGGGGGGGGGAAATAAATAGGGGCGGCGCGGCGGGGATCCCGCCGGGAAACGCGGGCGGCGCGGGCGCGGCGGGCCCACGCGTCAGCGAGCGCGGCGCGGGGGAGGCGGCGCAGACTTTCCGGGCGGCTCGGGCCGTGGCCTCGGGCCGGCCCGGGAAGGAGGAGGGGCGCGGGGAGGCGGCGGCTTGGGCTGGCTGGGCCAGTCCGGAGGGAAGGAGGCGCGCGCGACGGCGGCTTGGGCCGGGGGGGGGAAGGATGGGCCGACGGCCCGAGAAGAGGAAAAAGAAAAAGAAAAGGAAAAAGAAAAGGAATTTTTTCCCAGGGATTTATTTATTGCGCTTGAGGGTTTTTAATTGGTTAAAATTATTTCTGGGGCTCTGAAAATTCCACTAAAAATCCTGTTAATGTATTTTGACATGGGCAACTCAAGAAAAATTCCACCTTGCCATTTCCACTTCTTTAATGCATTATTTAATTGGGTTTTTCTCCAGATTTAATTAAACAATTTCTCAGATAAATTATTAAATATTATTTTTACGATTTGGGAGAACCTCAGGGTGTGACATCTCCCCAGTCGGGGAAATCAAGACAACGCCAGCTCCCAAACCGGTGACTCGTTTGGACCCATCAAAATGCATGGTCCAGTATTGCAACTCCTCCCTAGGTACATCTTCTTGACGCTCGGTCCACTCGGCCACGAAATCAGCCAGGATTTGAGACTTTATAGATGTTCTAGTTTTGAAAATAATATCCAGTGGCATCAACTTCAAGGCCCACTTTGCGATGCGCCTAGTAACCTCCCGATTATGGATGACATCGCCGAGTGGAAAAGACGTGACGACGGTAACCGAGTGACTTTGAAAATAATGGGCTAGTTTCCTGACGGTAATTAAAACTCCATATAGCAATTTTTGTACCTGGGGGTAACGTGTCTTGGATCCGGCTAGTACCTCGCTAACGAAGTAAATCGGCCTCTGTACTTTTTGAGCTCTTCCTTCCTCTTCGCGTTCAACGACCAAAACCGTGCTGACCACTTGGAAAGTTGCGGAAACATAAAGCATCAAGGGTTCTTGAGGATAAGGTGATGCCAGCACGGGTGGTGTTGTAAGGAAATCTTTGAAGTTTTCAAAAGCTTTCTGGGCCTCCGGAGTCAATTGAAATCTGTCCGTCTTCTTGAGCAACTTGAAGAATGGCAAGCCATGTTCTCCAAGCCTGGAAACAAAACGGCTTAGCGCTGCCATGCAACCAGTGAGCTTCTGGACGTCCTTTTGTGTACTCGGGGGCTTCATGTTCCGGATAGCGTTGATTTTCTCTGGATTGGCTTCAATGCCTCGGTGAGATACCATAAAGCCGAGTAACTTGCCTGACGGCACGCCGAAGGTACACTTCTCTGGGTTCAACTTCATCCTGAAGGCTCGAATGTAGGGGATAGGTTATGTGTTGTAATTATGTAACCGACTAGGACTTGAGTGTTACATTACCTTTTGTAATAAGGCATGGCTCATAGTCTCAGTTGGGATTGTTGTGGAGTTTGATATCGTATGAGATTAGGACTCCGACTTGTGAGCCTACCCTCTAAACCTATATAAAGGGGGTAGGACGACCCATGAGGGATATGCCAGATAGGAGTTTTTCATATAGGAGACAATAGCAGGAGCTAGGTTTTCCTTCATACATCTCGATCAAGAGATCAATAAATCACTCGGCGGAATCAATCCACCGAAACAGGAGTAGGGTATTACTTCCTTAGGGAAGGCCTGAACCTGTCTAAATCTTCTTTGTTCCTTAACCCATCGTATTAGGCGCTTGACTGCTACCCCCAGTTTCTTATTGCCGAAATTAGGTTTCGACAGTTGGCGCGCCAGGTAGGGGCAAAGCGTCAAGACTTCTTCTTCATCTCGCCGACCGGTGCGATGGGATCTTCGACAGGCATCGACGACTTCGTCTTCCCTCCCGGGCAGGCGTTCTGCTTTGGCAGCCTCGACTTCTTCACCGACAAATTCGGGAAACTCTCCCTCCTCGACTCGGATGCGAACCAGTCGGGGAATGGAAACCACTCAGCATCGTTCGGGTTATCGAACGACGCTGAGATTTATTCCAATCTCTTGTCTTCTAATCTAAGATCAATCTCCACGGGAGAATTTCCTTCATCTTCGTCATGCAGCGGTTCGAGTAGCCGGGAGATCGCCGTTATCCTTCAATCACTCGGATCATGTTCGTCTACTGAGATCGCTGACTACCTCAGCTCCTCCGACTTCGACGACCTCTACGACATCTCCACGAACGAGCTTGCCGACTCCGACTTCGACAACGACTACATCCCGCAATTCTTCAAGCAATTCTTCAACATCCTCATGGCCGAGGTCGAAGAGACCGACTCAGCTACGGCCCGAAGGATAGCAGAAGAGGAACGAGCCAGATTCGAGGAGGAACGCAAGCGTCGAGAGGAAGAGCGCAAGCGCATAGAAGACGCAAACAGGCACAAGGAGGAGGAGCTCAAGCGGAGAGACGATGCTGACAAGAGGAAACGAGATCTAAGGGCCGCCGGGCGCTCAGCCCACGAGGCCATACTTCAAACCCGAGTCAACAACACCAACATCTTCCTCACGCCTCAACAAAATGCGGTTGCCGCCCTCACCCTCATCGACACGGTCATCGATCGAGCACCCACCGACATAACCCCAATCTTGGACAAAGTCAAGACCATTGTCGCGGCAGCAGCTACCGGTGCCCCTGCAGGCTCTGCCCGTAGAGCTACCGAGGCCGTTGCAGAAACACCTGAGGGCAGCCGGCTACCGCCATTACAATCCAAAGACTACCGAAGTCATGAGCTCAGCAAGACACCGATCAGATCCAACGCCCCTCGTCATCAACAAGCTTGGAGACGTGCGGACCAATCGGCCGACTCTCACGAGAGAGTTCACGGCCGCCCACCTGTCCACGATCGGATTCGTTATGGAAGTAATTCCAACTACCCAAGTGGCTCACAAAGACCCGCGCCGAGTGACTTGCGGGAAATACTTGACCGGCGACACCGCGAGCGCAACAAGGCTCACCGCGAAGACCGAAGGAGTTCACCCGACAACTACGACGATGGAGTACCCGCGTTCACTCGGAACCTGCGTCGAGTGGATTTGCCGAGTGGATTCAAGCCCACAGGGATCGATAAGTATGACGGTAAAACTGACCCCGAGTCATGGCTAACCGTCTACACCCTCGCCATCCGCGCAGCAGGAAGAGACAGCAAGGCTATGGCAAACTATCTGCCTGTTGCCCTCGCCGACTTAGCCAGGAATTGGCTCACAAGCTTACCAAGAGGTTTGATTGACTCATGGAGCGAGCTTCGGGACCACTTCATCGCCAATTTCCAGGGCACTTTCGAGAGGCCTGGGACCCACTTCGACCTATACAACATTATCCAGAAGCCCGACGAGTCACTGAAAGACTACATACGACGCTTCTCGGAGAAACGCAACAAGATTCCTGACATCACCGACGACGTTATCATCGCCGCGTTCCAGAAGGGAGTCCGTGACGAGTTACTGATCGGCAAGTTCGAGCGTAAGCCTCCAAGGACGGTCAAGCAGATGTTTGAAATGGCAAATTCCTATGCCAAGTCAGATGACGCAATCAAGGCTTCACGTCAGTCAGGGCACGACAAGCAATCCGGGAGTAATTGGCGCCCCAAGAAAGACAACGGTGGTGGCAACGGCAACAACAGCCAAAAAGATCGCAAGCGTAAGCCCGAGGATCTGGTCGCCGTAGCTTCAAACTACCAGCAACAGCGCCCCCGAGTCACCACCTACGACAGGATCATGAACGCCCAATGCACTCATCACCCCAACCACAAGCATGCAGCAAAAGATTGTTTTATTTACAAGCAGTTTGCTGAGCAGTACGTGACTCAAACACACCAGAAGCCATCTGATGGAGCCGGCCCCTCAGGAACCAAGAAAGATGACCAAGCCGGAGGTGCGGAACCCTTTCAAGATCACAGGACCGAGTTAAATCACATCTATGGAGGCCCGCTTGCCTACGAGTCGAAGAGGAAGCAAAAGCTGACCGACAGGGAGATCAACGCCGTACAACCAGACGTCTCGCGTTACCTGCGATGGTCGGAGGTGGCTATCACGTTCAACCGCTCGGATCATCCTGACCGAGTGGTTCACCCGGGGCGGTATCCCCTGGTACTAGACCCGGTGGTCCGCAACGTCAAACTCAAGCGCGTACTCATCGACGGTGGCAGTGCCCTCAATATCCTCTTTGCCAAAACTTTGGACGAGATGCAGATCCCGAGGTCAGAGTTGAAGCCGAGTTCTGCGCCCTTTCACAGAGTCATCCCAGGGCTATCTTCCACGCCACTCGGGCAAATCACTCTCCCGGTTACCTTCGGCACTCGGGACAACTTTCGGACAGAGAACATCAGCTTTGAGGTCGCCGATTTTGAGGCGGCTTATCACGCGATCATCGGAAGACCTGCGCTCACCAAGTTCATGGCAATTCCCCACTACACCTACCTCATCATGAAGATGCCCGGTCCCAATGGAGTTATCTCCTTGCGCAGCGACGTCAAGCAAGCCTTCACCTGCGATAAGGAAAGTTGCGACATGGCCCAAACTCGTGAGAGGTTGATTGGCCAACGTGAAGTCCGTCTGGCTGCGTCAACATCAGGAGAAGCAGAGATCCCTTCAAAGAAGATTCCCAAGTCGGGAGACGGCGATGCCAAGACCAAGAAGATTCCCCTTGATCCATCCGATCCTTCTAAAACTGCTGTAATAGGCGCCGAGTTAGATCCCAAATAGGAAAGCGCGCTCATCACCTTTCTTCAATCTAATAAAGACATATTTGCTTGGAAACCATCCGACATGCCTGGTATTCCCAGAGAGGTGATTGAGCATTCACTAAATGTTAAAGAGGACGCGAAACCTATCAAACAACGACTCCGCTGATTCGCCCAAGATCGAAGTGATGCTATCAAGGAGGAACTCGCCAAGCTCCTGGCTGTTGGATTTATCAAAGAGGTCTACCACCCCGACTGGTTAGCCAACCCGGTCCTGATTCGTAAGAAGACAGAGCAGTGGCGCACGTGCGTAGACTACACCGACCTCAACAAGTCTTGCCCCAAGGATCCTTTTGGTCTACCTCGAATTGATCAAGTCATTGACTCAACAGCCGGCTGTGAACTTCTGAGCTTTCTGGACTGTTACTCTGGATATCACCAAATCAGCCTGAAGGAGTCCGACTGCCTGAAGACATCATTCATCACCCCGTTCGGAGCTTATTGCTACATCACAATGCCTTTTGGGCTCAAGAATGCTGGGGCGACTTATCAGCGTATGATCCAGAGATGCCTTCAAACCCAACTCGGGAGGAATGTGGAAGCTTACGTCGACGACATCGTTATCAAGACCAAACAAAAACAGGATCTGATCGTCGACTTGGAGGAAACCTTCGCAAACATTCAAGCCTTCAGGATGAAGTTGAATCCGGAGAACTGTACTTTCGGCGTGCCGTCAGGCAAGTTACTCGGCGTTATGGTATCTCATCGAGGCATCGAAGCTAATCCTGAAAAAATCAACGCTATTCAGAACATGAAGCCGTCGAGTATGCAAAAAGACATCCAGAAGCTTACTGGTTGCATGGCAGCGTTAAGCCGCTTTGTTTCCAGACTTGGAGAGCGAGGTATGCCCTTTTTCAAGTTACTCAAGAAGACGGACGGATTTCAATGGACTCCGGAGGCCCAACAAGCTTTTGAAGACTTCAAGAACTTCCTCACAACACCACCCATGCTGGCGTCACCCCACCCTCAAGAGCCCTTGTTGCTCTATGTCTCTGCAACTTCTCAGGTGGTCAGCACGGTTTTGGTCGTCGAATGCGAGGAGGAAGGACGAGCACAAAAAATCCAGAGGCCAATATACTTCGTTAGCGAGGTGCTGGCTGGATCCAAGACGCGCTATCCCCAGGTACAAAAGTTACTATATGGAGTTCTAATCACCGTCAGGAAATTAGCCCATTATTTTCAAAGTCACTCGGTCACCGTGGTCACATCTTTTCCACTCGGCGACGTCATCCATAATCGGGAGGTTACCGGGCGCATCGCAAAGTGGGCCTTGGAGTTAATGCCGTTGGATATTTCTTTCAAAGCCAGAACGTCTATAAAATCTCAAATCTTGGCTGATTTCGTGGCCGAGTGGACCGAGCGACAAGAAGATATACCTAGGGAGGAGCTGCAATACTGGACCATGCATTTTGATGGGTCTAAACGCGTCACCGGTTTGGGAGCCGGAGTCGTCTTGATTTTCCTAACTGGGGAGAGGCTACGGTATGTCCTTCATATACATTTTCCTGCTTCGCACAATGTGGCTGAGTACGAAGCCTTACTTCATGGACTACGGCTTGCCGTTTCACTCGGCATACGTCGGATGATTGTTCGAGGAGATTCTCAATTGGTGGTAAATCAAGTGATGAAGGATTGGTCTTGCCTGGACGAAAATATGGCAGCCTATCGTCAAGAAGTACGCAAGCTTGAAGACAAGTTTGACGAATTGGAGTTATCCCATGTCCTGAGACATAACAACGAGGCCGCTGACGAGTTGGCTAACTTCGGCTCTAGGCGCGAGGCGGCTCCGAGTGGCGTTTTTGTCGAGCATCTTCACCAGCCGACTGTTAAAAAACCAACTCCTAACGAAGAAGCTACGGATCAGATCGCCACACTCAACACCGATTGGAGAACGCCGCTCATCAATTTTTTGACTCGGTAGGAGTTACCCGAAGATCGAGATGAAGCTGAACGTATCAAACGCCGTAGTCAAGCCTATGTCATGGTTAATTCCGAATTATACAAAAGAAGCCCATCCGGAGTTCTGCTGAGATGCGTCACGCCTGAGGAAGGACGACAACTTTTACAGGATATTCACTCGGGAATATGCGGCAGCCATGCTGCAGCACGCACGCTGGTCGGCAAGGCCTACAGACAAGGATTCTACTGGCTCACGGCAGTCTCCGACGCAGACAAAGTGGTCCGCACCTGTGAAGGTTGTCAGTTCTTCGCTCGGCAGATTCATGTCCCAGCTCAAGAGTTACAAACAATCCCGCTGTCGTGGTCGTTCGCGGTATGGGGTTTGGACATGGTTGGTCCTTTCAAAAAGGCTCTGGGAGGATTTACACATCTATTCGTCGCGATTGACAAATTCTCCAAGTGGATCGAGGCTAAGCCGGTTGCTACAATAACTGCAGACAAAGCACGGGACTTCATCCTAAATATTATGCATCGGTTTGGTGTTCCCAACAGAATTATAACTGACAATGGAACTCAATTCACTGGAGGCATTTTCAAAGAGTTTTGTGAAGACTTCGGAATAAAGATTTGCTACGCATCGGTCGCACATCCCAGAAGCAATGGACAGGTCGAACGCGCTAATGGCATGGTTCTCCAAGGTATCAAAGCCCGAGTGTTTGACAGGCTTAGTCCTTACGCTGGAAAGTGGGTTCAAGAGTTACCTTCAATATTATGGTCATTGCGGACTACGCCCAGTCGGGCCACTGGACAATCTCCCTTTTACTTGGTTTACGGGCCGAAGCCATGTTGCCGAGTGAGATGGAGTTCGAATCTCTACGAGTTCAAAGTTTCAACGACGAGCGCTATGATCAAGACCGAGTTGACGACTTAACCCGACTGGAAGAAGTTCGCGAGGCAGCATTGATTCAGTTGGCTCGGTATCTTCAAGGACTTCGACGATATCACAATCGAAACGTTTGGTCACGAGCTTTTATTGTTGGTGATATGGTTCTACGGAAAATTCAAACGACAAAGGATCGACACAAGTTATCTCCGCTATGGGAAGGACCCTATATAATTACGGAAGTCACTCGGCCTGGAGCATATTGTTTAAAGCGAGAAGGTGGAACCATGGTGGAGAATTCATGGAACATCGAGCACCTTCGTCGATATTATTCATAAGTTCTTGTATTATGTCTTTACTGACTACCGACTTCAACTAAGTTACCCTCTTGAGTCGTCAGTTGGGGGCTGCATATCTATATCAATAAAGTATGATGCTTTGACCAAATCACGACTTGTTCCTATTTAGTTTATCATTGTTAGTGTTTTAATCTGAGTCAAGCAAAAAAGGACTGAAAATTTTCAATGACTTAATCAAGTCTAGGCTTGGTAACAGTCGGGCAAAATTTTTAAGAAATTCAGATGCGAAGATTTAGATTGATGCACAAGCATAAATAAGTTAAATATTTACAAGATCAGCCTTACAAGGAATTTACATCCAGCAGCTGAAGATTGAAAGTTTTCAACTACGTCTGCCGCAATCTTCTTCGCCGAGTCTTGCACTTCGCTGATTAACTCCAGAGCTTGTTCCTCTGATGTGCCATCTGCAAAGCCGTCCGCAACAGAATTTATATCCACTTGGTCATCGCTAAGGTTTGGCTTGCGCTCATGACAGCAGCGTCGGTGATATTATCTATGTATTTTTCTGGAGCTTTCCTCAGCTTGTCGAAGATCTCGACTGTGTTTATGTCACTCGGGCCGACACCGCTCTCATAAATGGCAGTCAGTATTGGCGTAGCGGCATTGGCGATGTCGTCCCGGACCTTCTCAGCTCATCGGACTTTCTCGGCGAAGACTTCAAATTGAGCACGTGATTTAATTTTATTAGCTACAAGTTCGATATGACTCAGATTATACAAGACATTGGGAACATCTACAATTAAGGAGGACAAGTTTCAAGGGTTACCTTCTATCTCCTCGAGAGCCTGGTTTTTGTCAGACTCCAGCTTGGCGTTGTCTGTTTCCGCCTTCTTCAGCTGAGCCTTCAAGGCCTCAATCTCTGACATATTATCTACAACATCGAGGACATGAGGATACAGAGTAGACCGAGTGAAATACAAATAGAAGAGTTGATTTCTTACTCCCGACTGAGCTGCGCAGTTCTCGATTTGCATCACGAAGCTTCATGATCTCAGTTCGGAGTACAATCTCCTGGGCTGCGGCCTCTTCCTTGGTTTGCTTGAGACTCTGCTGAATATTCTTCAAGGAATTGATATGAGGCACCAGTTTTTCCAGGGCTTCTGACTTGGCCATGGATTGGCGATATATTCTCTACATTACAAAGGCCGGGTTAGTCAAGACACAACAACTTGTATAAGCAAGGTACAGATAAGTTTTCGCTTACATTCATCATTCGAGTGGTTTCTTGGAGGTTGGCAACAAGAGCATTTCTTTCTTCGAGCTCCTTTTGCTTATTGAGCACGATGCCCTGTCTCTTGCCTTCTGCATCTTCCCACTCGATTTTTATTGGAGGCACCAAGTCTTCGACTAGTTTTAGTCGGGGAACCTCTTCTTCACCTGTTGGACTCAAGGACGATAAACAAAGGCAACAGAAAAAGTATGCTGGAATCGTTAATATGGTAGGATTTTGGAGGTTACCGGGTTCAGTAGGAGACTGGTTTTCTTCGACGGTGGTGTCCCCAGACGATTGACCCTTGACAGTTTCTTCTATTCTTGGCGTCGGGTTTTCAACCGGAGTTTCTTCAATCGGCAACACTTTTGCTTCTGTCTCTAGCTGTTTCTCGGCTGGGGGCTCCTCGGCGACTGCTTGGATGGTTGACTCTGGCTGGTCTCCAGTCGGCATAGCCTGGCTAGCAGTCGGGGGCTCTTGGGCTGGGGCAGGTTTTTCAGGAACGAGGTTTTGAGTTCCTTGTTCTGCCGATTGTTCTATTTGCCCAGTAGGATCTATATACTGGGGTTTCCTGCAAGAGAAGATATTGTTCACGACTAAGTTTCAGAAGACTTTTGAAGATTAAAGTGATTCAGTTGTTCGAGAAATACCTGCTAGATAGCCTGATCTTTGGAACAGATCTGGTGGCCAGCCTTGGAGAGCTTCTGGTAGCGGCGAGAACTGCGATTTCCTCGGCATCGTCGTCCGAGTCGTCCATGATCAATTTTCGCTGCTTGCCAGCACGCTTGCTACGCTCTTCAACAACAGCTGCAGCCCTTTTACCCTTGGTTTGGGGCTTGATCTTTGGGCCTCCAGTCGGTTTCTTGACGGCCGGCTGGGCAAGCACATAGTCATGGTGGACTTTGAATGGCCGGGGAGATGATTAGCGCATTCGCCTGCAAACAAGAGTTTCCTGAGATACAAACTTTAGCATAACTGAGAAGTGGATTGAGCAGGGAGATTATTTACCACTGGAGGTGGCCGGAAAAGACAGAACGGAGGAACCGGCAGCTTGTGACTATAGTCGATGGCGATCCCGGATGAGAAGACCTTGTACATCCGGGAGCATAATACTTGGAATTCCAGGGATGTCTTGTCTTCCCGGTTGGGGTCACTCTGACCTTCATACTCAAATGCCGGTTTGGTTCTCAGCTTGATTGGCACCAGTCGGGACTTAATGAAGTGCCGAGTGATCTGCTCTCCTTGCAAGCCCTTATTTTTCATCTCCAAGATTTTTGCCAGAAGGTTGTTCGCGGTGATCCAGTCGTCGCCTTCGGGCATGGAGTTCCAGTTTGCTCGCTGGATCGGGGGAAGGCCGACGAAGTCGGGCAGGCTGGGGGCTGGGTTTGAGATATAAAACCAGTTCGCATGCCAGCCTTTGTTGGAAGATTTCAAAGGGAGAGGGAAATAATCTCGGCGGAGAGTTCCGCGGAGTTGGAATCCAGCCCCGCCGACAACACAAGGATTGTCTTTGTTCGGGTGGGCTTTAATGGAGAACATTCGACTGAAAAGATTGAAATGAGGATGAATCCCCAGAAAAGCTTCGCACACATGGATGAATATCGCAATGTGCAGGATGGAGTTGGGGTTTAAGTGGTAGAATTGAAGATCATAATACTCCAGGAGGCCACGAAAGAAGTCGGAAGTGGGAAGACCAAATCCGCAATAGAAGAAAGGCGTAAAGACGATGATCTCACCAGTATTGGGAGTCGGGAATTCTTCCCCGCACGCCGGCCGCCAACCGATGATTTCCTTCGCCGGAAGGACTCCGTCCCTCACCATCTCCTTCAGCGTGGATTCCTTTACATCGGAGGTCGCCCATTGGTCGAAGGGGATTTCTCTCTCTTCCGCCATGGATGCTGATTGTGGAGGAGTAGATTTGATGGTGGGATTGGAGGTTTTTTGGAAAGGATGCTGGAAATGAGGTGCTCGCGGTGGATTTTTCAAGGATCCGAAGTCTTTGGATGGATGGATTTGGAGGAGCTTGAACCCTAGGTTTTCTCAGATGCGCTGGTGAACAGGAGCGCGAAAAGGGGAAATTTGGGCAGATGAAGCGGTGGGGAAGACGATGGTGTTTTTTAGTGTATCGGTAGGTTTTCTCATTTTGGGCCGAAGCCCACGGGGAACTTACAGCCCATTATTCTGGTGAGGCTTTGCACGTGTCTTTTGGGACTTAAGCAAATTTGCCTTGGCAATATGCGCGTGTAATTTGCCCAATACCTTCAAAATCCTTTCATATAGCGGTCATACAACTTTTAGGAGTTGATGCAGTGCACTTTGGAAGGTGGCAAACAGTGAAGTTTTTTATGACTATTTTAGTAACTTTTTCATAAGTTGCTAAAGCTGTTTGGTTTATCAAAGGTGATAGATTTTATATGATGTCAATATATCTTATCACTTTGGTGAATACTTTTTATTAAGACCTACATCATGGCTTAGGCTGGTTGTTTTTTGGTCAAATTTTCATGAGTCTGATTGACTCGGCTTTATTAATTACTGAGGATGGCATAGTTGATTGCTTTGAGATGACTTGGGCAAAATAACTCGGATGGCGTGAGCTTGCCAGGACTCGGGAACATTATACACTAAGCTCTGGTTATGTGTTATATGATTTTTTATGATTACCTTTGGCTTTGGTCAGACATTTATTTTACTCGGGAGAGTATGATTATTATTATAGTTCCTGACTATATGCTTAGTTTGTTTAACTAAACACATAGTCGGGGGCTACACCTAATTAGGTGCATCTAGTCGATGCACTAAGTTTCAGTTTTTGATTATTTTTTGAAAGATTTCAGCCCTTCACAGCCTCGCTGTTAACGACCAAATTTGGTAAGATCAAGTATTGGAATCAGAGATAAAACCGAAGCGGATTTGGAGGAAGCTGGCGGTTGTCGAAACAGAGCAAGGATCGGTTGGTGACCGAATCGGCTACGATATGTACCGGCTGGTAACCGAGTCGGCTATCGTGTCCATCGGCTGAGACAGAGTCAGACAAGGTTAGCCGATGTAGCCGATTCCGATGAGAAGATGGTAGAGTCATTGTCGGGTTCGGTTGATGAGCTTCATGAAGATTCCCATGAGCGGATTGAGTCCGAAAGAGGGAGTTGTATCTATTAATTAGGATATAATGTTAATTTCCTAATGGATATTGCCGGTTAGAGTTTGTATTAGGGAATTATCTTTAGTATGAGTTGTAATAGAGATAAGAGTCGTGTCCGACAAGGACATATTGTAATTCTGGGTATAAATTGAGCCCAGGCTTGTGTAAAGAAGAAAAAAGAATCAATACAACAACTTCGATGCATCGCCACCTTTATCTCTTTTATTGTTTTCGACGAGTTCTTGTTTTCAAGTTGGGCTGCATCGGCTTCGATCTCCGACAAGAGGTAAAACTTGTTATGGCGGCTTGCGCTATCGGGATTAGTGCTTCCATCTTTATGACACTCTAATCTTGTTTGTGCAAATCGTCGAGTTATCATATATACTATATAATCTAAGTTGATATCGATATATAACTTAGATCGGTTGGTGTCTATTTCATAGAAAGCAGCCGATAGGGTTATATATCACTATTGATCTAGATTATATAGTATATCTACCATCTCGAAAAGGTTTTCATTGACTTGATCATCTAGATTTTACACTTCTTTACATATTTGGTGCTGCATCAGTTAGGTTTGACCTACTAAATCATGTTTAGAGCTATAATTTCTAGCCTGTCTATGATTGCTAATAGAGGTAGTATCGGGGTTTCAGCCGATCTTATTTGATTTAATTATCTTGTTATCTTGATATATTAAATCTGCCCTTTATATCGAGATATTAACGTAATAAAACATATTGAGCTTGTTGCCAAATCTGATTAAGATCATCTTAATGTCAGTTTGACAGTTGTTCAATATGTTTTGCTTCTGGTAATATCTCTGTATAAAGTAGTATCAGAGTACTAGCCGATACATGTTAAGTTTGTCCAATCGGCTATGCTATGAATATATATAATTTATGCCTTATAATATATTTAGACATAAGTGATTTATACTGTCTCGGCACCCTGTCCGATCTATCCCAATCACTTGGTTTAAATATATCTTAAGACTTAGATTATATTTTATTGATATCTACAGCTGATTGAGTAGATTTAGCTTTACCTTGCTTCATTTGTTAAAGCCGATTTAATGCACTTTGCATCGGCTCAATGCTCAATGATATGTCATCGGCAAGCCAGCCGATCGGCTATCATTGGTGGATTTAACTGCGTTTTCTTTCTTTGTTTCTTATTGGTTGCAGGATCAAACCAATTGGCACGCCCAGAACCCAAAAGAAATCTTTGGACCTGCACTGGAGTTAAGCAGATCTCCCAGGCCAGTGTGTGTTTTTCACATCGACACGCTTTTGGCACGCCCAGTGGGACCTTGAAGAGTTTTCATCATGGTAGACCTCAAGACAACCGATGTCGACCCGGAGAATATTATT
The DNA here is from genome assembly GCA_008326285.1 of Oryza officinalis. Classification (NCBI taxonomy): domain Eukaryota; kingdom Viridiplantae; phylum Streptophyta; class Magnoliopsida; order Poales; family Poaceae; genus Oryza; species Oryza officinalis. The sequence continues at coordinate 8,863,931 of BDMV01000002.1, read as the reverse complement.
CTAATGATAGTGGACAAGTTGACATCGGAGCAAAAGGCAGAGCTGGAAGATATAACGAACAAGCTTCAAAACCAGTACTTGCATTCTTTTGTCCAAACTAGATCGGGAACGGTGGTCCAAAGGTACAAAGTAGCTTTGCCCAACAACGAAAAGCCAGAGTCGAGTTCTGGGAAGGAAAGAGGGGTGAAGCAAGAGGAGTCTCCTGAAGAACCCAGGAATCTGCAGGATCGAATCGACTATGTTGTGCATCATGCTTTGATCAACCAATCAGGAGTGCTTGTCAACACTTTAACAAATATGATCAACTCTGTGGTTGATGGTACCATTACTGAACACCAAGCCAAGGGACCAGTTTTCTTGCCAGACGGGGTCTTCCCGCAATATAGGCCGCTTATGACCAGCCAGCCAAAACCTGCCATAAATATAGCCCCAGGACAGCCGATGGCGTCAACATCGGCTACAGCTCAGCAGGAGATGCAAGCATCGGTACAGAAGCAAGTAGAGTTTAGTCCTCATGTATTGGTCCGACAACAATCTCAGCATATAGGGCAAAACATACCTCAGGTATCAGATGAGCAGGTTGCAGCTATGTTCAATCCTAATCAGCGAATTGAACAACCGATTCTGCATACACCAGCAAGGCAGCAAGTACCAATCCTATAGCAACAAAGTGCTGCTGCCCAGTTTGTTCCTGATCAGCAAGGTTTTAGTGCTCCACGAATGCCTCAGACCCACATAGGAGGCAATTTCAATTATCAGTATCAGCCTCATTCACCACAGGTGCAATATCGGCAGAGAACGTCCCCTCAACCGTATCAGCAGCCGCAGTTTTATCAAGACGAGCCGATACAGCCACAGCATCAAGATGGGTCTCGGTAGAAACCTTGGGCCGATATGATAGCTGACGTAATGAGGGAACAATTTGGATTAAAACCGAGGGATGGTGACAACCTGTATCGGCATCCATATCCAGAGTATTTTGAAAGAGTACCGTTGCCAAGCCGATACAAGGTCCCAGATTTTTCAAAATTCTCAGGACAAGATAGTGTATCAACTTATGAGCATGTTAGCCGATTTTTAGCTCAATGTGGTGAAGCATCGGCTACTGATGCTTTAAGAGTCAGATTATTCCCGTTGTCTCTATCTGGATCGGCTTTCACATGGTTTTCATCTCTACCTTATAATTCTGTTCACAGCTGGGCCGATCTGGAAAAATAGTTTCACAAATACTTCTATAGCGGGGTTCATGAGATGAAATTATCTGATTTGACAAACATTAGGCAAAAACGAGAAGAGTCTGTCCAAGATTATATTCAAAGGTTTAGGGAAATCAGAAACAGATGTTACAGCTTGGCGTTGACAGATTCTCAGTTAGCCGATTTGGCCTTCCAAGGTTTATTAACACCAATCAAAGAAAGGTTTTCGGCTCAAGACTTTGAAAGTTTGGCTCATTTGGCTCAGAAGATAACAGCACACGAGCAAAGATTTCAGGAGGCCAATAGAGCATTCAAGAAGGTGAACTTCATTAATTCTTATATTTCTGATTCTGAGGAAGAATATGATCCCGAAGTAGCAGCAGTCGAGTGGGCAAGGAATAAGAAGGTGATTCCATGTCAATGGATCAAGAGCTCTGGAAAAGAGGAGAAATATGATTTTGATGTCAATAAAGCTGATAAAATTTTTGATCTTTTGCTTCGGGAGAAACAAATTCAATTGCCTGCTGGTCATGTGATTCCATCAGCTGAGGAGTTAGGGAGAAGGAAATACTGCAAGTGGCACAATACAGGGTCTCATAGTACTAATGAATGTAAAGTATTTCGACAACAGATCCAGGTGGCCATTGAGCAAGGAAGGATAAAATTTGATGACTCCAAGAAGCCGATGAAGATTGATGGTAATCCTTTTCCTGTCAACATGGTCCATACAAGTGGGAGGGCAGCCGACAGAAGTCACGATCGGCTCAATAAGTTTGATTCTACAAGTATGATTAATAAATATCAAAGGAAGCATGATCGGCAAGAAAGACAGTATTATGATGATGATAGCTTTGATCTACATTGGAACTGCGAATTTTTCATATTTTGTTGGAACAAAGGGATGAGACTGCCATCGATAGAAGATTGCCCAGGTTGTGCTAATATCGAAGAAGACTATAATGACAGTTTCAGCCGATTTCATCCTAAAGAGAATCGGCTAGTGCAAAGGAAGTTGCCTGTTCATCAGAGGTTGGGCCCAATTCATCAAGATTATTTCCAGGAGGAGGTTGCTAAAGACACTTCAAGAGCTCAATGGTGTCCTTCTGGGATTTTTTCTAAAAGTCAGAAGAGAAGGGTTCAAAGGATGAGGAGCAGGGAGCAATTTCATGAAGTTGAACAAGAAATCGGTCATCGGCTAAAGAGGACAAAGACAAAACAAGAATGGCGTGTCAGGAGTAAGATGGTATCAGCCGATGAAAGTAGAGCCGATGAAGCAAAGAGATTGATTAAAGGAAAGGCTGTTGCTTCTTCATCGGTCAACATGGTATTTGTGTTACCCGCAGAGTTTGAGGCTAATCAAGACGATGCAGATATCATGGAAGAATCTTGTGCTAGATTGGTATTGTCACCAGAGGAAGCTGTTTTTCAAAAACCAGAAGGAACAGAGAATCGGCACCTCAAGCCATTGTATGTCAAGGGATTTGTTAATGGCAAGTCGATGTCTAAAATGTTAGTTGATGGTGGGGCTGCAGTAAATTTGATGCCATATGCAACATTCAAGAAATTGGGAAGGAGTTCAGATGACCTCATCAAGACTAATATGGTTCTTAAAGATTTTGGTGGCAATCCTTCAGAGGCCAAAGGAGTCCTTAATGTAGAATTGACAATCGGCAGCAAGACTGTTCCTACTACATTTTTTGTCATTGATGGGAAAGGTTCATATAGCTTACTGCTTGGAAGGGATTGGATTCATGCTAATTGTTGTATTCCTTCAACCATGCATCAGAGCTTAATCCAATGGCAAGGTGACAAGATAGAGGTTGTTCCAGCCGACAGGTCAGTACATGTTGCTAATGCCGATTTATCCGTTTGGGAGATGGATGGAATTGATTGTTTATCAGGAAAAATCTGGCAAGGAGATTATCTAAAAGTATCTGATTGTGATATACAGCCAATTGGAGATGGAGAACCCCAGTTGTTACTTTGAGGGTGTTGTGGAGGGTCCCGATTTCTATACTAAAGATGCTGTAGATGATCTCGATGGTAAGCTAGGTCAAGGTTTCATGTCGGCCGATGATTTGGAAGAAGTTGACATTGGGTTAGGAGATAGGCCTAGGCCGACATTCATCAGTAAGAACCTATCATCTGAATTCAAACCTACATTGTTAAAGCTTTTGAAAGAATACAGCGATTGCTTTGCTTGGGAATATTCTGAGATGCCAGGACTTAGCCGATCGATTGTTGAACATCGGCTTCCTATCAAGCTAGGATATCGGCCATATAAACAACCACCTAGGAGATGTAAAGCCGATATGTATGATGCGATTAAAGCTGAAATTACTCGGTTATATGATGCTGGTTTTATTCGTCCATGCCGATATGCTGAGTGGGTTTCTAATATAGTTCCAGTTATTAAGAAAAATGGCAAGCTTAGGGTGTGCATAGATTTCAGAGATTTAAATAAGGCTACTCCTAAGGATGAATACCCAATGCCGATTGCTGATCAATTGGTGGACGCTGCTTCAGGACATAAAATTATAAGTTTTATGGATGGTAATGCTAGATATAATCAGATTTTAATGGCAGAGGAAGACATTCACAAGACTGCTTTCAGGTGTCCTGGTGCAATCGGCTTGTATGAGTGGGTTGTGATGACCTTTGGATTAAAAAGTGCTGGGGCTACATATCAAAGAGCCATGAACTATATCTTTCATGATCTAATCGGGTTGTTGGTTGAGATTTATATTGATGATGTGGTAGTAAAATCTAAGGAGGTTGTTGACCATATAGCCGATTTAAGAAAGGTGTTTGAGAGAACAAGGAAATATGGCTTAAAGATGAATCCTACTAAGTGTGCTTTTGGTGTTTCGGCTGGACAATTTTTAGGTTTTCTTGTGCATGAGAGGGGTATTGAAGTGCCACAAAGGAGTATTAATGCAATACGGAAAATCCAACCTCCAGAAGACAAGAAACAGCTACAATCTTTGATCGGCAAGATAAATTTTATCAGAAGGTTTATTTCTAATTTGTCTGGGAGACTAGAGCCTTTCACACCTTTGCTCAGGCTTAAAGCCGATCAGGAGTTTACATGGGGGGCACGACAGCAGAAGGCTTTGGATAGCATTAAAAAGTATTTAAGTTCCCCTCCGGTTTTGATTTCTCCACAGAAAGGGGTGCCTTTCAAATTATACTTGTCAGCCGATGAGAGGTCAATCGGCTCGATCTTAATCCAGGAGTTCGAAGGTAAAGAAAGGGTAATCTTTTATTTAAGCAGAAGACTTTTGGATGTAGAAACCAGGTATTCTTCGGTGGAGAAGTTGTGTTTATGCTTGTATTTTTCATGTACAAAGTTGAGGCATTATTTGTTATCCAATGAATGTACTATAATTTGCAAAGCCGATGTGGTCAAATATATGCTATCGGCTCCAATATTGAAAGGAAGGGTTGGAAAGTGGGTTTATGCCTTAACGGAGTTTGACCTTAAGTATGAGTCACTTAAGGCTATTAAAGGACAAGCAATAGCCGATTTTATTGTCGAACATCGAGATGACTCGATCGGCTCAGTGGATATTGTACCTTGGACGTTATTTTTTGATGGATCAGTTTGTACCCACGGTTGTGGCATCGGTCTGGTTATCATATCACCAAGAGGGGCAAGTTTTGAATTTGCTTTTACCATCAAGCCATATGCTACAAATAATCAAGCTGAGTATGAGGCGGTTCTCAAAGGTTTGCAACTTTTGAAGGAGTTTGAAGCCGATGCTATTGAAGTCATGGGTGATTCATTGTTGGTAATTAGTCAACTGGCCGAAGAATATGAATGTAAGAGTGATATATTGATGGTTTATTATGAAAAGTGTCGAGCATTGATAGATGAATTTCGGCTGGTGACGTTGAGGTATGTTACTCGGGAGCAGAATCTAGAGGCTAATGCTTTGGCTCAGGGGGCATCGGGATACAAGCTGATGGTAACAAATGTTGAGATGGGAATTGCTACAATTACAGCCGATGATTGGAGGTATGATGTGTTCCATTATTTGGAGAATCCTTCTCAATCGGCTTCGAGAAAATTGAGGTATAAGGCTTTGAGATATGTCTTGTTAGATGATGAATTATATTATCGGACGATTGATGGGGTTTTGCTCAAATGTCTAAGTTCTGATCAAGCCAAAGTTGTGATGGGAGAAGTTCATGAAGGTATTTATGGTACTCATCAATCGGCTCATAAAATGAAGTGGTTGCTTCGAAGAGTTGGATATTTTTGGCCAACAATGTTGGAGGATTGCTTTAGATATTACAAGGGATGTCGAGATTGCCAGCAATTTGGATCCATTCAGAGAGCACCAGCATCGGCTATGAATCCTATAATCAAGCCATGGCCGTTCAGAGGTTGGGGAATTGATATGATCGGCCAAATTAATCCACCATCGAGTAAGGGGCATAAGTACATATTGGTGGCAACCGATTACTTTACAAAATGGGTAGAAGCGGTCCCATTGAAGAAAGTTGATTCTGGGGATGCAATTCAGTTCGTTAAAGAGCACATTATATACCGATTTGGTCTTCCACAAACAATCACAACTGATCAAGGATCTATTTTCGTGTCTGATGAGTTTGTTCAATTTATGGAGAGTATGGGGATCAAATTGTTGAATTCTTCACCATATTATGCGCAAGCTAATGGACAAGCAGAAGCATCTAACAAAAGCTTGATTAAGTTGATTAAGAGAAAGATTGCCAATTTTCCAAAGCAATGGCATAACCGATTGGCTGAGGCATTGTGGTCTTATCGGATGGCTTGTCATGGATCAATTCAAGTTCCTCCCTATAAGTTAGTTTATGGGCATGAAGCAGTTTTGCCATGGGAGAATGTCATCGGCTCAAGGAGGATTGATTTACAAGATGAATTGACAGCCGATGATTATCATAACCTTATGGTAGATGAGTCAGAAGACTTGGTTCAATCCAGAATGTATGCTTTACAAAAGATAACGAAAGATAAGGAGCGTGTTGCGTGACATTATAATAAGAAAGTTGTACCAAAATCTTTTGAGGAGGGAGAATTGGTTTGGAAGTTGATTCTGCCGATTGGAACTCGTGATAATAAATTTGGCAAGTGGTCACCAAATTGGGAAGGACCTTTTCGGATTTACAAGTCTGTGTCTAAGGGGGCTTACATGTTACAAGGACTTGATGGAGAGATATTTGGACGAGCTCTTAATGGAAAATATTTGAAAAAGTATTACCCAAGTGTTTGGATTAATTCATGATTCGGTTGTACCTTGCCGATACATGGTAGCCGGTGTATTGACATCGCCTTAAGATGGCCGATATAAGTTATATCGCCCTTAGTATAATTTTCTTAGTGTAATCGGTTGTTTCATCATCATTTTTTTTTCTTAGCCGATTGTAATTTTGTGATGTTTCGTTTTCCATAACAAAATTAGGGGGCATATACATATATATAGCAAAATTTCAAGCAATAGCAAAATTTCAAGCATTTCAAGTATAAATAGCGCAATTTCAAGAATTTCAAGCAAGATTTCAAGAATTTCAAGCTCAAGAATACAAGGAATTTATATTATCCTCGGCGAAGTCATGTTACAAGTTTTTGGATAGCCGATATGACCCTTTGTCTAATTTGTTCTATTTCTTCTATGGCCTGGGCATCGGCTGCATCACTGCCTGGGATGACTTTCATGGATTTGCTCAGATCGGCTAAATGTCTGATCGAAGACTTCAGCTTGGACTTCTGTTCTTCGATAGCTCTTGGCAAATCGGCAAGCTTCTGTTCTTCCAGAGATAATTCGGCATTGCAAGCTTCTAATTCAGCCAGGAGTTCGATCTTCTTATTTTTTAGCCGATCTATATTGCTTTGAACAGAACTTGGCCCAGAGATCATCTGATCAAGTTTGGATTTTTCTTCATTTATGGATTGCCGATTAGCTTGGATGGTTACTTCAAGGTCTTTTCGCTCTCGTCTGTCAGCTATCCTTTGCCTTGATCTTTCCAACTTGTGTCGATATTGTTCAAGGAAGACTGCTGGAGAGATGATTTCGGCTGCGTCATCTGGGATCTGATCTTGGATATCTTCAAATCTTGCTCTGATTGATCCACAGTTGACAACCAAAGCATCGAGGGAACCTTCAGGCCGATGAGCAATATCTCTGAGGATAGTTTTTAAGTCATCGGCTAGAGGAGCAATGGCTTTGCTGGATATTTCTTCTTCTTCGTCCATGAATTGCTTAATGTCAAAAGAAAACATATCGGCTAAGACCTGAAAGAGCAAGATTGCTGGTCAATAAAATATTTTTAATGGCTAATTTATAGTTCAAACACAAATGCTTACAGGAATAGCAGGAATCGGCTGGTCTTCAATATGATGGCTATCTCTGGCCGATGGAGTATGTTCACTTGATTCATGATGGATAGGAGTTGGAGAGCGAATTGGCTGTGATATAAAATGAGTTAGTACATGATGGAATGAGATTTGACTGAGGTTTTGAGAGAAAAGTTACCGATGGAGGAGGTGCAGGTTTCTTCTTGGCAGCCGATTTCTTTTTCTAGCAAGGAAGAGTTAAAACTGAGATCGGTAAAGAAAGTTATGAAGGGATGAAAGATTGTAAAGTACATACCCGAGGTTGATATGTCTTGTGGATTGGTGGAGATTGCTGAGGAGCAGGGATGTTGATCGTTGGGGTTTCTTCTATTGTTTCGCTCAGCTCGGCAGCTGCTTCATCAATAGCTTTTTCTATATCTTCTTCATCTGGATCATTGGCTGTTGTGCTTTTCTGTTTTTTGTCAGCTTTCTTCTTTACAGCCGATGGTCTGGTTCTTTTCCTCTTGTCAGCTTCAAAGGGAATCGACTCACGCGTTTGCCCATGGAGTAGAGAAGATGTCTTGGGGGCATTATAGCCGATGGTTGAAGGAGCCAATCCACCACCATTGGGGAGAATTCCAGCAGCATAATTGATATTGGCTCCATTTTTGCTGATGTGAGGAGGAGAAGATTCTGTGGTCTGCAAACAAAAGAAGAAAAGGAGTTAAGTTAGTTTCTAAAGGAAATCGGCTATCAATAAGGATATTGAAAAAGAAATCTGTTTACCTGTGGAACCATGTCTGGAACGATGTCAGTTAGATACATGGAAGCCGACTGGTGAAAAAGATGTTTCTTCCATTCAATCCACCATTGATCAAAAGTGGAGCTCCTTAGCATAGCCAACTCAATGTTTTCCAAACTTCCAAGGGGGGGTCCTTCTATGCTTAATAGCCTATCCATCATCAGAGCTGATGAGATTTCTCCTCTGGCTTGGATTTTTCCTGAGAAGAACAAGCCGATTGGCATCTGCCCTATTCCCAGTTGTCTGGCAGCACTCATAGGGTGGTAGAGTTCATAAGATATTTGGATGTTCCTGCCCTGATGGATGCCGACAGGAAGAATACAGGGGGTGATGGCTGTTGTAAAAACTTCTCTGGATTTCTCAAATTTTTCAGAGTTTATTTCATCAAATCTGAATCGGCTGGCAGTTCAAAATCTGTAGAACATTCATATGCAAACCAGTTTCTAGAGTCCTTTGGGAATCCATCATAAAAGTTTCCAAACCAGTTGACAAAGAGTTCAGCCGATAATTCTGATCCAGGATATGAAGATGCTGCTTCTCCAAAGGACATACATCTTCTGGTTGTGACTTCGTCTCCGTCGTCGTCCTTAGTCGGCTCAACCAGAGGGAAATCAGTTTCAGGCAGTGCTGATCTCTTGGCGACTTTGATTGTATGCAGGTTAAGCCATAATTGCAATAACCACCAGGGTCCACCTGTGCCGATTACTGAGTTGATGGCAAGCTTAGCCGATGCGTTGTTCAAAATCTGATATAGATAACCCAGGAGGTATTTACCTAGTGGGAAATTGCTTTTTGTTGACTAAGGCTTCGGCTATATGTTGCCAGTTGGTGGTTGGACCACAGCTTGAACCACAAAATAGGAATTTTTCCAGCCACATCAAGAGAAAGGATGTGTGCTCTTTAGGGGAAACAGGGCCAGATCCCATGTTTAGTGAGATGAATCCACTCCAGCCTCCAATGCTCCTGGTTTTGAAAGTGAACTGGTTTTTGCTATTCAAGCTAATAGGGTTAGCCGACGAGGTGATATCCAGCCCAGTTATCATGGTGATGTCCAAAAGAGTTGGAGTCATTGGTCCTTGGTTGAAGAGGAAGGCATTCAAGGTGTTGGACCAAAAATAGTTGGCAACTGATAGCATGGGTTCGTCTTTGGCTAAATCGGCTATGGTTAGGGCTAAGCACTGAGCGATGCCGATTTCTTCCCAGTGAGTTTGTTTGCTAGCCGACATCCTCTTGTACCAATCAGACCAAGTTTTGGCAGCCGATGGCCAAGATTTGAAGGTGTTGTTCCAGTGGTTCAAGCTAGGGTTGGTTAACTTAAAGGGGATCCTGTTTGTCTCGGCATTGATGAATTCTATGAGGTCTTTGTTGCCGATTGGGCCCAAGAAGTACCGATTGGGATAAACCAAACTTGGGATTGCGACTTGGTGCGAGAGATGCTATAGAAGAGAAAGGGGAGAAAAAATAAATCGCAAAGGAAAACTAATCTATGAATAAGGATGGAATTCGGCTGATAGGGTTACCTCAGGGAACTCGATGACCGGAGCACTTGAAGGAGCTGCGGAAGACGACATTGTCGGAGCTGAAGTTGTTGCTGACGAAGGAGTCGCTTATGTGGTCGCCGGAAAATCCGATGAAGTTATCGCAGGAGTTGAAGGCGATTATGGCTGAGGCGGTGAAAACGGGGGTAACAGCGTGAAGAACTTCAAGTGGTGGTTGCTATTTAAAGAAGACGAGCTAACGGTAAAAACGGAAACGAAACCCTAGATCAATTCAGAGGAGGTTTGAGGAAATCCGCAACATTCCAAATATCGCGGACTTGGGGGGCATGTGTTAACGACCAAATTTGGTAAGATCAAGTATTGGCATCAGAGATAAAACTGAAGCGGATTTGGAGGAAGCTGGCGGTTGTCGAAACAGAGCAAGGATTGGTTGGTGACCGAATCGGCTACGATATGTACCGGCTGGTAACCGAGTCGGCTATCGTGTCCATCGGCTGAGACAGAGTCAGACAATGTTAGCCGATGTAGCCGATTCCGATGAGAAGATGGTAGAGTCATTGTCGGGTTCAGTTGAAGAGCTTCATGAAGATTCCCACGTGCGGATTGAGTCCGAAAGAGGGAGTTGTATCTATTAATTAGGATATAATGTTAGTTTCCTAATGGATATTGTCGGTTAGAGTTTGTATTAGGGAATTATCTTTAGTATGAGTTTTAATAGAGATAAGAGTCGTGTCCGACAAGGACATATTGTAATTCTGGGTATAAATTGAGCCTAGGCTTGTGTAAAGAAGAAAAAAGAATCAATACAACAACTTCGGCGCATTGCCACCTTTTTCTCTTTTATTGTTTTCGACGAGTTCTTGCTTTCAAGTTGGGCTGCATCGGCTTCGATCTCCGACAAGAGGTAAAACTTGTTATGGCGGCTTGCGCTATCGGGATTAGTGCTTCCATCTTTATGACACTCTAATCTTGTTTGTGCAAATCGTCGAGTTATCATATATACTATATAATCTAAGTTGATATCGATATATAACTTAGATCGGTTGGTGTCTATTTCATAGAAAGCAGCCGATAGGGTTATATATCACTATTGATCTAGATTATATAGTATATCTACCATCTCGAAAAGGTTTTCATTGAATTGATCATCTAGATATTACACTTCTTTACATATTTGGTGCTGCATCAGTTAGGTTTGACCTACTAAATCAAGTTTAGAACTATAATTTCTAGCCTGTCTATGATTGCTAATAGAGGTAGTATCGGGGTTTCAGCCGATCTTATCTGATTTAATTATCTTGTTATCTTGATATATTAAATCTGCCCTTTATATCGAGATATTAACGTAATAAAACATATTGAGCTTGTTGCCAAATCTGATTAAGATCATCTTAATGTCAGTTTGACAGTTGTTCAATATGTTTTGCTTCTGGTAATATCTCTGTATAAAGTAGTATCAGAGTACTAGCCGATACATGTTAAGTTTGCCCAATCGGCTATGCTATGAATATATATAATTTATGCCTTATAATATATTTAGACATAAGTGATTTATACTGTCTCGGCGCCCTGTCCAATCTATCCCAATCACTTGGTTTAAATATATCTTAAGACTTAGATTATATTTTATTGATATCTACAGCCGATTGAGTAGATTTAGCTTTACCTTGCTTCATTTGTTAAAGCCGATTTAATGCACTTTGCATCGGCTCAATGCTCAATGATATGTCATCGGCAAGCTAGCCGATCGGCTATCATTGGTGGATTTAACTGCGTTTTCTTTCTTTGTTTCTTATTGGTTGCAAGATCAAACCAATTGGCACGCCCAGAACCCAAAAGAAATCTTTGGACCTACACTGGAGTTAAGCAGATCTCCCAGGCCAGTGTGTGTTTTTCACATCGACACTCGCTTATTGGGTGATAAAGAACTCGGGAGACCTGGGCAGAGATGATGAAAGCACTCGGCAATGGAGGCACTTAGCTTTGGAAGAATTTGGCTGTGTGTTAGTTTGTCTGAGGCAATATTATCTTGTCGACTGTGAAGGTCTCAGGGGCTACTGTGGAGATTATGGGTACCACATATCCACACAGCTAGCTTATCCGACTGGATGTAGGGGATAGGTTATGTGTTGTAATTATGTAACAGACTAGGACTTGAGTGTTACATTACCTTTTGTAATAAGGTATGGCTCATAGTCTCAGTTGGGATTGTTGTGGAGTTTGATATCGTATGAGATTAGGACTCCGACTTGTGAGCCTACCCTCTAAACCTATATAAGGGGGGTAGGACGAACCGTGAGGGATATGCCAGATAGGAGTTTTTCATATAGGAGACAATAGCAAGAGCTAGGTTTTCCTTCATACATCTCGATCAAGAGATCAATAAATCACTCGGCGGAATCAATCCACCGAAACAGGAGTAGGGTATTACTTCCTTAGGGAAGGCCTGAACCTGTCTAAATCTTCTTTGTTCCTTAACCCATCGTATTAGGTGCTTGACTGCTACCCCCAGTTTCTTATTGCCGAAATTAGATTTCGACAAAAGGTTTCCTCCAAGTCGGCGATAAGGTCCTGCTTCTGCTTGGTCTTGATAACAACATCGTCGACATAAGCCTCTACGTTCCTTCCGAGTTGGGTCTGAAGGCATCTTTGAATCATGCGCTGATAGGTGGCTCCCGCGTTCTTGAGGCCGAAAGGCATTGTGATGTAACAATAAGCTCCGAACGGGGTGATGAATGATGTCTTCAGACAGTCGGACTCCTTCAGGCTGATTTGGTGATATCCCGAATAACAGTCCAAGAAGCTCAGAAGTTCACAGCCAGCTGTTGAGTCGATGACTTGATCAATACGAGGTAGACCAAAAGGATCCTTGGGGCAAGACTTGTTGAGGTCAGTGTAGTCTACACACATGCGCCACTGCCCTGTCTTCTTACAAACTAGGACCGGGTTGGCTAACCAGTCGGGGTGGTAGACTTCTTTGATAAATCCAGCTGCCAGGAGCTTGGCGAGTTCCTCCTTGATGGCATCCCTTCGATCTTGGGCAAATCGACGGAGTCTTTATTTGATAGGTTTCGCATCCTCTTTAACATTTAATGAGTGTTCAATCACCTCTCTAGGAATACCACGCATATCAAACGGTTTCCAAGCAAAAATATCTTTATTAGATTGGAGAAAGGTGATGAGCGCGCTTTCCTATTTGGGATCTAACTCGGCGCCTATTACAGCAGTTTTTGAAGGATCAGAGGGGTCAAGGGGAATCTTTTTGGTCTTGGCGTCGCCATCTCTCGACTTAGTTATCTTCTTTGAAGGGATCTCGGCCTCCTCTGATGTTGATGCAGCCAGTCGGACTTCGCGCTGGCCGAGCAATCTCTCACGAGTTTGGGCCATGTCGCAGCTTTCTTTGTCACAGGTGAAGACTTGCTTGACGTCGCTCCGTAGGGAGATAACTCCATTGGGACCGGGCATCTTCATCATGAGATAGGTGTAGTACGGAATTGCCATAAACTTGGCAAGCGCAGGTCTTCCAATGATTGCATGATAAGCCGCCTCAAAATCGGCAACCTCAAAGCTGATGTTCTCTATTCGGAAGTTTTCCCGAGTGCCGAAGGTAACTGGGAGAGTGATTTGCCCGAGTGGCGTAGACGATAACCCTGGGATGACTCCATGGAAGGGTGCTGAACTCAGCTTCAACTTTGATCTCGGGATTTGAATCTCGTCCAAAGTCTTGGCAAAAAGAATGTTGAGGGTGCTACCACCGTCGATGAGCACACGCTTGAGCTTGAAGTTGCGAACCACCGATTCCAGTACCAGGGGATACCACCCCGGGTGAACCACTCAGTCAGGATGATCCGAGCGGTTAAATGTGATAGCCACCTCCGACCATCGCAAGTAACGCGGAACGTCGGGTTGCACGACGTTGATTTCCCTGTCTGTCAGCTTCTGCTTCCTCTTTGACTCGTATGCCAGCGGGCCTCCGTAGATGTGGTTTAACTCAGTTCTGTGGTCTTGAAAAGGTTCTGTTCCTCCGGCTTGGTCGTCTTTCTTGGTTCCTGAGGGGCCGGCTCCTTCTGACGGCTTCTGGTGAGCTTGAGTTGCGTACTGCTCGGCGAATTGCTTGTAGATAAAGCAATCTTTCGCTACATGCTTGTGATTGGGGTGATGAGTGCATTGGGCGTTCATGATCCTGTCATAGGCGGTGACTCGGGGACGCTGTTGCTGGTAATTCGAAGCAGCGGTGACCAGATCCTCGGGTTTACGCTTGCGATCCTTTTGGCCGTTGTTGCCGCTACCGCCGCCGTTGTCCTTCTTGGGGCGCCAGTTACTCCCGGATGGCTTGTCGTGCCTCTCCTGTCGTGAAGCCTTGATCGCATCATCTGATTTAGCATAGGAATTGGCTCTCTCAAACATCTGCTTGACCGTTCTTGGAGGCTTACGACCGAACTTGCCGATCAGCAACTCGTCACGGACTCCCTTCTGGAACGCGGCTATAATAACGTCATCGGTGATGTCGGGGATCTTATTTCGCTTCTTCGAAAAGCGCCGGATGTAGTCCTTCAACGACTCGTCAGGCTTCTAGATAATGTTGTAGAGATCGAAGTGTGTCCCGGGTCTTTCAAAAGTACCCTGGAAGTTGGCGATAAAGTGGTCCCGAAGTTCGCTCCATGAATCAATCGAACCTCTTGGTAAGCTTGTGAGCCAGTTTCTGGCTGAGTCGGCGAGAGCGACGGGCAGGTAGTTTGCCATGGCCTTGCTGTCTCCTCCTGCTGCACGGATGGCGAGGGTGTAGACGGTCAACCATGACTCGGGGTCAGTTTTGCCGTCGTACTTATCAATCCCTGTGGGCTTGAAACCACTCGGCCAATCCACTCGATGCAGGTTCCGAGTGAACGTGGGTACTCCATCATCGTTATTGTCGGGTGAACTTCTCCGGTCTTCATGGTGAGCTTTGTTGCGCTCGCGTTGACGCCGGTCGAGTACCTCCCTCAAGTCACTCGGCACGGGTCTTCGTGAACCGTTTGGGTAGTTGGAATTATTTCTGTAACGGATCCGATCATGGATAGGTGGCCGGCCATGGGCTCTCTCGTGAGAGTCGGCCGACTGGTCTTGACGTTTCCAAGTTGTGCGATGACGAGGGGCGTTGGATCTGACGGGTGTCTTGCTGAGCTCGGGCCTCTGGTAATCTTTAGATCGTAACGGTGGTAGCCGGCTGCCCTCGGGTGTCTCGGCGATGGACTCGGTAATTCTTCGGGCTGAACCTGCAGGAGCGCCGATAGCCGCCGCCGCGACGATGGTCTTGACTTTGTCCAGAATTGGGGTTACGTCGGCAGGTGCTCGCTTGATGACCGTGTCGATGAGGGTGAGAGCAGCGACTGCGTTTTGTTGAGGCGTGAGGAAGATGTTGGTGTTCCTGACTCGGGTCTGAAGTATGGCCTCGCGAGCGGAACGCCCGGCTGTCCTCAAATCTCATCTCCTCTTGTCAGCATCTTTTTTTCGCTTGAGCTCCTCCTCCTTGTGCCTGTTCTCGTCTTCGATGCGCTTGCGTTCTTCCTCTCTGCGCTTGCGCTCCTCTTCAAATCTGGCTCGTTCCTCCTCTGCTATCCTGCGGGCCGTGGCTGACTCGGTCTCTTCTATCTCGGCCATGAGGATGTTGAAGAATTGTGGGACGTAGTCGTTGTCGAAGTCAGAGTCGGCAAGCTCGTCTGTGGAGATGTCGTAGAGGTCGTCGAAGTCGGAAGAGCTGAGATAGTGTCACACCCCGAAGTTTGCTTTCCAGGTTAAAATTCGTGAGTTAAATCATTTAAAATAAATTTTCCTTTTAATCTAGAGCAAAATTCTAAATTAAAAATATATTTAATCAAGTGGAAATGTCATGGTGGGATTTTTCTTGAGTTCCCCATGTTAAAATACACTAACAGGATTTTTAGTGGAATTTTCAGAGCCTTAGAAATAATTTTTTTACCAATTAAAAACCCTCCACCGCAATAAACAAATCCCTAGGAAATTCTTTTCCTTTTTCTTTTTCTTTTTCCTCTTCTTGGGCCGCCAACCCACCTCCCTCCTCCTTCCCGGGCCGGCCCAAGCCGCCGCGCCGCCCCCTTCCTTCCCCTCCTCCTTCCCGGGTCGGCCCAAGCCGCCGCCCCCTTCCCCTCTCTCCTCCCGGCCCAAGCCGAGCCGCCGCCCTTCCCCCCTCCCCCTCGGGCCGGCACAAGGCCGCGGCCCAAGGAAAGTCCGCTTTACCTCCCTCCGCCTTCCTCGCGCCAGCCGAACTCCGGCGAGAAATCCGGAGCCGCCGTGCCGCGCCCTAGCCCCGGACACCAATAAATCCCTACTCCCCACATCCTCCTCTCCGTTTTCCCCCTTGCGCCGCCGCCTTCCCCTAACCCTAGCGCCGCCACCGCCTTTTTCCTCCGGTGAGCCGCCACCTCCTCCCCTTCCTCTCTCTCCCTCCGGCCGCCGTCCCGCCGCCTGTCGCTCCGCCGCCCGCGCGCGCAAGCCGCCGCCGCTTCGCTCCGCGCCGCCGCCCGTGCGCGCAAGCCGCCACCGCTCCGCTCCACGCCCGCACTCGCGCCGGCCGCCGCACCGCCGCCGCGCCATGGCCGGCCTCGGCCGGGCTCGGCTGCCGCGTGGCCGCCGCGTGGCTGCCGCGTCGGCGCCACGTGCGCGCCGCGTGGCCGCCGCGTCACCTTCCCGCCGCCGCCGCGGCTGACTTCAGCCCTGATCGCCGCCGCGGCTGACGTCAGCCCTAGCCCGGCTGACGTCAGCGCTGACGCCGCCGCTGACGTCATCCCAAGGGGTTTATTGTGCAATAAATAATTAAGAATTTTTCTATTTTAGTAAAAACACAGTTAAACTTCTAAAATTCATAACTAATTCATCCGGACTCCATTTGAGTCCGTTCAAGTTGTAGAAAATTCATAAAAATGTCTAGAATCCATTAAAAATGGTTTTGTTCTTTGTTTCAGTAGACTTATTGCCTGTTTGCTTGTGTGCTTTGTTTGTCATTTAGATTCCGGTAATTCCAACGCTCCGGTTTACTTCGAAGTTGTTGCCGAGGTCGACCCAGTGCAGGAGCAAGGCAAGTCATGCTTATTCATTTGATCATATTGTACCTAAATTGCAAAAGCCCTATTTATTTTCTCTAAATATTGCATTATTTTATAATGTCACCTATGGGTTTATTTACCTATTGTACTCAGCCTTATATTTCAATTATCTTATTCCTTTGATAGCTTGGGAAGTAATTTGACTAGTCGCTAGGTTAATCCATGCTTAGCCCTGCTTAGAGACTATAGCACATTAAAAGGGAAAACTAATGTTTCACACTACTTAGTAATGGTTATTTCATGTAGTACACGATGGTTAATCGTGGATGATTAAATAATTGGTCCAACTAAAACCTGAATAATGGTGGGTTGTGAGCACATGGTTTTGATGGTCGTGCTCATGACAATTAAGGACCGGTTCGCGGGAAACCCGGGAAGACTTATCGTACTTTCCACAAGCTAGCATGGGTAATGGCTGGATTTGAGTATGGCTTTCTCCTAGCCGACATACCCAGGCAAGGGTGGGCGTGATGGAGTTGGGTCGGCGGGGGTTTACCCATTGATCAGCTGCCGGATTCACCAAGGCACGAGAGGGGGCTGCCCGCCTTGGCGTAAAGGTGGGGGTGAAACCTGAGGTGTAGTGCGCTTGGTTAGGAGGGGTTGTGCCAAGGGTCCTGTCACAGCTCCTTTTCCGGTGTACCGTGGTGGTATGTCGGCGCACAGTAACGTGTTGTGGGACTGTGTCTTGTGGGTACAGTTGTACACCTCTGATCAGAGTAAAACTATTTGAATAGCCGTGCCTGCAGTTATGGGCGATCAACCAGATTCGCCGTGATTAGTTATAATCTTAATAACCTAACTTAATGGAACTGGTGTAGTTCAGGAGGTGGTTTGGGCCTGTCGCAACGTGGTATAGCGTTGGACAGTGATGGTTCAATTTTGGTTAATTTACTCAACTGTTTTACTGTATTCAACTATTATTTTCAAATGCGTATTTTATGCAAATAACCTTATTAGCCTCCTTTGTTATTACTTGCATCATTATTCCTATTCCGATATGACTTGTTGAGTACAGTGGGTAGTACTCAGTCTTGCTTTATTTTTCCCCCACACCAGAGGTGGAGTATGCTTCAGATGGAGAGTATTCTGAGGAGTAGGCTTGTGGCTATCGTCAAGGATGCCTGTGGATTGGAGTTGCCATGCTGCGAGCGTCTAGTTCATTAGATTAGCTTGTTTATCTTTTTCCGCTGCATTTCTGTAAGAGAATTATTTATGGTGTTTGTAAGACATGGATCTGAATGTCAACTATGTCGTTTGTGTACCCTGGCTGGTCCTGGACAGGAGTTTTAATACACATTCTGCTTGGAATTCGGGTTAGCGAATTTCTGGGCGTGACAAGTCGGCGAGTTCGGTGGAGGAACACGACCCGAGTGATTGAAGGATGACGGCGATCTTCCGGCCACTCGAACCGCTGCGCGATGAAGATGAAGAAGATTCTTGCGTGGAGATTGATCTTAGATTAGAAAATAAGAGATTAGGATAGATCTCAGCGTCGTTTGGTAACCCGAACGGCGCCGAGAGGTTTCCCTCCCCCGACTGGTTCGCATCCGAGTCGAGGAGAGAGATCTTACCGAATTCGTCGGTGATGAAGTCGAGGCTGCCAAAGCGGAACGCCTGCCCGGGAGGGAAGACGAAGTCGTCGATGCCTGTTGAAAATCCCATCGCACCAGTCGGCGAGGTGAAGAAAAAAAACTCTTGACGCTCTCCCCTACCTGGCGCGCCAACTGTCAAAACCTAATTTCGGCAATAAGAAACTGGGGGTAGCAATCAAGCGCCTAATACGATGGGTTAGTGAACAAAGAAGATTTAGACAGGTTCAGGCCTTCCCTAAGGAAGTAATACCCTACTCCTGTTTCGGGGGTTTAGTTCCGCCGAGTGATTTATTGATCTCTTGATCGGGATGTATGAAGAAAACCTAGCTATTGCTATTGTCTCCAACCTATCCCTCTCGGGACATCCTACTCTCCTTATATAGGTTTAGAGGGCAGGCTCCTAAGTTGGAAACCTAATCAATATACCATATTAGACTCCACAATACTCCCGACTAAAACTATGAGCCGTACCTTATTACAAAAGGCAACGTAACACTCAAATCCTAGTCGGTTACATAATCACAGCACATAACCTATCCCCTATATCCGATCGGATAAGCTAGCCGTGTGGATATATGGTACCCATAATCTTCACACAAGCTCTCCTTCTTCAAAAGTCTTTGGCACAACCTTTTTATTATAATGTCTTGAAATTCTTTCCTTATCCCTTTTGATCTAATCTAAAGTACGCAATCGGACCTGTGCCAAATCTTCTAAGTCATCAATCATCAAGTTATGATAATCATCGGCTGACAACTCATTTTGTAAAGAAATCCTTTTTGAGCCGATGTTATTTTCCCAAGAAAAAATAGTTTCATGCCCATATACAAGCTGATAAGGTGGCACTTGTGTAGCTCCATGACATGCCATTCGATAAGCCCATAGCGAATCGGCCAAAGTAGTATGTCACATTTTAGATTGTTCTGCAATCTTCCTCTTAATCAGCTTGATCAAACTTTTATTAGAAGCCTCATCTTGCCCATTAGCTTGTGCATAATAAGGAGATGAATTCAACAACTTGATGCCCATACTACCAGCAAACTGAACAAACTCATCGGCCACAAAGTTAGATCCTTGATCTATTGTTATCGTCTGTGGAACCCCAAACCGATAAATTATATGCTCCTTAACAAATTCAATGGCATCTTTGGAATCAACCTTCTTCAAGGGAATTGCTTCAACCCACTTTGTAAAATAATATGTTGCCACCAAAATATACTTATGTCCCTTGCTTGATGGTGCATTAATCTGGCCGATCATATCAATTCCCCAACCTCTGAACGACCAAGGCTTGATAATTGGGTTTATATCTGATGTTGCTGCTCTTTGAACTGCTCCAAATTTCTGACAATCTTGACAACCCTTATAATATTTAAAGCAATCCTCCAGCATTGTCGGCCAAAAATATACAACTCTTCTAAGTAACCATCTTATTTTATGAGCCGATTGATGTGTTCCACAAATCCGTTCGTGAACTTCACACATGAAAACTTTGGCCTCCTCCAGATTCAAGCACTTGAGATAAACTCCATCAATTGTCCGATAATATAAGTCGTCATCAAGCAACACATACTTTAAAGCTTTATATTTTAACTTTCTTGACGCCAGTTGAGAAAGATTCTTATAATAATTAACAATATCATACCTCCAATCATCGGCATCAACCTCTGCAATCTCAATATCAACATCCTTCAACATCGGCTTGTAACCCGATGCACCTTGAGCTAGGTCATTGGCTTCAATATTCTGTTCTTTGGGAATATGCTTCATAGTAATAACCTTGAAGTTCTTCATCAACCCTTGACACTTCTAATTATAAACCCTCAAGATATCATTCTTGCACTCATACTCCCCTAATAACTGATTGGTTGCCAACAATAAATCCCCAATAATCTCAATAGCATCGGCTTCAACCTCCTTGAACAACTCCAAACCCTTGAGCACTACCTCATACTCAACTTCATTATTTGTGTAATAGGGTTTGATAGTAAAAGCAAACTCAAAACTTGCCCCCCTAGGTGATATAATCACCAAGCCGATGCCACAACCATGTGTGCAAATAGATCCATCAAAGAATAATGTCCAAGGCATCATCTCAACATAATTAATTGACTCACCTCGATGTTGGACGATAAAATCGGCAATTGCTTGTCCTTTTACTGCCTTAGCTGATTCATATCTAAGATCAAATTCTGTTAAAACAAAAATTCACTTCCCAACTCTACCTTTTAAGACTGGAGCCGATAGCATATACTTGACTACATCGGCTTTGCAAACTATCATGCACTCATTTGCAAGTAGATAATGCCTTAACTTGGTACATGAAAAATACAAACATAAACACGATTTCTCAACAAGGGTATACCTTCTCTCTGCATCCAAGAGCCTTCTGCTAAGATAAATTATTGCCCTCTCTTTTTCCTTCAACCTCTTGAACCAGAACTGAGCCGATAGACATCTCATCTACTGACAGGTAAAGCTTGAATGGAATCCCCTTTTGAGGTGGCATCAATACCGGATGTGAACTTAAATATTCCTTGATGTTATCCAATGCCTTCTGCTATTTTTCTCCCCAAAAAAACTCTTGATCGGTTTATAATCTTAACAAAGGAGTGAAAGGCTCAATCCTTCCCGACAAGTTAGAAATAAATCTTCTTATAAAATTAACCTTGCCGATCAATGACTGCATCTTGGTTTTATTTTGTGGAGGCTCAATATCTTTGATAGCATTTATACTTTTTTGTGTTATCTTAATCTCCCTTTCATGAACCAGAAAACCAAGAAACTGTCCAGCCGATACACCAAAAGCACACTTGTTAGGATTCATCTTTAAACCATATTTCCATGTTCTTTCTAACACTCTTCGTAAATCAGCTATATGTTCATCAATCTCTTTAGATTTCATAACCACATCATCAATATAGATTTCAACCAATACGCCAATGAGATCATGAAAAATATAATTCATAGCTCTTTGATATGTAGCACCAGCACTTTTTAAACCAAAAGTCATTACAACTCACTCATACAAGCCGATTGCACCAGGACACCTAAAAGCAATCTTATGAATATCTTCTTCAGCCATAAAGATTTGATTATATCATGCATTGTCATCCATAAAACTAATAATTTTATGTCCAGATGCTGCATCAACCAATAAATTAGCAATCGGCATTGGGTATTCATCTTTGGGTGTAGCCTTGTTCAAGTCTCTGAAGTCGATGCAAACTCTAAGCTTCCCATTTTTCTTGATTACTGGTATTACGTTTAAAACCCACTCAGCATATCGGCAAGGTATTATTAAATTAGCATCATAAAGTCTTGTAATCTCAGCTTTAATAGTGTCATACACCTTTGGCTTAAATCATCTATGAGGCTGTTTGTATGGCCGATATCCTGGTTTAATAGGGAACCAATGTTATACAATAGATCGGCTAAATCCTGGCATCTCATGATATTCCCATGCAAAACAATCTTTATAATCTTTTAACAATTTAACCAATTCCTTTTTGAATATATTTGATACTTTAGCACTTACAAATGTCGGCCTAGGTCTATCACCACCACCAATATCTATCTCTTCTAACACATCGGCTGACATAAAACCTTACCCTAATTTACCTTCAAAATCATCTACAGAATCTTTTACATAAGCATTGGGGCTATCTTCCATGCCTTCAAAGTAAAAGTTGGGGTTCTCCATCACCGATTGGCCGTATATTACAATTGGACACTTTTAAGAAATCGTCTTCCCAAACTTTACCTGATAAACAATCAACTCCTTCCATCTCACAAATAGATAAATCGGCAATAGGAACATTAACTAACCTGTCGGCTTGCACGATTTCTACCTAGTCTCCTTGCCACTGAATCAAGCTCTGGTGCATTGTTGAAGGTATGCAACAATTTGCATGTATCCAATCTCTTCCCA
This sequence comes from Oryza officinalis, assembly GCA_008326285.1. Taxonomy (NCBI): domain Eukaryota; kingdom Viridiplantae; phylum Streptophyta; class Magnoliopsida; order Poales; family Poaceae; genus Oryza; species Oryza officinalis. The sequence continues at coordinate 8,841,489 of BDMV01000002.1, read as the reverse complement.
ACAACAAGCTATATGATCCCTTTCCATCAATGACAAAACTGTGGTTGGAATCATTTTGCTGCCAACTATCAATTCAACATTCAAAACTCCCTTTATCTTAGATGAATTTCCTCCAAAATCCTTTAAAACCATATTTGTCTTGATCAAGTCTTCTGGAGTCTTCCCAAGCTTCCTGAATGTTGTATAAGGCATCAAATTGACAGTTGCTCCTCCATCAACTAACATCTTGGACATCAGCTTCCCATTGACAAAACCCTTAATGTATAAAGGCCTTAGATGCCGATGCTCATCATTCTCAGGTTTTTCAAAGATAGCTTGCTCTGGTGATAGTGTTAACTTTGTCAATAATTCTTCAATCTCCTCACCGGCTGCATGTATACCGTACTCTGCTGGCAACACAAACACCATATTGATTGAAGATGAAGCTACAGCTTTACCTTTAGCAAATGCCGCAACCTTATCGACTGACACAATCTTATATTTGACATGACATTCCTTCCTGGTTCGCTATAGCCGATGGTCAATCTCTCCATCAACTTCTTGCATCTGCTCCCGATTTCGTAGCCATTGTACCCTCCTTTTCTGATTCTTGGTGAAAATACCAGATGGACACCATTGAGGGTTTTGAACTTGTTTCTCTTGCTCTTCATCTCCATCCTTGAAATAATTTTGATGAATCGGCCCCAAATGTTGATGTACTGACAATCTTTTTTGCATCGGTCGATTCTCAACCCTTGAACTTCTTGGCTGATGAGAACTACCTTGTAAATTGCATCTGCATCACTGCAGCCTGGACAATCTTCAATTGATGGCAATCTCATCCCTTCATTCCAGCAAAACCTAAAGAACTCACACATCCAATGTAGATCAAAACAAGCCTTGTTATCTTTGTAATACACTTGAATTTGCTTGTCTTGTCTCTTCTGGTACTTGTTGATCAACCTAGTGGAATTAAACTTGTTTTGCTGGTAAGTCCAATAATTTCTCTTATCGGCTTCATTGGTGTGAACCATGTTGGCAGCAAAAGGATGACCTTCAATCTTCATCGGTTTCTTCCCATCATCAAACTTGATCCTGTCTTGTTCTATAGTCGATTGAATCTATTGCCTGAACACCTTGCACTCATTTGTATGATGAGATCCTGTGTTGTGCCATTTGTAGTATTTTCTTTTTCTTAATTCCTCAGTCGATGGAATCACATGACCTACTGGAAGATGAATTTGTTTCTCTTGGAGTAGCAGATCAAATATCCTATCGGCTTTGTTGATGTCAAAATCATATCTTTCTTCTTTTCCATTGTCCTTGACCCATTGGCAAACCACTGACTTTTTATTTCTTGACCACTCTGCCAAACCAATCTCTGGGTCTTCATCTTCTGATTCTGATTCATAACTATAAATATTGTTGACATTATTGGCTTTCCTAGTAAACCTCTTTGCTTCCTGGAATCTCTGTTCATGAGCGACCTTCTGAACCAGATGAGCCAAGCTCTCAAAGTCCTATGCAAAAAATCTCTCCCTTATCGGCCCAAGCAACCCTTGGAAAGCCAAATCGGCAAGCTGTGAACCGGTCAAATTAAGACTATAGCATTTGTTTCTCATGTCTATGAACCTCTGAATATAATCTGGAACCGATTTATCAAATTTTTGCCTGATTGATGTCAAATCTGACAGCTTCATCTCTTGGACTCTATTGAAAAAGTATCTGTGAAAGTGTTTTTCTAGATTGGTCCATCATCTGACAGAGTTATAAGGCAATGAAGAAAACCAAGTGAAGGCCGATCCAGATAATGACAATGGGAATAACCTAACCCTCAAAGCCTCCACAGTCGATGCTTCTCCACACTGTGCCAAGAATCGGCTGATGTGCTCATAAGTAGAAACATTGTCTTGTCCTAAAAATTTTGAGAAGTCTGGAATCTTGTATCGGCTTGGCAATGGCACATTGTCAAAGTACTCTGGATATGGATACCAATACATGCTCTCACTATCCTTGCGCTTCAAACCAAATTGTTACCTGACCACTTCTGTAATCATCTCAACCCATTGTTGTTGTTGCCCACCAAATTGTGGTACTTGCTCATAATTGTTAAACTAAGGCTAATACTGGTACTATGGAATAGGTTCTGGCCAATATTGTTGAGGTGATCTCGACTGAGGCTGGAAACTTGAAGTTTGACCTAGGAAAGGTTGATGAGGTTGATATTGAAAATTTTGGGGCACCTCATGTGCATACTGTGGTCCAGATGATGTTGGTGGAAAAATCGGCTGCTGAATAGGAATCTGATTCCCTTGACCCCCCATCGGCTGCAAATTTTGAAACATCTCAGCCGATGTTGGTGGTACAACCCTTGGAGCCTGATTTTGTTGAATTTGCTGAGATGTTTGCCCCCAAGTATAAATTGTTGTTGCATCCTTCAAGAACCTAGGATCTCAGTCTTGATGGTTCTATAAGAAGGGAACACATTGTTTGGCAAATATACTGGTCCTTTAGCCTTCTCCTCAGTTATAGTTCCATCCATCACCTTTTTTACCATGTTAGTTAATGTGTTCACCAACACATTGGATTAATTGATCAAAGCTTGATGCACTGCATAATCCAGCCTGTCTTGTAACGAGATCTTGTCTTTCATAGCTAGGTCTTCTTTTTTAGCCATGACCTCTTCTGTTTTGACGTCATCTTGTCGTGTACTGGATTCTGCCTCGGGCATTGGGAAGATAACATTTCCTTTTTGGATAATTTTGCCTTGCTGAGACACAATGAAGGAATCCAAATACATCTTGTGAAAATCTTGAGTCAACTGAACCATCTCTGCCTTTTGCTCATCAAACAGTTGTTCAACCATTACCGGGATGATGTTTTCTTCAGTGATATCTGGGATGATGGATGTCTTGAAAGTTGTGTCCCACTGGGCGTGCCAAAAGCATGTTAATGCAAAACACGGCGGCTTGGGAGATTTGCTTTACTCTAGTGCAGGTCCAAATATTAGAAAAAACGGGTTCAGGGAGTGCCAGTTGGTTTGATCCTGCAACCAACAAGATATTCAAATAAAACCAGTTAGATATACGATAGCCGATCGGCTAATAAGCCGATGACGTACCGTATGGACCTAACCGATGCGATCTGACCGAATCGGCTGTAAGGTGTGAGAATAATAATATTAAGCAAGCCCTAAATATGCTCCATCGGTTGTAAATATAACTAAACATGTAATCTATGGGTGAAGAATCTATCTGATTAGATTATAGCCGATGAAATCATAATTAGGTCGAAAAATATATACCGTATCAGCTAATACTCTGATACAACCTTATACAAGAATATCAAGCGAGGCAAATATATCAAGACAAGCTTGATACATTTGTCTAAGATGATATCCTTGTATAAGGGGCAGATATAACATGAAAGGCATGACTAAAGGAATTTAAGCAAGACTAAATAGCTATATCAGATAAGATCGACTGAAACTCCGATACTACCCCTATTGCAAACAAGAGACATGCTAGTGATCATGGTTCTAATTAGGACTAGGGCTAATGCAGTACAAAGTCTAAAAAGATGCATGATATCTAGACAATCAAGTCTTTGAATGTTTTTCAGGGTGGTAGATACCTTATGCTAATCTAAGCCAATAAGCTGATTTAGCCGATACCGACAAAACCTTAAAAAAGGCTTGGCCAATATAAGTAAATTGAACCATCCTATCCTTGGCATATCTTTACCAAACTTTGTTGTTAACAATAATGCATACCTCCTATCCTTGGGGTCACGAAGTATATGGATACGGCATATCCTTAGTATACAGGAAGATTACCTTAACATTATGGAGTTTGACTAACAAACAGGGAAATTGTATCCCGAATAGAAGGTGTTAAGAGTCCTATTCGGGGAGTATACGATCTCTATGATCTCGTAGGCTAAAAGTACTCTCCGAGTTTTACTTGGAGACCAAGGCAGTATACATTATAAATCCAAAGCCCCCTAGGGGGTACGGAATGATCGGAATTATAGTGAAAGCTACCACCATAGCAGGGGCAATCCGGAGGACTCGAAGACAAATCGCCGTCTGGATCTCGTCGAGCCGTTCTCGAGTGGGATCTTGTTGGTACGTTACATTTCTGTTGTTCTCTATTGTCAACTCTGTGACTTCCATCATAATCCCATATAAATTGGAGTAGGGCTATTACCTTCCGAGGGGGTTGAACCAGTATAATTGTTGTTTTTTTTGTGGTTGAACTCGTTTCGTGTAGATCCTTGTACCAACGACCCCATACTCTACAAATACCGTAGTCACAGTCTACACCATCGATAGTGGAGCGCCAGGTAGGGGGACTTGGTGCTTAAGGTTTCACCGAGATGACTTCAGTTTCAAGGCTTTCTAACAACAATGTCCGCATTCGTCCTGGCCTGGGAGATCGTACTTTGTCGGCGTTCGTTTGGACTCAGATCGGATTCATTGTCTTCCCTGTCTTCACCACGGTTCCAATCTTGCCTTCCCCAATACCAGCTGGGATCGAGAACGGAGCAGCAAGGATAGCCGAAAACACTTTTTCATCAGCTATTCCTCCCGCCCAGTCAGAGAAGAGGAATACGACAACTTCATTGCCCCAAGTAACTCCTAAAGCGGCAAAACCCCCGGCATCTGTTGAGGACCAGGTGCCGACAAGGAGATCTCCTCCAAACTATGACACCTGGTGTTTGATCCAGAAGACATCTCAGCACTCTTTGGTCGAATGTCGGGTGATACTACAAGTGAAGGCTGAACTCGATGCTTGTAAAGATCAAGATATCCAGCGCACATCTCCATAAAGGCATGGTGCCCGATCCACAAATCAAAGAGTCACCCCCTTACAAATTACAAGATCTTCTTGAGAATCACTAGTCCCATGGTTCGTGTTCCCTGCTATCCGATCCACCTGCATCGAGATCAATCTCGTAATACGTCGGTGGACAACAGCGTAATGAAAACCCCAGATCGTCTGGTTGGATTCATCAACATTGATCCCCGTGAGCCCTCCGTCCTTCACAGCCTAGAATCTTCGGGATCCAATTCTCCATGGGAGGTGAATGTGATCAAGGGAGTCATCGAGGATGTACCTGAAGAGGGTGAGGTTCATTCAGGGGAAGAGCTGCCTGCTCCCGATGCGTCGCACCCACCTGAGGAGCCGGTTCGAACCCCCGCCGAACACTTCACTGTGGGTCAACTTGTTACTGAAACAAACTTTGTTTGACCCGGTTACCTTCCCAGAAGCAGATGTTTAGGTCAGAAGGTTACAGTCAATAGTAGCCAATCTCAACTCTGCCTTCCTGACCGCGACTGGATCTAACCCACGGGGTCTATCTCAAGATCCTCGTCCTTAAGGGAGAGACCAAGTACCAGAAGACGACGCTATCGAGGACGCCCTCATTCCACACCCTAGCCGGGATCCAGGCCACAACTCTCAAAACACATCGCAAAGAAGGCAGGTCAATCAACCTTCTCCTCATCAAGATAACCGTGATCTTCGCAATCACTTGAATGGGCGTAGGCGGGAGCGACAAGATCAGAACAATGCCAACCACCACCAACCTCGCGCACCTCACAGAGGAAATGAAAAGCGGAACAACAACAACAACCGAGGAAATCGCAACAACGATCGGGATCGTCGAGATCGCCAGAGTCAACGGGACGAGAACGATCAAGATCGTCGACAACATCATGACAACCGACAATGACGGAACTTGTAATCCCCAAACTCCAGGAGGACCGAGAACATGGCCTTAGGTCAAGGGGCAGTACCCCCGATCACGGCGATCCCTCGTCGTCGTCCTCATCCATAGGAGGCAGTTCTCGTAGGCCACGAGGGCGTCATCCACCCTTTGTACCACGAGGCGGATCCCGGGCTTTCATACCTGCCTTGCATGAGGTGCGATGGCCGAGCAATTTTCGTCCTGCAGCAGTAAAAAAGTACGATGACAGTACTGATCCAGAGGAGTTCCTGCACATCTACTCGATTGTTCTATACGTGGTCGGCATAGATGACAACGCATTGGCAAATTATTTGCCGGCAGCATTGATGGGGTATGCTCGGTCATGGCTGGTACACCTCCCTCCTCGCTCGATTTCTTACTGGGAAGATTTATGGCACCAGTTCATCACGAATTTTCAAGGAACGTACAAGCGGCATGTGGTCGAGGACGATCTACACGCCTTTAGGCAAAAGCCAGGTGAATCCTTAAGGGACTACATACGACGTTTTAACGAATGCCGAAATACGATCCCCGAGATCACCGATGCTTCTGTCATACGCGCGTTCAAGTCAGGAATTCAAGATCGGTACACTATCCAAGAATTGGTGACAAGACGAATCTCTTCGGCCATGAAGCTATTCGAGATCATCAACAGATGCAAGGTGGTCGAGGAGAAACAACTAGACAACGAGGAAGCACCGGCGTCTACCAAGAAGAAGAAACAGAACTACAAAAAGGAAGGAAAAGACAAGGCGGAGATAGAGGTCCTTATCGCAGAAAGGGCGAACCCACCCACAAAGCGTCCGGCCCTTCAAGGTGGTGAACCAGTATGACAATGGTGCCCAATCCACAAGACCAGTACACATACTCTGGAGGAATGAAGGGTCTTCCAGAAGGCGTTGGCAAAACAACTGGCCCTCGAAAAAGGAAAGCGAGTTCGTGTGGTCGAGAGGAGCACTGATGATCTCTTGTCCGACAACAAACTTGTGTTCCCAGATTTTAACCCGCATGTACCCCACATCTTCGGCGGCTCTACGATGTACACTTCTAAAAGGGAGTATAAGAAGGTAGAACGCGAAGTCTGCTCTACATCACAAGGAGTCGCAGCCAAGATGAGGTGGTCTGAATAGAAGATCGAGTTCTCAGAACACGATCATCCGACAACAACGATCGTGCCAAGTCGATATCCGATAGTAGTCAAGCCTACCATCCGAATATCAGAGTAGCACAGGTCCTCATCGACAGCGGCAGCTCCATCAACCTTCTCTTCACTAGCACACTCGATGCAATGGGCATCCCTAGAAGCGAGCTCATTGCCTCTGACCAGTCCTTTCACGGGATCACCCTAGAGTCATCGTCCAAGCCGCTAGGAAAGATCATGCTAGCCGTAACGTTCGGCCAAGCTAATAACTTCTGGACAAAGCAGATCACCTTTGATGTAGCCGAGTTTGACATGGCCTACAATGCCATTCTTGGACGGACTACACTGGCGAAGTTCATGGCGGTGTCCCACTATGCGTATCAAATTCTAAAGATGCCAGGCCCAAAAGGGACAATCACGATCCTTGGGAACGCGAAAGTAGTGGTACAGTGTTGTTGATGCAAAAAAACACACACTGGCCTGGGAGATCTGCTTAGCTCCAGTGCAGGTCCAAATCTTGGTGAGATGCGGGCGTGCCAGTCAGTTTGATCCTGCAACTGACAAGATATACAAATAGCAAATCAAAGAACCGATCGGCCAACATAGCCGATGTAGTACTTCCAGCCGATCCTGATGACAGCATATACAAACGACAGATAAAACAGTCGATCGGCCAACATAGCCGATGTAGTAATTCCAGCCGATCCTGATGACAGCCGATAGCGATAGGGTTTTGAGCTATCGGCTATGTATGTGTTCAATGTAGATTCTGACACTTGATGTAAATAACGACAAAGAGACAATCGGCTGATGATAATACGCATTAGATCGGCAATGACTTGATAAAGCGAAACGAAAGTTAGATATACTTGATCGGCTGTAGATATCAATGATACATAATCTAAATCTCAAAATATATTTAAACCAAGTGATTGGGATAGATCGGACAGGGCGCCGAGACAGTATAAATCACATATGTCTAAAAACATTTCAAGAAAGATATTATATATATTCATAGCATAGCCGATGAAGCGAATCTAACATAGATCCAATGCCATAAAATCCACAAGATTAGATTAAACAGTGAAACCTTTGTTGTCATCGGCTAAATTCAACTTATATTCAATCCTTATAAGCCGATGCAACGTCCAGATAACTCATCGGCTGAAACCCCGATGAAACCCTTATCGGCAATCAAAAAGCAGGCTAGAGATTCATGGTTCTAAGCACGACTTAGTAGGTCAAACTCAACTGATGCAGCACTAAGTATGTAAAGAAACACGGTATCTAGATGATCAAGCCCTTGACTGATTTTCAGGGTGGTAGATGCCTGAGCTAATCTAATCTAGCAAGACGATTTAGCCGATACCGACAGAAACCCTAAAACGAGAAGCAGCCGATAAAACTAAATCGAGATGCTAATACTAGATTAACAGAAGACATATGATAAATAGCCAGGCAAACATATTATCCAAACCAGAGCAATCCAAGAGGTCGAATGTACTGATGCAGCCTTGAACGACGCCGACGTAGATGATACAATTGTCTGAACCAACGGAACATTGGACTTACCCCTTCGCCGGAGATCGACAGCCGATGCAGCCCCGCGTCAGGTGCCAAATTCCGCCGGTTGATAAATAAACCGTAACAGAGTAAAAGGTGGCGATGCGCCGAATTGTATTGATCGAGAGTTGATTCCTTTACAATAACCCCGGGTGTACATATTTATACCCATGGGGAGATACTAGTCCTTGTAGGACAAGAAAGAAACTTTCCTAAAGATAAAAGAAAAACATAAAGTCCTTAAGGGACACTAAACACACTTTCCTAAAGATAAAAGGAAGATAAAAGGAAACTAACAAATATCCTAATTAATAGATACAATTGCCTTCTTCGGACTCAATCCGCACGTGGCAATCCTCATGAAGCACACCAACCGAACCCGATAATGATCCTGCCATCTCCTCATCGGAATCGGCTACATCGGCTATCCTTGTCCGATTCTGTTTCAGCCGATGCATACCGTAGCCGATTTGGCTTGCAGCCGATTCATACTCTATTTCTGTAATCGCTTATCTCCTCCAATCGGCTTCGGCTTTAACTCTGAATCCAATGCATGATTTACCAAATTTCGTCGTTAACAAGTGTGACAAGAGGAGCCTTAACATGGTCAAGCATATTCCCATGCCACCCGCCACTACAGAACCCTTTCGAAAAGTGAGCAAACCCAACAAGGCACCTAAGCCCGACGGTGCAATCAAGATCATCCCGTTGACTAGCAGCAACCCTGACAAGACTATTAAAATCGGGGCAATGCTCGACAACAAATAGGAACTCGAGCTCATCACCTTCGTCTATGAGAATGCAGACGTGTTCGCTTGGCAACCGTTCGACATGCCCGGAGTCCCTAGGGAGGTGGTCAAGCACAAACTGATGGTGCGTCCCGATGCCAAGCCAGTCAAACAGAAGCTGCGGCAGTTTGCACTTGATCGTAAAGAAGCTATTCGAGAAGAACTGGACAAACTTCTCAAAGCAGACTTCATCAGAGAGGTTCTCCATCCAGAGTAGCTCGCCAATCCAGTAATGGTGTGCAAGGCCAATGGCAAGTGGAGAATGTGTGTAGACTTCACCGATCTCAACAAGCGTGCCCGAAGGACCACTTCCCTCTTCCTTGCATTGACCAACTGGTGGATTCAATAGCGGGCAATGAATTGTTAAGCTTCCTCGACGCTTACTCCGGCTACCACCAGATCAGCATGGCCAAAGAGGATGAGGAGAAGACTACGTTCATCACGCCCTTCGGTGTTTTTTGCTACACCAAGATGCCCTTTGGATTAATCAATGCGGGCAACACATACCAGTGAGAAATCCAGGGGGCTTTCGACGACCAAATCGGCAAGAACGTGGAGGCATACGTTGATGATGTCGTGGTCAAGACAAAGAGAAAGGACAAGCTCATCGATGACCTGAGGGAAACATTCAACAACCTCCGGCGACATGGGCTTAAACTGAACCCAGAGAAGCGCACTTTTGAAGTACCGTCGGGGAAATTGCTAGGATTTCTCGTCTCCAGATGAGGAATCGAAGCAAACCCCGATAAGATCAAGGCCATCGAGAACATGAAGTCACCGACAAGACTCAAAGAAGTCTAGAAGCTTACAGGATGTATGGCAGCTCTAAGCCGATTCATGGCTAGGATGGGAGAACGAGGACAGCCTTTTCTTCGCCTTACTCAAAAAGCATGATAGATTTGAGTGGACACATGATGCCGAGAACACACTTATTGCACTCAAACGGTACTTGTCCAGCCCCCTGTACTCGTTGCCCCACAGCCAATGAAAGAACTATTTTTATATATTGCTGCCACACCATATTCTGTTAGCACTGTGATTATCGTCGAGAGGGACAAAGTACAAAATCTCGTGTACTACGTTAGCGAGACCCTCCACGATGCCAAAACTCGATACCCTCAAATACAGAAATTACTCTATGCCATAGTCATGACATCACGAAAGTTGCGCCACTACTTCCAGGCCCATAAAGTCACGGTCGTCTCTTCCTTCCCTCTCGGCGAAGTGGTAAGGAACAAAGACGTCATTGGACGCAATGCCAAATGGGTCATTGAACTCAGCCAATTCAATGTCAACTTCATCCCACGCACATTCATTAAGTCACAAGATCTCGCAGACTTCGTTGCCTATTGGACTGTTCCCGAGAACATCCTAATTGGTCAGACAAATGATGAGGCATGGACAATGGCCTTTGATGGAGCCTTCAACAGCCAGGGAGCAGGGGCAGGATTCATTCCGACATCTCCAGCTAGAGACCAGTTCAGACATGCAATACACCTCAATTTCAGAGCTACAAACAACACCGCAGAGTACGAGGGACTACTCACCAAGTTGCGAGCAGCAGCAGCACTTGGGGTAAAGCGATTAATTATGAAAGGGGACTCAGAGTTAGTCGCCAACCAAGTACCCAAAGACTACAAATGCTCAAACCAGAGTTAACCAAGTACCTCGCTGAAGTTAGGAAGCTGGAGCGAAAGTTTGACGGCTTGGAAGTACGTCATGTCTATCACAAAGACAACACCGACACCGACAACTTAGCACGGCGTGCATCCAAAAGAGAACCTGTTGAACCAGGAACCTTTCTGGACGTCCTGACGAAACGTTCAGTTAAGACCACGGATGACGAAGTCACCATAGCCAATACCGAGAATAGCTCGGAGGCTACTAAAGAGGTCACTCACATCGTCGTTGACATCGAGACCATGCAAGACTGGCGTACTCCGCTAATCAATTTCTTGGATGCCGACAAACCTCCAAATGAAGACACCGAGGCAGAAAAACTCTCTTGCCAGGCAAAAGCTTATTGTATGATCGGTAACGACTTATACAAAAAAGCATCGAACAGAGTTCTACTCAAGTGTGTCTCTCCCGAGGACGGCAAAGATCTATTACTCGACATCCATGATGGAATATGCGGTTCTCACGCCGGTGGGAGAACTCTGGTCAGCAAAGCCTTCCGACAAGGATTTTTCGGGCCAACAGCCTTTCAAGACGCTTGCGACCTAGTAAAACGGTGTGAAGCCTGCCAATTTCATAGCAAACAAACTAAGATTCCAGCCCAAGCGCTCCAAACTATCCCTCTCACCTGGCCGTTCTCGTGCTAGGGGCTTGACATCCTCAGACCATTTCCCCGAGGACAAGGCAGCTACAACTTCTTGTTCATGGCTATCGACAAATTCACTAAGTGGATTGAGGCAGAGCCAACAAAAGAAATCAAAGCCGAACACGCCATCAAGTTTATGAGAGGGATATTTTGCAAATACAAACTACCACATGGAATCTTGACAGACAATGGCTCCCAGTTCACTAGCGGTGCCTTCTAAGACTGTTGCATCGAATTAGGAGTAAAAATTTGCTTCGCATCAGTCTCTCATCCTCAGAGTAATGGGTAGGTCGAGCAGGCAAATGGCATCGTGCTCCAAGGGATCAAAACACATGTGTACGATAAGCTCCTGGCTTATGACACACACTGGGTTGATGAACTCCCTTCTGTCCTGTGGGCTATGTCCTGTGGGCTATCCGCACTACCCCGACAACCTCCACCAAAGAGACTCCCTTCTTTCTCGTGTATGGTTTTGAGGCCATGCTCCCTTTCGAGCTGCGACATCGGTCTACACAAGTCGAACAGTATTCAGATAAGCATCAGGAGGTGCAGTGAGCAGACGATGTCAACCTTCTACAAGAACATCAAGAACATGTTACCGTTCGAGCAACCATGTACCAACAGGCCCTACATCGTTATCACAAAAAGCGTGTACATGCCCGTACACTCACCATCGGTGATTATGTCCTCTGACGAGTTCAGAATCAAGCAGGGCGAAACAAGCTCTCACCCAAGTGGGAGGGACCATACACGGTGGTCGAAGTCTTAACACCAGGCGCGTTCAAGAGCGTAGACGACGAGGGCCGTGAGTTGGCAAACTCTTGGAACATTGACCAACTAAGTAAATTTTATGTATAAAATCGATGTACCAAATTCTGTAAGTTTTGTTCAATAATATACATTCCGAATTCTTTTCTTTCAAAGTGTTTTACCCAGGGATCCCCTTTTCTTATATCGCCTTGTCTTAAAGTTGATCCTATTGTCCTTTTACGCTAGTCTGACGAGCTTCGAGGTCCCATGGACCCTGGCTGGGGATGCCTAGCACTGTGAAAGTTTGTCGGGCCATGTAGTGTCAAAAGACCATGTTAGATCTAGTCATGTTAGAGTACCCACTTAAGCGTATTAACTAAGCTGTGTAACCGAGAATTGATTTTCCCGACTTCACGACTGGGGGCTAGGACTTCGCAGTTTTAGCTTGGTTTGTTATAAGATTTAAGTTGTCTTCAGGGAAAATGACTTTTCTAAGAAAACAGCTAGGGGCTAGGGAGAGTATCATACTCCGTTGGCTATGGACAGCCTTTGCGAGCGTACTTGTACAATATGTCCTTCTTAGATACTTATACAATAGATTTCAATTCTTACTTAAGTTCTGATATATATAAAAAATACTAACATATACATTAAGTATTCCCTAGGTACAGAAACTACCAGAAAGGCCACTGCCAGTCCATGGTGGAGAAAACATCCTCAGTTAGCGGAGCGAGGGATTGCACGAGGCAGTCGATCTCGAGGAGGGAGTTAATTTGGAATCCCTGTGGATCCAACACACCTGTCAGCATTCATGACAACCAGGACTTGGTTGTCGTTGCTCGGGGTTGAGGAAGCGCGAGGAGAAGGAGGAGTGACGTCAAAATCGTGAGGACATCCTCCTTGCAGGACGACCTCGTCCTCGATACATCTAAAGAGTGACATGGTCACGACAAAAAAGTAAAGACAATAAAAAAAGGACATCATTTCTAAAAGACGACAAGCCTAATAAACTGTTCTCAAAGAAGAATTACAAGGGAGTGTCAATTACTGTTCAAAAAAGGAAATGACGTTCTCCCCCAGTTCAATGAATTCTGACATCACGTCCTTGCGTGTGTCGTTAGCCCCACCCTTCTCCAGCCCTTCCTCCAGGGGTGTGTGAGCTTGAGGCATGCGAGGACATGACATGCGTCGGTCCAGAGACCAGTGCGTATCTCCTTGGCGACCTGCTCAGCATGCCTTATCGACACGCCCTCCAGCCGGCTGATAAGAGTACCCAGAGAACCCAGAACGGTTGTCTCGTTAGGGAACTCTAGGCCCTTTTCATGCACTCCCAAGCTACGGGCCACCGTATCAAGCTGCCCGTAGTTTTCCTGGAGGCCTTGTCGGAGGGACGCCAAGTTCTCCTGGGTCTCCTCCAGCCGCTTCTCCCACCCCTGCCATTGCCTCTCGTGGCCTGCGACTAGGTCCTTGAATTTCTTCAAGTCCCTCTGCACCTCGACCAGTTGAGCCTCTAGCTTAGCGGAACGTTTGCTCAAAGTCGAAGCCACCGTTCGGAGCAGGTCGACTTTGGCAAGGATGTCTCTCATGCCTGACTGAAGCAGATGGCTCGCTTCCGCAAGCTTGTCAACCGTAGTGAGCGGGACGATTGCGGTGGAGGCGTTGGGCGGAGGAAGAGGAGGAGTGGACACGGCCACGACGACGGGTGGAGATGCGAAGAGAGTTCCCCCGCAACTGGTGCTCTGTGCCGAGGTCGCGGGAGAAGAGCTCCAACAAAAAGAAGCGCATGTCTTAGAAGACGTCGCGAGAACGATAGAGTATAGAAATTGACAAGAACGGTCACTTACCTGGGCATGGATCGCTTTAGGAGCATCTTGTTCCCCAATGAGGAGGACTTGGTGACAGTAGTAGTCTGCAAGATACGTAAGTTAGAACCGGAAATTTCTCCTCAGGATAGTTACGGACTACAAGGAGTGACACTTACCGTCAAGCTACTCATCGGCGCTAGGCTTTCGGTACCAGATGGCTTGGTTAAAGCCGCCCATTTCCTCTTTGTGGGTTTCGTTCCACTGCCGCTGGGAGCATTCACGGCAGTGGCTTGCTCTGAGATCGTCTTCTCTTTCAGAGAAGACGACACCTGGTGGTCAACGAGCGGGCCAATGACATCCGTCAGAGGTAGAACCTGCGAGGTTTAGATTAATACTCTTTCGGGCAACAAAATTCAAAAAGAAAAGCAGCGATCTATATCACTTACGTTGATGGCGGCGTCTCGGTCCGAGGACAAGAGGTCTCAGAGTGGAGTGACGGTGTGGTCTGGGCCTGTTGGAGCATCTGCGATGAGGTGACCAACCCGGGTAGCCACGGTTAGGTCATCAAGCTCTGCAAAAGAAACAATGATAGGAGGTCATGAGAATCAACGCTGTTTGGAGTAAGGTCAGGAGGGTTACGAGAACGTATACCCTAAACTGATATCCGCGTCTCGTCGTGTTCCCCCATGAACTCGAATACGGGATGATCGCGAGCTTGAAGGGGTTGAATTCGATGACGTATGAAGTATTCAGCAACTTCATACCCCAACAACCCTTGTTCTGGGAGCTCGTGGATTTTGTCTACGAAATCTTTGAGAGCTGGGATCAAAGACGGTTTTGATGTCCATAGAGGGGAGCGTGTGGGCTTCTCATCCAAGATAGCAAGGCAAGCGGGTTGGTCTTCGACGTGGAGATAGAACCATCTAGACCTCCACACTCCTCGTGAGGAAGGGCAGTTGAAGGGGACATATTCCGCCTTCATCCCATCTCGGAGGCGAAAGCCGTAGCAGCCGAAAACTCTACGGGATTCCATCCATCTAAGTTTGTAGAAATACCTAAATAGATCTAAGAAAAGCAATACCCCAATGTATGCCTCACAAAGATGGGTGAAGATGCTAAGGAAAGCAATGGAGTTGGGATTTAGGTGGAGAAGATGGATACTGTAAAAATTTAAGAGAAGAAGAAGAAAATCGGAAGGATGAGGAAGGAACCCACATCGAGCAAAATCCCTTATAAAAACGACTTGGCCAAGTGCCGGGTTAGGGTTTGTACCTCCTTTTGATCGGGGTAAGATTTTCTTTCCTGGGAGCGATCCTTCGATTTGTAGCGCCTTCAGTTCCTCAGTACTGGGTTGGATTTGTCCAAATCCATTGGATCGGTCGAGGTTGGAAAAGGAGATGAAAATGGAGAAGCTTAGGCTCTGGATTGGTTGAGGGTTGGAATGGCGCAAGAGAATGAGGTATTGCTTGTGCGAAGAAAATAAAGTGAATCTCAAGATGGGAATTTATAGGTTGAGGCCGACGGTTCGTATTTCCAGGAAGAAAGAGAAACGGCCGTGATGATTTTCTCGGTTTGTTTATGGTAGTTTTTTAGACTTCAATTCAAATTCATGATGGACCATTGCTTTTTGATGGTGTTGTCGAAGGCTACATACCTTGTTGATAATTCGAGAACGGTTAAGTGGGCACGACAACATATATTCAAGAATTCCGGCTCGAGAACATTATGAATTCATTTGATTTGAAGTCGGGGGCTACTGTCAGGGTTATGGATAAGGCATACCTCCTATCCTTGGGGTCATGAAGTATATGAATATGACATACCCTTAGTATACGGAAGGTTACCTTAACATTATGGAGTTCGGCTGACAAACAAGGAAATTGTATCCCGAATAGAAGGTGTTAGAGTCCTATTCGGGGACTATACGATATCTATGATCTCGTAGGCTAAAAGTACTCTCCGAGTTTTACTTGGAGACCAAGGCAGACTACGGTATAAATACAAAGCCCCGTAGGGGGTAAGGGATCATCGGAATCATTGCGAAAGCTAACACCATAGCAAGGGCAATCCGGAGGACTCAAAGACAAATCGCCGTCTGGATCTCGTCGAGCCGTTCTCGAGCGGGATCTCGTCGGTACTTTACGTTTCTGTTGTTCTGTATTGTAATCTCTGTGACTTCTGTCATAATCCCATATAAACTGGGGTAGGGCTATTACCTTCCGAGAGGCCTGAACCAGTATAATCCTTGTCTTTGTTGTGCTTAAACTCGTTTCATGTAGATCCTTTTACCAACGACCCCATACTCTACAAATACCATAGTCGCGGTCTACACCGTCGACACATATAAATATTGCACTTGGGTTCACATGCGCCCACAATCAACATCCTATATATAGCTTGCACGAAACTTAGGGCAGGTACATTAGGCGCTAACAAAATGTACCATGTATGATGTTTTCTTTATACGATATTTTTTACAAGTGTAAAATATCTTGTTTATGTAGTTTTGTATTTCTTGTATGTAAATCACTGAGTTTGTCAATTTACCAGCTTAAATTTACCTTGTTTATGTAGTTTTTGTATAGTAGGATATATCATTTTGGGAGTATCATTTTTGCAAAATGTCAATTTGATGATATAATAAATGTATCATTTTTTTCATTTTGACTAAATATCAAGTTATAAAAAAATAGGGGTTAGAGAAATACTATGCATTAAATATCATATATGGTTATTATTGAAAAAATTTATTTGGTACAAAATGCGACATACATATTATATGTATTATATACCAATCTAATCTTTTCTCCTTATAGTAAGCATTCATTTGGTCAAGGTTAGGTACATTTTGTAGCACGAAACATGAAACACATCGACGATGTAGATTGTAGGTACATGTAAACCCGAGTGCAAATCTGTATTTTCATATATATATATATATATATATATATATATATATATATATATATATATATATATATATATATATATATATATATATATATATATATATATATATATATATATATATATATATATATGCGCTAAACCGCATCTGGGATGCGCAATAACTAAACTACTGTCCTCACAGCACCCTCTCCACCACCACACACCCCCCGCACTCCTCCCCATCCCATTTTTTTATTCTTTTTCCTGTCCGCACTTTCTCCGTTCCCCGTTTCTTTTTTTTCCTCTCGCACTTCTTTCATGATTGGCCCATTAGTAACAAGATTACTGAGTCCATTAGCCTATGAGTAAATGAGTTACTAACACTCCCGCACTCCCAATTGATTCCTTCTCTCAGTAAATAGATTACTCCAAGGTTGTTTTCAGCCCTTCTTAATTGGTTCCTTCTCTCAGTAAATGAATTACTCTCAGGTTATTCTTAACCCTTCTCTTAGTAAATGAATTTCTTAGGATAGTAGTGCTCTCAATTGGTTCATACACCTTCTCTCAGTAAATAAATTACCTAGAATTAACATAATGGTATTGCCACAAGATTTCTCTTAGTAAATAAATTACTGTTACACTAATGGTTCTCAACATAGCATATTGATATTGCCATAAAATTTCTCTTAGTAACAAGTTACTATTACAACGATGATTCTCAACAGATTGTCTCCTAGTAACTAAATTACTAAATAAAAAATAAAAAAAATAAAAAAGCTACAAATTCGAAATCCTCCAGGCGCCGCCACCAGCATCCTCCTGCCGTCGACGGGCTCCTCCTATCCGGGCGGGGGACAGCCACCCGGCACACGACCGCCGCCCGCCTCCAGACTCCTCCTGGCGCACGACTATCACCCACCTACCGTCGCCGAGTCCGCCGCTGGGCTCTCCTCCCACCGTCACCGGTGGATCCATCCGAGGTCTGGCGAGGGATGGCCGCCGTCGCCGGACCCGGGCGGGGGACGGCCCCGCCGAGCCCGTTGCATGCTGCAGGGGGATGGCCGCCCGACACACGACTGCTACCCGCCGCCGGACTCCTCACAGCGCACGACCGTCGCTCGCCCGCTGTTGCTAAGTCCACCGCTGGGCTCTCCTCCCGCCGCCGCCGGTGGATTTGTGTGGGGTCATGCGGGGGATCCCGTCGCTACCACAGGCCGTCGTCGTCGCCTTCGCCTACCGTTGTCGTCGCTCAATTGCTCCACCGAGCCGCCGAAGCCACCGCCTCCCTCTCAGATCCGAAAAAATAGGATCAGGATTGGTAGGGAATGAATGGATAGGTAGTTTGTTACTAGGTGGGGAAATAACGTAGGTATATATGTTGATGTGCAGGTAACATCCAGTAAATCGATTACTCAGATTATGTTGATGGGGGGCATGGCACGGGATGGGGGTGGGGGCGCGGGGAGGGAGGGGGAGGGTAGGGCACGGGTGGGGTGTGGGGGGGTGGTTGTGCTATACTATACTACACCCCTTCTGTAGTATAGTATCTCTCTCTAACTCTCTCTCTCTCTACATATCTATATACACGGTAGTGCTACGTGGAGCGTTGCGCGCTAGGAAACTGATAGCACGACTCACAGCATTTCCCACCCCTGGTTTTCCATTTTTCTGATTGGCCCACCACCGGTTTTCCCGTTTCACACCTGTCCCGCATCCTCTTGCTCCGGTTTTCTTGCTGCCGCCGCCCATCAACGATTTTCCCACCCCTTCCATCCTGAGTAAAAATATTACTGCTTCATCTGTGCTCAATTTTTATTTGGTTGTCCACCTTGTCCTATTGAAAGCTGAGTAAAGAAATTACTACCCATCTTGTTCTATTGAGCGCGGAGTAAAGAAATTACTATCTCTTTTCTGCTCTAATTTGTATGCTCAGTAAAATAATCACTACTTTATCTGTGCTCTAATTTGTTTGCCCACCTTGTCGGCTGGGAGAGTAAAAAAATAACAGCCTCATATCTTCTCAATTCTAATTTGATTTCCCGGTAAAAAAATTACTATGTGTCTTACTCATCAAAACATACTACCTCATCTAATGCTCAACTCTAATTTCATTCATGTAAAAATATTACTCTGTCTTTTCTCGTCAAAAAGTATTGCCTCTCTATGCTCAATTCTAATTTGAGTGTCAAGTAAAAAAAAATTACTCTGCATCTTACTCGTCATGAGGTTTACATTAGTTATATTTTTATTTTGATTTAAGAATAAAAGAAAGTTGTGGTAATTTATTTGCTCCTTTTTGTCAAGATAGGAAATATCAAATATCAGTCAACTTTCTCCAAGATGTAATACATCGATAGATGGAAATTTTACTTATGATTATTACATTGAAATACACACTAAATCTCCACAAAAACTGCACGAAGTAACAGTTTTACACACACAACACCACCAATTCAAGAATAAAAATTTAACACACATCCCAGAATTTGGTGAACGATGGCGGCGGTAGAGAAGACAGAGATGTGGTGACTAGCAGCGTTCGGTGAGCGATGGCGTCCATGGTGCTGGAGAAAAAATAAATCAGTGTTTAGGCATGTTGTTGACAATCGGTGGCAGTGAGATGTCCTTTAAGCAAGTATCTAACACAGAATCACCTCCAACTGTTCCATTAAGATAACAACCCAGAGAATCGAAGAGCAATTTGCATTGGAACCAATCCTGCTCTTGTTCAGATTAATGAACTCGTAAGAAGCTAGCAGCGGCACTACGACGGTACACACATAGTTGACTAAAAAGCGCAGATGTTGATCATGTGGATTGTGAATCATTGGCATATGCAGGAATAATAATCTAAGTTTAGTTGACAATCAACCCGTTGATAATCAACCTTGGGGCTGGGGCTCAGCTTGAGGAAGTCCTCAGCTGAATTTGGCCGCCGACAATCTGTAGCAAGATCAATGAACAAATGCATGGCGATACTGTTGCAAATTAAGAGCGCACCACATCGAAGAGGAAAAAAGTTGTTTGTTTTGTAGGCAAGAAGAAAGAACAATCGAAAGAGAAAGAGAGGGAAATCGATACTTAGGAAGATCGGCACGGTAGGACAAAGGCTGTTCTTACCCACCCCTTCAGTTGACAGAGAGGAGACATAGGAGGAGAGCATGGACGGGGACAACATGGTTTGCTTGTACAGGGACGAGAAATTGATGAGGCATAGCCGTCCACCCTGAAGCCGCCACCCCTCGCCTCCTCCGAGGATCCCAAAGGCCGATGCCGCGCCAAGGGGACCACAGCGTGGCCATGGAGCGGCAGCCACCAGTCGTCATTGGGTGGACGCCGACTCAACCACGTCGTCGCCCCTCCGGTCGCCGATACTGTCACCTGCGTTGGTTGCCCCTCCTGCTCCTTGTCGACAGTGTTGTCGAGGAAGCACCGGAGACCGTAGCCGCCGGCCACTTCCCCCCCAGGCAGTGCCCCAATTCATGCCCCAGACTGAGGAACCTGGATCGAGCGACCATGGTACTCACCGCCGCTAGATCTAGCGGCACTATGCCTCGCATGCAATGGATTTGCGCGGCCCCCATCCACTCCTCCGCCACAACCATGGACGTGCCATGTAGCCCGAACCGTCGTGCGATGACAGGAAGAGACCCTCATGGAGGAGGTGGATGCCGATTTTGACCACGCCGGTGGCAACGATCATCATTGCCTCACCAAATCCATTGCTGCTTCATCGTCAGTGCCTTCCCGTCATTGGTGTTCGTTGTCGTCGCCGGGGAAGACACGGTGGCCGGCGGTTGGTGTAGACAGCGATAAGCCCATATCCTGGTGCCACCGCCCGGTCTGCTCAGATCCTGAAAAAACGGAGAGAGATGGAAAAGTGTGTGGTTAATTCCTACAATAAGGTTGGATCACATATGTATATATACATCTGGTTCTATTAGTAAATAAATTACTAATTGCATCGGATGATTATGTTAGTCAATAAATTACTGAATGAATGCATCTGAGGGAGGTGGGGTGGGGGTGCACATGCTGGAGGTGGGAAGGCGCTAGTGTTCATGAGTAAAACAATTACTAAGGGATGTGCTACGTAGCTAGCTAGCACACTGGTTGTCATGTAGTAGTTATATATATATATATATATATATATATATATATATATATATATATATATATATATATATAAAAGAAGTTACTACGCTTATAGAGGAAAGTAACTAAAAAATAGAATTAACTTTTTATGGTATTAAAAGTAACTATATTGATATAGGGAAGTAATTCTTCATAGTATTCGAAGTAACAACACTATTAAAGAAGTAAATAATATGAATATATTCAATATTGGACTCGTCTTGTCACATATTTTTAGTAGAGTACGATGGTTCAATCGGATCTTAAAAACAATATACGGTTTAAAAGATATAAGCCATTTTAAAAGTACTAGTGCAATGGTAGACTCTGTTAGCATGTGACAGCATGGTACTAAAAGTGGAAGTGCACTGTGACACGTCCTTTTTTTCAGCAAACCTGCACCTGGAGGAAACACGTGATGTTCTATTTTGGCAAGTATGTTGCGTCGTTGCTTAAGACTAAAACGCTATCACTCTTGCTGTAGTGGCGTCTAATTTGTTAGTTAGATTTGTTCAAGTCAATAGGTTCTTGCCATAGTTCCATCGGAGTGTCTTAGCCGATGAGGTATCTACTTATCATAATTTAATCTACTTTATCAGTTAATATATATATTTTGTAATAATCGGTTAAGTTTCTATCTTTATTATTTTCAATCTTATACTGTCTCGGTTAGGTCCGATCTATCAAGATTGTGATTAATAAATTTAGATTGCTAGCGATTATAATCTAAACTGTTATAGGCGATATTAGTTTATCTACTTTGCAAGTAATGATAAGCTTTAATTAATATTTCAGTGCATCAGCCTACATCCAGGAATATATATATTTGTCCAATATTTATTTTATTACTTTCAATCTTATATTGTCTTAGTTTGATCCGATCTATCAAGATTGGTTGTAATAAAGTTAGAAGATATATATATATATATATATATATATATATATATATATATATATATATATATATATATATATCTTATGTCTAGATCCCGGCCGATGTCACTTTAATTCTTCAAATTTATATCCATCGGTTATAGCCGATCGATCTGAAATCCCATCGGCATCGACTGGGCACAGGATACTATATTAGCCCTGTGGTCGATTGGCCCCACAATCTAATCTTTTCGTTTTATCTTGTTAGTTGTAGTATCAAACTAACTGCACGCTCTAAACCCGATTTGATAGGATCTGCACTAAAGTGAAGCAAATCTCTCAGGTCTTCATGTGTGCGACGAATTTTGCATCAACAATCTCCTGACTTCTTGCATCCACCGGGGACAGGAAGGGGGGCACCAGTAGGCCGAGATTGGCGAATGCCGGTGGCTGGCGGCGCGAGGAAGTTCGGCTGAACCAACTTGGGCCCCAAATCACCCCGGCTCAGGTGGGGTGTTGGGCTGGATAGAGTCCAGCTAAGTGGGCTCAAGCCGAGTTTCGGTATAGGCAATAAAATCAACTAGCTCCACTAAGTCTAGCTCACGCCCTAAGCCTTCTACCGATTCTAGGAAACTTTTAAACGATGACCATTTACCTTGAAGAAATTACCTTCATTGTCTTGAAGCATGACTGCTCCATGCGATGAAGTGTCGACATGCGATGAAGTGTCGACGACAATATATGACCCTAGCCACTTGCTCCGTAGTTTTCCATGCCCGAAGAGTTTTACCCGAGTGTTGAAGAGCAGTACCATGTCCCCTGCCTCGAACTCCTTCACCTTGACTCGCCTATCGTGCCATCTTTTTATTCTTTCCTTATACATCCTGGCATTGTGATAATCCATTCCTCTAATTCTGACAACTGCAATTGTCTATACCGTCCGACTTTTCCTAAATCCATATTCCATGTCTGGATGACCCAGTGTGTCCTGTGTTCCAGCTCGACAGGTAGGTGGCAAGTTTTTTCATATACGAGCTAGTAAGGTGACATGTCAATGGGTATCTTGTATGCGGTCCTATATGCCCAGAGTGCATTGAGTAGCTTGTTCTTCCATGTCTTCCCCATCTCATGTACGGTCTTCTGCAGAATGTTCTTGATCTTTTTGTTGGACATTTCTGCTTGACCACTTGTTTGGGGATGGTATGGAGTTGCAATGTTATAATGCGCCCCAAGCTCTTGTAAAACGTTCTGGAAGGTCTTATCAATGAAATGAGACCCTCCGTCACTTATTACTATCTGCGGTGTTCCAAAACGAGGGAAGATGACCTCGTGGAACATATTACGGATGTGCCTGGTGTCAGCAGCTTGGCATGACATTGCTTCCACCCACTTGGACACATAGTCGACAGCCACCAAGATGTACTCACAATCATGGGACTTTGGAAAAGATCCCATGTAGTCGATGCCCCATACATCAAATAGTTCCACTTGAAGATTGTATGTTAGGGGCATCGCATTGCGAGCGGTGATACCTTCATGGTTTTGGCATCTTGCACATCTCCGAATGAATTCTTTTGTATCATCATATATTGTGGGCCAGAAGAATCCACTCTGCCAGATCTTTGCCTACATGCGGAATGCACCATAGTGGCCTCCATATGGTGCTGCATGGCATTTCTTGATAATCTGGGTGTCTTCACCTGTTGGTACACACCCCCTGAGTAGGTGTTGACGGTCGTTAAGTGCAAACTTTAACGTCAATTCCTGCATAAAAGAATACAAAATATAAAACCAAACATAGTGATAGGGGTTTATTACTAACCATTTCCACTAGAATTGGTAAATATGAGTATGTGTCGATGACAAAACACAGCGGCCTGGGAGTTCTGCTTAGCACCAATGCAGGTCCAAATCTCGCTTTAGGGTTTAGGGCGTGCCAGTTGGTTTGATCCTGCAACCAACAAGATATACAATAGAACAATATTAGTAAACGATAGTCGATCGGCTGGCGGGCCGATGACGTATCGTGGGAACCTAGCCGATGCACAAGCTGAATCGACTGTAAGGCGAAGGATGCTATTCATAAACTAGATTTAGATTAAGTATAATCATAGATAACTTTTCCTTCACAGATTCGATCCTATAGGTCGAACCCAATCGATGCAGCATAAGATTGATAACCTTTAAAGTCCATTATCATACGATTATAAAACTTAAAAAACCAGCTGATGAATAGATGTTGTAGATTAAACCCACAACAATCTTGATCGGTTGTAGATATAAACCACATGTAATCACTCATCTAATTTTTTTCTTAGATGCAAGCAATTATAGATCGGACCCAACCGAGATAGTATTAATTGCTTATAACTAAAATCAAATAAATCAATTATTACATTAACCTATTTCGTGGCCGATAAGACGTTCTAGGTTATTTTAGGTAACGTATCAGCTAGAACTCCGATACAGCCTTATATAGGAATATCGATATAGATCAAATATGTTTAAACAAGTTTCAACCTCGACGGATTAGACCTAACCGATGGTAGCGTGAGAAATGAAACAAGCTCAACAGATTTAAAGGATTGATACACTCATATTGTCAGTGTTATGGATAAGGCATACTGTTAACAGCAAAATTTGGTAAAGATATGCCAACGATGGAGTTAGGTCCGAAGCGGATTTGAAGGGATAAGGTTGCTTCCAGAAACAGGACAACGCGTCGGCTGGGAGCTGTATCGGCCGATATGAAATCGGACTCGGACAACCGATATGGGTAACCTGAATCGGACTCGATCAGCCGATAAGGGTAACTTGGGTTCATGTTGGTTTCGGAGAGGAGTTTGAAGGTATTGTCAACTAGGAATTAAGTCTAGAAAAGGCAATTGTATCAATTAATTAGGAATAAGAGTTAGTTATTTCTTTTTACAAATTCGTGGTAAGAGTCCACCTAGGACTTGTTTGTTTAGGCAAGTTTTGAGTAGTATCTGGTATGGGCATGGTTTGTATGTTCAGGTATAAATATAAGCCCGGGGTCTTGTAAAAATAACAACAACAGTTCAACACACTTTCGGCGCATTGCCACAATTTCCTTTTATTTTCGATGAGTTCTTGTTTCGAGTTGGGCTGCATCGTTTCAATCTCAAATTAGAGGTATGCCTTGTCAATAAAGGCTTGTATCGACAGATTAGCGCATCGCTTTAGATGTTCCAATCTATCTTATATAGCTGTTGGTTATCACATAACTTAACTAATCTATCGATGACTCGATTTACCTGTATCGGTCAAGCCTTACTTAAGGTTTTATCGGTATCGGCTAAATCGGCCGATTGGTTTAGATTAGCTAAGGTATCCACCACCCTGAAAAACATTCAAAGGCTTGATTGTATAGATGTTATGTTTCTTTTTACACTTTGTGCTACATCAGCCCTAGTCATGATTCGAACCATAATCTCTAGCCTGCTTCTTGATTGTCAATAAGGGTAGAATCGGGGTTTCGGCCGATCTTACCTAATATAAATGTTTAGTTTTTGCTTAAATTTTCTTAATCATACTTTTCATGTTATATCTACACCTTATATAAGGATATCACACTAGTTAAATATATCAAGTATGTCCTCGATATATTTACCTAGATTGATATTCTTGTATAAGGCTGTATCGGAGTATTAGCTGATGCGGTATCTATCTCTAACTTAAATATGGTATCATCGGCTATGACTTAATCAGATATATTCTTTTTGCATAGATTACATGTTTGATTACATCTGCAGCCGATGGAACGTATTTTAGTTTGTTTAATTTTACTTATCTTATACCTTATAGCCGATTCGGTCAGATCGCATCGGCTAGATTTATACGATGCGTCATCAGTGCATCGGCTGATCGGCTATCGTAGATTTAACATGTTTTATTGTATATCTTATTGGTTGCAGGATCAAACCAACTGGCATGCCCTGAACCCGAATGCAAGATTTTGGACCTACACTGGAGATAAGCAGAACTCCCTAGCCGTCGTGTTTTCACATCAACACGCTTTTGGCACGCCTAGTGGGACACGAGTTTCAAGACTATTCATCATGCCTGAGATTACTGAAGACAACGTCATCCGAGTGACGGTTGAGCAGCTGTCTGAGGAGCAGAAGGCAGAGATGGATCAAATAACACAAGCTTTTCATAAGATGTACTTGGATTCCTTCAGTATTACTTAGCAAAGAAAGGTGATTCAAAAAGGAAAAGTAATTTTCTGGAAGCCTGAAGCAGAAACCAGTACACAAGATGATGAGGTCAAGGCAAAAGCAGAAGAGCCAGCTGTTGAAGAAAAAGTTTCACTTCAAGATAGACTTGACTATGCAATGCATCAAGCCTTGATCAATCAATCAAATGTGTTAGTCAATACATTGACAAATGTGGTCAGAAAGGTGATGGATGGGACTATAGCTGAGGAGAAGGCCAAAAAACCAGTATACTTCCCAAACAATGTGTTTCCTCCTTATAGAACCATCAAGACTGAGATTCCAGGTTCTTCAAGGATGCAACAACAATTGGCACATGGGGGCAAACATCTCAACAAATAACACAAAATCAGGTTCCACAGGTGACAAGGACTATACAACCAACATCGGCTGGGATATTTCAGAATTTGCAGCCGATGGGGTAACAAGTGAATCAGATACCTGTTCAGCTGTTGATTTTGCCACAGCCATCAACTGGACCACAATATGTGCATGAGGTGCCACAAAATTTCCAATATCAACCTCATCAAACATACTTGGGTCAGAATTCAAGCTTCCAACAACAGCCGATATCACCACAACAATATCAATAAGAACCTGTTCCACAATATCAGTATCAGCCTTAGTTCAACAACTATGAACAAATGCCACAGTTTGGTGGGCAGCTGCAGCAATGGGCTGGTATGATTGCAGAAGTGGTAAGGAAACAATTTGGATTGAAGCCCAAGGATAGTGAAAGCATGTATCGGTATCCATACCCAGAATATTTTGATAAGGTTCCATGACCAAACTGATACAAGATTCCAGATTTCTCAAAGTTTTTAGGACAAGACAATGTTTCAACATATGAACATATCAGCCGATTCTTAACACAATGTGGAGAAGCATCGGCTGTAGAAGCTTTGAGGGTTAGATTGTTCCCACTGTCATTGTCTAGATCGGCATTTACTTGGTTTTATTTCTTGCCTTACAATTCATTTAGAGGATGGGCCAATCTAGAAAAGCAATTCCACAGATATTTCTTCAATGGGATTCAAGAGATGAAGTCAGATTTGACATCCATAAGACAGAAGTCTGATGAATCAATTCCAGATTACATTCAAAGGTTCAGAGACATGAGGAACAGATGTTATGGTCATAACTTGACCAATTCACAGCTTGCTGATTTGGCTTTTCATGGGTTGCTTGGGCCAATAAGGGAAAGATTTTCTGCACAAGATTTTGAAAGTTTAGCTCATTTGGTTCAGAAAGAATCGGCTTATGAACAAAGATTCCAAGAGAGAAAAAGGTTTTCCCAAAAAGCTAATAATGTCAACAATATTTACAGCTATGATTTAGAATCAGAAGATGAAGACCCAAAAATAGGTTTGGCAGAATGGTCAAGGAATAAAAAGACAATTGTTTGCCAATGGGTCAAAGACACTGGAAAAGAAGAGAAATATGATTTTGATATCAACAAAGCTGATAGGATATTTGATCTACTATTACAAGAGAAGCAAATCCAACTTTCAGTAGGACATGTGATTCCATCGGCTGAAGAGTTTAAGAAAAGGAAGTATTGCAAGTGGCATAATACAGGATCTCATCATACTAATGAGTGCAAGGTATTTAGGCAGGAAATTCAATCGGCTATAGAATAGGATAGAATCAAGTTTGATGATGGCAAGAAACCGATGAAGATTGATGGTCACCCTTTTCCTATCAATATGGTCCACACAAATGAAGCCGATAAGAGGAATTATCGGACTTATCAGCAAAATAAATTTAATTCTACAAAATTAATCAGCAAACATCAGAAGAGACAAGACAAACAAATTCAAGACTATTCTCAAGCTGACAGGGTTTGTTTTGATCCTCATTGGAAATGTGAATTCTATAGATTTTGCTGGAATAAGGGGATGAGATTACCATCGGTTGAAAATTGTCCAGGTTGCAGTGATGAAGATGTAATTTATCATGGTAGTTCTCATGAACCAAGCAGTTCAAGATTTGAGAATCAATCGATACAGAAGAAGTTACCAGTACATCAACGTTTGGGGCCGATTCATCAAGATTACTTTAAAGATGAAGATGAAGATCAGGAGAAGCAAGTTCAAAACCCTCAATGGTGTCCAACCGGAATTTTTACCAAGAATCAAAAAAGGAGGGTACAATGGCTGCCAAATAGGGAGCAGATGCAGGAAGTTGAAGAAGAGATTGATCATCGGTTACAACGTACCAGGAAGGAGTGGCATATCAAGTCCAAAGTTGTATTAGCTGATGAGGTCAAAGCTCACAAGACCTCAACATCTGCTAAAGGTAAAGCTATAGCTTGATTGTTTATCAGCAAAAGTTTGGGAAGGAGATTATTTAAAAGTGTTCGATTGTAATATACAAACAATTGGTGATGGAGAACCCCAACTTTTGCTTTAAAGACATAGAAGATGGCCCCAATACATATGTGAAAGATACTATAGATGATTTTGAAGGGAAATTGAGGCAAGGTTTTATGTCGGCCGATGAACTAGAAGAAGTAGATATTGGCGATGGTGATAGACCAAGGCCGACATTTGTAAGTGCTAAATTGTCAAATGAGTTCAAAAAAGAATTAATTAAGTTATTAAAAGAGTATAAAGGTTGTTTTGTATGGGAGTACCATGAGATGCCAGGACTTAGCCGATCTATAGTAGAACATCGGCTCCCAATCAAACCAGGATATCAGCCATATAAACAGCCTCAAAGACGATTAAAACCAGAGATGTATGATGCTATCAAGGCAGAGATATGAAGCAGTGCTCAAGGGTTTGCAACTTTTGAAGGAGGTTGAAGTCAATG
Organism: Oryza officinalis; assembly: GCA_008326285.1. Classification (NCBI taxonomy): domain Eukaryota; kingdom Viridiplantae; phylum Streptophyta; class Magnoliopsida; order Poales; family Poaceae; genus Oryza; species Oryza officinalis. Next base: position 8,812,444 of record BDMV01000002.1, on the reverse strand, counting down.
CAATTTAGATTATTGGTGATTCATTGTTAGTGATCAATCAGTTGTTAGGGGAGTATGAATACAAGAATGAAGTCTTGAGGGTTTATAATGAGAAATGTCAAGAGTTGATGAAGAATTTCAAGGTTATTGCTATGAAGCATATTCCCAGAGAACAAAATGTTAAAGCCAATGACTTAGCTCAAGGTGCATCGGGTTATAAGCCGATGTTGAAAGATATAAACGTTGAAATTGCAGATGTGATGCCGATGATTGGAGGTTTAATATTATAAATTACTTGAAGAATCCTTCTCAATCGGCGTAAAGAAAGTTGAGGTATAAAGCCTTGAAATATGTTTTGCTTGATGATGATTTATACTATCGGATGATTGATGGAGTTTTGGTTAAGTGTTTAAATCTGGAAGAAACCAAGGTTGTTATGTGTGAAGTGCATGAAGGTATTTGTGGTACAAATCAATCGGCTCATAAGATGAGATGGTTACTTCGAAGAGTTGGGTATTTTTGGAAAGAGTTTCAAGACATTATAACAAAAAGGTTGTGCCAAAGACTTTTGAGGAAGGAGAGCTTGTTTGGACGTTGATTTTGCTCATAGGGACAAGGGATAACAAGTTTGGAAAGTGGTCACCTACTTGTGAAGGACCCTATCGGATTCATCGTTGTGTGCCTAAAAATGCGTATATGCTTGAAGGTCTTAATGGAGAAGTTTTTAGCAAGGCTTTGAATGGAAAATATTTGAAGAAGTATTACCCAAGTGTTTGGATCAATTCATAATCAGTTTTTTAGCCGATGTATGATAACATCGCCTCAAGATGGTCGATATATATTATCGCCCCTAGACCAAAAATACAATAAAACATAAAAAATACAAGTGTGGAAGCCAAAATTGGCTATGAAGCCGATGAATATATTATACAAAAGTTTCTAAGTTTCAAGATCAATGTATTACAGACTTAAAACTTTTCACATCAACCCAAGAAGTTTTGGATTGCCGATATCACATGCAAGCAAATTTGTTCAACCTCGTCAATTATACACGCGTCATCGGCTTCAGTTCCAAGGATCGGCTTCAGGATCTTGTTGAGTTCCGCTAAGTGCTTGGCCGATGCCTTCAGTTTGACCGTTTGCTCCTCGATAGCCTTAGGGAAATTGGCTAGTTTTTCTTTAGTCTTGGTGATCTTGGTGCGAATTTCCCTTAGCTTCATCAGGAGGTCGACTTCTTGTTGCTGCAGGTCATCAAGTTCTTTCTGTGTCACCTCAGGGCCAGCAATAGTTCATCCAATTTGGCCTTGTTCTCATTAACTTGCTGTCGGCTGGTTTGGATGGCTGCTTCCATACCTTGGCGCTCGAGCCAATCGGCTATCCTTTGCTTAGCCCTCTAGAGTTTAAATTGATATTGTTCCAAGAACATGGCCAGGGACATGATATCTGCAACTTCTTCAGGAAGCTGATCTTGGATCTCCTGGAAGCGTTCTCTGATCGGTGCACAGTTGGCGACCAATCCGTCTAAGGAAGATCGCAGCCGATCGGCTATATCCAGGAGTCTTGCTCTCAGGTCATCAGAGATTGGGGACTTGGCCTTGCTAGTTGTCTCTTCATCCTCCTCATCCAAGAATTGCCTTATATCAAAGGAGAACATATCGGCCAGATTCTGCAAAATAAGGTTGATGGTTAGAAGTAAGCAAGGTTGGGCCGATAACAATTGTATGTTGATGAGTTTACTTGGGCTATCGGCGCAGCAGTGGTTTTTTCTTGTTCTTCTACATGGTGACTGCCAGCGGCAGAAGGAGCTTGACCACTTGGAGCCGGCCAATGGGAAGAAGCTAATGGAGCTCTTGGCTGAAAAAGGGGCAAGTGTTGAGTATTTTCATATCAGCTAGTTTTTGAAAGAATACAAAGTCTTTGAGAGATTACCAATGCCACTGGGGAAGCTTGAGGACTTGGAGACAAGAGGGACATCAGGAAGTGTTTTTCCTTAGCCATAGCCCATACAGTCTTGGGCTACAAAAAGCAAATATTATTGGCATGGTGGAAAAAGTTAAGTATGGAGATAAATTATGCCTTGCCTTCACCTTACAAACTGTTCTGCGTTGGCGTGGTTGGGGTGAAGCCTGGACGTCTGGCTTGGCCGGTGATTTTGTGGGATTGGCTACATCGACTGGTTTTGAATCAGCTACGGTTTGGTCTTCATTGTCGCTTGTATCGGTAGTAGCTTCATCAATTTCTTCCCCCATGATTGCTTCATCCAAGAATTCCTCGACGTCAGAATCAAGAGGGGGGTTGATATCGAAAGGTTTCTTGGGGGATGTAGCTTTTGGCTTCTTTGACAGTTTCTTAATGGCCGGTTGCTTTCGCTTCCCACCAGCTTTGGGTATCGGCTCTCTGATTTGGCCATGTAGCAAAGATGTCACTGTAGGGACGGCGAAGCCAATGATTGATGGAGCCAAATCTCATAATGGAATCAAGGCTGGCGCATATACAATCGACAGGCCACTCATACTTTGGGCTGGAGGAAGAGTGCTTGGGACCTTCAAAAAAAGAGTTAGAGGATTTATTTTGAAGTTAAAGTTTGAAGTTGATTGGAGATGACAAGAGGAGTGATTTACCTGACGTCTGATTGATGGGACAACTATGGTCAAGTAGAAGCTGGCCGATAGGTGAAATAGATGCTTCTTTCATTCACTCCACCACTTGTCAAAAAGTTGGCTTCATAGAAGATGAATGTTGACATGGTTCAAGGATCCAAGCATAGGGCCCTCAATATTTAAAACTCTGTCCATCTGGAGAGCCGATATCACAACACCCCTTGTCTGGATTTTCCTTGAAAAATGTAAGCTGATGGGAGTTGACCTAAGCCAAGTTGTCTTGCAGTCGATGTGGGATGGTAAAACACGTAACACACTTGGACATTGCGGCCTCGAGATACCCCCCCTGTTGGGAGGATGCATGGAGAGATGGCCGATACAAAGTTTTCCCTTGAGCTGGGATCGGCTGCATCATTCAAGTCGTTGACCCTGAGATCGGCTGTGAGTTCATGTTGGCGCAGAATTTCGACCCATCCAGCAACCAAACGGGTTCCGCGTTACCACGGCGGCCTGGGAGATCTGCTTAACTCCAGTGCAGGTCCAAATGGCTTGCCTAGTCGTAAGCAGAGCGTGCCAGTTGATTTGATCTGCAATCAACAAGAAACAAGTAAACCGAGTCAGAAAACAATGGCCGATCGGTCAATAGACCGATGACACATTGTCATAGCCCAGCCGATAGGGCAAAGCTATATCGGCTCACTTAGAAAATAAGTAAAACATGAATCTAATCTTATCGGCCTTCATTGATATGTAGATATCAACTAATGGCATCGGCCGATAAGTAGAACAAATATAACTACACTAGCTAATACTCTAGTGCAAACTTATGCAAGCCAATCGGCCGGCATAAACACATCAACCACAGAGAGATCCTGGTAATACTCTGTGACCAACATATTTATACTTACCGATTCACATGTATAAGTGGCAAACACATGCAAAAAACATAAAGCAATCACATGCGTTAGATAAGACCGGCTGAAACCCCGGTACTATCCTTAGTTACAACCGAAAACAGGCTTCGTGTTAGATCTCAAAACAGGACTAAGGTCGATGGCAACTCGAAGTGTGAATTGAGACTTAACGCGAAGAAAATCAGGTCATCGATTGCTTTTGGGGATGGTAGCCGCATTGAACAATCTAGCCAAGCATAAGAATTAAACCATCGTCAGGAATAAACCCTAAAACGAGTAAACCGCTGGCAAGGCTTAATTAAGACGCCTGTCAAAATTATCCAAGACATGATAATCGACGATCACATCATCGAGGCTTAACGTGTCTAAAGTGACACGTTAGCCCCGACGATGCAGATCGTCAGGAACAAGTTCTTACCTCTGCTCCGAAGAAGCAAGAACTCGTCGAATAAGACCTCTTACGAGGGTTGGCGATACGCCGAAAGTAGATTGATTTGATTGTGTGATTGATTCAGAGAGATTACATGTACAAACTATCGGGATATTTATACCCGAGATAACAACAGAACCCTTGTTGGGTACGATCTTATCTACAACTAACAAACAAGTAAAACTACCCAATTTACAAGATACAATTGCCTAAAACCGAGCTCTATCTCTATTTGGCAACCTCCTTAACGCTTATCTCGAGCCCAAACCAAGCCCACGTTGAAGCTGTCAACTTACAACCCGTATCGGCCCACAAACAAACCAAATCCATATCGACCGATACGCTCTTCATGGCACCATCTTTCCCAGTCCGATACGGCTACCGGGTCCGATATGACTCCTAGTCTGGCTCGAACTCAATCCTCCTTCTCTGCTTCGGTTCCTCTCCCGCTTCCAAGTCGATTACCAAATTTCACCGTTAACACATGCCCCCCAATTCCGCTTCATTATATAATGTGGCAGAATTAGCTCCGAGGAACCCATCGACTTCTTAGCTAGGTCTCGTTTGAAAACCGCGCAGATCCAGATTCGAAAACTTCCGCCGCCGATTCAACAAGCTCTTCGTATTCTTCAACTCCGGCGACCGCTCGGCGTTCCATCGACATCGACCCCTTTCGCAGCGATCCCTTCTTCAACAACAATGGCTTCCGCCCCATTCTACGCCTCTGAGATCCCCGTGGTAAGTCGACTCACTCAATCCTGCATTAGCGCTTTCCCCGCCGATTTCTCCAAGTTAGGGTTTTACTCTCTGTTCCCCCGGGTCTTATATTTTCATCGTCATTCTCACAATTTAGGTCTTCAAAAACCAAATCTTGATCCCTACCGACGATAAATCCCATCGCTTTCTCCTGGGCCCCATGGGCGACTGCGACCCAACCTGGCTAATCAATGCCGAAACAGACAGAATCCCCTTCAGGCAAACCAAGCCCACTGTCTCTGCGTGGAAACACACCTTCAGGTCATGGCCATCGAAGCTAAACGGATACAGGACATGGCACAAAAGGATTGCTGCCATCAAACAAGTCCACTGGGACGAGATTGGAATCGGCCAATGCATAACTCTGTCCCTGGCCGATACCAAGAAGAATGAGCCACTAATGTCAGCTGCCAGCTACTTCTGGTCAAGTACCTTGAACGCCTTCATGTTCAAGCAAGGTCCGATGACCCCAACCCTCATAGATGTCAAGGTACTCACAGGACTAGACATCGACTCTGAGATTAATCCCTTCAGCCTCCTGATAAACAGCAGCCACAAACTGAAGACCAAGAAAATTGGAGGTTCGTCTGGGTACATCTCTGAGCACATGGAACAAGGATCGGTCTCAGAGCGAGAACATGTAGCTTTCCTGACATTGTGGTTGGAAAGATTCGTCTTCTGCGGATCGACCTGCGGCCCCACAACAAACTGTCAGCACCTGGCTCAGGCCCTGGTCAGCAAAAAACAAATCCCTCTCGGCCGATATCTCTTAGGAGCTGTATATCGGCTACTCCACATTGCCACACAAGACTTGATGCTGAAACAAACCGTGGCACATGGGGGACCATGGTGGTTCATCCAACTGTGGCTAACAATTCACACCAACACCATGGTTGATCGGCCACCTCTATCGGACTCGCGCTTCCCGTCGAAGTATGCCGATCACGAAGACCCCAGGAGCAGACGATGCATGTCTTATGGAGAAGCAGCCTCCGTCTACCCTGGCGCAGATCAATCGGCCGATGACATGGCTACATGGTTCATCCGTTTCTTCACCGGCCCTCCATCAGCCAGGATGGACATGTTTGTCTATACATCGGACCGAGACTATGAGCTCCCAGACGACCTGCAACTGAGCCTGGTAAATGATGACATGGAGTCAAGGGAGTTGTTTATGATCGGCCTCACTCCATGCTTGCTCCCGGTAGGCATTTTTCAGGGAAGGAGCACCAGCCTGTCCTATGAATTTTATAACCCAATGACAGCTGCTAGGCAATGCGGGCTCGGGCAACTTCCCATCAGTTTATACCTTCATAAACTCCTAGAGAGCAGAGGCACAGTCTCATCGGCTCTGGTTATGAGCAAGGCGATGGAAATCGAGCTCCCGAATCTTGGTGACTGTGATCGGCTGCACTTGAATACCTTTGTCCACATCAATTTCCAAACTTGGTGGCAAGAGTGGGCCGCTCATATTTTCCACCAATCGGCCAGGTTCTATGTAACAGAGCTTATCCAAGGCATCAGTCCCCAAGTACCAGATGAGTCGATTCCCTCCGTGAGCAACAGCGGACAGAAGATCTTTTATGCTCAAGCTATAGCTCCATCAGGGTCAACCATCCTGGAGTCCATCATCGGCCTCACTGCCCCAAAGATACCATCACTGCTTCAGGGGCCGATGATTAAAGAAAACCCCAAGAGGAAAGCATCAACCAAAGGCAAAGCCCAAAAATCCAGTAAGAAGCCCAAAGTTGATGACCAAGAAGACCTCGAAGAGCTGGACCCCTCCATGGAAGAATTCCTCGAAGAACAAGTAATGGAGGAAGAAATCGATACAGCCGCTGCCGATACATATGAAGAAAACACATCGGCTGGAGCTATCAAAGAAACATCGGCCGAAACCACTGAGATCCCACCGGCCGATGACCAAAGTGATGCCCCCCAACCAAAAAGGACCAAACATGCAATTCGCAAGGTAAACACAATTTCTTCTCCGTGCTCACATAACCCCTTCCTATTGCTTGGCTTTAATTTGATATCCTTTTCAGGCTGTGGCATCGTCTATACTGAAGGAAAGAACTCAATCGGCCCCTCTGCCAAGGACTAAGAAACCCAAAAACTGACTGGCCGATACGCCAAAGGCACATTTGTTAGGGTTCAACTTCAAACCATATTTCCTTGCCCTTTCTAGTACCTTGCGTAAGTCGGCCAAGTGCATATCATGTTCTCTTGACTTTACGACGACATCATCTATATAAACTTCAATCAGAGAGCCAATAAGATCATGGAAAATGTAATTCATAGCCCTCTGATATGTAGCTCCAGCATTCTTCAAACCAAATGTCATGACGACCCATTCATATAGGCCGATTGCCCCTGGGCATCTGAAGGCTGTCTTATGAATGTCCTCTTTAGCCATAAAGATCTGGTTGTAACCTGCGTTTCCGTCCATGAAACTAATGATCTTATGCCCAGAAGCAGCATCGACTAGCAAATCGGCCAACGGCATAGGGTACACGTCCTTGGGCGTCGCCTTATTTAGATCTCTGAAATCGACGCATACCCTTAGCTTGCCGTTCTTTTTCAATACTGGAACTATGTTGGAGACCCACTCTGCGTATCGGCAGGGCCTGATAAAGTTGGCGTCGTAAAGTCTTGTGATCTCTGCTTTTATGGCTTCGTGCATATCGGCCTTAAACCTCCGAGGAGCTTGCTTAAAAGGCCGATAGCCTTGTTTGATTGGTAGCCGATGTTCTACAATCGATCGGCTTAATCCTGGCATCTCATGGTATTCCCATGCAAAACAATCTCTGAATTCTTTCAAAAGATCTATCAAATTATTCTTGTATTCCTTTGGCAAATTAGCACTTACATACGTCGGCCTAGGCCTATCACCTATTCCTATATCAATTTCTTCCAATTCATCGGCCGACGTAAAACCTTGTCCCAACTTGCCGTCTAACTCATCCACCGTGTCATCCGTGTAGGGGTCATCTTGTTCATTGTCAACGGCGGATGATGCATCTTCGCTAAAGTAACCGCTTGTCTTGGTCTTCAATTGTCTCGATGTCGCAGTCAGTTACCTTGAGGAAATCGGCGTCCCAGACTCGCCCGGACAAGCAGTCGATTCCCTCCATCTCCCATACTGCGAGATCGGCATTGGCGACATGTACTGACCGATTGGCCTGCACGATCTCGACTTGGTCCCCTTGCCATTGCATGAGGCATTGGTGCATTGTTGAAGGGACACAGCAATTTGCGTGGATCCAATCCCGTCCCAACAACAAACTGTAGGAACCCTTTCCATCGAAGATGAAGAAGGTGGTAGGAATTGTTTTGCTGCCCACGGTAAGCTCCACGTCTAAGACCCCCTTCACCTCAGATGCATTGCCACCGAAGTCCTTTAATACCATATTTGTCTTGATAAGATCTTCAGGTACTTTTCCAAGCTTCCTGAAGGTTGTGTATGGCATTAAATTGACCGCCGCGCCGCCATCGACCAGCATCTTCGTCATCGGCCGCCCGTTGATGAATCCTTTGATGTACAACGGCCGTAAATGTCTGTAGCTGGCGTCAACTGGCTTGTCGAAGATGGCTTGGTCTGGTGACAACTGTAGCCCGGCCGAACCTTGTTCGTCATCGGCCATCGCTTCATCGGCTGCCTGCACACTGTATTCTGCTGGCAATATAAACACCATGTTAACAGGCGCCGATGCCACTTTTTTACCTTTTGAGGCTGAGTAGCTCTGAGCTGTATTGGAGGTGCCCTCATCGGCCTTGACCGCCGTGGATTTTATCCTCCACTCTTTTTTGGTCTTGGTTAGCCGATGGGGTATTTCAGCTTGTTGCTCTTGGATTTGCTCTTTCCTTCTTAACCTCTGAACCCGCCGCTTTTGTGTCTTGATGAATACATCGCTTGGGCACCATTGGGGGTTCTGGACTTGCTCCTCATCTTCATCGTGCTGATCTCGGTGCATCGGCCCTAGCCTTTCATGCACAGATTTCCGTTGCTTGGCCGGCCGATGCGTTTGCCTGCTTGAGCTACCCTGATTAGAATCTTTTGCACCATTGCATGCAGGGCACTCCTGGATAGATGGCAACCTTATCCCTTCATTCCAGCAGAAGCGAAAAAACTCGCACTCCCAGTGTGGATCGTAGGAGTTGTCTTGATCAGCTTGGTCTTGAGCTTGTTCCTCCCGCCTCCGCTGATATTTTCTGATCAGGCCCTCAGAGGTCTGATGAGGCCGCTTGCCAGTCCGATGGCCACCGCCATCGGCCCTGTCCGCCCGCACCATGTTGACTGGGAACGGGTGGCCTTCAATCTTCATCGGCCGCTTGGCATCATCGATTTTAATTCTGCCCTGCTCGATGGCCAATTGAATTTGTTGCCGGAAGATCTTGCATTCATTTGTATGGTGTGAATAGGAATTGTGCCACTTGCAATATCTCCTCTTCTTGATGTCTTCGGCCGATGGCAATACATGACCTACTGGTAGTTGGATCTGCTTTTCTTGCAACAGCAGGTCAAATATCTTATCGGCCTTGTTGATGTCGAAATCATATTTATCTTCTTTATCTCCTTTCTTGGCCCACTGGCAAGTTGTTGACTTCCTCATCTGGGCCCACTCGGCTAGGTCGACGTCACCGTCTTCATCATCGTCATCGTCGGAGGCGTACTGATAAACAGTGTTAATCTTTTTCGCGAACTTCTTTGCCTCCTGGAATTGCTGCTCGTGGGCCGATACTCGTTGTGCCAGCTGAGCGAGGCTGTCAAATTCCTGCGAGGAGAACCTCTCGCGTATCGGCCCTAGCAATCCCTGAAATGCCAAATCGGCCAACTGGGAATCGGTCAGACTGAGGCTATAACACCTGTTCCGTATGTCTCTGAACCTTTGTATGTACTCTGGGACCGATTCATCCACTCGTTGCCTGATGGCAGTCAGATCGGACAGTTTCATCTCTTGTACGCCATTGTAGAAATACCTATGAAACTGTTTCTCCAGATCTATCCATCCTCTGATGGAATTACAGGGTAAGGAAGAAAACCAAGTGAATGCAGACCCTGATAAGGACAGAGGGAAAAACCTCACCCTCAACGCCTCGATAGCCGATGCCTCCCCGCACTGTGCTAAGAATCGGCTGACATGCTCATATGTCGAGACGTTGTCCTGTCCCGAAAACTTGGAGAAATCCGGGATCTTGTATCGGCCTGGCAATGGTACTCTGTCAAACTCCTCGGGGTACGGGTGCCGATACACTGTAGAGTTCTCCTTAGGCTTCAAGCCGAATTGATCTCGCATCACTTCGGCTATCATATCGGCCCAATATCCTGCGGGCCGATGTGGGAGGTCTTGCTGAAACGATTGTTGCAAGCCCTCGCCTGATACTGCCTAGGGGAGTATGGCTGGTAATGACGATCCAAGTTCGGTGCGCCATACTGTCCTGCGGGGTGTTGCTGATAGCCTTGTGGCACGTTGTATGCAGCTTGAAGTGGAGGACTATTGAACACTGGGGCTTGCGGTTGTCCGGCCGATGGCTGGTTGACGGGAACTTGCTGCATCGGCTCAACCACCGGTTGCTTCCCTTTGGCCCATTGAGCGTATTGTTCCTCGGTGATGTGCTGAGGGCTGCCCCCAATCTGCCTGGTGAGGACCAATGGCATTGTCGTTGTCGGCTGTGCCGATGGGGGTGGCATCGGCGCTGTTAGCTGAGGCGTGCTCAGGTCATTCCTCAGGGTCCGATATGCAGGGAACTTATTTTCTGGCAAGAAAATTGGGCCCTGAGGTTTGTACTGGTGAATTGACCCGTCTAAGATCTATTTGACTGTATTGGTCAACGTGTTCACCAAAATCCCCGATTGGTTGACTAGTGCAGAATGGACTGCGGAGTCAATCCTGTCTTGCAGCGTTGGCGCTGCAGTATCTTCAGTCTTGATGGCGTGATCGTGCGCCGCCGCTGACGTGCCAGCTCCATCTCCGGGACTCGGCATGACTACCTTGGACTTTTGAATCAAGGTGCCTTGCCGAGTCCTAGAATATGTTTGCAGGTACATATTCTGGAACTGCTCGACCAGACTCTCCATCTCAGCTTTTTGTTCTGCACTGAGCTGGTCGGCGGTCAAAGGAATGATGTTCTCCTCGATGATCTCGGCCTGCTTCGACATCTCGAGGTGTTCTTGTTGCTGGTGAGAAGCTTGCGTCCTTGTGGTCCCACTGGGCGTGCCAAAAGCGTGTTGGCGTAGAATTTCGACCCGTCCAGCAACCAAACGGGTTCCGCGTTACCACGGCGGCCTGGGAGATCTGCTTAACTCCAGTGCAGGTCCAAATGGCTTGCCTAGTCGTAAGCAGAGCGTGCCAGTTGATTTGATCTGCAATCAACAAGAAACAAGTAAACTGAGTCAGAAAACAATGGCCGATCGGTCAATAGACCGATGACACATTGTCATAGCCCAGCCGATAGGGCAAAGCTATATCGGCTCACTTAGAAAAAAAGTAAAACATGAATCTAATCTTATCGGCCTTCATTGATATGTAGATATCAACTAATGGCATCGGCCGATAAGTAGAACAAATATAACTACACTAGCTAATACTCTAGTGCAAACTTATGCAAGCCAATCGGCCGGCATAAACACATCAACCACAGAGAGATCCTGGTAATACTCTGTGACCAACATATTTATACTTACCGATTCACATGTATAAGTGGCAAACACATGCAAAAAACATAAAGCAATCACATGCGTTAGATAAGACCGGCTGAAACCCCGGTACTATCCTTAGTTACAACCGAAAACAGGCTTCGTGTTAGATCTCAAAACAGGACTAAGGTCGATGGCAACTCGAAGTGTGAATTGAGACTTAACGCGAAGAAAATCAGGTCGTCGATTGCTTTTGGGGATGGTAGCCGCATTGAACAATCTAGCCAAGCATAAGAATTAAACCATCGTCAGGAATAAACCCTAAAACGAGTAAACCGCTGGCAAGGCTTAATTAAGATGCCTGTCAAAATTATCCAAGACATGATAATCGACGATCACATCATCGAGGCTTAACGTGTCTAAAGCGACACGTTAGCCCCGACGATGCAGATCGTCAGGAACAAGTTCTTACCTCTGCTCCGAAGAAGCAAGAACTCGTCGAATAAGACCTCTTACGAGGGTTGGCGATACGCCGAAAGTAGATTGATTTGATTGTGTGATTGATTCAGAGAGATTACATGTACAAACTATCGGGATATTTATACCCGAGATAACAACAGAACCCTTGTCGGGTACGATCTTATCTATAACTAACAAACAAGTAAAACTACCCAATTTACAAGATACAATTGCCTAAAACCGAGCTCTATCTCTATTTGGCAACCTCCTTAACGCTTATCTCGAGCCCAAACCAAGCCCACGTTGAAGCTGTCAACTTACAACCCGTATCGGCCCACAAACAAACCAAATCCATATCGACCGATACGCTCTTCATGGCACCATCTTTCCCAGTCCGATACGGCTACCGGGTCCGATACGACTCCTAGTCTGGCTCGAACTCAATCCTCCTTCTCTGCTTCGGTTCCTCTCCCGCTTCCAAGTCGATTACCAAATTTCACCGTTAACAGTTCATAATCAGTGAAGCTATCATAGGGAAACCATACTCTTGAGCTCTTGGCAAATCCATCATAAAATTGACCAAACCATTCTTGGAAGGCTTCAGCTAATGGTCCTGATCTAGGATAAGCCAATGTTGCTTCGCCAAAGGACATGCATCGGCGGGTACTAGCTTCTTCGTCATCAGAGTGGTGCGATGGGAAGCTTGATGAGTATAGAGGGGTTCTTTCAGCAACATTAATTGTATACAAGTTCAGCCACAGTTGCAAGAACCACCAAGGGCCTCCATAGCCGATAGGGTTCCCTGAGAGAAGCTTGGTTGTTGATTGACTTAGCATCTGGTATACAGATCCAAGCAAGAATTTGCCTAGGGGAAAGGATTTCTTTGTCACTAGTGCTTGGGCTAAGTGTTATATGTTTGCTGTTGGGCCACAGGTTGATCCACAAAAGATGAATCTTTCTAGCCAGAGATTGAGGAAGGCTATATGTTCTTTGTCTACCACTGGGCCTGTGTTGATATGCTTAGCTATGTATCCTGACCAACCACCCACATTCTTGGTTGATAGCTTATGTTCATACTTGATCTTCAAGGAGAAGGAGTTAACCAATGAAGCAATATCCAGGCCGGTAAGCATCTTAACATCAAGCAGAGTGGGTGTCATCGGCCCTTGGCCAAACAAGAAGGCATTGACGGTATCAGACCAAAAATATAAAGCCGATGATAGCATTGGTTCATCCTTCTTCATATCGGCTAAAGACAGGGCTAGGCACTGAGCTATCCCTACTTCTTTCCACATGGCTTGTTTGGCAGATGATATTATTTTGTACCAGTTTCTCCAACGTCCAAGCTTGAGGGCCAAGATCTAAATACAGTCTGCCAATCAGCTAGGTTGGGTTTTGTCTGTTTGGAAGGAATTCTCTTAGTTTTAGCATTGATGATATAGCATGGGTTTGTATCGCCCATCGGCCCAAAAAAATAGTGAGTTGGTTCTTACAAAATAGGAATGGCAATTAGGTCTCTTAGGTGCTACGATTGAAGAAAAAAGGGGAGAAATCAAAAGTTTCCCGAGAAAGGGGATCTAAGAGCAAAATTTGACCTAGAACAACACGATGAGCAGAAGAAGACGATAAAGCTTAAAAGTTTAGGAACTTACCAGGGGGATGTCAGTGATGGTGGCCATTGAGCTCGGAGGAGAAAGAAAGCCCAAGGAGTAATGGAGGTCGGCGCCGGGAGGCTTGCGTGGTCGATGAGGTCACCGGAGAAGACAAGGAAGGCTTGCGCGGTTTTGGGCGTCAGTTGGCGTGAAGAAAAGTAACGGCATGAAGTCTGAGATCGAAACCATTGGAATTTATTGTGCAGGGCTGGTAACGGTCATAATACGGAAACCCTAGCTTTTTGTGGATCTGAGAGATAATTCCGCAGCATATCAATTTATACTCCAGAATTGGGGGGCATGTGTTAACAGCAAAATTTGGTAAAGATATGCCAATAATTAAGATTGGATCCGAGGCGGATTTGAAGAGATAAGATGATTTCCAAGAACAGACAACGCATCAGCTGGAGCTATATCGACCGATATGGAATCGGACTCAGGCAACCGATACGGGTAACCTGAATTGAACTCGGTTAAGCCGATACAGGTAGCCTAGGTTCGTGTTGGTTTCAGAGAAGAGCCTGAGCATATTGCCAATTAGGAATTGAGTCCAGAAGAGGCAATTGTATCTATTAATTAGGAATAAGAGTTAGTTTTCTTTTATTATTTTGTGGTAAAAGTCCACCTAGGACCTGTTTGTTTAGGCAAGTTATAAATAGTGTCCAGTACGGACAAGGTTTGTGTTTATGGGTAGATATATAAGCCCAAAGTATTGTAAAACAACCACAACAATTCAATAAACACTTTCGGCGCATCGCCACAATTTTCTTCTTACTTTTTCGATGAGTTCTTGCTTCAAGTTGGGCGTCGGTTTCAATTTTCAGCTAGAGGTATGGTTTGTTAATTACCACATAACTTAGCTAATCTAAATCGATGGCTCGATTTACCTGTATCGGCTAGGCCTTGCTTGAGGTTTTGCCGATATCGGCTAAATCAGCAGATTGGCTTAGATTAACTAAGGTATCCACCACCCTGGAAAACATTCAAAGACTTGATTGTCTAGATATCATGCTTCTTTTTACACTTTGTGTTGCATCAACCCTAGTCATAATTAGAACCATGATCTCTAGCCTGTCTCTTGATTGTAATAAGGGTAGCATCAGAATTTCAGCCGATCTTATCTGATATAACTGCTTAGTCTTGCTTAAATTCTTTTAATCATGCTTTTCATGTTGTATCTACCCCTTATACAAGGATATCACTTTAGTTAAATATATCAAGCTTGTCTCGATAAATTTACCAAGATTGGTATTCTTGTATAAGGTTGTATCGGAGTATTAGCCGATACGGTACCTACTTTTAACCTAATTATGATTTCATCGGCTATAATCTAATCAGATAGATTCTTTGCCCATAGATTACATGTTTGGTTATATTTATGGCCAATGGAACATATTTAGGGTTTGCTTAATATTATCCTTCTTACACCTTACTGCCGATTCGGTCAGATCGCATCGGCTAGGTCCATACGGTACGTCATCGGCTTATCGGTCGACTAGCTATCGTATATCTAACCTGTTTTATTTGAATATCTTGTTCGTTGCAGGATCAAACCAACTGCCACGCCCTGAACCCGTTTTCTAATATTTGGACCTGCACTGGAGTGAAGCAAATCTCCTAGGCCGTCGTGTTTTGCATCAACAATGGGTTTCAAGAGACGGATTCTTCGACGACAAACAGCTCGACGACTTCGGTTTTAGGGATATACGACCCAACCGAAGTGCGTTCTCTGATGGATTGGGACCCTCGTCATCTCAAGCTTTGTCAAGTCATCGCCATTGTGGAATTTTCGATGAGGCATACTTCAACGATTTTGGTCCCGGGAGATCTGACCCGACCAGAATACGTTCCTCGACCAGATTGGAATCATTGCCATGAACAGTTCGGTCTATCAAAATCTAATCATGCTACTTTGAGTTTCTCTACTTTCGGTTGAAAGAAACAGGTTGTTTTAAATGGACTACGTAAAGAACACCATATGGAAAAACCAAGGACGGTTTTCTGTGAAGACGGAGAGGATGATGTGACCATGACTACCATTGATACAACCATTGCTCACATCATAGATGTCACACCCCGCCCCTGTGCCACTGTACAAATGGCACCGAGGAGGGCGTGCCGTAGGAGAACGGCAAACCACTTTCCCACGGAACCGCAAAACAGGTACCAGTCCCAAAATAACGATGCTGGTACCAGCGGTAACATGATGAATCAATGCAAGATTTAAATAAATACAATATACCTTTTCGTTGCAGCTTTGGGTAATCCCTGAGTTGCAACCTCCAATCAGAGTCAGCAGCAGCGAAACTTAGCGAAGCTAGGATACCAAATCCACCGGCAGTAGTTTGGGTTTAGGGACGAAACTCCAACCTTCATCTTCTTCCTGAACTTAAGCCAAAGAAAGAAAAACAAAAACAATGGGGGATTGAGTACTTCGTACCCAGCAAGCAAATAGGAAATGTGTACATGCAAGCTTCACAGAAGGGCTAAGTTTGTTTAGCAAATCATTTTAAAATATTTTTCTTTTAAAGGTCTAAGTGTAGGTTTTCAAAATAACTTTCCCTTGATTAGCTTCTTTTCACTTTCAAAACATAAACCAACATTCTCTCCAACAATCATCCGTTAACCAAGTCTCATGGTTAACAACTTCGGGTCCAGTTCTCTCGACCTGCCAACCCAAACTCAGCCATCTCGACCCCTAAACCGGCCCTCTCGGCCCTATGGTGCCAAACGACACCCCAGGTCACACAGGCATGTTCCCAACCACGAAGGCTGGCCATCCGTCACAAAGAAGGACTCTGGTAACGGTTCCCATCCCACGAACCAATTTAGTAAATAAGCTTTAAAAACAAATCTACGCTATGGGCAGCACCTCACATTCGCCCTAGACCGTGGCCACGGCTGTTCGAATAGTTCAAATAAACCTTTGCAGAGACTGTATGCTTTTCCCACGAGACACGAAGCTTACACCGACACTAGCCGGTACCGGAAGTTCGTGACAAAGCCTTTCCTTAACCAAACCATAAATGTCCCGTGTCAAACAGATGGGTGGAATCTCTCCACCAAGCATCAAGCCAGTCTCAGGCCCTCATCTACTCAGACCCCACCGTATGGACCCCCGGGGCATCCCATTCTGCCCATGTGGTCGTCCTGTGAGATGCTCGGATATAAAACCCAAAGGAATCGGTCCTTATGCGTGACTATGAAACCAAACCACACAGGAGTGGATTCGTACCGCAAGTTTTCTCCCATAAAACCTTTTTATTTTCAAAGTCACCGACTCCCCAAGTCTGGTTTTATAAACCTTTCACAACCCAAGCTTTTTCACATCGATAACCAAGTATAAACCTGATATAAACAAATGGTGCAAAAGGATACCTACGCCCAGAGAGCGCAAGTACCGAGGTACTGCTGTGGTGGAGCGACAATGGTTAAGTTTAACAAGTTCCTACGAAAAATAATGCAACTACATAGGTTGGTCCGTCGATCGTGTGCTCGTAGACCGATGGCCGATCAAAATAATTGTGTACGCTAAACATACAAGTTTGTAATTAACACATTTTATAAACTAGGAGCAATATGATCGAAGAGTGGCTTGCCTTATTGTTGGTCTTCAAATCTTCGAGAAAATCCGCGTTCGGTGCAGCTCCGAAACGTCCACTACGCGATCGAAAAGAGAAAAAGACATCTAAAACCCTATAAAGCAGATAATAACTATTATAAATTAATTGTGCCATTGGATAGATCTCATTTTTAGAAAAATTATGGAAGTTGAACGGAGTCAATCGGACTTACGGTTGAGGATATACGAATTTTGGAAAATTAATGGATTTTCTGAAATGTGGAAATAAATTTATTAAATTGAAAGGAATATTCCTTAAGAATATTCTTAGGCTGTGAGGCTCAGAGGGAGGAAATGTGGACTTGGTGGAGATGGGGCTAGGCTGGTGGGCTTTAGCCCGAAATTGGGAGAAAGGATGTAATATAGACTTTTGGCAGGGGATGGATTTTCTTGGGCTCGGCCTAACCAAGGATGAGGGACTCCATGTAGACTTTTTAGTCGGCAGCCCAATGGATGAATAGGGACGCTGTGTAGACTTTTATAAGGGACTTCATGGGCTTGGTCTGAGGAACAAGAGGGAGGTGACATGGACTTGTGGGTATTATCAGGCCGATGGCCCAATGAAGTAGAGGGAGGATTTGTAAACTTTTTGGAGCACTTTATGGGCTTTGACCCGACAAAGAAGTGGTAGGTGATATAAACTTTTTTTCAAGTCTCGGTCAAAATGGGGCCCACGAGAGAGAAATTGTGGGCCCACCGGCGAGTCCAACATCTTTTACTTTTTCTTTTCTTTTTTTTCTTTTTCTTCCCTTCTCCTTCTTCTCTCCTTATCTTCTCCTTCTCTATTCTTCTTTCTCTGTCTCTGCTTCATCCCGGGAAAGAGGCCGAGCGGGAGGGAAGGGAGCTGGCAGCCGGCGACGCAGCGCGGCGCGCGTGTGGCGGCGGCGGACGCTGCGGCCGAGCGGCGCGGCCGGGTCGGCTCGGCTGCGGCCGAGTGGCCGGGGCGGCTGCGGTGGCCGGGGGCGGCTGCGGCGGAGCGGCGCCGACGGTGGCATTGCATGCGCGCGGCGGCGCGGCAGGGGAGGCGCAGGCCGGGCGGCGGCTGCGGCCGGGCGGGCGCACGGGCGCGCGAGGGCCGGGGCGGCACGGGCGCCAGCCGGGCGCGGCGCTAGCGCGGGGTGCGGTTCGGGACGACGACGGCGCGGCTCGCGCGGCCATGACCCGAGGCGGCGCGCGACCGGGGCAGCGGCGGCTTCGGTTGGGGCGGCGCCGGCCGAGGTGGCGTCAGGGCAGGAGGGGAGGGCGCCGGTGGCTCGGGGTGGCGTCATGTATCGTCCCGATTTTCGTCCCGTCGAAAAATCTATTTTATTAAAATCCTATATTCAAATTTAGGATTTTGTGCCAAAAATCTTAATTGATTCATTCTCTTGTGAACCCAGAATCTTGATCGTGATATCGTCTTCCAAAATTAAATTCCCATTATTCAAATTTTGATGTTCGAGTTTCCTCTCCTTAACATTTCCACTTAACATTTCCAAAAATTCATGTTCGAGTTTCCTCTCCTTAACATTTTCAAAAATTGGTACGGTTGAAATTTTGATTTCAGGATTTTTAACCGTGTCGTTAAATAATATCCTTTTCATCCAGAGAGTCTAAAAATATTTATTTTTAGACATCGACCACCTGACAAATATTTCTTATACGTGTGCGTACCAAAATCAATATTTCTGCGCACGTATCGACGGTCGTTATTCCCGTTGGATTTAATCGCGCACCGACGGAACCGGGAAAAATCAAGCTTTTCCTTTAATCTTTCTTTTCCAAATAAAATCCCCGTGTTCGGATTTTAAAATTCGAAACGCGTCCTAAATTATCCCTCCATTTTTCTATCGGTGCTAAATTATTTTGTTTAAAAGTCTTACCTGTTTCTTTCGTTTCAAATTATTATTCCAAGACCAGAGCCCATCCGAACAACTTCCTATCTGTCCAAAAATCTCAAATAGATCATCAGAATTTTCAGTCCAGTTACAGTTCCTTTTTTCAAGTCCAAAGGAATATTCACAGTCCACGGGCAAAAATGTCAGTATACAAACATGCACATATTTTTTCTCCTCTGTCTTCCCTGCCATTTCCCTGACACGCACTAAATCCCCTGACGCCCCATTAATCGCATGCAAACAAAGAGACAGGCAGCAGCAGAGAGAGGCTCCATGCTCCATGGCAAGCTCCTCATACTCCCTGTCCAGTGCTCCTTTGCATCACCGAGAAAACTCAGAGGAGGCAGGCCACGCCGAAAACAAAGCGAGTCCACCGTGCAGCACCGGCCACCGTCCTCGCCCTCCTGTGCTGCCCTGTCGTTGACGTCAGCCGAACAGGGCAGCCGGCCCCGCTCGACTGAGCCGCCTTCGTCGTCATCCGCCGGCTGCGACGGCTTTAAAAGCCGTCATTTTTCGCTCACTGTCGCCGCCTCTTCTCCATCCCAAACCACCGTGGTTGCTACCATCAACGATGGGCCGAACGTCGTCGTCATTCGGCATAGCCGCCTGGCCGAACGCTCAGCCCGGCCGTCACCCAGGCCGAGCCGAGCCCCCGGCCGTCTCCCGGCCGACACCACCCCGGCCGAGCTTGCCCCACCGTTGCACCATCCCTGGCCGGCCGAAGCCTTTGGCGCTGCCGCACCCGGCCGACGCCATGGCGCACTGTCGCGCGCCGCGAAGCCGCCCTCCGCCGCGGCGCTGCTCGCCAGCCCGCCCGGCCGCGCCGTTGCCTGCGCGCTGTCCCGCGCACCAAGCCGCGCCGCTCCATCGGCCGTGCCGCGCCCGGCCTGCCGCCTCCCCCAGCGTCGGCTCCCTCCCACTCGGCCCCTCTCTCCCGGATGAAGCAAGAGAAAGGAAGAAGGAGAGAGAAGGAAAAAGATAAGGAGAGAGGAGAAGAAAAAGGAAGGAAAAAAAAGAAAAAAAGGAGGTGGGACCCACTAGCGGGCCCCACGTGTTATTATTCTCTCTCTGTGGGCCCCATCTTGATCGAAGACTTGGAAAAAGTCTAAATCAGCTCCCCCTTGTTTGTCGGGCTGAAGCCCATAAAGTCCTCCAAAAAGTCTACAGAACCTTCCTCTACTTCGTTGGCCCAACCGGCCTAATAATCTATCCACAAAGTCCATATCACATTCCTCTTGTTCCTCGGGCCAAGACCATAGTCCTCCACAATAGTCTATAATACATCCTCCAACAAAGTTCAGGCCGAAGCCCACCAGCCTAGCCCCATCTCCACCAAGTCCACTTTACGTCCCTACCCGACCTCCTTCATCTTTGGGCTAAGGCCCAAGCTCTCCCAAAATAAAGTCCAATATGCCTCCCTCTCACTTCTCAGCCAAGGAATATTCTTGAGAATATTCCTTTTCAATTTAATAAATCCTTTTCCACGTTTCAAAAAATCTATTAATCTTTCGAGATTCATATCTCCCCAACCGTCAGTCCGATTGACTCCGTTCAACTTCCATAATTTTTCTAAAAATGTGATCTATCCAATGGCATAATTATTTTATAATAGTTATTATCTGCTCTATAAAGTTTTGGATTTTTTTCTCTTTTCGATCGCGTAGTGGACGTTTCAGAGTTGCAACGGACGCGGATTTTCTCGAAGATTTGAAGACCAACAATAAGGCAAGCCACTCTTCGATCATATTGCTCCTAGTTTATAAACTGTGTTGTTTGCAAGATTGCATGTTTAGCGTACACAATTATTTTGATCGGCCATCGATCTACGACCACACGACCGACGAACCAACCTATGTAGTTGCATTATTTTTCGTAGGAACTTGTTAAACTTAACCATTGTCGCTCCACCACAGCAGTACCTTGATACTTGCGCTCTCTGGGCGTAGGTATCCTTTTTCACCATTTGTTTATATCAGGTTTATACATGGTTATCGATGTGAAAAAACTTGGCTTGTGAAAGGTTTATAAAACCCGACTCGGGGAGTTGGAGACTTTGAAAATAAAAAGGTTTTATGGGAGAAAACTTGCGGTGCGAATCCTCTCCTGTGTGGTTTGGTTTCGTAGTCGCGCATAAGGACCAATTCCTTTGGGTTTTACATCCGAGCATCTGTACGACCACATGGGTAGAATGGGATGCCTCTAGATGAGTAACTAGCAAAAACATAGATGTCTAGCATGTTGGCAGGTGAGGAGCACCGATATGGTGGAGTTTACGACAATCTCCTGCAGTGGGGATGTGTCGGGGGTCCATACGGTGAGGCCTGAGCCTGGCCTGATACTTGGTGGAGAGATTTCACCCATCTGTGTGACACGGGACATTTATGGTTTGGTTAGGGAAAGGCTTTGTCACGAACTTCCGGTACCGGCCAGTATCGGTGTAAGCTTCGTATCTTGTGGGAAAAGCATACAGTCTCTGCAGAGGTTTGATTGAACTATTCGAACAGCCGTGTCCACGGTCAAGGGCGAATGTGAGGTGATGCCCATAGCGTAGATTTGTTTTTAAAACTTATTTACTAAATTGGTTCGTGGGATGGGAACCGTTACCAGAGTCCTTTGTGACGGACGACCAGCCTTCGTGGTTGGGAATAGGCCTGTGTGACCCGGGGTGTCGTTTGGCACCATAGGGTCGAGAGGGCCGGTTTAGGGGCCGAGATGGCCGAGTTTGGGTTGGCAGGTCGAGAGGACTGGACCCAGAGTTGTTAACCATGAGACTTGGTTAACGGATGATTGTTGGAGAGAATGTTGGTTTATGTTTTGAAAGTGAAAACAAGCTAATAAAGGAGAAAGTGTTATAAATGCTAAAATTTGACTTTCCCACTCGAGTCGTTGCAAAGCAACTCGTGGGCGGATTGAGGTGAGACGCCTCTCTCCGAAGGGAAAGTTATTTTGAAAACCTACACTTAGACCTTTAAAAAAAGTGTTTTAAAATGATTTGCTAAATAAACTTAGCCCTTCTGTGAAGCTTGCATCTACACATTTTCTAGTGGCTTGCTGAGTACGAAAGTACTCAATCCCCTATTGTTGTTGTTTTTCTCCTCTTGGCTTAAGTTCAGGAAGAAGATGAAGGTTGAAGTTTCGTCCCTAAACCCAAATTTCTGCCGGTGGATTTGGTGTCCTAGCTTCGCTAAGTTTCGCTGCTGCTGACTCTGATTGGAGGGGATTACCCGAAGCTACAACGTAAAGGTATATTGTATTTATTTAAATCTTGCATTGATTCATCATGTTACCGCTGGTACCAGCATCGTTATCCTGGGACTGAAATCTATTTTGCGATTCCGTGGGAAAGCGGTTCGTCGTTCTCCTGCGGCACGCCCTCCTCGGTGCCATTTGTACAGTAACGCACGGACGGGGTGTGACACGTCGGCGCCCCGGGGCAGTGCCGACCGAGGCGGCTCGGCGCGCTGGGGAGGCGGCCGGGCGCGAGCTGGGCCACGGTGTAGGCCGGGCGCGGCAGCTTGGCATGGGAAGATGCAGTGGCGCGGGAGCTCAGCCGGGGTGGAGAAGTGGTGCGACAGTGGGCGGAAGATGGCGGCTTTTATAGCCGTTGCGGCCGGCGGACGACGACGAAGGCGGCTCAGTCAAGCAGGGCCGATTGCCCTGTTCGGCTGATATCAATGGTAGGGCAGCACAGGAGGGCGAGGACAGTGGCCGGTGCTGCACGGTGGACTCGGCGTTTGCTTTCGGTGTGGACTACTGCCTCCAAGCTTGCTCAGTGGTGCAAAGGAGCCCTAGACAGGAAGCATGAGGAGCTTGCCAGGGGAAAGGGACGGTGGACAGCTTCTCTCTGCTGCTGCCTGTTTATTTGTTTGCATGCGATTAATGGGGCGTCAGGGGGTTTTAATGGGTGTCAGCGAAATGGCAGGGAAGACAGACGAGAAAAATATGTGCATGCATGCCTGTATACTGACATTTTTGCCCATGGCTGTGAATATTCATTTGGACTTGAAAAAGGAACTGTAACTGGACTAGAAATTCTAATGATCTATTTGGGATTTTTGGACAGATAGAGAATTTGTTTGGATGGGCTTTGGTTTTGGAATAATAATTTGTGACGAAAGGAACGGGTACGGCTTTGAAATAAATAATTTAGCACCGATAGAAAAATGGATGGATGGTTTAGGACGCGTTTCGAACTTCAAAATCCGAACACGAGGATTTTACTTGGAAAAGAAAGATTAAAGGAAAAACTCGGTTTTTGCCGATTCCGTCGGTGCGCGATTAAATCCAACGAGAATAATGACCATCGATTATGGGTTTTACGTACACAAAAATATTGATTTTGATATACACACATATAAGAAATATTTGTCAGGTGGTCGTTGTCTAAAAATAAATATTTTTAGACTCTCTGGATGGAAAGGATATTATTTGACGACACGGTTAAAAATCGCAAAATCGAAAATTCAACCGTACGAATTTTGGAAAGGTTTAGGAAGGAAAATACAAACTTCAAAAATCCGAATAATGAGAATTTAATTTTTGGGAGACAATATCATGATCAGGATTTTGGGTTCACAAGAAAATGAATCAATTGAGATCTTTGGCACAAAATTCTAAATACACTCAAAGAACCAAAATTTTGAATATAGGATTTTAATAAAATAGATTTTTTGACGGGGCGAAAATCGGGGCGTTACAATAGAACAACTAGAAGACATCGAGGTTGAGTCGCGGAACTTCTGGAATCCAATTCGGCCACCTGCTACAGTGCTGACTTCAAACGACCACCAATCATGCATACGAGCTCCATTTTGGTCCCGTGAGTACGTGATGGAAAGATCTCGGAGTTCTCTTTCGAACGGATCCAGCCTCATCTCCAAATTCCATCTCAGTTGGCCACAATCACAGAAACAAGATGTTGTGTCACCTATAATGGGCCTGTGGGCTTGAAACTTCATTTGAGACCCCGACCCAAGTGGGGCCCATATGGGGTGCGCCCCAATCTGGTGGAGCATGACCCTAGGGACCCCTTGGATGTCCTCCCATCTCCTTAAATAGATAGGTACCCCATTAGGGTTTCTCAGGTTTTGTTGGATTAAAGTTTTAGTCATTGCTACTTTATCTTGTAGTTACGTGTGTCGGCTAGATCACCTAATTACTTGTCTTCGGAACCCCAACTTATCGTGAGCTATAAATTCTATTTGCAATTCAGATTGCTTTATCTTGTTCTTGCTTGTTTCTTCGATTTGATTACAGGAATAAGGTTGATCTGCACCGGCAAGATCAATAACCCACGGAGAGGTGTATCGATCGCTAAGGCTCAATACAACAACGTCTTGTATGGTTGTAGTCGGGTCGTCAATGTTTCTCCTAAATCGTAGTTATCATCAACTCACCGAAAGATCGGGACAATCAGATCCCTGAGCGTATCGAGTGGAGCTCAGGGTTTATCACTACACTACAAGCCCAGCCGTATTCTTCCAGGGTTTTCCATGAACCGATTCTTAATTGTCATGGGTGCCACAAGCAAAACCATGCACCCACAGCCCACCATAAAGCCATATTTTAGTTGGATAATTACGATCAATAAAACATGGCCAGATGCCTCGAGCTCACAGCTCATCAAGATACTACAAGTAGATAATGTAATTATCCCATTAAGTGAGCTAGTGGTATATAGCATGGCTAAGCATAACATGATTCTAGCAAGGTCAACATAAGTAACACAAGCTAGTCAAGTTATCACCCAAGTTTGGCAAAGGATAGATATCAAGTAAATAAGGCACAATCGAGCAGATAGGTAAACCCTATTCCTGTGTAATTAGCAAAATATGCAATTTATTTGCAAACGGGAAAAAATTTAATAAATTAGGTTGTGACTTGCCTTACAATCAAATGTCTTCAATTCATCTTCAGGAACTTCTCCAACGAACGAACGATCCTCCGAAACGACGAAAAACTAAACCCTAAAACGCAAAACAAGGAAAACACTAATAAAAACCAAATAAACAATAGAATTAAAGTGCATAAATAGGTAGAGCTTGAATTTAGATGGATTTAGAGACTTGAACGGCCTCATTCCGAGTTCGTATGAATTAGTTATAAATTAATAAAATTTTAATCAATTAAAAGCAATAAAGAAAACAACCTAAATGATTTACAACATCATATTGAATTATTTTTGTACTGGGAAAGGATAATAATGACATCAGCGAGGAGAGGGAATGTGTTGAGTCAATGACAAGTGGGACCCACATATCATAGAGAGGAGTAGTGGACCGGGTCTACCATGAACCAAGTCCACATAAGTGGTCCACGGGATGGATGGCTCAAATTAACTTGACCCCAATTGACCGAGATCGGACGGCTAGGATTGGATCTGATCTAGGGGTTTTGAGGTGGACGCCACATGAGACACAGAAGACAACGTGGCGCTGCCAGGTTTTGAGGTAGACGCCATGCGGGACAGAGAAGACGACGTGGCGCTGAGGTGGCAGGGACGTGGCAACGATGTGGCGACATGTGGCAGCCACGCGGGATTGACGCCGGCGGCATTGGACGACAGCGGCGACAGCAAGCGACGGCACGGCGGCGAAAACCAAGAGCACGGGGAGGAGGAGGGGATCAAGGCAACCCTTACCACTACTTACGAGATGATGAACGGCGACGGGAACGGCCAGCAGCGAGGTTTTGGCGGCGGGATCTTCGGGTCCACGACGACGACGATGCTCCGGCGAACTCCGGCGGAAGAGAAGTGGTGGACGGGCTTTGGCTCGGCCTTGCGCACCCAACAGAGGCGACGCAGACCGAAGGCGGCGACCGAGGTGGTGGCACGGCACGGCCAGAGTGTGGCGGTGGCGGAGGAGAGAGGAAGCTCGTGGGGAGGGGCGGCTAGGGCACGTCGACTTGGGAAAAGGAGGGGAAACGGAAGAGGAGACCAAGAGGATTCAATTTATAGGCTCGGGAGGTGGAGAGCGATACAGGGATGGCGGCGAGAGCTCCAGGAAAATAGGGTTTTTGCCCGCAAAGTAGGAGCTCAAAACCACGTCGAATCCACGGGATAAACGAGGGATTTGCTCCGATTCTTGGGGAAAAAGGAAGACGAAGTTTAGGGGATCAAAACCACTCAACTAATTTTGCAAACGGGGCACGGGATCGAGCGGATTTCGCTGGATTTGGTAGCGTCGGGCGGCTGGATGCCGGCTGGAGGAAGAAGACGCCAATGTTGGGCGGTAAAGTTGACTTTTCTTTCTCTCTTGGGCCGGTTGAAGGAGGGAGGAACAATGGACTTTCGGCCAGGAGAGGGAGAGGGAGAGGGGCTGCTTGCTTAGGCTGGGCCGGCAAGGAGAGATTGGAAGAGATGGGCCGGATTCGGCCCGAAGCCAAGGAGGAGGATTTTAATTACTTTTTCAATTTAAATAATTGATGAAATGATCTTTCATTTATTAAAAATACTTCCAGTGCTCAAATAATTCCGGGTAAAATCCCGACAATACTTGGACACCCAAAGTATTTAAGAAAATCCCGACATTTGAACATCACTTTTATGTTCAAATGTTTTCATAGACTTTATTCAAACACTTACTTTAATTATTAAATAATTTCTAAAAATTCCTTTTTCAAAACAATTTATAATTTAGCGATTTTTAGGGTGTGACACGTCTCGTCGCTTCGGGCCAAGGGGCGATATCGGTTGGTAGAGGGGCACGGCGAAGCTGGCGCGATCGCAGCAGGGCCTCGGTCAAAGAGAGAGAGAGGTGGCTGGATTGGTGACGAGGGGCGGCAGCCGTGTCAGGGAGTGGCATGCCTACCTCAGTGCAGGGACAGAGGAGAGGAGTAAGGTGAGGTTAGGGCTGATACGGCTCAGTCGAGGGTGCCAATGGCTCGGAGGCGGCATTGCTTTGGCTTGTGCCCTACGTGCTCGTTGAAATGCCTGCAAGGAGATGGAGAGAAATAGAGGAAGGAAGAGAGATGGGGCACTGATGGGCGGCTGTCAGGTGGGGCCAAGGGTCCTAGGCCCATTGATCAGAGAGAGGTAGGAAGAGGAGAGGTGAGGAACTTTTTCCCAGGGATTTTTGGAGAGAGCTGAGGGTTTGACGAATTTTTCGGGCTAGCTACAGTGCTCAAAGGCTTGTGCCAATTTTATTGGAAGTTAGTGTGGTCATGTACTCCATTTGGTGAATTTCTAGGATATTTTCCAAGTATAGTTTATTTTTGAAAATTCAAACAAGTTCACTATTTTTATTTCAATTTGAATCAAATTTTGGATGTTTTCATCTTTTTAATTGAGATGCAAAACTTGTGAGATTCATGAAAGATTATTTCAAGTGTCTACCACTTATTTTAATTCTTTTTATCCCTTTTAATACTTCATCATTTTTTGTTTATATTGATTGCATGCAAATGAGTTATGAAATGCACGAAAAATCCAAGAACACCAAAATTAAATTCAAAAGACAAAGACAAAATAAAAGTCAAAATTTTGCTAGGTTTTTCTTTATTTTCCCTTTTTTTACTTCAAAGAATTTTAGGTATGTTACAGTCCCCTATCTTGGTTTGGAGGATGGCGTCATTGGCGATCGGGCCACGTCGATGGAGTTCTTCACGGCGTTTGTCCAACTCTTCCTGTTGCTGCTTGAGGCGTTGTTCTTCGGCCTCTTGCTCTCGAGTTTCTGCTTCGATTTCCTCCTGGGTTCACAAGACAAAAATAGCACGGGGAGAGGCCGGGACGTCATCGGGGACGCTCCCCGAGCTTTCCAAGCCCGAGTCAGAGAGTAGGACGGTTTTGTTGAGGAAACCGACCCATCGGGAGGTGGGCTCGGCTGGTACCCGGACTCGGCGGGGCCGAGTAAGCTTGGTCCAAAGGACAGCGTGTCCGCCTAAGTTGGTGGGGTGCTCGGCAGCCAAGTACTCTATGGCCCTAGGGGAGGAGGTGAGATGGACGGCTATCGATCCAATCTAACAATGCAGAACGTGGCTTCAGTTGTTTTTTTTTCTTTAAGATAAACTCAATGATCTAAAATAATGGGTTCACTGATTTAAGTAAAAATCGAGAGCTGATGTTTTGCTTTTTTTTCTCAGAATTTCTAGGATTTTCACTGATTTATAAAAACACCACGTGGCGGCCTACGATATTTGTAGGGAGTTTAATTTAGTGGATTTTTAGTATATGATACATAGATTGCCTAAGCTCTTCATATATCATTTCATTATGGCAAAATCCTACTGTTTGATCAGCCCCTGTCAATGCATTGTTCAGCATTGCGATCTTATCGCATAGCTTCTCCAAATTGAAATCCCCAGCTTTCACAATCCACCGCCTAATTCATGTAGCACTGTGCCATTAGCTTCTGGTCGATCGAAAGGGGATGGCTCGCAGTTCTCTTCATTAATGGGGACAAAGAAACAACGAAGATGCGTACCTTATTGTCTGCAACAATCCAAGCATGTTAAGGTCGTGTGACTCACGCTTTGCAGTCAGCAAGGATATCTCTGGTTCTGGCAGGCGATCCACTGCCGATAACGTCTGACTAAAACATAAAAAATGAGCCATTGCCATTGGAACAGAGGAGCGACGGGAAGAGTACGCCATGAACTCCTCCATGCGGCCACTGAGGAAGGCTGCGCTGTGGCCGGGGAGGCCCGGGCCGTGGTTGGACATGCACTTCAAGGTGCGGACCTTATCGGCAGGGTGGAAGAAGACTTCGGAAATGCTTCACCTTGGACGCTCGAGCCCGACGAAAAAGTAATTTGAATAAATATTTGAAGAGAAAAAGTTGTTTAAAGATTGACTAAAAGAAAGAAGAAAGAGAGAGAAAAAACGGAGAGGCAGGGTAGCATATAGGCGAACAGGCATATCGCCATGCATGCAGGCTGATATGCACATGCAAGTGGCAAACGGACTGGGCTGATGGAGTACATGTAGCAGCGCTTAGGTAAGACGGCGTTCGATTTGTAGCTGTATCGAGAAGACTTTGACGCCCTGGGACACCGTGCGATGGTCACCGTCGGCCTTGTGGCTACTGGGCCATGTGATTCGGAGCATCTCGTTGGTGACCAACGCATAGAGCAGAATTTTATCAAAATCGAACGTTCGGAGTGGCATATTTTCTTTTTTCTTGTAGAAGAAAACATATGTTTTCTTAAGTAAATTTTGTAAAACTTCACCTGTTAGGGTAACAAGTTACACAAAACCATATAAATTTTGACACGTCACATATAATATCACGTATTATGGTTCTAAAATTTCATAACTCCACACCATTAACCAATTTGACGTACTAATATATCAAAAAAATTTTAAAAAATTATTTACATGTAAATAACATTTAATTGATGAATGTAAAACTCATAAATTTAAAATGTGACCATAGAACTCAAAAGTGTGATAGCTCAAAATCAAAATGATTAATAGTGTGATTTTGTGAAACTTAATTACCATAATACTCAGGGTTATATGCCACATGCTTTTTACAATTTATCAAATTTACTCTTTTTTTTCCAGTGACATGGTCGTGGAAGGACCTTCTTGCAATAAAAAGTTTCCCAAAGGATCGTGAGAAGGTTTCACCAATTGAACAATTAAAGATTCGCATTGTCCGAAGAAAAAATCCACCTCAATACTCTATGCAGAGTTGCAGACAACAAAAAGGCAGAAATTAGCCTACGGCTGGATACACCTTATTAATGGCCTTGCAGTCTCCTGTTATTTTCTTCACCAATTAAAACATCACCACTCCTAATGTCACAAATCACAACCACTTGTAAGTTGTCTTTTCTTCTCGATTCCCCATCCCCTCTCCTTTAATACATGGACAATGGACTGCGAACAAGTTTCTTAGCAGTTTGCATTGGGTTCAAATCATTGTACATAACTTCCAAACATTCCTAGTATTTTCAGGCTATTGACATTTGGTGATTTGCTATATATGAAATGGATCTAGAAAAAAGTTATATTCAGAACAAATCAGCTTTCACTGTCAAACAAAGCATGTTTCGTAATTGACCAAACTAACAGTCCACAAACAGTTTTGGTCAGGATGGAAAGTCAGCTTTTGAGTACACCTACCAAGAATCAACCAAAGTCGCATGAAGAAAATATGCCACGAGAAGAGAAGAAATGGAAAATAATCTAGTAGCTTCGACTATTATTCTGAACGTAACAGCAAGCATAGATAAACATCTAACATACATCTGCATGGTGGTCCAACAAAATCTTGATAACACCATCCTGCTGGTAGAAAACAGAAAGATGCAGTGGTGTCCCATGAGGAAAATGAGTCAACATGAGCACCTCTTGAAAGTAAGATTTTCGCTATTTCACACTCTCCTGAAACCAGAAATATACATATAATAGATAATTAGATATTATATACATATAGAACAATACATAATATCCAACAATTTATTTGCATAATACAAATATCTAGCTCATGCTAGAGACAATTATCACCGGTAGGTTCCCATCGAAGATCCACACACAGCTGGAGTGAAATACATGAGTGCTGGAGATATTTGATCAGGTAGAAATTGAATCTACAATTAATGCATCTACATCTTTGAACATTAAACAAATTTTGTACAAAAGTAAGAAGCCATGGTCTAAAAGTGGACGACTCGCTAGTTCTTAATGTATCTAAACAATGCAATATGTGAAAAAGAAACAGGATCGTTTAGTGTGTACATGTAAACCATCTTTGAACTCAATGTTGAGGAGGAACATGTTGATATGCTCTCATGCTCAACATCAGAGTGGGAAATATATTCACTTTCCTAAGTTAGCTCAGGAGATAATATAATGCAAACATGGAGGACACATACCCCAAAGATGCAACTACATAACAGGTTGCTTATAGATGCATTACCAAGCATGCCAGTTTAAATAGTAGCTGAAACATCAAAAGAAGAAGTTCAACCAATCAGAGGCTCATACAAAAAAACAACAGAAAATGCATGCTAAAATTTTTGCTAAGTCATCAAGAAAATGTTTTTTATATATCTAAATACACATCATAAGTATCTACACACACATGAAGCGTGGCTGATTTGGAAACAACACTGCAACGATTGCTTGTTCAGCGGTGCGTTGCCAAATGTTGAAAGGTCTTGTACCTAGCCGGTAAAGAAGATCATCTATGGAGTTTGGCCAATGCTAGAGGTCTGCTGCAGCTAGTGTGTTAATCCTTACACTCGGGAGTTTTGGGTTGTACATGTGTCCTGTATATATGGTGGATGTGTGGGGTGTGTTGTTTTATGAAATCCTCCAATGAAGTGTACAGAATCATAGAAGTTTATTTCTGAGGTAAGTTGATGGAAATAAGCAGCAATGGTTTTTCCAATGAAGTGGTTCTGCATCCAAATAGTAGAAGATGCCATGAAGGATTGATGGTAGCTTGGTACAAATGAAAATCACAAACATTAGCATGATTTACGGCATGAGGTTGTGTCATGTACATTTCCTAGTAAGGGCCTATTTTACATAGCTTAATCTTTAAATTTCTCAGAAGATAAATACAGTGACTAAAATGGAATTCACACTTAGCGTTTAACCTGAGTTTACCAAGTAGTCCTTCTGTAATATATTAGTTATAGCTAATCGAGAACAGCTTAACAAAGTTCTAAAATATATATGCCCAAACAGGATAGACTCCAACATGAAAACCATTGCTAAAAATATGTTCTAGATGGCTGAGCATCATGCATATCATATGAAATTAAGCCCAATCAGATGGCCATTTACATGCATGCAAGTGATTATTGTTCATTTCGATACTAGAGAAACAACAGTTACACGATGCTAGTTACCCTTAAATTCCTTTATGATTGAAATGAACTATTGCTGCTTTTATAGCACTTCCACACAGACTCCAGCCTACAAATACAGAACAACAATTATCATCCTTCAAAATTAAAAGAAAAAAGTAGAATGCAGTAGCAGAAAGAGAATAAACTTACATTCCAATCATTGCAGAAGATCCTATCAGCTTAGTCAAAGCACCCACGAATTCATTCTCAAGAAGAATGGCCCCAGCAACTTCTGTTTCATCAAGTGACTTCATATGTTGCTTGCGTGGATGACTCTGCTGTTTGGAAAATGGCCTATCAAATGAATGCTCAGAGCCATGTTGGGATAAATGCCGCAAGTATTCAATTAGGGATCCCATAATGTCTTCATAATACCCTGGAACCTCAGTTTTAGTTGCATCTGCTGTTGTTGTTGCCTCTGTCCCTGCTGCATCTACTGTTCTTACTGACTCTGTTGTTGGGTCTATTGCAGGCTTTGTGCCTGCTGCATCTGCTTTTGCTGTTGCCTCAGTTGTTGTTGTCCCTGTTCCTGGGTTTGGATCTGCTGGTGCTGCTCTCTCTGTTGTTGCTGTCCCTGTTCCTGGGTTTGGACCTGGGGCCATTTGTCCCCGTTTCTTTCTCTTTTTCTTGTCTTTGTGAATGAAAACAGTCCTGACCATTATGTTATTTGCCTTCCTTGTGTTAGCTACCCATGAAATTGGATTAAATGTATCCTCCAAGATTTTTTTGAACAACACAGCGTGATCACCAGCATCGTATGATCTCAAGGCATTGAATATACCTGATAACAAGTTCGCTCGGGCCATTGATGATTTCAGAAAAGGATGGTGCTCAATTAATTCCCTTAAAGCCTCTGCGTCAATCCCATTGGACCACCATACAGCATATTTACTCATGCCACTCAACATACAGTAAAAACTACTGAAATATGGAATGGACGTCATGGGGGACTGGAATTCCTTAACGATTGTTTGTGCAATTGTATGGAAATCTTTCTCCATAGCAACAATCATCTCTTTTGAAATTTGAGGCTCTATCGGAAATGATTTTGGAATCTTTGTGATAGCTACCTTGTCATCATATATCTCTATATCATCTAGAGTAAGTTCTCCTTCCCATGAGAGACCAGCTCTGTGCTTGCTAAGCACAACTGAAATAAGCCTTTGGATCAGGGCACATTTATTAGGTAGAGGTATCCTAATCGGCTGCCCCTCATGGCCAAAGACTTCCATTGGTTTCGTCAAAGGAGGCTTTAGACAGTCCTTTAGTAGTTTGTGCCTGCAGACATAAAAGCAATATTCTTGAATTAAACACTGGGAAAAAGAACAAATGCATCCAAATATATATGACAGAGTATGTCAGTTTGAAGCAAACCGACCTAAATCTGTACTATATATATGGTAGTAATTCAAGCTAGCCGGAGCAGCTATTGCAGCAAGAGAACACCTTCAGTAATTCACCCATCATGTGTGTGTATGCTTGTGTGAGAAGAGTAGAGAACAGAAAGCTACCACCAACAATATATAAAAAGGAGAGGTTGAGACCATTACGTTTTTGGCATTTCAAGGAACTTTAGTTCCAAACACTGGGCAGATCCCACTGTTGCCAACTCCTGCATATGTTCTCTCGTTGGGTCAGTCAAGTTTGATTCCGCTGTTAATAACTTTTGCACAAATAACCTGGCAGTTTCTTTCAAGTGGACTTTCAACCTGTTGCACAAAGAATAATGATCTAAGACCAAAAGTGTTGATCTAAATCATTTCATTGTTTTTATTTTCTCTGAGTCTTCCCATATTAGCTGCAACAATGTTTAATCAAGAAACTTCAAAGGAAAATACAGCAAACACGGATTTTATAGATAATCAAAACAAAAACAAATTCAAGAGAAACGAGAAGCAGTACCTTTCATATCGATTGCACACTTGCAGTGCAAGACTTTTTGAATATCTGAGAAGATGTGGGTAAAGAACATTAAGCTCCCGTGATCCTGAGCCCCTCTCAACCATGGTAATCACTTCACAGTGGTAATATGGTTTTTTGTCTCCTGGAAGAGTGAACCTGATCAATCACAGTTAGATTAGTAGAATTTATAACCTGAAATTCAGCAACACGAGAAAGAAATAGCACAAAGGAAAAAATTGTACCCATCTAGGAACACCCCAATATTTTGTGCAACTATGTCATCTTGAATCATTGCATTACTTCGCCGCTTATTCCGATTCGGATCCCTCTGGAACTCCCATGGTTTTATTTGAACTTGGGGTGGAGGAGGCGGCGATTCAATAACAGGAGCTCCTGTTTGAGGCTGCATGCTGATATCAGTCAGCTGAGATACCTCACCCGTGGTTATTGGACGAGAGAGACCTAGGTTATTCTCAGGTTTTTCCATGGGCATCATTGTGGTCTCCTTCTGCTTGTATTTAGCCCTTTCTTTCTTTGGTGGTGATGAAGCATTGGAAAGATTAAGCAAAAAATCCTTTCTACACTTAAAACAATAGACTGTAAATGGATCATCGTGGTTTGCCATCCACCAATGCTTGTTCCTACAGCAGTGTGCTTCGGCATGGCCACGTGGCTTTGCATTTGCACCACCACAATAGTGCTGACCACAAACTAAGCAGGCCCAAACATGGCTCGTCTCCACCTTTGCTTGCTCCTTGGTAGCACCACCTTTGTTCTTCTTCTTCTCCTTGCTTCTTGCACCTTGTTGCTTTGTTGGGGGATCTTTCCAGCACTGTTCGCACGACACAGCAGTTTCGGAAGATAAAATTTGGATCCAATTGTTTTTCATGTCGGTAACCTCCTGATTGCTGTAGTGGCGGCAGACACACACCTGTGTTACATGAACAGACAGTACACCGAAGTATTGTGAGCCATCCATCCTCTATTGGTCCAACAGCTAATAGCCTCGTTTATTACTATCTAAAGACAATTAATGCCAATACTGCCTTCATTTATATGATTCCACAAGCCTATATTTCAATGCGATTATCTCCTAGTTTCCACGCTCAGTCTCATAACAACGACAATTTGCTGCCTAAAAATTTTCACTCATAATGACATTCTACAGGAACCACCAGTAACAGTATAAACATATTCTACGCAGACCTAAGCAGCCACACTCATAAAAGGAAAAATGAGCATTCATCATTAACTAATGACAGTTTCCTACTCCCTCCCTCCCAAAATATAGCAACTTTTAGGACGGAGGTAGTACTACATTTTACCACCTACACATTCTAGTGCACTTCAACTCATAAATGAATTAACATTTCATAATTTGTGAAGTTTCATAAATGAATTAACAACTTTATGCCACCACCTCTGTGTGAACAGCCTATTGAGCTGCTGATTTTTTATCGTACACTAGCCAAAAAATGTGCTTTGCTACAGACTAAAATAATTTATACATGTGCCAATATTGCTTGGAACAAATTATTGTGAGATTTTTGGGACAATTCTGTCCCAATAGATGTCCTTGCATAATAATTTGTATTTTAGAGATGAAATAAGATAGAATCATATGTAGTAGGATTATTTTGTAATATTAAAACACAAGAAGAGGTAGTTGGTAAAAACATAAAAAAAATACTTTGTACAATAGATATGGCAGCCAACTTGATCACAAGGGTGGGTTTTTAAAAAAAGTTCTACCATAAGTGGATCATGGGTTACAAAAATGTGTTTCAGTGCAGTATTAACAGGCCATATACAGATTAAATAAGTCAAATTTACCAAATGGAGTGTGGAGAAAATGTCAAAATTCGCAACAAAGCAAACAGCGCAAACTGATTTTAAGGACTGACAAATCAAATAAAGGTACAGTACCTTGACCAGGAGGTTTACACATTCCATATTACCAGCACTTTTAGCAGCATCGAGAGGTGTCTCGCCATCTACCACCTTGTTAAACTGGTGAGAAATATTAGGCATATTAGTTCATATTACTGCAAATAATGATACTTAAGGGACATAAGATAAACAAAAGATGAAAAGATAAAAACGTATAGAAGAATGCTGCATCAAAATTGCAATGATTGAATAGCTTTTATTTGCATTACAAAAATAAATAAGCATACTACAACATACAGTTACAGAATATATTGAGGCTAGCCATTGTTTTGTTCAAATCTTAACAAGTATATTGTTTTCAATTCAAGATGGAGCTTAAAAGGAGCACAAATAATGCTAGTGGATAAAATGATAAACAATCATGGCAAATAAGTAAGAAGCCAATTGCCCAAGTTATTGATTACATGAAATCAACATTTCTGAAACCTGAACTCCTGAAGTGACAATACTCCATACTGAGCACAAGTATTAATGATTTCAACTACGAAAATAGGTACCAAGTAACCCAACTACAATAACTAAA
Source organism: Oryza officinalis (assembly GCA_008326285.1). NCBI lineage: Eukaryota > Viridiplantae > Streptophyta > Magnoliopsida > Poales > Poaceae > Oryza > Oryza officinalis. The sequence goes on along the minus strand of BDMV01000002.1, from coordinate 8,776,339 downwards.
ATGGAACATGCCAATAAGGAGATAAAAATTGGCGCAGAAAGCAAATGTTTGAAAACATATGTTTTTACTTGTCCAAAGGACAAGTTAAGGCACAAATGGCATGCTGTAAAACTTACATCTGCACCGTGGTCCAATAAAATCTTCATAACACCATCTCGCCCATTAGCAGCAGCAACATGAAGTGGTGTCCCAAAGCAACCTACTGGGTCCACAGAAGCTCCTTTTGCAAGCAATTGCTGTACCATCCCACAATCACCTGAAAATAAACAAGAAAAGCCACTCATTATAAAGAGTTTTCATCTCTGTTTCTCAAAAGCCAGTTGGACCTCCTTTTGTATTGAACATATTCCAAAGAAGTTCCAGTACATAGAAAACATTCCATAAGGCGAAGATCTAAAGTTGGTCAGAGAAACTATAGAATTGATACCATTGAAAATTAAAAATCGAGTGATGTGTGGGCATACATTTCAAGGGATAATGGAAATCCCCAAAAATACATAAAGGAAGTGGCATAGCAAATGCATGCTTAGCAGTTTTTATCCATAGGCAAATGATGAAATTAGTGTCCAAAAGAACGTTTAGAAGATATCCACCTTAAATGCACACTGGCACATTTTAGGGAGTTCCAATTATAATTAAGCATATTATGACTATCAGATTTGAATAAAACTCAGTTTGACATTAGCTAAGGCCTGACGGGGGAAAAGAAAAGGAGAGAACAAGTGCAGATAGATCCTAGTAAGACAGCAAACCACATAATCTACTCTAAATAAAAAAAAGGACAAGATTCAAGAAAAAGTGAAACCAGTGTATGAAAATCAGAGAAGTGTTTATAGCGGGGCACCTAAACTAGCGGTGCAATGTAGAGGGGTAGACCCATCAGGCCTGGCTTTGTTTACATCAGCACCATGATATAGAAGATAATTGGCAATGCTTATATGATTGTAAAGAATTGCAGCCATCAGAGGAGTTGAACCTGTCAAGCACACAGAAAACCTTATTGAAGCAAAGCAGCTTTGTATTACCTTAAGAGAAATGATAGCAGTCTCTGTTTTTCTATCAAATATATTTCCATGAAAAGTTTCATAATGGTGACATCATTTTCAGAGAGGATATGGCATCTAAAAGTTGCTTATCAAGACCTCCAGATAATAAAGTATGGAAAAAAGGAAATTGAGGTATCTTTTGAAGTAGAATGTCTGAGTGTATGGGATAACATTGGGCAGCCAATTTCATATTATGTGTTATGACCATGGGAACATAACAGAATAACAACGAAGCCGTTAATTTTACAAGCTAGGTTAGATTGATGCCTATTAAACATTGCTTCACAGTGTCATATATGCATATCTTATCAAGCACAAGACAATCTGAGTACCACCTACCCCATTAAGTCATCACTGAGACACATTGATCAACAAAACAAGATACTCAAGACGCTAGTGCCCCGACCAATGTTTTTTAGAAGAAAAAAAAGGCACATTACAGATTATTTTTTTACGCAAACACATTATAGATTATTAAAAAATGGTGGTGTTTTTTATACAGCTGCAAAGGATTAATAAGAAGTAGAGTACGTGCACGTGATCATTCATAACCGTGCAAACGATGGTTTTGTATCGGGTGAGAGATGGACCTCCCTGGTCAGCGTCATCCACGTCCAGCCGCAGCTCTTCGATGAGGTAGCGGCACACCTCCAGCCTCCCATGGCTGGCAGCGATGTGCAGCGCCCCCATCCCGCTCCACGATTCGATATCCTGCGCCATCGCCGCCTGCACTACCTCGCGGAGTCGCCCCCTCCCCCCATCCAGCAAAGTCGCCATCACTGCAACGGCTCGGGATCCTCCCCAAAAAAATCAGAGCACACCCAAGCACCCAAAATTAAAGCGCACAACGCGGCAGAAATCAAGGCCGCAGGAGGACGCGCGCATGAGCAGAGAAGCGTACACTGGAAGAGTTCGAGGTCTCCGTTTTCAGCCGCCTTGAAGAGCTGGTACTGGTACTGCGTCAATTCGTCGGCTGCACGCGGCGAGGAGGAGCGGAGTTAGCAGAGATTGGAGGGTGGGGTTAGGGGTTGGCTGCCTGCAACCGGGAGCCCGGGATCCGGAGGGAGGGGGCGGGGAAGGCGCTTACCGTCCGTGTCGTTGAAGGAAGCTGAAGCCATGGCGGCGGCAAGCTGGCTGGTAGGGGAGAGCGTAGGGGCGAGTAGGGTTTTGGGGGCGGAGGAGAGGAGGAGGGTTTGGGGTGAAAGAGAGAAGGGGAGAGGAGGGGAGTTGGTTCCTCGAAAATTGAAATCACCCAAATTGAAGAGGGGAAGAAGGAAGCGGACGAGGCGTACGCGCGAAGCCAAGGAGGAGTGGGTGGGCACGGGCGCAGCAGAAGCAAAGTCACTGGCATGTGGGCCTAGAGCAACTGAGCAAGGGCGGCGCAAGAACATGTCGGTTCCGGGCGCAGCGCATCAGAACAATTTTAGCCTGTGACATTGGATGTTTGGGATGTTTGAATGTTAATTAAGAGTATTAAATATAGACCAATAATAAAACTAATTGCATAAATGAGAGCTAATTCGCGAGATAAATTTTTTAAGCCTAATTAATTCATAAGTAGCACATGTTTACTGTAGCATCACATAGCATCACATGGATTAATTAGGCTCAATAAATTCGTCTCATGAATTAGTTCAGAATTATGAAATGGGTTTTGTCCGTAGTCTACGTTTAATACTTCTAATTAGTGTACAAATATTCGATGTGACAGGGGCTAAAATATTTTAACCCCATCCAAACAACCCCTTAATAGACTGCTTATGAGTACATCATTAGTCTATTTAATAGACTATACTCTTATACAGTATTTTCATATAAATATATATTACATCGTTAATGCTTGGTTCATCTCTCATACACACGTAATATGTTAAAGTTCGTACTGCAGCTGACTATGAGTCTGTAACCCGTTTTCCTTCTCTATCATTTTCTATCTCCTTCACATATGTTATCTTTATATCTTGCTATTGTATTTGCTCTCAGGCTGTGTTCTTTACTTGAAGTTGGGAACTAATCCCTCGCGCATGTAAAGCAAATTGACGCATTAGCGCATGATTAATTAAGTATTACCTTTTTAAAAAATAGATTAATATGAATTTTTAAAGCAACTTTTATATAGAATTTTTTTGCAAAAAAACACATCGTTTAGTGATTTAAAAAACATGTACACGAAAAACGAGGAAGATGGGTTGTGAACTTCCACCAAAGAATCAGCCTCAGGCTACGTTCGGCAGCTGTGGTTGGAAACAAATCCCTCCTGCACGTAAAACGAAGCGGTTCATTAGCGCGTGATTAATTAAATATTAGCTAACTTTTTTGAAAGATGAGTCAATATGATTTTTTAAAGCAACTTTCATATAAAAAATTTTTACAAAAAAATACACCGTTTAACAGTTTGAAAAGCGTGCACGTGAAAATCAACGGGAGTGAGTTGGAAAACTCAAGTGCCGAATTCAGCCAGTCCACTTCGCTTAGCTCAAAATGGTTGGGAACCCCTTTCCTCCGCAAGAAAAACGGAGCGATGGATTAACACATAATTAATTAAGTATTAGCTTAAAAACTTAAAAATAAATTAATATTATTTTTTAAAATAATTTTTTATAGATTTTTTTAAAAAAATACTGTTTAGTAGTTTGTAAAACATATGCGCACGATAAATGAGGGATTGGAGGTTGAAAACCTTGAGTTACCTAAATCTGTCACAGACTGCTGCTCAATAGTCGAGTAGTTAGTAATAATGCACACACGTTTTTTAAACGGTTAATTGGATCATGTCATTACAATTTAAAAAAATTATCATTTTTATCGGTCAAATCGGCTAAATGCCGTTGTACTCTTCTAAAATTAGAACCATACAACTCCGTCGTGATTTCTATCGACACTTCAGCGCCCCTTCTTCCTTCATCCCCATCCTCTTTTCTCTCGCGTAGTCCCTTGTTCATCTTTTCCTCATCGGCGATGGGCATGGCCACCGCTCGCCTCTCCCTCTCCTTCCGCTCCCTTGTGCGCCTCTCCCGCCTTGCCGCAGGACCTCCACGATACCCTCAACGATAGTGCATGTTTGGAGCTCCCTGGCCTCACCATGTTGGTACACCCTACTACCTCCGACGAGCGAGGCAAAGGAGGCACGGAGCGGCGATGACGTGGAATTGGGGCGCCGGAGAGAGAGAGCGCTTTGAGGTGTCACGACTTTCTCTGCCTACCCACACCGGGCACCGGTCCCCGCTGCCCAGCTCCAACGAGCAAGGGGCTTGGTCTCTAGTCTGCAACATTAGGAGTGCCAGAGAGAGAGAACAACCAAGTGAGCAGGGGTCACGCCGGGTGGGGTTAGATTCGGAGGCGGCAATGGCGACGGTACGAGCTCAGCACGAGGTCGCCGGTGCAGTAGTGGGGAGCTAAGAGCGCCGGTAGGTCGGTGGCTCGGTCGTTGCTCGTGGCCTGTGGGCTGACGATGGTGTTAATAGAAAACATTTTTTTTACAAGAAACTGTAGGAGAATCTCCTACTGTGTTAATATATTAAATATATAAATATTACATATATTAAATATATAAATATTACATAATATTTACAAGGAGTGTTAAAAAATAGTGTCAAGCCAAAATTGCCAAGAGGGTTTGTCTACTTCATTTCCTCTGTGCATATGCAAAGCAAAGTCGATCTTAAAATTCTTTTTCCACGGAAGGAAATAAACTGGGATATCTTGAAAGATGTGTGCATTTCTTTGATCCCAAATATTCCAACACGCAATGCCTACTACTTCCACGAAAAAATATTTCCCAAAGCTCAGCTTGGTAGATTGAACCATATTCATGAATTCCATCTGCATGTCCCATTGTATGTTCATATAGTTCCAACAAAGTTGAGCAAACTGGCATGAGAAGAAAAGGTGGACCATGTCTTCAAGATGATTAGTTGCGCACATTGCACACTATGTCCCATCCTGCAAAGTGAAATTCTATTGTTGTAGCGTATACCTGGTATTGAGCCGATCCATTAAAAGAAGCCAAAGGAAAACTATTTATTTTCATGGTACATTTACTCTTCCAAAACGAATTATCACAGGGGGTGGTTGATGGTGAGCGAAGAAGAGAGCATAGACTTTTTTGGACTGAAAATTATCCGAACCCCAAGAATAAGACCAGACATCATTTTGCTGTGACCAAGGGATGTCTTCCAGTTTCATTGACAATTGTTGAGATTGCTGCATGCCTTGGGGTGGTACTGGGATATGAAAGATCTAGGTGAAGCGTTGATTCTTGAAGGTTAAAACCGAGATGTCCTCATTGACAAAGTAGGAGAAAAGAAGGGGGTGTGCCAGTTCCATGATTTCATCACACCATTGATCTTTCCAAAGTAGTGCAGTATCTCCTTTGTTTATATTTACAAAAGAGATTGTCCTTAAGAGAGGTATTAATCGAAAGATGTCTTTTCACCAGAAGGAACCTTTCTCTTGGAGGGCATGTGGTGGAAGAGCATGATTAGCATAGTATTTGTTCCATAACAATCTGACCTAAGAGATATTTCTTTTGTTGTAGAATTTATCGAGGTGTTTCATGAATAGGGCAATGTTATGATATTCTAGGTTAATGATGCCTAAACCTACTTTGTTTTTTGGTTTGCGAACTCTGTCCCAAGAAGCCAGAGATTATGGTCTAACTTGAATGTCAGTCGTTTTCCTCCAGAAGCAATGTCTCCTTGCTCTATCTATATGCTCTATAGCTTTTGGGGGGAGTTTGAGCGTGCACATATAAAAAGCAGGGAGGGAAGTGAGGACAATATTAAACAGAGTGAGTCGTCCATAATTCAAGAACATGGTGATTGATGGTAGTCTTCTCTCAACTCTATCAATCAGGGGTGCAAACTCAATAATTTTTGGCTTTGTTGTTCCAATAGGGGGACCTAAGTAAGTGAATGGCAAAGATCCAATTTTGCAGCCAAAAGTTCCAGCCAAGATTTCTATCTTTTCTTCATTGACATGGATTGGAATTATGCAGGATTTGTGGTAGTTTATTTTTCAGACCAGTGGATTGTGCAAAAGATTGAAGAATGCCTGAGGCAAAATAATTCCTTTTGACAAGCTTTCATGATGATAAGAGTGTCATCTGCATATTATAGAATTGGGAACTTTCCTTCCGTTTGCGGGATTGGTAGAGAAAGAATTCCATCAGAGTGTGCTTTGTTTACCATGGGCTGCAAGAGATCAACAGTTAATAAAAAAAAGTGGAGAGATAGGATCTCCCTGTTTTACTTCTCTTTTACATTTCAAAGTTGTTCCAGGAACTTCATTGAGGATAGCTGTTGATGAGGTAGTGAGTATATTTTTGATCCAACTGATCCAAACATCATCAAAACCTTTTGCTTCCATCATTGCCAAAATAGCATGTGCTCAATCGATATAAAACATGACGGAGTGGCATGGTTCTAATTTTAAAAGAGTATAGTGGCATTTACCTAGTTTTCACGAATAATAATGGTATTTTTTCAAATCGACAAATTTGTAACGACGTAAATCCAATTAACCCTTTTTAAACTAGTGCCATACCTGTGCGTTGTAACATGATTGAAATTACGGGAATACTAGGGACCAGTATATACAGTCTGACCCTAACAATCAACATGGGATCCTCTCCCTTCCTTGCGCAAGGTGGATGCGGGAGACGAGCTCGTAGGGCATGCGGCTGAAAGTTCATCAATTGGCTCAATACCAACCGAACGTGCCTTGAGTGTCGTAGATATCGCGCTGAGTTGAATGAATAAACGTTTCCTGCAATTATAAAAGCCTGTGAAAATTAGAACTGAGCGAGCAATCTAGTATCACGGTGGACAGTTCAACAACACATAGTGTCAAACAATCTGACAGCAACGGACAAACTGGTCAAACACACGGTGTCAAACAAACAAATAGTTAAATATCTTCTAAGCGAACATGAACTTGCCTATTAGACTATAGACGGAATAGTCCGATACCGAAACGGGCAGACTGACCGCCGTGAGATAATTTGACTCTACATAGATTATGATACCTATGATAAGATATAACTCTTTGTATGTTAATTTTATATTAGAACTAAGAGGTGATCAATACTATATAATAAGATATATTTGATTCGTCCAAAAAATTAACATAGATAATATCTGATATCATTATAATATGTAAGAATAATACATGAGGCCGTGACTACTAGTCCTACCGAAGCAGTACCGCGCCGCGCCCCTTTTGCTCCCCTGCTCCTGTGCTGTCCTGTCCTGTCCACTCCTCATCTGCCACTAGGGCCTTGTTTAGTTCCCAAGTTTTTTTTCAAACTTCCAACTTTTCCATCACATCAACCTATCATACACACACAACCTTTCAATCACATCATTTCAATTTTACAACCAAACTTCCAAAAACAACCTAACTAAACAAAGCGTAGGTTCTCGTCTCTTCCTCTCCATTTCCACTAGCGTGATCCCCGCTTTGCCTTCCCGCCTCCTAAAAACCCCACTGCCATGGCGCCGCCTCTCGCGTGCAGTGAGCAGCCCTAAACCCTAGCTCCCAAAGCTTCACATAGCCGCGGGCTAATTGTTCCTCCTCCTCCCTGCAGGCCCCGGCGCGACGCAGCGGCTGCTCCTCCATGCGGCCGCCGACGGTGACCTCCGCCTCTTCAAGGGTGCGTGCGGCTCGATCGGCGCGCTCCGCCGACCCCGATCCTCCACTGCCTTTTAGTTCCCATTTTGGTTGCTCGATCGGGAGCTGATTTTGAGTTGAGGAATTTNCATTGATTGATTCGCAGGGATGGCTAGTAGGCTGGACGGCGGGGAAGGACGCCTCAAGGAGGCGGTGGAGGCCATGAAGGACTGCGGCGCTGGGGCTCTGCACCAAGCCGCCGGCAACGGGAGAATCGCGATGTGCGCGTACCTTGTCGAGGAGCTCCAGGTGGACATCAACGCCAGTCAGGTAATCTCTTCGGCTCCTCACGTTTAGCGAAAGCGACTACAAGATTTTTTTTACAGGTTGAGGAATTTGAGATCTATGGCATTTGTGGTATTGTGGGATGTGGTAACTTTGCAACACTCGAGCCGCACGGTGGGTGAGTTTGTTGGATGTGCGTTTCTTTGATGTGTTTAATTCATCCGACAGAGTTACTTGTACTGTTATAGTCATAATGCAACTGGGCAAGGTAATTAATTTGAGCAAATAATTTCTGAAATGGTTTGCTTAAGTTGAGCAAGTAATTCCTTGATTCTGGTGAATAATCTTTTAAACATCTTCTACTGTATTGCATAATCTGGATATATTTCAGGCCATATCTGGTTGTCCTTTGTGCTAGTTCTTTTCATTTAGGTTTAGTTGTTGCATCATTGTGCTTATTATTATTTTTTAAGTTGCCGTGGAAAAACTTATATTTGTTATGCCTTGTTTTATAGATTAATTAAGGTTAGACGATATGTTATTTAATTGTTATGTTTCTTTCTCAATTGTTCCAAATTTTTGGGATGCAATAATATTATCGTTTGTAACACTGTTTAAAAGAAAATAAGTTTGCCAAACACCAAAATATCTAAAAGCTATTATACCAAACATGATTATCATAAGTCACCCCAATACCAAACAGAGCCTTATTATTTTAATTTTGTTCCTTTGGTGCTTATCAAACTGAAATCAACAGTATGCACTTCATTTATCACGTTGTCAACAAACCTTCTATCTTATACTTTCACAATGCAATCCGGAAAAGTGATCAGTGTGGATGGATCTCTTTTGTTTGTTACAAGAAACCCTGATTTGTTTTTTCAATGATTCCAGTAGGTGCTACGCCACTGGTTTATGCAGTTCTGGGTGGGATTGTGGATACCGTGAGTTATCTTCTTGATCATGGTGCAAATCCTGATAAGCCCAACGGACAAGGGCGTGCTCCTCTCCATTTAGCAGTTGAACAAGGTCCCTTTCAATGCATATGGTCCCTTATTTTATGCATGCATGGTTGCACACTGTTGTTTTTTTATATTATTTGTTTCTAGTTTGGAGAACTGCAAATAATGAAAGTTGCAAAAGTTTGTGGGTAAAATTATAAATTTGGAATAGGAAATGACCCATGTAATATTGTTATCAATGGTTATGCTAATTATTATGCAACTAATGTCACTGCCACTAGTGTTTTAGCACTCTAGTTCTAACTTCTAATCTTTTGTGGCCCTTTTGCATTTCTCCATCTTCTTCTTTTAGCATGTGATGCCATCATTTCCTTTCCTAATCCCTTTTCCCCTTGTTGCTAATTTGTTATAGCAAGCCAAAGAAAAGGGAATAAGAGAATTGGGATAGACTAGAGAGTGTAGGTCCATTGAAGTTGGTATCCTTTGTTTGTTAAATGATCACATATCCTTCACAAGTACTCCCTCCATTTCATAATATAAGGCACAACTAGTTTTTTGAGATGTTTCATAATATAGGTGTGCATGAATGCATGCCATTAACTAGCACTTCTTTCCCACTAAATTATTATTTTTAAAATCCTTCATCCTTAAGATCTTTAATTCTATTGGGTGTATGCATCATATTTATTAGGGTGATCCAAACTATGAGGTGATAATAATTATTTCTTGGTCTTTGGGTTAAGGGTGGTTGAGCCTTATATTTTGGAATGGAGGGAGTACCTGTTTAGCATTTCTTTTACACAATTGTGTTCTATACGATGAGCATAATGATATGTACTAGGTATGTTAGAATAGGGGAGTTTTTTTTCAAATGGCAGCGATATACATGTAATCAAAGAGTGACTATTACATGGATGAGGTGGCAGCTACAAGTTGCCTGCTAACTGTCTTTCATTGTTGTCAACTCTAAATCTTTGACACAATTTTTATTGTTACATACATTTTACTAGTTTGGTAGGGAACATATGCATGTCATCGGAGAATAACTATACTATTAGTTTGCTGGAGCTAAACAATAATGTACTTAACAACTTAACTAATACTAATTACTGCATTGAGGAGATAGTTGATGGGTGACTATTACAAATTTGGGGACATAACTGCTTCTATCAGTCTTCTTCTGTTAATGCAATGATATGCAACTCTCTTGTGTATTCGAGAAAAAAAAACTGCTTCTATCAGTATTATAACTGTTGGCTCTCATCATTAGTTGTCAAAATATGTGAGCACGGGCCCATTTGTTATTCTCCTGGTATAAATGATATCAATTAGAACAAGATGTAAACTGGACATTAGATGAAAAGGCATTGTCTCTAGTATAGGTAATAAAGTCAACTAGATTTCACCAGTAAAACTGTTGCAGTGACAAATAGCTTGCTGTATATTCTGCTCTGTTACGCACTTACAATAATGCATGATAGTGACCTATTTCATACACAATACTTCTAATTCAGGAAATTGCGAGATATTAAAGGTCTTACTGGTGAAAGGAGCTCATGCTGATTTGTCTTCTGACTGTGGGACGCCACTGCATGTTGCAGCCATGAAAAGTCATGATGGCTGTATGAAGATTTTATTGGACCACCATGCAGATGTAAGCTTTCTTATATGATTTTCTTCCCTTGCTTGCTGCTTACATTAGAAAGATTCATTATTTGATCTGGCAGAAAATGTCTATTGCTGTCGAATGACATACGTGATCCCTTTCTTACCCTGAAAAGAATACCGGCCATGAAAAAGTGCGGGTCATTTGGATGGAATGAGTATTTTCAAACCCAAACAAAATAATTGTTAAAGTGATTTAATTGTAAATATGGATAAATTGAAAAAGAAAACTGTTCATAGTGCAATGTCAAGGTCATTGAGACTACATGAGGTAAACTGGTCCATAGCATTGAGGTCTTTATTAATGTTTATGACTCCCCTGTCCTCCATCTGATGAATGCAAACTTGCTTAATAGTGATTGGTTGCATAAAGGAATTGAGATGTTGGAAGACGGGAAAATGGATTTCACCCTAACAATGGAAACAGAGGAAAAACAACTTTGGTGGGGTTACCTGAGTGTGAAGTGAAACATTTCTTGACTTGCCACCACAGTTACAAAATCCAGGTCGGACCAGCAATGTGACCAAAAAAACTGGACCAAGAGCTTCGGTGTAGAAATCTTGTGTGTAGGCCCCACTTCCACTTGTCAGTCGGTGTGGCATTGGTGAAGGTGCCATGTGACATGGCGCATCGGATTTTGGATCGGCATTGGTACATTCAGCAAGTTTATGGGTCTAAAGATGCAGTTTTCAAGTTTATGGATCTAGATGACACCCATGTACAAGTTTAAGGACCACCAGTGTATTTTACTCTAATCTTTATGTTCAGTAAAAAAAGTAAATCCTTACTGTGCTAATTAATGTTAGCTCACCAACAGTGTGCATATGGTTGCTTTTGCATTACCTATATATATCTGTAAATTTATTTATGATTTTGGCGACATGGTTTTTATTTGATATTCTGATTGTACCTCTTTCTTTGTCTGCAAAACATCTGCCAACATATGTCATGTCTGCGTACTAATTTTTCTTAATTATCTTATAGTGTAATAAGGTGTTTTCCACATTTTATACACCCCTCATCGCGGCGCTTATGGTTCGCTCATTGAAATGTGTGAAGCTTCTGATTAAGGTGATATACTGTGCTCTTTACATCCAAACTGAAAATTACATTATCGAACTCTTTAGGAGGCAATACTTTGGTGGATACTTAATTTTTCATATTGTATAAATTATGACATGCTTATTTAGGGAAGGTATCTGCAATAACTTTTTGTTAGGTTGGTGCTGATAGTAAGGGTGTTGGTACTTTTACCCCCTTAATAGCTGCTGCAACTGAAGGCTTAACTGATTTCTATAAGTGCTTACTGGAGGCTGGTGCTGATCCTAATGTGCCTGATGAAGTAACTCTCTTTTCCTTTCTGCACCACATTTTCTTTACTCTATTGGATGGTTGGTTTCACTCGTGGAAATTTATATTGTTGATATTCATACTTCTATATGATGGTCTATTTTGTGATCTCATAGTATGTCCAATGCCCTATTGATAGTTATCTAGTTTGTTTTTTTTAACACAATACACTGTTCCTCACATTCTTTTTTCCATCTTAAAGAAACTCATTAATCCAGGTTTTCTGTTATGATTTAAGAATAATTTGTTAATTTTATTTCTGAATTCAAACTACCCTACTTGCTCCATGGAAATGCACATGCATATAATTTCTAGGTACACAATTGAGCAATTATACTTGGATTGGTTTCAGATTGTAGTACACATTTATTAGATGGTTTATATTGATTGACAAGCTGAATTTATGCATGCAACATTTTTTTAACATATAATTGATAGTTCTCAGGGGAACTTCACATGGTGGTTTTTACCAAACAGTTGATTTCATGTAGGCAATCTCTAAGCTAAACTATAAAATAAGGCTGCACTAATATATCAAAAGTTCCAACGTCAGCCTCACAAGTAGCATGTTGTCTATTATGATATGGTTGAAACTCCGTGGCATGGTGTAGGTTTACAATGTCAATTTGATTGCAATTTGTTTGCTTATTCTTGAGAGTCTTTGTTTTGTATGTATTCCATGTGCTGTAATGTTTTATTGTTCTGTGATATAAATCTTATAACTTTTCAGAAAAGATATTTTCTTTTGAAGTCATACATGGACTTATTGGATTTTTTGTAGATCTATGCGCTGGTTTTTGTGCATTCGCCAGAAAATTTTTAATGTAATTGGCACTCATTTTGCTTGGCTGCACAGATGATATTATATTGCAAATTAGCTATTGCGGTAAACAATACCAACAGTTAATTTTGGCATTGCAAATGCTTAATATTTGTTAATTTTGAGCTTTAGATAACTCGGAATCCGCTTAGATAATTTTGAATGTCATTCAGCGTTTTAGTGATGTGATAAACAAATATTTCTTTCTCATCTTGTTCAGTTAGTCAGATATTTATATGCTTATAGCTGCACAGTAAGATGTTGTAGCATTAAAGGGTGCATCTCACTTGTTTGTGCTGCCACAGTACATGCATTGCACGTTTATACCTTTCTGCACTTATGTTAATATCTCGCCCTAGTAAACTGTCCTGTTCTATTTTGAGACAGTTTGGGCGGCTTCCCATAGAAATTGCTGCACTTCAGAACAGACGGAAAGATGTGGAGATCCTACTTCCAATAACTTCTCTTATTCCATCTGTGTATGATTGGAGTGTTGATGGGATAATCACTTTGTAAACAAAAATGTGCAGTTATGAATTAGGTCATCATTGTAATGTTTAATATGGCTACCTAAAAACCTTGCATTTGCTGTGGATAATAAAATGAAATCCTACATATCCTAGTACTGTTTAGTATAATGTGATTTTACATCAAACATATGCCCATCTATTATTTTCAAGACTGATGGTGTTTACACTTGCTGATTTAAAAATTTACTATTTTTGGAGGAACTGTAAACTTTACTCACATGCAACATGTATATACTATAATATATCTGGTCATCTTGGACATTTTCATATTATATTGTAATTACAAGACCAAATAATTAAAAAAATAGCATATGGATTATGGAAAGTTTGGTTTGCAATTTTGCCTAAGGAAGCAATGTGGAGGTGGTGGGTGGCAGATTCACTATAGGATACTGCCTAGTAGTATTAAGATTGGCTAATTTGCACTAGAGCATTTTTTGTATACAAATTCTTAAGATACATCATCACCCTGACTCAAGGTCTGATAGGGGCAACAAAATTATAGAAAAATAAACCAATTATCCATATGATTTGTCTCTTGGTATGCTGCTTGAAGTTTCAATTACTAACTACTTGAAGTGTTGCCTTTTATTCTCTCTTTTTGCCTTTCAAGTATGACTGTGCAACCAAAGTGAACTTGTCAGATCAATATAATTGGTGAAGATTTGGGATGTGTGCTCCATTGAGGTGGATTTGAGATTTTTGTTTTCCATTCCGTTGTCTCACTATCATGTGACCCAACCCATAGGCTGTTCCTTAAAATCCCCTCCCCCTCCCCTACCCCTTCTTTTTTTTAAAAAAAAAGTTCTCTTCTTGTCTATGAAAAGTAAATTTAAATATCCATATGCAGACAATGCAGTCCTTCACAAAAGATTCTTTGTTTGCATAGATCCATTCAAATATCTTTTAAAGTGAAGGGGATGGATGTAGATCTCACCATCATCAACAAGTCATTCTAAAGAAGATAGTATTAATAACTACTCCCTTCGTTTCATATTATAGGTCGTTTGACTTTTTTCTAGTCAAATTTTTTTAAGTCTGATCAAGTTTATAGAAAAATATAGTAGTATTTTCGACACAAAACAAACATATTATCAAAATATATTCAATATTAGATTTAATAAAACTAATTTGATATTTTAGATGTTGCTAGATTTTTCTATAAATTTGATCAAACTTGACAAAGTTTGACTAGAAAAAAAGTCACAACGACTTATAATATGAAACGGAGGGAGTAGAAATTAAGACAATATGAATGTATATTCAAAATATGAATCTAGTGGACACTGGACACTGGTCCAACATTTCTACCACTAAACCTATATATTGTTGAACTACTGTATTTGTTGTTCACACTTTACAAAGATTGAATCTCGGAATGTAAGATGACCTAAAAATCTGCGTATTGACTAGCTCTTTGTAACTTCCTTCACGTGCTTGTCCTCAACTAGTATCATCTGCTTCTTTTTATAATTTCAGGATGACCCCATGTACAAAATAAGGCCAGCTGATCTAAGTTAGAAGGAAGTAGGGTATACAAGAGAGAGGACTATCTTACTGCCACAAAACTCTACACTATGGTATGTGTTTCACCCTATTCTATTACCAAACTCTCGTGTAGTGTGTGAACTCCAGATTTGATCAACTGCCAGTCTCTAGCAAGAATTCAAATTGTAGTGTAATTCATGTTTTTAATCGATTCCTTTGCTGCTTTAATTTTCAATTTTCTTGGGCTTTTTACATTTGTGTTATACTCCCTCTATCCCAAAATATAATCATTTCTGTGAGTTTTAGCAAAAATCAAGGTTGAGGTGAGAAATGGTTTTGATTGCTTGAGATGAGGATAGGTGGAGAAATCAAATGCGACATGATAGCGATTGGTTGAGAACTTGAGATGAGGAAGTAGGTGAAGTTGCTATATTTGGGACGGAGGGAGTAAACTACATGCTAGTTTCCTCATTGTGATAATGAGCCAATGCAAATGTTGCTATCATTTTTCTCTATTTGGCATTCCTGGCAACTCTTTGTTATAAAATATCTAATAGGTATATTTTTAACTTGTGTTTGTGTTTTGCTATTAAGATAATCTAATATGATTTTGCCTTTGTATATTTGCTATGCCCCAATGTCGATTTGCTGGAGAACTTCAGTTGTAATGATGTCGCACCACTGTACATCTGTTATAAAACCACTTCAACAGGCATATCACTCTGTTGGATTGGATTCAAGTAATTGTTGGTATGTTTTTTTCTCTTCTGTTAGGCGATGAATCTTGACCCTGAAGATGGAACCTTGTACTCGAATAGGAGCATTTGCTGGCTTAAGATGGGTGAAGGAATGAAATCTTTGACAGATGCTCACCTCTGCAGGATGCTGTGTCCCGATTGGCCAAAGGCCTGCTACAGGGAAGGGGCTGCTCACATGTTCTTGAAGGTGAGATGTAATATTTATTTTTACTTCCAAGCTGATATTTTGCTCAGGAAAAATCAATTTTTATATGCAACAATTATTTTGTTTTCAGGACTATGATAAGGCTTGTGATGCATTTCTTGATGGTCTCAAATTGGACCCAGGGAATATAGAGATTGAAAATGGGCTACGGTAACCTATTTATCTCTGTCCATGTGAAACCTTTGCAAATAAGCCTGTAGATACATATGATATATGTGCTGACTTTTCCTGATGAATGTAATCAGATAAAATCTTGTAAAACCTGTAGATGATCGTCTCCTCTTTGTATGTACCGTATGTCTCTTCTTTGTGATGCCTGTTTACCATAGTGATTGCCTTAATCTTATTGTGCAGATCTGTCAACTTTGGGAAACTGAATCATTGTCATGAATGGACAAATTCCCCTTATTTATTAGCTATATCTGTCAATCACAATTCTCAAGTTAATGTGTCTTAAAGTATTGTCATAATTTTCTAAACATTGATAATTATTTTGAAAGCCCAACATGGCAATCCATGCATGTATTGAATATTTCAGCCAATTTATGAACAGCATCAGATCATACATTGATACAAGGAATTACACGGGTGTGGGTCTATTGTAATAGTGCAAGTGTGTAGCAATGCTACTCATGTTGTTCTCGTACTGTATGAGGACTACAATTCCGAATTGCTCAGGCATTGGTCATGTTGATCCAATATCAGAGTTCTAACCTGTTGCATGTAATGGTTGTCCCCAACTGGTAGACCTTAGTGGCTTAGTTTTGTTGTTATCATCCTTAGGTAACTTTCAGTTAAGTTGCCTATTTCATGATAGATTGCACTTTTGAAATAATGCAAGATGTATACTAGGATGAGACCTTGCTTTCCATCCCTGCTAGATTATTGATTCTGTTGGTGGCTCTATAAATCTGCATAATTTTCTCTAGCGAGCTGATAATAGCAAGCAGCATTTCCTCAGACACCTTTACTATATCAATGCCTGACATACGAACTACTTCAGCTGTATTTATTCAAGAAAGCTCTCTTGACGTAAGATTTTTTGTTTGATTGTGTTTGACACTTGACAGTTTGGACACATGCCTATAGAAGTTGCTGCATGTTGTGGTGCACAGAAAGCTGTTGAGATCCTATTTCCCGTCACTTCTCGTATTCCGCCTGTGCATGATTGGACTGTTGATGGAATCATTAGTTACGTAAAGGCACTACCTGAGGTGAAGGTATGATCTGAAAACTCCATTTTGTTAGTGGCGTGCATGCTTACCACTATCTTGGTGATATATTTCCCCTCCTATGGTTTCTATAATTCATGCCCCTGACCTGAAAGCAGTTAAACCTTCTTCTTGAAAAGAACTTACGCCCATGGCTAAGAAATTATGTTGATTGTTATTTGGTGAGTACTTAGCATTGTAATCACATTGTAATCATCTTTCTGTAAGGGTCTTAAACTCCATGTCAAACCAGTTTAGTTTGTTTTCTATGTGCTATTTATTCTGCTTTAGTTCAAGCCCCCCAACTAACTTGTGAAATCAATATCAATAGTTATATACTTTTTAACTTTCAAATCAACTTCTACAACAAAGTATATCTCCTAAACATGAGATGTAAGAAAGACCATGAATTTGAAAAAAAAAAGAAATGAAAATGATTTATTTTTGAAGGAACATAACAAAGACTCTCTGGTTTAAAGACCCCTTATTTAACACATGTTACTCCCTCCATTCTAAAATAGATGTTGTTTTGGAATTCGTTCAGTAAAACAAGGGAATCTTAAATCACTAATATATGTATAAACATCAATATTTGATATGTGAAAAATGACATTATTAGATTTACTTCCGTGTAGTTCTTAATGATTATCATGAACGTACAATTAGAAAAGTAATTGTCAAACATGTGCATTGGAGACTCTCAAAGTCCTAAACAACAAATAAACATTCGTCTATGGTATGTACACTACGCAATTTATGAACAAGCAAGTTTAGCTGAAAGAAATGTGTATTTACGTATTAACTTATATATAACCTGTAATTGAGCTGTCAGCATACGGCACGACTTTTATGGAACGTAGGCATGTTTATATGAAATTGTATTGTGCGATGGTAGTTGGATGTTGTGACCTCCTTGCGTCATCAATATCTTATATGGTTACCGTTCCTTGATCTTAATTGATGGATATAGCAATTTAAGGCAAGACTGTTCTAGAGAAGGAATAATAGTCACATGTATCATGTCTACATTGATCTCATTGAACTTGGGGGTACCTACTTTTATCATATTCAATTTCCCATCCCGTGTGGTTTGTAGTCTAGCAAATGGCAATTCGCCGTTTGGAATGGATATCAAAACATCTTGCTTTTTAGTCCTTCAGGTGTATTATTCTAATGCTTTAGTGACTTCTAAAGCTTTGCTAGTGGGTCCCCATTAGTAAGAACTATAAGGGGGAGATCACTTGTTGTCTTACAGACATGTGGACTAGAGTCATGTTCATTATTAGCAATTTAGCATTGATGAACATATGATGTCCTACTCCTAAGTTCGCCTTCACCCTGTACTAGTTTCCTATGCCTACAAATGTGTGCATTATTGTTTCTGCCTAAGCTTTTTGCCCATTTCGTTTTTGCCACTCCCAATTCCACTTTTGTTTTTCCTGTCCCACTACTGTAAGCTAAGTGGTGTGTTGGCCTATTGGGGCATGAAAGATCACCATGTTCCTTTCTCCAAGCTTGTTTTTGTCACCAGTGGTTGAGATGCCATAGCTTTGTGGTGAAAAGTCTAGTAGAATGTGTGTTAACTTTTTTAGGGTTTTTGAAAATTAGGAAAATAATATGGAAGCAAATTTTAGTTTTTATTGTTAAAACAATGCTTCAAACCTTTTTATACTCAGGATGTTACTATAAGGACTTTAATTGCACGTTCAACATTAGTTTTTATAGCCTCCTAAAATTATGACATTGAGAAATTTCCCTCCAAAATCTATGGTACCTCCATCACTGGTGGCAAAAACAAAATTTGCATTTAGGGGCAGAAACTCCTTTTTATGCCCTTGTTAGCAGAATCCAACCCTTGACTGACAATACTGTCAAAAATGCAAAATTAATTCTGCATTTTTAATGAAAAATGCAGAACTTTTTATGCCAGAATTAATTTTGCACATATTTATAGCGGTAAAAACATAATTATAAGAGTTCACTGGTTTGGTTTAAATTTGCTTGAGTATGTTTTTCTAGATATGTTCATTAGAAACATCTTGAAAGTTCCCAAGGTCTGCATGACTCACCGCTACTGTATACCAGTGGGTGCTTTGGCATGTTTGTAGAGGATACAATATGGCACAATTAGTACTGTGGAGTTGTAAATAAGTAAGACGATAAAAACAGTGAGTTGTAAACAATCACATGATTTTTCTTGTGTTGGAAACTACTTCATGAAACTATATAATATTGACTTCTTGCACTGCCTCAAGGATAAAATATAATAACTGACAGCTGAGTACTGAGTGTGGGCAACGGATAATTGTTGTAATGAACCTATATTTCATTTGATTTTTCTCAATGTTTCAGGAGGAAGATTTTTGTGAAGCTACGCTTGATATGGGAAAATTCCAAGGCCATGAAGCAGTCAAGAATAAAGATTATCTTGGTGCCACGAACATTTATACTGCATTACATCATTACACTTTCATGTTAAAATGCATCTATTTCTAATCTAACTTTCCCTTCGACATTTGAAATAGCTTCCATTGTTTTATATCTTTAAATTAAATACGGACAGTAGATTTATTATTTGAAAGTCAATATTTTCGGCCAGGTATAAATAATCAGCTAAGATGTCACTGGTCAGTTGTGTAAGGCATGCAATATTAACTGTTTGTGCTAATTGCTTATCTGTTTGTTTGTTGTAGGCTATTACTCTCAATCCTAGAGATGCATCTTTATTCTCAAATAGGAGCCTTTGCTGGCTTCACTTGGGTGAGGGGAAGAAGGCTTTGATGGATGCTGAAGCTTGCAGGATGATGCGACCAGACTGGCCAAAAGCCTGCTACCGTAAAGGAGCTGCTCTAATGTTACTGAAGGTGGGACAAAATGTTCAAATCATCTTTAGAACATTTTTTTTGTTGAGGTCTTTCAAACATTTTCTGACAGATCATTTTGTCTGTTCCAATATTTATTCTTTCAGGACTACAAAAAGGCATGCAGCTCATTTCTTGATGGTCTCAAGTTGGAGCCTGAGAATATTGAGATGAAAAATGCATTAAGGTATCCTTTGTCCCTTTGGATACACTGAGATATTGTTTGACAACCTCATTGTTCGCACTCTATTCCTTGCTGCAACTGATCTATTGCATAGAGGAGCTAAACCATAGAGATTATGAACAACGGATGAATTAAACATGCCCAAATAACACAACTACAATTCCGTGTGTCCCCTTTTTTTTTCTATGATGTGTTTATTATGCAGACATTCCTGAGCATGATAGTCCTTTAGAAAACATGCTTATCACTCTAATTGGAAATGTGCAGCGAGGCTTTGCAAGCCTTGAAGATGTCAGACAGCGTTGATATGGAACCTCTGGATTAACACAGCGTTGATATGGAACCTCTGGATTAACAACATCATGGCGTATGTAGATGGTGAACTTGTTCAGGATTATGTTAACTTTACAGTTAAAGAAGAGAGTTGTTACCTTTTTGGTTTCTAGGATATGCATCCGATGCCTTAGACAAACCATAGAGGTTTAGGTAATTTTAATTACACGTACGTTCTTTTGCTCATCAACCGTGTACAGATGAACATTAAACCTATATATCTCCCTTCACTGTAAGGACAACCGTGTACAGATGAACATTAAACCTATATATCTCCCTTCACTGTGATCCTTACGTAAATACTGTCTAAAGTTATTATTCCTTCAGTCCCAAAATATAACAAATCTTCAGCACTCATGATTTGTTTCAAAATATAGTAATTTTTTCATCAACATTTTCTTTTTAACCAATCATAACATTTTATCATTCACTTTTCTCACCTACCTTTACTTCTCAACCAATCATAACCTTTCTCCGTTTAATTTTACTTATTTTTTAATAACTATGTTCAACTCTAAAACTTCTTATATTCTGGGGCGGAGGGGCGGAGGGAGCAGTAGTTTGCTCATGAATATCCGCCCGCTCCTGTCGCCGTCGAGCAACTAATGTAAATACTGACTAAAATAGGTCTTCATGCATGCATGCAATTTTTTTTATTCGGTCAGCTAACTTGTCGAACGATTGTTATTTACCTGTCGAACAATGGTTTTTTCAATGGGTACCCTGTCAAACTTTTGTTCTTCGACAGGATATTAAATTTGTGATTTCAACCGATTAACCTATATTTTTGTAATTTTTTATTAAAATAGTATTATTTCTATAAAAAAAATTCAGATTTTCAATGGTCCGCAACTTGTTACTTTTGAGATGCTTAATGCAGGGAAATAATTAGTTTTTTTGAGGAGGAAAACTACTAGTCATTTGCCCAGCAGTATATATTTATGAATATTAACAGGATGTATAGAAGAGTTACAAAAGAGGCACAATCAGATTACAGTGGTTGTAATAATTAATTTTTTGATTGGATATAAACCTTTCATGGTAGTCTACAATTCAGTTTGCTCTTGCGCTTGCAGGCCAGTATGGAAATATTCACATGAAAAATGCATTTCGTTTTGTCATTTTTGCTTGCCTTTCCAGCACGCCTGATATAATTTTAGTCTCTGTTTCACAGTTTAAATTAAAAAAAAACATTTCATGAAGATTCGCTTGGCTAGATTCCACATCACCCTAATACGAACGTACGATGGATTGCTTACCTACGTCCCAAAATACGGAGGTACGGAGTAGTACAATACTCACCTCTATTAATTTGCTGGGCGGCTGCCAATGCAAAATCTTCTCTGCATGTAGTTAGATGCCTGAACATTCGAAAAATGTTTCTGTTTTTGTCAGATTTGGTTTGCTTTCATAGGTTTGTCTTTTATGTTTGTTTTGGCCAGTTTATTTTCTCCCACTTTGCAATTCTAATGCAATTAGTATTTTTGAAGGTAAAACCATAATTGTACATGCCGTATTTTTTCTCTTCAAAAAGATTAAACCCTCTATTCCTTTGAATCATATTAGTATAACTAAATCATGACCTCACTTGCATTTGTCCATTTGTATATGCTGAAGGTTTCTTATGCTTTGGCACCTAGTTTTGTGGAGTGATGGATGGCACCCCAAGGCACCAAATATGTTACCGAGTGTTTCTTTTAAAATGTGTGAGCACCTAAAGCCAGAAGCACATGATATCTTTCTCATGCTTGAATTAACATCCATATCATATTTTTCATCTTTTAATCTTCAAAAGTAACAATTCTTCCAGGGTCACACCTAAACAATTGAAGGATAAGTTGACGACCATCTATAAGAAGAAAATTGCTTTAATTACTTTCAGAAATAAAAAAACATAACAAGGCCACAACACACTCAATAAACACAAAATATAAACGAAATTAATATAAAGAAGACACAACACAATTGAAGAGAAAACAAAAGCTGGTCCATAAACACATTGATCTTGATCCACATCATCCTGAGCACTTAGAACTTAGCTTGGATTTGGTCTACCACTGTCTTCTCTACTTGAAAGGCCTTCGCAAGGATATCATCTGATATGGATGGCTTCGATCCAAACATTGCATTAGCTATAGTGATCTATGATCACCCCAGGGTTTTGTCTGCTCAATGTCACGATAGCAACTGCATCGGTTGTCTCATAGTTGAACTAGAAGTGGACGAGCCCCTTCGGGAAAACGAATACGTCCCCTTTGTTGATAACCTTGGTGAACAGCTTGTTCTCAGGGTTGGACGTCACGAACCCAACATAGAGCGAGCCATTAAGCACAGTGAGAATCTTGGTGGCATGGGGATGCATGTGAGGAGGGTTGAGACCGTGGGGTGCGTAGTCGATGCGGGCAAGGGAGATACCAGTGGTGTTGAGTCCGGGGACCTGTGCGACGTTGACCGCCATCAGGGCGGAACCCTGCTTGTTGGTGGTGTTTCCGGCCATGTGGAGGCCGGAGAAGAAGAAGTCCTCGGCAGCGACGTCCTTGCCGTCCTTGCAAGCGACGCCGTTGACGCGCACCGGTGAGGACTTGTCCGTGACGCACAGGTCCTGGAGATGGCTCGGATCGGAGGCGGCGATGACGACGCCATGGTCAGAGCACCATAAGGCCAGGAGAGCCGCGGCGGCAACGAGGAAGGAGGCACGAATGGCGGCCATTGCTTTGTTCGATCGATCAGCTAGGTAGCTAACAGAAACTCCCTCCATCCTAAATATAAGACACAACCACCATTAATGCAAAGACCAAAAATTTAATCATCTTCTTGCTGAATCATCTCGATGCATGCAAGTAATGTGATTGGAGGTTTTAATGGTAGAGAATTTAAAACAAAACAAATTTAGAGAAAAAAGAGATGTTAGTTAATGTATGCATGCATGCACGCCTTATATTATGAGACATGCAGAAAAATATGGTTGTGTCTTATATTTTAGTATGGATGGAATAAGTCTGTGTGATCATTGAAAATGAAGAGAAAGCCTATTTACTGGGAGGGTTAGGTAACTAGAATTAAGGCCCCATCCTTTTCTCTATACTTATATGTCAGTATCAACCGTTGTTAAATTTTAAATTTTAAAAATTTAAAATTTAACATCGAAGTTTTTTTTATCAAAGTTTATTTTTCAACATTAACATTTAAGTCACTAAAAACATATATATAAAAATTTTACCTGTAAATTATTACTTTTTACTAATACGTCGAATGACGCATAATTCGTGTTTGGCAAAACAATGGGAGTCATTGTTAGCCTCCACCCGGAGGTTATACATATCGCATTCACTTAACTGATTAAGCTAGCTAGGAAGCCAAGTCGATCTTGTTATTAATTTGCATGGCGCATGCCGTCGTAGTGCGCGAAATCGGCGCAGCCAGCGTGCATGCATCATGTGGGTATAATAGACGCGACGACGGCTAGAAGAGAATAATTAAGAGGAAACTAATCATTGCTAGCTGCTGATTGAACCGGGTCGCATGCATTTCTCGGCGCAAAGAATATCTAGTAAGTGAATGCGATAGGGACAATTACATCCATGCCTCCACTTTCAATCCCAATTGCTGTTTTGCCCTTACTTTTTAGGGTTTGCAATTTTATCCTAGCTTTTTGAAAACGAAGCAGAGTTCTACCCCCAGTTTGGATGGGCTGATTTAACGGTGTTAATTCAATGGCAAAAAGACATTTATACCCTTGGTTGTTGTTGTAGTTTTACCCCTACTTTTGTCCATAGAGATGAGATGCAGTTATACCCTTGAGATTGAAAGTGGGTGCATGAATGCAATTGTCCCAAATTATATTCACTCATCTCTATGGACAAAAGTAGGGGTAAAACTGCAACAACAACCAAGGGTATAAATGTCTTTTCGCCATTGAATTAACACCGTTAAATCAGCCCATCCAAACTGGGGGTAGAACTCTGCTTCGTTTTCAAAAAGTTAGGAAAAAATTGCAAACCCTAAAAAGTAAGGACAAAACAGCAATTAGGATTGAAAGTGGGAGCATGGATGTAATTGCCCCAATGCGATATGGTTAACCTCCAGGTGGAGGCTAACAGTACGACGCTAATTAGTTTATGTTTAATTGGAAATAGTTGGCGCACGCAATGAATGATGATGCATCGTTAATTGGAAATATGCATGCGTGACAGCAAAAAGTTAAATCAGATTCATCGTTTTTGTTCAGGTTCAGCATATACGAGAGCTTTTCCGTGTTCGCTGACTCTTTGCTGTTTGAATGTTTGTTAGAGCTACTCTCTTCGTTTCATTCATTTCATATTATAAATTAAACCGTGATTAAGTTTATAAAAAAATTAGTGAGATCTAAAATTTTAAATTAATTTCATTAAATCTAACATTAAATATGTTTTGATAATATGTTTGTTTTGGGTTGAAAATACTACTATATTTTTCATAAATTTGATCAAACTCAAAGAAATTTTATTAGAAAAAAGTCAAACGCTAATCTTTCCATTTTATATTATAAGTCAATTTGACTTTTTTCTAGTCAAACTTTTTTAGTTTTGATAAGTTCATTAAAAAAATTAGCAACATCTACAGTATACGAATTAGTTTTATTAAATATAACATTGAATATATTTTAATAATATGTTTGACTATATTTTTCTGTAAACTTGATCAAACTTAAAAAAATTTAAGTAAAAAAAAGCGACATATAATATTAAACCAAGGGAGTAGCAGTTTGCCATAGCTGCTGCAGGTTCTGGACATGTTCTCAACTGAGACGGTTGTTTGTTATAAAAGTTAGTCATCATGATTACATTGCGGTGTCTCCTTCTCTATTTAAGATAGAGCTTACGACAAAGTCCGACTCTAACTCTATCATACACCTATTCCAACTTCTAGTATGACTAGTATATTCGACATCTATTCTAACAAACTTTATTTAGAAGTATTTCCTTTTCGCAGCTTCACCATGAGCCGCCCGACAAGAGATTTCGCTATCCTTGTAACTTCTTTCTCTTGACTTCATCTGCAACTATGCTCCACCTTCTCTCATATCGTCACAGTCGTCTTGCCAAGTGAATTGAATTTATCTCCAGCTGTCACATCATAGATTCCATGAATAGCATGTTCAACTCCATTTGTCGTCTTAAATTTGACTTTATCTACTCAATGGCCAGATAACCCACGTCATCATCAAATAGATAAACCAAATTCACCAGACTATTGGAGAGAACCCTTTTCTCCTTGTCGTCTTATGAACAGAGCTAACGAATTCAACATCCACGCCTTCCTGCATTCTTGGACTGAATTTATGATAACTTGAAAAAAATTCACCGTTGTCTTGAATCACCCGAAAGAATTACCATCATAACGTTTGTTCTTCCTCTTTAGTTTTGGTCTAACTTCATATATTTTAACTCCTCGTCGAGTCCCAGATATATCTATAGATGGCCATATGGCCCGAGGCTCGACGGCCCAGCCCAAGGCACGGCAATTTGGCCCGGCCCAAGCACGGCCCGACAGCCGGGCCGTGCCTGGGCTGCTCCCTCGGCACGGTGGGCCGGCACGGTCCGGCACGAAGTTCAGGGAAGCAAAACAGACTTATTTTCAACCATATGTAAGGCACGACCCAAAGGATAGGGATACAATATAGACTTATTATATGGCACGGCCCAAAGAGCAGGAACGTAAAATAGACTTATTTTAGCTATATATATGTCATAGCCCAAAGAGAAGGGAGGCAATATAGACTTATTTCAAAAAAGGCACGATGGGCTGCCGTGCCTTCGGGCCGGCCCGACCCTTATTGGGCCATGCCTGAGCCATAGGTGGAGAACGTGGGCCGGTCCGGCCCGGCCCGGGGTGTTGGTCGGGCCGTGCCGGGCCGGCAAATCTTGGCCCAGGCACAACCGGGCCTGGGCCGTGCCGGGCCGAACGGCCCGTTTGGCCATCTATAGATATATCATTATCCGCCAGATAATTCAATATGTGGCCTGACTGACCTGTAAATTATCCAGACCGTAGAACCTTCTTGCCCTTCTAAATCCGTTAACAAGTTCCAGTAACAAACCACCGTCCGTTACACCCGGTCTAACCGTTCAAGCACCACGGTCTAACCATTTCGTCGGTCTGATCACTCTGCCGGTTCAGTCCAACCTACATAAGCACACCTTGCTGCACTCTCAACCCTAGCCACACCTTTATTGCTCTTTGCTGCATGCACTGATATGTACTTGTTTAATGGCCTCACATGTACTGCATGCTCACCATGAACGTGCATGCATGTGTCCCCTCAACGTACAACCTTCATACATGCCTACGAACTCAACCACGTGGGCCCATCCAAACCAAGCGGCATGGATCAAGCTTTGTTGTCACGAATCACTTGTTCACCGAGACTTCACTGAAGCTTGAGTCTTGCCGATTACCGTGGCCGATTCGACCAGTGCAGGATGAGTTCAATCCGTAATAGACCCACCGTACTTGTCGAGATATCGATTGGCCCCCATGTCCGTGTCGAGCCACACGGCCTAGCCACCTTCCTTCTTTTCTGCTTTTGTCTACCTGAACACCAATCGTCACTGCTACAAAATGGATTTTTTCAAACGGTCAAAACGGATTTTTCATGCGGGTTGATAGCCCACATGCATCCAACGGTCAAATCAGATTTTTGCATACGCACAAAGCAACCGTATGCGTAAATCCGATTTTCGCATGTGAGCACTTGCCCTCCGCACGAAAAAATGAAAAATCGCCAAAAAAATTTCAAAAATCAAAATCCAAAATCCAACTCAGAACCCTAACCCTAGCCGTTCGCCACCGCCGACGTCGTCGCCTCTCCAATCGCTGCTTTCGGCGGATCAGCAGGAGGGGGAGGGAGCACCGGATCAACCCCTCCCGTCGTCGCCACCGGTGGATCCACCTTTCGGCCACCCCTCCCTCCGGCGTCGTCGCTCCCAAGGATGGGGGCGACGGATCCGCTAGCTCCTGCCGCTGCTGCTGGCCACAGCCGTCGCCTGCCGTAGCCACTCCTGAAGGTGGGGCGGCGGATCCGCCCACTCCCGTCGTCGTCGCCCGCCATAGCTGCTCTCGAGGTCGGGGTGTCACACCCTGAAGTTCCCCTTTCTGGCCTTCAAAATCATTTAATAAATAGCCCTAAGAAATTGTTTAATTTAACCTACAGCTAAACCCTAATTAATGAATGCAATTAATAATTGAAATTGGCATGGTGAGATTTTCCTTGAGTTCCCATGTTAAAATACACTAGCAGGATATTTAAAGGATTTTTCTAGAGCCTTGAAAATAATTTTAAACCAATTAAATGAATTCTCGGTATTAAATAATCCTACGAAATCCCTTTTTCTTTTTCTTTTTTCTTTTTCCCATCCTTTTTCTTTTTCTTGGGCCATTGGCCCATTCCTCCCCACCACCGCGCCTTCCCGTTGGGCCGGCCGAGGCCATGACCCGCTCGTCCGCGCTCGCTCTCCCCTTCCCGCTGGGTCGGCCCAAGGCCATGGCCCAGTCGGCACCGCTCCCTCTCCCCTCCGGGTCACCGATAGGTGGGCCCCACTTGTCGGGCCCATCCCCAACCTCTGGCCGGCGGATCTCCACGCCGCAACTACCGCCGCCGCTTTCTTCGCCGTTTCCCGCGCCCTCGCTCCACTCCACCCGCATGTGCCATGCACGTCGTAACCGCCGCCGCCCCCTCCGCTCGCCTGCTCGCAAGCCATGCCCGCGAGAGAGCCAGGATTCGGTTTTGAATCCCGACCACCTCTCTCTCTCCCACAACGGCCACCACCTTTTACGCCTTTACCCAGTTGTCTCCGCGCCGCCACCACCCCTATAAAGGTCGTCCCCGACCTCCTCTCTCTTTTTCCGACCTTGTCGCGCTCTCCTGTACCCTCAATTACGCCCATGCCATCGATCTCCTCGCTGCCACTCGTTGTCGATCTCCTCGCCACCGCTCGTCATCGACCTCCGGCCACCGGTAGGGACCGCTAGAGCCACCTCCGCGCTCACCGCCGTCGACCTCACCTTGTCCGCCGTGTTTCCGCCGCCGTTCCGCATGATCGCCATCACCTTCTTTCGCACTGGGAAAACCCCGGTGAGGAGTTCCTCCTCCTTCCCCTTTTCTTTTTCATCTTCTTCTTCTGCTTTGCGCGCCACCGCTCTTCCTGCCGTTCGCCGCCGTCTTCCGCGTCACTGGTGGTCGCGCCGATGCCCGTCCGCCGCCATGTGCCATGTTTGGCCGGTCCGGCTTGAGCCGAGCCCATGGCCCAGCCGTCGTCTTTCGCGCCGTTGAATTCACCCACGGGTGAATCTGGGCCATCCGCGTGGCCTTGGTGGCGTCCCGCGTGGGTGCTGCCGTGGCACCACGTCGGCGCCATCTCCTCCCGACCAGGTCGCCGTGGCCGTCACGTGGTGCGCCTGCGCCCGTGTCTCCATGGAACCGGTCCACCGTGCGCCGCACGCCCATGATCCGCTGACGGGTGGGGCCCGCTTGTCGGCACTGACCCCCTTGATGAAGTCAGCCCTGGGAATTATTGTGCAATAAATCATTAAGGTGTTTTTTGTTTATAGTAAAAACACAAATAATCTTCTAAAATTCATAACTAATTCATCCGAGCTCCGTTTAAGTCCATTCAAGTCTCAGTAAATTCATATAAATGCCTAGAATCCATTAAAAATGGTTTTGTTTCTTGTTTCAGTAGACTTATAGCCTATTTTGTTTGTATGCTTTGTATGTCGTTTAGATTCCGACGTTTCCGAAGCTCCGCTTTACTTTGAAGTTGTTGCAGAGGTCCCTACAGCACCAGAGCAAGACAAGTCATACATGTTCATTGATCATATTGTACCTATTTTGTAAATGTCTCGCTTTCTATTAAATATTGCATTTATTTTATAATGTCATGTGGGATGGTTACCTATACATAGCCTTAGCTTGTTCACCTCGTACCATTGATAGCTTGGGTATTAATATAATTGGACTTTGGTTTAGGAAATGCTTAGCCATGCTTAGATCAACTAGCTCACTATGGGGAATCTCACATGTAATTTATACCTTGGTCTATTAATGATAATATTGGACATGTGATGTTATGGTATTAATATAACTAAAATTATGTCTAAAGGTGGGCTGTGGGCGCATGGTGCCCATGGCATTTAAGGAGCGGTTCAAAGAAAACCCTGGAAGAATTAGCGTACTTACCACAAGCCGGTGTGGGCAATGGTTGGGCTTCTAGTGTAGGTTTTTCCTTTCCGACATATTCAGGCAAGAGTGGGCGTGATAGAGTTTGGATGGGCCCTGCGACAGTCTATGCGGCTTCCGGATTCACCTAAGCACAATGAGGGGTTGCCTACCTTGGATGTAAGGGTAGGGGCGAAACCTGAAGTGTGGTGCGATTGATTAGGGAGGGTTATGCGAAGGGTCTTGTCACAGCTCCTTTCCGGTATATCGTGATGGTATGCTGGCGCACGGTAACGTGTCGTGGGACTGTGTCTTGTGGTACAGTTGTACACCTCTGATCAGAGTAAAACTATTCGAATAGCTGTGTCCACGGTTATGGGCGATCAACCAGATTCACCATGATTAGTCCTACAGTAATAAATTGACTTATTTGGAACTGGTGTAGTTCAGGTGGTTGGTTGGGCCTGTCGCAACGTGGTGTAGCGTTGGACAGTGATGATTAATATTCCTTAATTATATTATGCAATTTTACTTCTTTTAACTACTGTTTTAAATGTCTACTTTATGCAAAAGAACCCTAGCCTCCTTTGGAATTATCTGCATGATACCTCCTTTCTTGGTATGGCTTGCTAAGTACAGTGGGTAGTACTCAGTCTTGCTCTATTTTCCCCCACACTAGAGTTGGATTACTGCTCAGATGAAGGTTACTCGGAGGAGTAGGCTTCGTTTCTACCGTCGAGGATGCCCGTGGAGTGGAGTCGCCACGTTGCGCGCGTCAAGTTTATCTGTTTAGCTCGTTTTGTTTTTTCGCTGCATTTGTAAGACTTTTATGATGTTTGTAAGATGTGGATCTATGTATCGATATTGTCGTTTGTGTACTCTGGCCGGTCCTAGACAGGGGTTTTAATGCACATTTAGTTTGAAATTCAGTTTCAGAAATTTCTGGTTCTTGGGAAAAATTTTGATCGTTTATTCAAATGAGATTTCTAGGTCTCAATCAGTCTAGGATATTGACAAATTTTGGGGAGTTATTAGAATTTTATTTGACAGTCAGTCGGAAATTTATTGGTGGGTATGCATTAGGTTGTAAGTAAGGTTTAGGGGTTACAATTTTATTTATGCAGTTTATATTATATATATATCTATCTTTCACATTAATTTATTCCTTAGCAGTGTCAATAGCATTTTCATTGGATTCATGTAAAATGTTTTATGTATAAAAATTTGCTCTTATTTAGTTCTTTATTTGATCTTGCATTCCAAGGATTGTTAGCACCTATCAAGGACGAATTCTTTTGCCATGAGTTTGACAGCCTAGCTCATCTAATGCAGACAGTATTAGCTTATGAGAGCCGATGACAAGAAGCAAAGGAGGATCAATTTTGGAGTTATCAAGACCAGAAAGAAGATAATTTTGAAGCATGAGTTCTCATATTCCAAAATTGGAGGGCATGTGTTAACGCCAAAATTTGGTAAGCCCCGAAGTCATCATCGGCTTAGGAATCGTATCGGCTTTAGAATCCTAGGATAAGCCGATGGACATATCAAGTTGCCAGCAGTTGGATTCTTGATGGATTTGGTTAAAAAAATTAATCAATTAAATGAAGCTTATCAAAAAGAAACCGAGTTCGAGGAGGATGCAACATGGCAAGTTATTTTACTTTATCTTTAGGAAAGTTTGTTTCTTGTCCAATAAAGACTAGTATTTACCTATGGGTATAAATATGTATACCCGAGGTCTATGTAAGATATCTCTCAATCAATATACAACTTTCGGCGCATCGTCATCCTCTTTTTTGAGGTTTTTACTTATCAACCGGCGGAACTTGGCACCTGACGCGGGGCTGCATCGGCTTTCGATCTCTGACGAAGGGGTAAGTCCTAAGTTCCGTTGACCCTACCTATTTATCATATATCTTAGTTAATCTGGTTTGGTAGCTTGATTTACTTGTATCGGCTGGGATCTGCTTTAGGGTTTTGGCCGGTATCAGCTAAATTGCTTTGCCAGATTAGATTAGCTAAGGTATCCACCACCCTTAAAATCAGTCGAAGGCTTGATTGTCTAGACATTATGTTTCTTTTCATACTTTGCGCTGCATCAGCCCTAGTCATGTTTAGAACCATAATCTCTAGCCTGTTTTTGATTGTCAATAAGGGTTTCATCGGGGTTTTAGCCAATGAGTTATCTGGACGTTGCATCGGCTCACAAGGATTACATACAAGTTAGATTTAGCCGATGACAACAAAGGTTTTATTGATTATCTAATCGCTTGGATTTAATGACATCGGACCTCCAGCCTATGTATGCTTTAACCTTCGGATCAATATTTATTCTATCATACCACTATTGGCCGATTGGTTTCTATTGAATTACATTATTATTTTATAACATTATTGTCAGCCAATTGTCTTTACATCACTATTTACTCAAGTGTCAGAATCTACATTGGTTATATAGCCGATTGTTCAAAACCCTATCGACATCGGCTAGTATCGGCATCAGATGGAATTACTCCATCGGCTTGTCAGCCGATCGGCTATTTGATCTACTGTTTATATATCTTGTCAGTTGCAGGATCAAACTGACTGGCATGCTCGCATCTCATCAATTTTAGGACCTGCACTAGAGCTAAGTAGATCTCACAGGCCTTCGTGTGCTACACGCAGGATCTACATCAACACATCTTTTGGTACACTCGATGGGACATATTTTGCGTCAACAACTGCCTACTGTTACCACCCTCGCCTTGGCGGTGACGCAGCCATCAGTACCTTCATGTCAGTGTCAGGGGAGAACGACACTACTTTTGGACGCATGTGCGCTGTGATGAAGGGCATGGACAAGATGCACCCTGATCTCCACAAGGCTGCTAAGGCTCTCAATGATCAGAAGCTTATGAAGATAGCCAGTTTGCAGGATGAGGTGGCCCGTCTCAACAGGGAGAACGCTGTTATGTAGGGACGTCCAGCACCAGGTGGGCTCAGGATCCGCACAATGCCCAGGAAGTCCACCACAGCTCCCGTGCGCATCCAGCTAGCGCACAGGAACCCGCCGCTAGCCCCAGAGCCGTTGCCAGTGTACGTGCCTCCTACACTACCGCCTTCACCAGCTCCAGCACCTGCACCAGCTTCAGCCTCTGCTCCAGGGTTAGCTCTCACCTTCGCTCCGGCGTCAGCAGTAGTTGGCGCTGCCAGCGGTAGTGGCGGTTGGTTGGCCACTACTCCCAGCCCTTCCCGTGGTGCCGGCCGCAGCGGTAGTTCCAGCTCAGAGCCTGTCAGTGGGGACACTTACCTGATGGACTCCAGGAGCTGTTTAGAGGAGGAGGGAGATGCACAGGAGAGCGCCTTCGACTCCACTGACCGCAGGAGTCGTTCCGAGCACTAGAGCCGTCACCTCTAGTTTCATCGTTTTGCTTAGTTTGTTTGCTTGCTAGTTTCCATGTTTAGGTTTGTGTGCTTGTGGGCTAGTCGGTGGTCTATATCAAGTGTTGGTATAGCTGCCCTAATAAGAATATTGCTTGCTTTTCAGATGTTTTAATTCAGATCAAAACAATTGCATTTTAATTATAATGGAATAAAGCTTAGTTCCTGAGCAGTCTGTTTTCTTTCTTCTCCTATCTTTTTTTGCCTTCCCCTTCAGATGGTGAACACTAGGAATGGAAACCGTGACACTACTGGTGCCAGTGGAAGCGGAGAACAGCCTGGAGGAGCACATGCCAATGAGACAGCAGGCAATGGTCCACCTCCACCTCCAGAGAACCCAACCAATGCTCTCAAGTGTTGGCCAGTCAAACGCAGATGATGACCATGATGATGCAGCAGATGCAACAACAACACCAGCAGATGCGGTAGCAAATAATGCAACAAATGTAGCAACAGGCGCAACAACAACAACAAAACCAGCAATTTGTTCCACCTCCACCACCACAGTCCAAGTTGCCGAAATTTCTTCGTGTCAGGCCACCTACCTTCTCAAGCACCACCAACCCCATGGAGGCAAACGACTAGCTCCATGCCATTCAGAAGAAGTTGAACCTTCTACAGTGCAATGACCAGGAGAAGGTTGCGTTCGCTACTCACCAACTGCAAGGTCCTGCTTTGGCTTGGTGGGATAACAACTTGGTCACCCGTCCAGCCGGGATAGAAGTCACTTGGGCGGAATTCTGTCGTAGCTTCAGGAAGGCTCAAGTTCCTGATGGAATTGTTGCACAAAAGAAGAGGGAGTTTCATGCTCTTCATCAAGGGAACAGGTCAATGATGGAGTACCTGCATGAATTTAACCGTCTTGCACGCTACGCCCCGGAGGATGTACACACAGATGCTGAGAGACAGGAGAAGTTTCTGTCAGGCCTTGATGATGAACTGACTAATCAGCTGATCTCTGGTGATTATGCTGATTTTGAAAAGCTTGTTGACAATGCGATCCGTCAGGTAGACCAGCGCAACAAGATGGACCGCAAAAGGAAGGCAGCTCAGTTCAGAGCGCACCAGGGGAACAGTCAGAGGCCTCGCTTCGCACCAGGACAGTAGGGTGGACCTTCCACCATGATTGTCCACCAACACCATCCGTATCACCCCGGCAACTTCAAAAATAGTGGCAACCACAGCAGCGGTGGGTAGCATAACCGCAATCCAGCTCCACGCCCATTAGTGATTCCAGTTCAACCAGCACAGCTAGCTCAACCCAAGAAAGAATCTAAAGGAAAGCTGGGGTTTGTTTCAATTGCAATGAGCCCGGTCACTTCGCCGACAAGTGCCTTAAGACAAAGCGCTCTGGGCCTAGGTTCGTCTAGGCTCGTGTCAATCACACGTCTACAAAGGAGGCGCAGGCAGCACCAGAAGTCGTACTGGGTACGTTTCCTGTGAACTCAATTCCTACAATAGTATTATTTGATTCTGGTGCAACACATTCTTTCATTTCCAAGCATTTTGCTGGAGTACATGGGCTAAGAAAAAAGAAACTTGGGACACCAATGCGGGTTTATACCCTGGGAAATAGCTCAACTTCTGTCAGTTGCAGCCCCTTCGTGGTAATAGAAATCCAAAGATCACAATTTCTAGCCAATCTCATCTTTCTTGAATCCAAAGACCTAGATGTCATTCTTGGGATGGATTGGTTGACAAGGCATAAAGGAGTAATCAACTGCGCGACTCACACCATCACTTTAACCACTGAGAAGGGAGAAGTGGTTATTTACCGGTCTCCAATGCCGCAGAAGCCCGGAGTGAGTTTGAATCAGGCCACTGCCGAGGAACAAATAGTAGTAGGAGAGAAAACTCCTAAGAAGTTGGAGGATATTCCCATAGTCCGAGAGTATCCCAAAGTCTTTCCGGAGGACCTAACGACAATGCCACCATAAAGGGATATTGAATTTCGGATTGATCTGGAACCTGGAACCGCTCCAATCTACAAGAGGCCATACAGAATGGGAGCCAACGAGTTGGCAGAAGTCAAGAAGCAAATTGACAAGCAGTTGCAGAAGGGATACATTCACCCGAGCACGTCGCTTTGGGGTGCTCCAGTAATCTTTGTGGAGAAGAAGGACAAACCCAAGAGGATGTACGTCGACTATCGCACACTCAACGAGGACACTATCAAGAACAAGTATCCTTTGCCTAGGATTGATGATTTATTTGATCAGTTAAAGGGAGCAACAGTATTGTCCAAGATAGATCTGCGATCAGGATACCATCAGTTGAGAATCCGAGAGGAAGATATCCCCAAGACGGCATTCACCACTCCTTACGGGTTGTTTGAGTGCACCGTCATGTCTTTTGGACTCACTAATGCACTGGCCTTCTTCATGAACTGATGAACAAGGTGTTTATGGAATTCTTGGACAAGTTTGTAGTGGTATTCATCGATGACATACTCGTTTACTCGAAGTCTAAGGATAAACATGAGCAGCATCTCCGACTGGTACTTGAAAGGTTGAAGGAGCACCAGCTTTATGCTAAATTTAGCAAGTGCGATTTCTAGCTCAAGGAAGTGCAATTCCTCGGTCATATCATAAACGCCCAGGGAGTGGCAGTGGATCCGTCTAATGTGGAATCAGTTATCAAGTGGACCCCACCAAAGACAGTCACTCAGATCAGGAGTTTTCTTGGATTCGCGGGTTACTATCGTCGGTTCATTGAGAATTTCTTCAAGATTGCTAAGCCAATGACACAGTTGTTAAAGAAGGACGAATAATTTATATGGTTGGCAGAATGCAACAAGAGTTTTGAAGAACTCAAGGAGAAGTTGGTGACTGCACCAGTCCTGATTTTACCCGACCAAACGAAAGACTTTCAGGTGTATTGTGATGCATCCCGCCAAGGGCTGACGTGTGTGTTGATGCAGGAAGGCAAAGTCATCGCATATGCTTCCCGACAGTTGCGGCCACATGAAAACAACTATCCAACTCACGATTTGGAATTAGCAGCAGTGGTCCATGCTTTGAAAATCTGGCGACATTATCTCACAGCCAACCATTGTGAGGTATATACGGATCACAGGAGCTTGAAATACATCTTCACCCAACCTGATTTGAACCTCTGACAGCGAAGATGGTTGGAGTTAATCAAAGACTACGATTTGGGAATACACTATCATCCCAGTAAAGCTAATGTGGTAGCGGATGCTTTAAGCAGGAAGAGTTACTACAATGCCGCTTGGACGGAAGGAATGTGTAGCAAGCTGCAACAAGATCTCAAACGCCTAAATTTGGGTATCGTTGAACAAGGATTGGCGACTACTCTCGAGGCACAACCCACGCTGGTGGAACAAGTCCGAGCAGCACAGGTGAATGATCCGGAGATTGCAGAACTCAAAAAGAATAAGCAGGTTGGCAAAGCCCGATGTTTCACTGAAGATGAACATGGGACAATCTGGATGGGTGAAAGATTGTGTGTACCTGAGAACAAAGAATTGAAAGACCTGATACTCACTGAAGCACACCAAACCCAGTATTCGATTCATCCCGGCAGTACCAAGATGTACCAAGATCTCAAAGAGAATTTCTGGTGGGTTAGCATGAGAAGAGAAATAGCTGAATTTGTCGCACTCTGTGATGTATCCAAGCGAGTGAAGGAAGAATACCAAAGGCCAGTAGGATTGCTACAACCTCTTCAAATTCAAGAATGGAAATAGGAGGAAATTGGAATGGACTTCATCACATGCTTACCTAGGACATCATCTGGGCATGATTCCATTTGGGTAATCGTTGATCGACTCACCAAAGTGGCTCACTTCATTTCGGTGCATACTACCTACTCAGGAAAGAAGCTAGTAGAATTGTATTTGGAAAGGATAATGTGTTTACATGGGGTACCTAAGAAGATTGTGTCCAATCAAGGAAGTCAATTCACCTCAAAGTTCTGGCAGAACCTGCAAGAAGAATTAGGAACCCGTTTGAACTTCAGCACAGCCTATCATCCACAAACCGATGGTTAGACCGAGCATGTTAACCAAATATTGGAGGATATGTTAAGAGCTTGTGCGCTTGACTTTGGCGGAGCTTGGGACAAAAGCTTGCCATATGCTGAGTTCTCTTACAACAATAGCTACCAAGCCAGTTTGCAGATGGCACTGTTCGAAGCACTCCGCTCTTTTGGGACAGAAGTATTAAGCGAGGCAGAAGAGAAAGTCAGAACCGTCAAGGAAAGACTAAGAATTGCTCAGTCTCGACAGAAGAGCTACGCTAACAACCGCCGAAGGGAGCTCATTTTCGAGGCAGGGAATTATGTGTACCTTCGTGTCGCTCCACTCCAGGGAGTACATCGTTTCCAAACCAAGGAAAAGTTAGCACCACGCTTTGTGGGACCATACAGAATTCTGGAACGCAGAGGTGAAGTTGCATACCAACTCAAGCTTCCCTCCAACATGGTTGGTATCCGTGATGTGTTCCACGTATCTCAGTTAAAGAAATGCTTAAGAGTGCCAGAGGAGCAAGCAAGTCCCGACCAAATTGAAATTCAAGAGGACTTGAAATACGTGGAGAAGCCGACCCGTATACTTAAAACCAGCGAGAGAAGAACCAGAAACAAGGTCACCAGGTTCTGCCGAGTTCAGTGGAGCCACCATTTTGAGGAAGAGGCCACCTGGGAAAGAGAAGATGAATTGAACGCCGCCCGTCCACACCTCTTTGCCAGCACTTTCGAATCTCAGGGTCGAGATTCTGTTTAAGGGGAAGGTTTGTCACACCCTGAAGTTCCCCTTTCTGGCCTTAAAAATCATTTAATAAATAGCCCTAAGAATGTAGAATCAAATGTGTTTGATTATTGTTTTATGTGATGAAACATTGGTGGCTTGCGACATTTTATGTGTTTATTATTGGTTTATTGTGATGGTATTTCATGTGATTGATTTTGTGATGAAGTGTGCGGATTTGACCTGTCGGTCAGACCGACCAGGCACGGCCGGTCAGACAGCAGGTATGCGCGCGGTCAGACCGGCCAGCCCGCGGTCAGATCGGTAGGATACCTGTTCGTTTTCGGTTTCGGTTTATCTTTTCGGTTACGGATTGTTTCTTCGTGGATTTGACTTCTAGATGGTTTCTATGTGTTTGGTTAGTGTTGTTATACTAATGTGAGTCAAGTTTGGACGAACTTGTGCTTGGAATATGGTTTCTTTATCGTATGTGTGCAGGTATTGCTTAAGGCCTCGGGATAGTGTTGCTGGTGATGGATCGGAGTCGACTTGGGAGAAGTGGACGTCCAGGGATCAAGAGATCACGCGGGATACTAAAAGGCTAGAGGATAATGCACGTGGTAGATAGAGAATTCATATGGTATACGAGAGGAATCGTATACGTATGGAAAGAGGAGTTGAATTTGGAAGGGAGTCCGAATTCGGGAAGATGGATGGAGATAAGGAAAGATATGAGTTTGAAGCTTGCAAGAGAGGGTTTCCCACGTGGTTGGGAATCCTAATTCGTGAGAGATTTGTGGGCTTTGTACAGCCTACTTCGTGTATAAATAGAGAGGGAGGGTGTACCTCCTAGATATCGATTTTGTGATTCATAATTTGAGAGAATAGCTAGGGTTTCGAATAAGGTCGAGATTTTGATGAGGAGTGCTATTGTTGCACTTTGTAAACACTTTTAGATGTAATAAAGTCGAGAGTTACAATCTATATCTTCGAGTTTGTCATCTACCGGTGTTTTCTGGGTCCCGACGGTCTGACCGAAGGTGTTCGTGCGGTCTGACCGGAGGGAGTGCGGCGGTTCAACCGGAGGCAGTGCGGCGGTCTGATCGGCCAGGAGGGGCGGTCTAACCAGCAACTACACAGCAGTGTGACCGGTGGTACTTCGACAGCAGTAGTTCGATTTCGTTCTTGAGATTGATTTCGTTCTTCTAGATTGGTTTTGTTGGATTCCAGAGGTAAGTTGTAATTTGCTTAAAGTTTTGGTTTTTGGTCTTCCCTACCATTCACCCCCCCTCTGGTAGGTTTGATCACTCTGTTCCGATCCTACAAAGAAATTGTTTAATTTAACATAGAGCTAAACCCTAATTAATAAATGCAATTAATAATTGGAATTGGCATGGTGAGATTTTCCTTGAGTTCCCCATGTTAAAATATACTAACAGAATTTTTAGTGGAATTTTCAGAGCCTTGGAAATAATTTTAAACCAATTAAATGAATTCTCAGCATTAAATAATACCATGAAATCGCTTTTTTTTTCTTTTCCCCTCCTTTTTCTTTTTCTTGGGCCGTCGGCCCATTCCTCCCCGCCGTCGCGCCTGCCCATTGGGCCGACCGAGGCCACGGCCTACTCGCCCGCGCGCGCCCTCCCCTTCTTGCTAGGTCGGCCCGAGGCCACGACCCAGCCGTGTTGATGCAAAAAACACACACTGGCCTGGGAGATCTGCTTAACTCCAGTGTAGGTCCAAAGATTTCTTTCGGGTTCTGGACGTGCCAATTGGTTTGATCCTGCAACCAATAAGAAACAAAGAAAGAAAACGCAATTAAATCCACCAATGATAGCCAATCGGCTGGCTTGCCGATGACATATCATTGAGCATTGAGCCGATGCGAAGTGCATTAAATCGGCTATAATAGATGATGCAAGGTTAAGCTAAATTTACTCAATCGGCTGTAGATATCAATAAAATATAATCTAAGTCTCAAAATATACTTAAACCAAGTGATTGGGATAGATCGGACAGGGCGTCGAGACAGTATAAATCACTTGTATCCAAATATATTACAAGGCATAGATTATATACATTCATAGCATAGCCGATTGGGCAAACTTAACATGTATCGGCTAATACTCCGATACTACTTTATATAGAGATACTACCAGAAGCAAAACATATTGAACAACTGTCAAACTAACGCTAAGATGATCCTAACCAGATTTGACAACAAGCTCAATATGTTTTATTACGTTAATATCTCGATATAAAGGGCAGATTTAATATATCAAGATAACAAGGTAATTAAACCAGATAAGATTGGCTGAAACCCCGATACTATCTCTATTAGCAATCATAGACAGGCTAAAGATTATGGTTCTAAACATGATTTAGTAGGTCAAACATAACTGATGCAGCACCAAATATGTAAAGAAACATAATATCTAGGTGATCAAGTCGATGAAAACCTTTTCGAGATGGTAGATATACTATATAATCTAGATCAATAGTAATATATAACTCTATCGGCTGCTTTCTATAAAATAGACATCAACCAATCTAAGTCATATACCAATATCAATTCAGATTATATAGTATATATGATAACTCGACGATTTACACAAACAAGATTAGAGTGTCATGAAGATGGAAGCACTAATCCCGAGAGCGCAAGCCGCCATAACAAGTTTTACCTCTTGTCGGAGATCGAAGCCGATGCAGCCCAACTCGAAAGCAAGAACTCGTCGAAAACAGTAAAAGAGAAAAAGGTGGCGATGCGCCGAAGTTGTTGTATTGGTTCGTCCCTTTTTTACACAAGCCTGGGTTCAATTTATACCCAGAATTACACAATATGTCCTTGTCGGACACGACTCTTATCTCTATTACAACTCATACTAAGGATAATTCCCTAATACAAACTCCAACCAGCAATATCCATTAGAAAACTAACATTATATTCTAATTAATAAATACAATTCCCTCTTTCGGACCCAATCCGTACGTGGGAATCTCCATGAAGCTCATCAACCAAACCCGACAATGATTCTACCATCTTCTCATCGGAATCGGCTACATCGGCTAACCTTGTCTGACTCTGTCTCAGCCGATGGACACGATAGCCGACTCGGTCACTAGCCGATACACACCGCAGCCGATTCGGTCACCAACCGATCCTTGCTCTGTTTCGACAACCGCCGGCTTCCTCCAAATCCGCTTCGGTTTTATCTCTGATTCCAATACTTGATCTTACCAAATTTGGTCGTTAACAAGCCGGCACCACCCCCTCTTCCCTCCGAGTCACCGACAAGTGGGCCCCACTTGTCGGGCCCGTCCCCAACCTTGAACCAGCGGATCTCCACGCCGTAATCGCCGCCGCCGCTTTCCCCGTTGTTTCCCACGCCCCCACTCCACTCCGCACGCATGCACCGCGCATGTCGCCACCGCCACCACCCCCTCCACTCGCCCGCGCGCGCGCCATGCCCGTGAGAGAGCCAGGATTCGGTTTTAAATCCTAGGCACTTCTCTCTCTCTTTCCCGCAATGGCCACCGCCTTTTTCGCCCTCACCCGACCATCTCCGCGCCGCCACCGCCCCTATAAAGGTCATCCCCGACCTCCTCTCTCTTTTTCCGACCTCGCTGCCCTCTCCCGTGGCCTAAATCGCGCCCACGCCGTCGATCTTTTTCCCGTCGCTCGTCGTCAACCTCAGGCTGCCGCTAGGAACTGCTAGAGCCGTGGCCTAGCCTCACCATCGCCACCTCCACGCTCGTCGCCATCGACCGCACCTCGTTCGCTGTCAGTCGCTGTGTTTTCACCGTCGTTCGCCATCGTCGCCATCACCTTCTTCCGTGCCGGCAAAACCTGATGAGGAGTTCCTTCTCCTTCCCCTTTTCTTCTTCCTCTTCTTCCGCTTTGAGCGCCTTCGCTCTTCCGGCCGTTCGCCGCCATTTTCTGCGTCGCCGGCGGTCGCCGCTGGTGCCCGCTCGCCGCCGTGCGCCATGTCCGGTCGGGCCGGCTTGAATCGAGCCCATGCCCCAGCCACCACCTTCCACGCCGTCAGATTCACCCACAGGTGAATTCGAGCTGTCTGCGTGGCCCTGATGGCGTCCCGCATGGGTGTTGTCGTGGCACCACGTTGGCGCCATCTCTTCCCGACCGGGTCGTCGTGACCGCCACGTGCTCGCCACGTGGTGCGCCCGTGCCCGTGTCTCCGTGGACCCGGTCCATCGTGCGCCGCACGCCCGTGATCCGCTGACGGGTGGGGCCCGCTTGTCGGTGCCGACCCCCTTGGTGACATCAGCCCGGGGAATTATTGTGCAATAAATCATTAAGGTGTTTTCTGTTTATAGTAAAAACATAGAGAATCTTTTAAAATTCATAACTAATTCATCAGAGCTCCGTTTAAGTCCATTCAAGTCTCAGTAAATTCATATAAGTTCCTAGAATCCATTAAAAATGTTTTTATTTCCTGTTTGAGTAGACTTATAGCCTGTTTTACTTGTGTGCTTTGTATGCCGTTTAGATTCCGGTGTTTCCAAAGCTCCGCTTTATTTTGAAGTTGTTGCAAAGTTCCCTACAGCACCGGAGCAAGGCAAGTCATACATGTTCATTGATCATATTGTACCTATTTCATAAATGTCTCGCTTTCTATTAAATATTGCATTGATTTTATAATGTCATGTGGGATGGTTACCTATACATAGCCTTAGCTTGTTCACCTCATACCATTGATAGCTTGGGTATTAATATAATTAGACTTTGGTTTAGGAAATGCTTAGCCATGCTTAGATCAACTAGCTCACTATGGGGAATCTCACATGTAATTTATACCTTGGTCTATTAATGATAATATTGGACATGTACCGTTATGCTATTAATATAACTAAAATTATGTCTAATGGTGGGTTGTGGGCACATGGTTTTGATAGACGTGCCCATGGCATTTAAGGATCGGTTCAAGGGAAACCCTGAATGAATTAGCGTACTTACCACAAGCCAACGTAGGCAACGACTGGACTTTTAGTGTAGTTTTTCCCTTTCCAACGTATCCAGGCAAGGGTGGGCGTGATGGAGTTTGGATGGGCCCTGTGACAGCCTATGCGGCTTCCGGATTCACCTAGGCACAAGGGGGGCTGCCTACCTTGGATGTAAGGGTAGGGGCGAAACCTGAAGTATGGTGCGATTGGTTAGGGAGGGTTATGCGAAGA
Source organism: Oryza officinalis (assembly GCA_008326285.1). NCBI lineage: Eukaryota > Viridiplantae > Streptophyta > Magnoliopsida > Poales > Poaceae > Oryza > Oryza officinalis. Next base: position 8,733,508 of record BDMV01000002.1, on the reverse strand, counting down.
GTCATGTCACAGTTCTTTTTTGGTATATCGTGGTGGTATGCCGGCACATGGTAACGTGTCGTGGGACTGTGTCCTGTGGGTACAGTTGTACACCTCTGATCAGAGTAAAACTATTCGAATAGCCGTGTCCGTGGTTATGGGCGGTCAACCAGATTCACCGTGATTAATCCCACAGTAATAAATTGACTTATTTGGAACTGGTGTAGTTCAGGTGGTTGGTTGGGCCTATCGCAACATGGTGTAGCGTTGGACAGTGATGGTTAATATTCCTTAATTATATTATACAGTTTTACTTCTTTCAACTACTGTTTTAAATGTCTGCTTTATGCAAAAGAACCATAGCCTCCTTTGGAATTATCTTCATCATACCTCCTTTCTTGGTATGGTTTGCTGAGTATAGTGGGTAGTACTCAGTCTTGCTCTATTTTCCTCCATACCTGAGTTGGATTACTGCTCAGATAAAGGTTACTCGGAGGAGTAGGCTTCGTTGCTACTGTGGAGTGGAGTTGCCGCGCTGCGAGCGTCAAGTTTATCTGTTTAGCTCGTTTTGTTCTTCCGCTGCATTTGTAAGACTTTTATTATGTTTGTAAGATGTGGATCTATGTATGAACATTGTTGTTTGTGTACCCTGGCCGGTCCTGGATAGGGGTTTTAATGCACATTCAGTTTGAAATTCTATTTCAGGAATTTATGGGCGTGACACGGGGCCGGGGGATCCGCCCGCCGCCGTTGCTCCCGAGGATAGGGACAACAGATCTACCCATTGCCGCCGCCGTCGCATGCCGCAACTGCTCTCGAGGACGGGGGCGGTGGATCAACCCGTCGGCCGCCCGCTCCCGCCGCCGCCACCACCGCTCTCGAGGTCGAGGTTGGCGGATCCGCCAGCCACCGTCGCTCCTAAGGACGGGGGCGGTGGATCCACCCGCTTCTGTCGTCGCCTAACTGCCACAGCCATTGCCCGCCCATGCAACTGGATCCGTCGCTATAGAAGAGGAGAAGAGATGGGGGAGAAGAGAGAGGGAAGAGGAGAATAGATGGAAGAGGACTGGGCGGCGGGAGAGGTGGAGGCAGGGGAGAAGTGGGGGAGAGTAGAGAGCCAGGAGAGGAGTGGGCACTGTGGGCGGTGGGAGAGAGAGGGAGAGGTGAGGAGATTAAAAAAATAGTGGGAAGAGGAGGGGGATTTTTGCATGCGAGTGACTTAAGAGACCCGCATGCGAAAATACCCTTATTTTCACATGCGGGCCTTTTAAGAGGCCCGTTTGCGAAAATTGATTTTTGCATGCAGCCCTCCTAAGGAGTCGTATGTGAAAAAGAAGGTACATTTTTGCAGACGCGGACACTTACGACCCGTTTGCAACCTGTTAAGGTGCTTGTTCAAAAAAATCATTTGTGTAGTAGTGTGTGCTCGTCGTGGTTATGCTCTTAGCAGTTGTGTGCATATGTGTATAGCACGTACTCCATACGTGGTGTCCGTGCCTCTGCACGCATCTCCATCCCTCGTGTTAACCGTCCATGACCTCATTGTCATCGGCCCTACATGTCCGTCGCGCCACGTCATGCTCGCCAGTTTCGGATTGCCGCTAGGCCTCCATGCCTTCGCGGATCCGCGATCGCCACGTGTGTCGGGCGTGCCGTCCATAGTGCTTACCCCCCCTCCCGATCTCTTCGATTGCATTCGGCCACACCCGGTCTCGTCTTTCGGTCACGTTCCGCCATTGCCGGTCTGGTCGCGAGCAAGGTTGTCGCCTCTGCAACTTCCTCGTTGTCATCATCGATCTCATTGCCATGACTGACGATCTCATGTTGATGCGGAATCCCACCTCGTGTTTTCTCCTTCACATGTCTTCTTGATCCAATGTTGAAACCTTCAGCTCTGATACCGCTTGTTATAAAAGTTAGTCGCCATGATTACATTATGGTGCTCCACTCTCTATTTAAGAGAAAGTCTATGACATAGTCTAACTCTAACTCTATCCTACACCTATTTCAACTCCAAGTCCAACTCCTAGTAGGACTAGTACATTCGACACCTATTCTAACATTGTTGAATCTCTTAGTTAAAAAACATCTAAGAAGCCAGACATAAAATGATCATCCTTCTTCTCCTATTCTTGCAACAATTTCATCTTAGACAGGATATTGTCTTGCACATTATATATACAGGCTTCATAATTTGGAATAAATGAGCATGGGACCTAAATATTTTAGAAATAGGTTCTCACTACTTAACATTTGGGATTAGATGAAGCAGTACCAAATTTTAATTTAGAAGCTGCCAACATGAGTAACATTATTACTCTCACTAATTTACATGGATTTTACCCGTTTAACAACCTCCTAAATGAAGAACCAATTTGTGTGTAAGACTATTGGGCATGAGAAGTGTACCACGATAGCAAAAGAAAACAGATGCGGCTTCCCTGTTCCGATCTCCTATTCCCTTTCCTGTTTCTTGCCGCATGTCAATTCTTTATTGGTTTGAGGTTTTTTGGTAGGTCTCCGCTCCATTCCATCCTACGCGTGCGTGTAGAATAGATTAACTCAATGCAATAGATTGATTATCATGGCAGAGTACATATATATACCGAGCTCTATCCTTATCTCCTCAACCAACTCATAGAACAGAATTGGGACGGATTTAGGGAGGCCGGTACAAGAGATATCAACAGAAACATATAAGTCTAACACCCCCCCCCCCCCGCGCAGAGTCTAAACATTGTTTGAACGGACATTAAGACTGGACCAAAACTCTAAAAACATCGTGCTAGGAAGACCATTGGTAAAGATGTCGGCGTACTGTGATGAAGAAGGAACATGCATCACACGAACAGCTCTAGTAGCGACACGATCACGAATAAAGTGAAGATCAATCTCAACATGTTTAGTCCGTTGATGCTGTACTGGATTCGTGGAGAGGTAGACGGAGTTGATATTGTCACAATAGACCAGAATAGCACGTGTAGGAGGGGAGTGTAGCTCATGAAGTAACTGTTGTAACCAGCATGTTTCTGCCACGGCGTTAGCCACGGCCCTGTACTCTGCTTCGGCGCTCGATCGAGACACCGTATTCTGTCGCTTGGAGGACCAGGAGATGAGATTGTCGCCTAAGAACACGACATAGCCAGAGGTTGACTTCCTCGTGTTGGGACAACCGGCCAAATCAACGTCAGAATATGCAATAAGATCAAGGTCCCGAGAGCGGCGGAAGTGAAGACCATAATCAAGTGTGCCATGAACATACCGAAGAATCCATTTGAGAGCTGCCAGATGAGGCTCTCGTGGGTCATGCATGTGGAGACAGACTTGCTGAACAGCATATGAGATGTCTGGCCTGGTGAAGGTGAGATACTGCAGTGCACCAGCTAAGCTGCGAAAATCAGTGGGGTCTGCAACTGGATCACCGTCAGTAGAGGAAAGCTTTGGCAGAAGTGTCAACTGGTGTGGAGCAGGGTTTGCAATCTGACATGTCGGCATGATCAAGAACCTCAAGGCAGTACTGACGTTGACTAAGGAGTAGCCCTGTAGAGCAACGAGTGACACTGATACCCAAGAAGTGATGGAGGGTGCCGAGATCCTTCATAGAGAACTTCGACTGCAGGGAGGTGATGGTCCAGCGAAGCAGGGTGGTAGAAGATGTTGTCAGCACAATGTCATCAACATACAGGAGCAAATAGACCATATCGATGCCTCGGTGGTACATGAACAAGGAGGTGTTGGATTTGGCCTCTGCAAAAACAAGAGAGCAAAAAACTGGCAAAGCTACTGTACCATGCACGGGGCGCCTGCTTCAAGCCATAAAGAGACTTGCTAAGACGGCAAACCCTGTCAGGCTTAGTTTGATCCACAAAACAAGCAGGCTTGGTGCAATAGACTGTTTCCTGGAGAGTCCCATGAAGGAAAGCATTCTTCACATCGAGCTGATGAACAGGCCAATCACGTGACACGGCAAGACTGAGGACTGTGCGAACAGTGGCTGGTTTGACAACCGGGCTGAAGGTCTCATCAAAGTCAATGCCGGGGCGCTGTGTGAAACCACGAAGGACCCAGCGAGCCTTGTACCTGTCAAGACTGCCATCAGACTAGAACTTGTGATGGAAGATCCATTTGTCGGTGACGATGTTGGCGCGGGGTGGCCGAGGAACCAATTCCTAGGTACGATTCACTTGGAATGCAGTGAACTCCTCCATGGCGGCCCGCAGTGAGGATCAGTGAGGGTGGCCCGATTTGTTCGGGGGATGGGTGAGACAGCCGATGGCATTGTCGCATGAAGATTGAAGCGACTTGAGGGCTGGCGAATGCCCGTCTTGGCGCGAATCTGCATCGTGTGGTTGTTGACGACAGGAGAGGCTCCCAGCTGCGACGGGGACGCGGGATGCCCGAGACGCGAGCACTACATGCACGTGTTGGCACCGACGTCACCAGTGTTGCCTCGCGTGGCGCGATGGTGCAGGAGGCACTGTCGGTGTGGGCAGACGCGGCAGGGGACGATGGCCCAGTGGGGGAGGACGGTCCACTCAGGGACGATGGCCCAGCTGAGGAAGGTGGTCCACTCGGGGAAGACGGACCGGTTGGCGACGGCGGCCCAGCTGACCACAAGGGGAGAGCCGGTCGGCCCAGTGGCAGCAGAGGGCGGCCCAGCTGGAGAAGGGGGCCCATCCGGAGAAGGTGGCCTGTCAACCGTCCCTGTGGGAGAATTTTTTTTTATTTTTAATTTTATTTATTAAAATATTTACAAAAATAATTTTTTGTTTTGAAAATTTACAAAACTAGTCGCCCATCGTCCTCTGGAAGGGCGTTTTTATAAAAATCGCCCTCTCAAAGGGCGATTTATGTGACGTGACAAACGGCCGTTGGCCGAGGGGCAACGGCCGTCGAATAGGGGGCGGGAAATTTGCAGGCGGCCGCCTTGCCGCCCTCTAGGAGGGCGTTTTTTCCCTGTGGGGGGCCGCCTGCACAGGGCGGCGAGGGAGGGTGGCATTTTTGCAGGCGGCCCCCTTGCCGCCCTATGAAAGGGCGATTTTTACCCTTTCCAGATAGGGCAGCCCCCTTACCGCCTTCGAGAGGGCGTTTTTTCACTAAACTTGTTTTAAAAAATTAAGTAACCGTTTTAAGTACTAACAAAATAGAAAATATTTTTTAAAATGTAAACGATTGATTATTAACTTGGATCAGAGCATAAGGTGGGGGTTTTTTCATCGAAATATTGACCTGTTTGTAAAAAAAAATTAGGTAAATCATCATTCTGAGAAGGAACAAAACATGAATAATTTTGTAAAATTGGAAGGATTTATTTTTTAGTCATATTGGAGTCCGAGGAGAAGATTTTTATATCACAATATTACTCAACGTTCGAAAATTTTGGTAAATCATCGTTTTGAACCGAACAAAATGGAAACAATTTTTTAAAATTGCAACAATTTATTTTTCAATTCGGGTTGGAGCCCGAGGAGGGGTTTTTTATAACGATGTATTCCTTTTGTCGCGTATGTTCAATTATTTAATCATGTACACAATAGAAGGTACAATTTAAGAAAATATAAGCACGTACTTATAAATTGTAAGGAATACAACGTATCGGAGTGTAAAAAGAACATTGCAAATCGAAACGATACAATCTCATTAATTTATATTGCGTGACGTATAGAACAAAACACCGTCATAATTAAACATTATTATCATAAGATAGTTCAGAAGTGTCATGGATACACGATACAATTTTGTGGGTCTCGACGAATCGAGCCTGAGCTTATCTACCGACCTCTTCTACGTCGTTCAACGTGTACTGCATTTTCGTGCTCCTTCAATCGCTGGTACTCTACTTGTGTTTCAGACTCAGTTATCTTTTGGCCATGATATGTTGGATTGACATTGTCGATCCACAAAGTGAATCCGCACCTCCTTGGATTGCCGTAAGAAATAAACGTAGTTAGTAAGTTAGGGTGGTAATATTATACAGATGGTAGCGAAATTGGAGAAATGTAAGACGTACAACGAAGTCGTTATCAACGTTGGGGCAGCCAAAATATCTCCTGCCAAATGTTTGTTCTACAAAGGAGGTTGCCACCTGGCAGCGACATCTACAACCACACTTTGGACGTTCCGACCATTTAGGTAAACCTAATGGATTGTTCCTCCAGTCTAAGCTTGCAATTTGTACACGACGTTCGTACTCCATCCATGCCTGAATGAATTGTGTGGTTGTCTCAAGTTGCGTTATCGTTTGATTGATGGAAGTAACTCTGACTGTATCGATCCACTGTACGAATTGACATTTCCTTACATCCTCCTATTTGTACAAATTTGTAAGAATAGGTTAGTGTAGGAAAGTAGCGATTAGTGGTATCGAAAAAGATGATACTTACGACAAAATCATCATCGACAATGTTAGGACACACGAAGCATCTTTGTCCTCGAGTTCGTTGTCTTACGGACTTATTACCTGACAACGGTCACCACAACGACACTCAGGCTGTTCCCGCCATGTGGGGAGTCCCAGGGGATTTACCTGCCATTCTAAAGCTTCTCTAGCAATTCGGCGTTCGTGCTCATCCTTCCGCCTAAGGTACTTCGATCTTGTTTCACTACGTGAATATCCACGTGTTCCATCGTTTTGTGGGTTTTCCGTATCTACCCACTCAATGAAGTCGCACACCGTACGATATGTCTGCGTAAGATGTTATGATAGTGCAGAAAAGCGGTTTATGTATTGATTCTAGTTATTTGAACTTGGAACAAATGAATCATACCTGATCAGTGTTTGGGCATTGGAAGAATCTCCTGCCCCGAGTTTGCACCATGAGGGATGATTTAAGTATGCATCGATCCCCACAAGCGCACAACGGACGGTCACACCATGGGGGAAACCAACCGGTGAGAGGATCGCTTCGCCAATCGAGATGCTCAACAAATGGAGCTTCCATTCTCTCTAGATTCGTGGGATTTTGAAAGATGATATGACGAGATTGTATTCGGCTTGTCTATTTTATAGTGGAGCAACCAGTGCAAGACCAGGAATTAATTGTCACGCCCAGAAATTCGCTAACCCGAATTCCAAGCAGAATGTGTATTAAAACCCCTTGTCCAGGACTAGCCAGGGTACACAAACGACATAGTTGACATTCAGATCCACGTCTTACAAACACCATAAATAAATCTCTTACAGAAATGCAGTGGAAAAAGATAAACAAGTTAATCTAATGAACTAGATGCTCGCAGCAAGGCAACTCCATTCCACAGGCATCCTTGACGATAGCCACAAGCCTACTCCTCAGAATAGTCTCCATCTGAAGCATACTCCACCTCTGGTGTGGGGAAAAATGAAGCAAGACTGAGTACTACCCACTGCACTCAACAAGTCATACCGGAAAAGGAATAATGATGCAAGTAATACCAAAGGAGGCTAATAGGGTTATTTGCATAAAATATGCATTTAAAAACAATAGTTGAATACAGTAAAACAGTTGAGTAAATTAATCAAAATTGAACCCATCACTGTCCAATGCTACACCACGTTGCAACAGGCCCAAACCACCACCTGAACTACACCAGTTCCAATAAGTCAGGTTATTAAGATTATAACTAATCACGGCGAATCTGGTTGATCGCCCATAACCGCGGGCATGGCTATTCGAATAGTTTCACTCTGATCAGAGGTGTACAACTGTACCCACAATACACAGTCCCACAACACGTTACCGTGCGCCGACATACCACCACGGTACACCGAAAAAGGAGCTGTGACAGGACCCTTCGCACAACCCTTCCTAACCAAGCGCACCACACCTCAGGTTTCACCCCCACCTTTACACCAACGCGGGCAACCCCCTCTCGTGCCTAGGTGAATCCGGCAGCTGATCAACGGGTAAACCCCCGCCGACCCAACTCCATCACGCCCACCCTTGCCTGGATGCGACGGCTAGGAAAAAGCCATACTACGAATCCAGCCATTACCCATGCTGGCTTGTGGAAAGAACGATAAGTCTTCCAGAGTTTCCCGCGAACCGGTCCTTAATCGTCATGAGCACGACCATCAAAACCATGTGCTCACAACCCACCATTGTTCAGGTTTTAGTTGAAACATTTATTTAATCATCCACGATTAACCATCGTGTACTACATGAAATAACCTTCACTAAGTATAGTGAAGCATTAGTTTTCCCTTTAATGAGCTAAAGTTACTAAGCAGGGCTAAGCATGTGCTAACCTAGCGACTAGTCAAATTACTTCCCAAGCTATCAAAGGAATAAGATAATTGAAATATAAGGCTGAGTACAATAGTTAAATAAACCCATAGATGACATTATAAAAACAATGCAATATTTAGAGAAAAAATAGGGCTTTTGTAATTAGGGTACAATATGATCAAATGAATAAGTATGACTTGCCTTGCACCTGAGCTGAGTCGACCTCGGCAACGACCTCGAAGTAAACCGGAGCGTCGGAATTACCGGAATCTAAACAACAAACAAAGCACACAAGCAAACGGGCTATAAGTCTACTGAAACAGAGAACAAAACCATTTTTAATGGATTCTAGACATTTTTATGAATTTTCTGCAACATGAACGGACTCAAACGGAGTCCGGATGAATTAGTTATGAATTTTAGAAGATTAACTGTATTTTTACTAAAACAGAAAAAATCCTTAATTATTTATTGTGCAATAAACCCCTAGGGTGACGTCAGCGGCGGCATCAGCACTCGCTAGGGCTGACATTAGCCGCGGCGGCGATTAGGGCTGACGTCAGCCGGGCTAGGGCAGACGTCAGCCGCGGCGGCGGCGAGGAGGCGATGTGGCGCCCACGCGGCGCACGCGTGGCGCCGACGCGGCGGCCACACGGCGCGCACGTGGCGCCAACACGGCGGCCGAGCACCGGCCGAGAGCGGCCAAGGCGCGGCGGCGGCGCTGCGGCTTGCGCGGGCGCGGGATGCGGCGGCGCGGCGCCGAGAGGGGAGGGAGAGGGGCGGCGGCGGCGCTTACCAGAGGGGGAGGGGACGACGGCGGCGGCGGCGCTAGGGTTGGGGATGGCGGCGGCGCAAGGGAGGAAACGGAGGGGAGGGAGAGGGGCGGCGGAATTTAAAGGAGTCCGGGGCTAGGGCTCGGCACGGCGGCTCCGGATTTCTCGCCGGAGTCCGGCCGGCGCGAGGAAGGCGGAGGGAGGCGGAGTGGACTTCCTCTCGGGCTGTGGCCTTGGGCCGGCCCGAGAGGGAGAGGGGAGCGGCGGCGGCTCGGCCTGGGCCGGGAGGGGGAGAGGCGGCTTGGGCCGAAGAGGGGAGAGGCGGCTTGGGCTGGGAGGGGGAAAACGGCTTGGGCCGGGGAGGGGAGAAGCGGCTTGGGCCGGAGAGGGGAGAGGCGGCTTGGGCCGGCCCGGGAAGGAGGAGGGGAAGGAAAGGGGGAGGCGCGGCGGCTTGGCCGGCCCGGGAAGGAGGAGGGGAAGGAAGGGAGTGGGCCGACGGCCCAAAAGGAGGAAAAAGAAAAAGAAAAAGGAAAAGAAATTCCCAGGGATTTGTTTATTGCAGTGGAGGGTTTTTAATTGATTAAAATTATTTCTAGGGCTCTGAAAATTCCACTAAAAATCCTGTTAGTGTATTTTAACATGGGGAACTCAAGAAAAATCCCACCATGCCATTTCCACTTGATTAAATACATTTTAACATTAGAATTTTGCTCTAGGTTAAAAGAAAAATTTATTTTAAGCGATTTATCTCTCGAATTTTAACCTGGAAAGCAAACTTCGGGGTGTGACATTAATGAGAGCCAATTTTCTTCACTGTATGTGACAACACGAGCACGCATGAGTTGGAATTACTTTATCTTACAAAGCAGTGCCGAAAGTTGATCGTGACAAGTCGAACTGACAGTGTGTCCGTGTACTGTGGTTTACTGTGCGAGCCAAAATAGTTGGCGTAGGGTTCCTGCAGTGTTGCGACGACATGAGCACGTGCAAGCAGGAATTACTTTACGTAACAAAGTTGCGGGGAAAGTTCATATTGACAGCCTAAGTTGGCGTTGTGTCTGGTTACTGTGGTGTACTGTACGATGTAATGGACCCGACACCCAAGCGCCAAAAGTTTGTTGTCGTATGCATAAGTAGTTGTAGCAGAGTACGGACGACGGTAGGCCTATGTACTAATGGGTAGAGACAATGGAACTGTAACAGTAATGTAAAAGTAGTACTAGATCACAAAAATATAAACCAGAAGAACTGTATGTTCAAACACTCAAGAGGTGGAGCACTACTGTCGAGGCCTCTTGCCCCTCTCCCTCCTACCCTGAGCCCTAACGTGTCCTTGGAAGTACGTCAGACGGTCCGGTGGTACGGCACGACCTGCCCGTCCCTCCGGTACTGGCGTGTCCGGTGGCTGCTCCTGGGTATGCGGTGGTGGAGCTCCACCAAGCTGTGACGAGCCAAGTATATCCTGCTGTGTTGCGTCCTCCAAGTCGTCATCGTAGAAATGGTCGCTAGGACCAGCGCCGCCGGCGTGTGAAGAGGAAGCTCCTGCACCAAAGATCCCCGCTTGAAACCCTATGGGAGAAAGGACATAAGATTCATCAAATTAAAAAAATTCTTGTACCAACGAAGACAACTAACATGAGTAACAAATCACGCACGCTCACCTAGAGGGCCACGCGGCTGCAAGTCTGGACGAGGTATCGACGCTCTGTCGGATGAAGTGCTACCTTCGGCAAAGGCATGGGAAGGCAGAGGGGGACCTGCGTGTGCGTTCATTTTGTTGTGACGTGGTCATGTTACCGATAATAAATCAAATATTATGGAATTAATCTCTGGGCAGAGCAGTACCGTGGGAAGCCGCTGCTGTAGGTCTCACAACTTCGGCCCTAGGGGCACGTGGACGTGGTGGTGCTGAACCAGCTACAGGTACCGCGTCCACGGCGCTACGACAAGAGAAGAAGCGCATGACAGTGCTCATCTTCGACTGCATCCGGTCGAAGGTCAGCCTCTGCTCAGCATCACTTAAGTGTAGCCCAGCGTCCAACCTAACTAGCACCGAGTTAATATCGGCATTGACAGCTCGTGCAGCGTCGGCCTATTCACGACATATGTAAGCATGTCAGTATCAATTGGAGAAAAAATGAAAGAAACGAGCCGAAGTTCGACGTACCCCCAAGAAGTACTCTCGGTCACGGTGCGTGGGGTACGCGTCCGTGACAGCGGCAACGTGTGGCTGTGGAGCGGCTAGAGTGTACGTCACACGGGCACGAGTGCGAGGTAAGTACCAGCGGAGGTAGTCATGGTAGTTGTCCTCTGTGTGTGGCCAGATCTCGTCGATCACCTCCTCCAGTGCTAACAGCCAGTCGTCCATGAACTGCTGTACGCGTGGTGCCCACAGTGTGCCGGCGTGCTGTCCCCGACGGGTCAACCTATGAAGAGCAGACACTTAGATAGCTACAGGAATGCAGTAACATCATATTTGTAATATGGACACAATGTACTCACGAGTGGTCTCCAGGGAGGACGGTAGGCGGCATGTTTCCGGGGAAAACCTGCCTCAGGCCAAACTGCCGCATCACACGCTGCGGGCAGTGAGGCTCGTCGAAGATGCCGAACACCATCGGCAAAGTTGTGAGCCAGTACGCCGCGTCACGTGTGCAGAGGGACGAAAGTCCTAGCAGTGCTCTCGCTACCACCGCCTGCTCCATGTACGGCTGCCAGACGACGTCGTTGGGCTGGAGGCGGTCGAACTCGAACACGAAGTCTGGGTAACCCCATCTGACCTGCACGTGGGCGTAACGACACTGCGACATAGAAATATGGTATACATATAATTGATTGTTACGGACGAACGTGAAAGAAAATGGATGGTGCAATGTAGAAAGTTTGTACTCACCCTACGTCGACACCAGTACGTCCCCATCGTGGGGCCGTCCTCTGGCCACTCTGCGCTGCGCCCCGTCCCGTACGGTGCGGGGTCCACCACAGGCCATCCTATGGCAAACCTCTCCGCTGCCCAAAGCTGAACGAGCAGAGGACAGCCAGCGAAGATCGCTCCCGCATCGGTCTTCGTGCACGCCTCACAGAGGGCACGGTAGGTGGCCTCTAGCACTGCAGATCCCCAGCTCCACCTAGGCACGTTGCCTAGCTCAGCATCCGCGATGCCTCGTGCGTAGTGGATCAGACCCTTGTCAACAGCGTGGCCTATAGTGCTGGTGAACATCACCCACCCGAACAGCCAGAGCAGGTACGCCTCTAGGGCGCGTCGAACTGAGTACTCATCGGCGTCCGGGTGGAGCTGGTCAGCCTATAGCAATTAACAAAATATTAGTACAAATGAATATATTTGTTCAAAAAACCATAAACCCGTTCAAGCATTGAACTTACAGTGAACTGAAGCAACCAAGCCTTGCTCAGCCCGGCGGTAGTGTACGGGTGTAGGCCAGTGGGCGACGGTAGACAGGGAAGGCGCATCACGTGCGCGAAACGCTCCGTGAGATCCTCCTTCCATCCCCCAGCGCCGTCTACAGGGCCAACTGCGTCTTCTGCGAGAGGTAGACCGAGGAGGTACGACACATCCTGCAGCGTCGAAGCCATCTCCCCACAGGGAAGATGGAACGTGTGCGTCTCGGGCCTCCAGCGGTCTACCAGAGCGGCAAGGAGTGACCGGTCTGCATCCCAGCGCTTTGCTGGGTCTCTCTCGTCCGCCCCAGCCTCAACAAGCCTACACAGTGGTAGGAGCCCTGCCTCATGCAACCTGCGTAATTTAAACCTCACGCATCAGTACTGATAAAGTATTACTGCAAGCAAATGTGATGATTTAAAATTTGAACGAGGTGTACCAGGGAACGTGTCGCGAGTCGATATGCAACAACTGGCGTGAAGTACGTGGGCGGAGGGTGCCGAGTTGCCCACCCTGCACTGCTGACAAGTACGAGCGGTGGTTCTTGTCGAGGCCACGGCTGAAGAGCTCAGGTGTGTCATCCGCCATACCTGCATGCCAAATAATGATTAGAAAAATAGTCAATATTAGTTAAACATAGTTACGAACAGTATAAACAAATATTACTTAAACATAGTTATGAACAGTATAAACAAATATTACTTCAACACAATAACACAGATATTACAACAACATTACATTGCTACATCAAATTGTTTGCAACTCTAGCATACAGTACCGAAAAGTTCGCAATACAATACCGGTGTACAATACCAAGTTCTGCAAGGTTCACGAACGGCAAATTTACAACAAGATTCGTTAAAATTACATGATATGAATACTTAGTGTGAGGACTCATTACGACACATTATTGGTCTACATCATGGTGTCCAGACAATGTTACACCGTCGCATCCCCTGTCGCACGAGGACGCCTGGGACGTGCTCACGTGTTTGTTGTTTCTTCTCCAGGTGGTCAGCTTCCATCACCTGCATCTCCAGATGGACCGACATCCGCGATGCTCGGACCCTCCGCAGTCTTCGGGCATTTCTTGTAAGTGTGGTCGCGCTGATCACACTTGCTACAACGTATAGTCCTACCACCAACTTCGGCCTCGTCCATGTGATTTCTGATGCGTCTTGTCTGACGCCGGCCCTTTTTCACCCTTAGCTTGGATGGATCCGGAATGTAAAAAACTTCGGGCCTCAGAGTTGTGTAAGATCCTAAGATCCCGAACCCATATATCTTCTCACTCCATGTATGAAAAATTGCTTCTTTCCTGAAATAATGTGACACGTACGCTTCGGGAAGTATGCCACAATCACCGGCTGCGGCAAGCACATGAGAGCAAGGCATGTGTCGAAGCTTTGGCTTCATACAGATGCAACTGCATCCGCCATCGGCCTTAAGGACACATTCCTGCACGGCTTGCTTGCGGTAGATACCACGCCTGCTCCTATCAACACACATTATTTCATACCGGTGTACTTTTGTGCCTTGAGGAATGACTTGATGCCTTTTTGCCTTAACTATCTTATCTTCCATGTACTTGGTCACTACGTTGTCAAATATTATATTGTTATCTGTCATTGAGGGACCAATTTTCTTGTATCGATCCCTGAAGTAGGCTTGTGTGCCGTGAAGGATAAATTCGACAATACCAACCAATGGGAGTTCTCGCACTCCTCGCATTACCCAGTTGTAAACCTCGGCCAGATTAGTTGTCATTATGCCATATCGAGAACCATCGGTGTCATACAGCAAAGACCACTTCTCCTTTGGTTCGTTCTCAATCCAATGAGTGAAATTTCGGATAGATGATCCCGACCTCCTTCTCATTGTGGGTGGATCGTCATGCAGTGCATCAAGAGGTACGGGAGGCTCGTCAACTTCAGCTTGTGGCCGGCGAGATTGCTCGTCTGTTTGCTTAGTTGTCAACTCATCCAATCTTCTCCACAACTCATTAAATTTCTTCTCTTGATTCTGTGCACAGAGCCTCTTGAAAAGATCCGTCAGATGCTTGTTCTTGAATTGCTTGTAGAAATTAGCACCCATGTGACGCATGCACCACCTACTACGAAGATCGGGCCACCTAGCTGGAATTCCCTTCTCATCCCAACCGTTCTTCAGGTATTCAATAGCCCGCAACATGCCCGCATGGCGATCATGTATAAGGCAAACATTGGGTCTCATACGCACAACTGCGATGTGCACTCTTTCCAGGAACCAGTACCAGCTTTCAGTATTCTCGCTCTCTACAAATGCAAAAGCCATCGGTAACACCTGATTGTTCCCATCAGCTCCGATCACTATCAATATCTGACCTCTGTATTCACTGGTCAGAAATGTTCCATCTATGCATAGTACAGGACGACAATGCACAAAAGCGTTGATGCAAGCACCCAATGAGAAAAATACTCTTTGTAGCACACTCTTGGTAGGATCATGAACCGATTGAAATGTATGCATGTCATAGTAGGTATTACTATTTCTCTGGGCAATGCTGGCTAACAGACGAGGCAAATTATCGTACGATGCTTCAAATGTGCCATACCTTATCTCTATAATCTTTTGTTTCGCTCTCCAAGCCTTGGCATAACTTATGGTGTACTTGAATTTGTTTTCAATGTGGCTAATAATTGATCTTGGTTCAAAGCCATTGTTGGAGACAATACTGCTATACATCTCACTTACAACAAAAGTTGTAGTGATGTTGCGGTGATACTTCTCCACCCCTTGTAAGTGGCACTGGTGCTCGGTCACTATGCTAACTTTCCAATAATCAAACCATTTACCCTTATATGCATGAACACGCCATGGACAATCCTTCCACATGCACCTTACTTCGTACACATAGTTGGTTGACTTGACCACCCTAAACTCTCTCTGTAATGAGACCGCCCAATGCTTCACCGCCTCCTTCATATCCTCCTTATGAGCATACCTAGCACCCTGAATTATCTCGTTCTCCTTGTATTCCCAGGGTATATGATGCCCCTCCGAGATAACAAGTCCTGAGAAGTCCTCTTTTATCCAATCAGTGGGCATTACATTGTCTTCCTCATCGGATGATAAGTCACCCTCCGCTTGCTCGTTATCCGAATCTTCCCTTTCCATTCCATCGATGATTGTACCGACTATCTCCCCCTCATCCACCACGCCCATGGCCTGCACGACCCTTGTTTGATTTTCCTCATTGTTTGATGGTCCAACACAATCGCCCACATGGCTAGGACCCTCAACATCTTCGGTTTTTATTCCAAGATTTTTATCCTTTTCATGCACCGAAACAAAAATAACAAGGGGCCATGACCGTTCAAAAGCCATCTCCACATACCGTCTCCAAGCATCAGTGCTATCCATGGGCATTAGTTCCCAAAAATAACCTTCTGTTGCACGACTCACTACAACAGATACTGACATTGTGTTCATGTCTGGGTCTACTCTAAATCCTCGCAGCAACCAACTATAAATTGACTGAAATGTTCTCTCGCCAGGCCTATCGATGCCCTTCGATGTCATTCTAAAATCTGACAGATCAACACCATCTGGACCAAATCTAAGGTTGCCTTGACCGTGTACTAACTGAAACATGACCTTACTTGACATTCTGCCTAATGAAACAAAAAAATAGGTTAACTAAGTTTGAAACATAACCACCGGATCTAATGTCGAATTCATCAATATGTACTACGTCATAAGTTAAAGTTTCTGGAAATGTATTATCTGTCCTAGGTCTCAAATTCTACAAATCGGATACGTGCTCCAAATGTATCATATAACTCAAATATATTACTATGTCCTAAGTCTCAATTTCTATAGATATGTCGTATGCCTTTGTTCTTAAAATATAAAAACATACAGTGTGCTCCAGATCTATTAATATATGACAATAGAACTAAAATGCAACAAAAATTTCAAAGACAATACTGTATTTTACCTGCTATGGAGTCAGAAAATGGACAGAGCTTCGCCGCTTTCCTTCAGCTCTCCCTCACCCCTCTCTCCTTTTTTTTCCTGAATTTTAAGTGAATAAAATGAAAAATTGGAGAGGGGAAGGGACTTTATATACGGGGGGCAAAAATTCACCCTCCCAGAGGGCGTTAAGGGGGCCGCCTGCAAAAAAGCCAGGCCGGCCTCGGTTTTGCAGGCGGCCTGGGGAGGCAAAAATCGCCCTTCCAAAGGGCGGCAAGGGGGCCGCCTGCAAAAAGGCCACCCTCCCTCGCCGCCCTATGCAGGCGGCCCCCCACAGGAAAAAAAACGTCCTCATAGAGGGCGGCGAGGGGGCCGCCTGCAAAATTCACGCCCCTCGTTGGACGGCCGTTGCTCCTCCGCCAACGGCCATCTGCCACGTCACATAAATCGCCCTCTAGGAGGGCGATTTTTATAAAAATGCCCTCCTAGGGGGCGATGGGCGACTAGTTTTGTAAATTTTTGAAACAAAAAATTATTTTTGTAAATCTTTTAATAAATAAAATTAAAAATAAAAAAACTCCCTGTGGGAGTAGCCAACGCTAGTTCTGAGTGCACAGAGGGCGCGATAGTGTGCCGACGTCCAATTGGCGATGGCAGTGCTGCAGAAAAATCCTCCAAAAATGCCAGATTAGTAGCAATTGTGTTATGTGTTATTTCGGCAAATGGAAATGAGCGTTCATCAAACACCACATGGCGAGAAATAATGACTCGATTTGAAGACAAGTCAAGACATCGGTATCCTTTGTGGTGGGTGGGATAGCCTAAGAACACACACATAGTGGATCATCCTTTGTGGTGGGTGGGATAGCCTAAGAACACACACATAGTGGATCGTGGGGAGAGCTTATGAGGGCTTGTGGCGGAGAGATTTGGGTAGCGACAACAGCCAAAGACACGGAGGTGTGTATAGGACGGGTGTGCACCAAACATGGCAAAGAATGGGGTGTGGTGTTGAAGGGTTTTGGTGGGGTGTCGGTTTATGAGGTGTGTGGCTGTGTGGAGGGCCTCGACCCAATAGGGGGCGGGAAGGCTAGCTTGAAATAGTAGGGAACGGACTATGTTGTTGAGGGAACATAGCATGCGCTCGGCCTTTCCGTTTTGAGGAGAGGTGTATGGGCAAGACATCCATAAAGCGACACCGTTAGTGAGGAAGAAAGAACGAGTACTAGAGTTGTCAAGCTCACGGTCGTTATCACAATGCACACTCCAGATGGTTTTAGAGAATTGGGTTTTGACAAAGGCAAAAAATTGTGATAAGGTGAAAAAGGTGTCGGATTTAAAATGAAGGGGGAAGGTCCATACATATTGAGAGCAATCATCAAGTAGAACTAGATAGTATTTAAAACCTAAGACACTGGAAACTGGAGAGGTCTACAAATCACAATGAATTAGATCAAAGTTGGCCTTAGCCCTAGCAAAAGAAGTGGTAAAGGGTAGGCGGATGTGGCGGCCGAGTTGGCAAGCATGACAAACAGTGGAGACTCCTTTTGGTGGTGGGATGACGGAGGACTGAGCCAAGCCCGGTGGTGTGGTGGTGGTGCTGCAGCCGAGGCGACAAAAGCGGAGGCGGAGTTGGAGCCGGAGGAGCGGTAGCCCTTCGTGATTTCCTCGAGCAATAGCTGGGACCGTGCGTCGGCGAAGGACGGGAACGGGCGCTGCAGTGGGATAATGGTTTGGAGATTATCATATTTTTCATTAAAACCTTTGAGCATGTTGAAGACGAGGGAGCGGTCGGTGACGGGGTCGCCGAGGTCAGCAAGAGTGTCGGCCATGCTCTTGAGACGGCGGCAGTAGTCGGTGATGGAGAGGTCCCCTTGGACGAACCCTCGGAATTCGGCGGAGAGGTTGATGGCGAAGCGTTCCCGGTTGCCAAGGAATTGGTGCTCCAAATTTCGCCAGATGATGCGGGCGGTGGCGTCGGCCGTCATGACCTCTTGGAGAAGATCGCCGGAGATGGTGCCATAGAGCCAAGTTCCGCTTGATCGAGACGAGGGACGTCGGAGAGGATGTGGTCTGTGAGGACGTATTTGCCAAGGACGACGAGGAACAAGCCACGCCATTTGTTGTAGTTGGAAGCGGCGAGGTCCAGCGTGACGGGAATGAGTGCCTTGACATTGAGGAAGAAGACCGACTGGGCGTGCAAGGCGGCGATGGCCTTAGCGTCGAGGACGGACGCGTCGTGCGCGTCGTGCGTGGGCGCGGCGTCAGGAATGGCGTCATAGCCCGGGAGAGCAGGAAACCTGTGCGCGGGAGGCGGTGTAGACGCGACCGGGGAGACGGCAAGGCGCGCAAGGAGCCAGGAGGGTTGCCGGCTCGGGGGTGAGGGTGATCGTCGGTGGTGGCGGCGGAGCGACCGGAGGAATCGGTGGCGAGGCCGACAACATGGGCGTGGGGAAGATGTCGGAGGTCGACGCGTTGGCCGTAGAGGGCGCCATGAACGATGGAAGAAGAGGAGAGAGGGCCGCGCGAGTCGCTTTGGAGGCGCGAGTCGCAGCGGTATCGGCGACGGCCTTGGACGTGGATGGATCCACGTTGAGGCCTTCGAAAGGCATGAAGGAGTCCCGGACGGCGGCGGCAACGGCCGTGATGACTTGCTCGAGCGCCTCACTGCCTCTTTTTTTTTCTCTCGTTCGCACCGCCCGGCGCTCGTGCTGCATTCTTGATTATCCTTAGTTCCATGCTTGTGGAAATCATAATCTCCGGCATCACCTACCATGTACAGGGCCACCGTGATTAGCTAGTGTCAGCCATGTATAGCTCTTTGCCTTGTATAGTTTTCGTGCTATGTATTGGTACAGCCATGTACACTATATATATCTATAAACTTGCGTCTACTCGTCGGAGACCGGCAAATGGGGAGATCTCATCGCAACACCCCTTCCACACAATTTGACTAGGATAGCCCTGGGTGGCTGGGTGTTCCTGGTGTTGTGATTGGGGATTCCCTCTATTGGTTGCTTTTGGGGATTCCCGGTGGAATCCTTGAGTTCGATCTGAACGAACAGAGGCTAGTTGTGATTAATGTGCCAATGGCTGTGAATGGGATGTCAAAACCTGCTTTCGGCAATAATAAACAGGGGATAGCACACAAGTGCCAAACACGATGGGTTAGTAGACAAAAGAGTTTAGACATGTTCAAACCTTTTATGAAGAAGTAACACCCTACTCCTGTTTTGGGGATTAGATCCGTCGAATTGTGTATTGATCTCTTGATCGGGTTGTGAATAAAGAAAACATAGCTAATTACTATTGTCTCTATGCCTCTCAAGGAACATCATACCCTCCTTATATAGGTTTAGAGGGTAGACTCATAAGTCGGAGACCTAATTACATACTGTATAAGACTCCATAGTATTCCCGACTTAGGACTATAAGTCGTTCCTTAATACACAAGATAACATAATACTTAAATCCTAAGCCTATTACATGATCATGACTCATAACCTATCCTCTATAGTCAGTCAGATAAGCTAACCGTGTGGGTATATGGTACCCATAATCTCCACAATGGATATCAACAATTTTGTGTCGTGCCGGTAGAGGATGGCGGCCTTGGCTTCATCTTCATGTTGGATTTGGGCTCACAATTTTGGAGGAAGAATGGTTGGGATGATGAGCACAGCAACAACTGAGGTCGCAATGAGATGCAGAGAAAAGAAGATGGGAGAAAGAAGGAAGAAGACGTAAAAGAAAAGAGATGAATGAAAACGTGACAGTAGTGGCACGGTTCTAATTTTGTAAAATTCTAGTGGTACGATTACGAATAAACGAATTGTAATGGCATTTTTTTGAAAAGACAAATTTGTAATGGTATGGATCCAATTAACCATTTATTTATCCCTATAAAAAAGTAGGATTTTAAAATATCTCGTAGAAAAGATGAAAAAAAAAAGTTAGTACAAAGAGCGTAAGAACTACTCTCTTCATCTCATAAAAAACAAAGACAAAATGTGATATATTTTAGTACTATGAATCTGGACAGATGGTTATTTATAATCATATTATTAGGATGTGTCACATCCTGTCTTAGATTTGTTTTTTATGGAAAAAGGGAGTAGGCTCGAAGCACCCAGAGAGACCATTCGCATCTTAGCTCAATGTTACCATCAGTCAATCACACGAACCTTTGCCTCATCACCTTAGGCCCCCATCGTTTCCTCTATACACCAACGGTCATAGTCAAAAATTGAATTTTAAAATGTGATTTTGAAGTTTATTTGTCGAGTTTGTTTTACAGCATTGGCATTTAATTTAAGTCGCTAAGAACACATACATAAAAATTTTACCCATAATTTTTTTTCTAATACGTCATATGGCATATTATCCGTATTTGCTAATACCCACAAGTTTGAATTGAAATTTTAAATTCTAGGTAGAGTTGTTTAATAGAAAGTTTTAAAATTTAAGTTGAAAGCTTCAAATTTTGAGTTGAATGTTTCAAAAATTGGGTAGAGTTTTTACAATTTTTCGGTATAAAGTTCCAAGAGCTCAACAATTGTTACCCCTCCAGTCCAATTTACCCTTCCCTTCGATGAGCGCCAGAGTTAAATAGCAGAATGATTAAATAAATATGAACAGGACACAGTAAAAAAATGACGCACGACATCCCTTTCATTTCACCAACAAGCTGCAGTCGTACTCTTGCACTACAGCATTGCAATTTACGACAACATTCAAGTGGTAAAAGGAAAATCAACAGCGAGCCAGAGATCGCAATTACAGGAGACAACAAATACAAGGGCGTGTGCTCAAGCTCATGGGCCCCTGCGAAGCTTGACACGAGCCGTGGCAATCGAGTATGTATTCACCTAGTGTTACAAGTTACAATCTGGTACTGGTAGTGCCAGCAGGTAAGTCAGAATCAAATCAAGGCGATTCCGTGTTGACGGAACTGATCAGTGTCAGTGATTCGTTGAGATGGACTTTGTGTCTTTGTCAAGGCTAAGAAGTTACACTATCCCAGATGATTTGGCTCTCTTGTGACGAGAAGAATGACTTAGGTATATCTTCAAACGTTGCGATAGACTATCACCCACCCCTGCCCTCTCACGGTTAAGCTTCTTCCATAGTGACTGGATCTTCTTCTTCTCCTTTGTTTTTGGGGTTGTTAATTTGCTCTCTTTCTGTCTTAGCGGTGTTGCCAGAGCCCTTACGGTCATATTCTACAAGGCACATTTACCGTATCAGAGAATTTTGTAATGAGAAAAAACATTGAACTTATTTGAGAGAAGGCCAAATAAGCGATTAGTAACACTAAGCTAACTTCAACTTAAGATATATAACAGGATTAATCTAAATGTCATGCAGAAATTTTATCATAATTTTAGTACCTCACATCCAATGTGCCTGCTTTCATCGTAGTTTTAGTACACACAACTAAACTGAAAGGGAAGTAAGACAGGCAACTTACCTCCTGCTTATCACTAATATCGCCTGGGAATGACTCATCACTAGCTCCCCCTAAAGAGGAACATCTACCCCAACTTTCTCTGTTAGAGCTTGTACATGAGCAGGATTCCTCATTGTGCCCACTTGATTTGTCCTATAAGAAAAGCAGACATATTGTCATCACACAACTTACAGGTACAAGAATATCAAACTTTATTTCCTGTTTGTTGACAATTAGATACAATTGTTGTCCACCAGGTAATCAATCATGATGAATGAAATTGACCACTGGTTTTGATGACCGTACTAAGTACTAAGCAAACCATTGTTGTGCTACAATGGTCACAATTTCTTACAGTGACCTCAATTACTCATATGGAGATAATGTTGAACTTGACTACAAAATACAGTGATTAATTTCTGGTTAACCAATTTATATACTTCACCTGCAAACATGACCCAACACTATCACCATCAATTTCTGAGAGGGTGTGATTCTCGTCTAAAAGAAAATCCTGCATTCAATCGAACAGTCAGGAAAGGGTCTTGCATATCAGGCATGAACATATCATTAGCAATCCTACCAAGTCATTGTCATTCTTAATGGACAGCTGATTCACACTCTCTGACAGCAATTCAACTACTGATGTTGTAGCTGAAATAAAAAGAAATACAGTTAGTGAATAGCACCTTGTTATAACCTACAAGGAAGCAAAAGAGCGGAACATAACACACCATTTGGAAATTTCGATGCATCTATTGATGAACTGCATGAATTGGTTCCAGCTCCTCGTAGACCACTGATGATCTCAAAAAATAAACTCTGGAGGACCACCCAAAATCAAATATTTGTTTTCACTCAAAGTACTTCATATGACAGTAAAGAACATAGTGGTTCCAAATTAAGTTTTGTAACATGTATTTTATGGAGCTTTACCTCATTGGTCACCGTGCCAACTTTGAAAGCACCCATATGTAGATTATTGGAGCATTTCACAGGCAATTGAGGAGGATGCAGAGTATTATAGAAGAACATTGAAACTGAATCATAATATGATTGAGGTCTTGAGGAGTTGTGATCGCCCTCAAATTTTATTATACTTTTATCCCCCTGTACAATAAACATGATTTAATTTTAAACGAATAATAATGTATTCTTCAGCAGGAACAGTCAATTAGCGATTTATGTATTATTTATTCGATTTCGAGTGGCATCTATATCCAGTCGACCATTATAAAACAAACTAAATTATGCATTACCCCATATGCCTGGTGAATACGATCACAGTGGTGAGGCTGAATAAACATGTCATTTGAAGCATGACCAAATAATGCAGGAATAAACGTCTTGGGAGCGAACTGTTTAAGAACAAGAGAACACAAAGTCAGCCACAATTGTAGGAGCGAGCAAGCATTTAAAATTACTGCAACTAAGAGCACTTCAGATGGCAAAGTTCAATAATCAACAGTTCACTAATAGAGGATTTCTAAGTATTACTACCTCCTTCCCGGGAAGACTTCATTTCTTGCTATGCACAATAAGGTCTTTTTGGGACGGAGGCAATTACATATAACACCCAGCATAATCAGCCAGGCTCTGCAGAAAACTAATTACTCCCTCCATCCCCAAATACTAATACATGATTAGGCACTACCTAGTACTACAAATCTGGATAAGCCTAATCGTATACTAGGTTGCTACTATATTTTGGGACGGAGGGAGTATTTGATAGTATCATTTATCATGTGCATAGTGTTATTTAATATGAAATGTAACCAATGGCAGTGAATAATTACAAAATGTAGTCTGAAATAGTCTTTATGGTACTCCATGAGCTTATATTCGTTTACATGTTTATTCAGTAACAAAAGGAATTACACTGTGTTAACTTCTACAATATTACAATGGCAAGATATTGATATAGAAAGTAAACCTGTAAAACGTTAAGATCCATTATGTCAAACTTAGCTCTCTTCTGAATGATCTTTCTCATATACTGAACAGCCATCTTAACCTGAAACGATGAATTTCAGAAGAAAAAAATGATTAAAACAATGCAAATACAGCAATGCTCACTAAGATTAGAAAGGAACTTATGTTAGTAAGAACATACAACGATGCTACGCTTCACAACATTAGAAGTGAAAGCTGAATACGAAGGAAGCAGTAATTTAATACGAGTGTGCTAAAATTAAAATTCATATCCAATAACAGAATAAGATAGAGCTACCAGATAAGTTATCATAGTTATTTGCAACTAGAAGATGAATTTAAGTTGTGTGTCCAAACAAACTTCCAATGGATACAGAACTGAACTAAAGTAGTCGTTTGCAATTCCATCAAGAGAATGGAGATTTATTTGCATGTTTATTTCTTGCATCACATCAAAGGAAACTATGTAAATTGGTAATTTTGGGGATGCAGGGCAAACCAATGAAAGTAGAAATCAAATAACATTGGCAGTAAGTTAGGTAGTTTCTCTGTTTAAAAATGGTATATAAATGCATTTTAAGTTGAAGCAACTGAATGGTGTTCAATCACATAACTCAAAGCCCTTTTACACTCCTAACCTGATGAAGTAATTACTAACTTAGCCTGGTTGAATCATTGCTCAAAAAGTAACAATTATAACTAAGAGCTAAGTGACTGAGTGCTGAATAGTAAAACCACAGTTTCCATGAGCAAATATTGAGCTATTAAGCCACAATAGAACCATCTGATTTTCCAAAAAGAAACAAGAAAGAATCATAGCTATTATAAGCCATGATACCCTACGAATTAGGCCAATGCAATATTGCAGCATTCCATGTCATTTTGTTATGGAACAAAAGCAACTTTATACAGAATATGTGCATACCGTGAATTTAGGAACTCGGATTTTGTAGACATCCACAAGCTCCATCATCAAGCCATATAAGTTAGTGAAAGCACTATCCAATACCATTCCAGCAATTGAGGAATCTTCTGCTCCATAGAGTAGGCTGTATAACATTAGTTCACAAAACAACGAATGAATTGGGGGGGATCCGTTAAGCAGTGATCACATATTTAAGACATCCTATACATGACATGAACTCAAAGCCTAAAAACATTCTAAAACACATTATCAAAGAGCAAAACGGGAGAATCAGAGACCACTTAAGTGCAGATAATTTTGTTCAATGTTGATCTCTGTTTGAAGTAACATATCAATCAAGTCACGTGAAGTGAAATAAATAAATCTCCAACACCAAGTAAAAGGAGCATGCAGTATATCCAAACTAAAAGGTACCTTGTAACAGCACCCATCGATCGCCCCCAAAGGCCTATACAGGAAACTTGCTTAGTGGTTCGTAGATATGACACCACACATTTTAGGTCCTCTTTCTAGAAAATTTCAGAATAATGTAATTATCCATGATATAAATGTAGAAGAACAAAAGTGATAGTGATTATATACCTCATGCCAACCAAGGCTTACATAATCTCCACCTGATAGACCTGACCCAGAAAAATCAAGTGTAAAAACAGTGATATTTGCAGGAAGCAGTATAACAGCAGCTTCATTTGCATCTGCCCGGCATCCACTGCATTCAGTCAAAGCAAAAGCCTGTTAAAGATTCCAAAAGATATTGGTGATTGATTGAGACGAATCTCATCAGTAAAGAGGAAATGCTAGCTCATAACGTGTGCTACTAACTTAATATCAATATGGTTTCCAAAGGTTTAGAAGCACATATTAATATATCAAAATACACTAATCTGAATGTTAAAGAAAACACGACTCAGAACATATGCTAGCACTGAGCACACAAGGTAAATACCTATTTCCATGGCAGTAAATCACACATGGAAGGGAAGCATTCTCTGGAATGAAAGCTGGAACATAGTGGCTGCATTTTATTGTAAGGCCTCTTGCATTCGTAAGCTGGTAAAAGCATAATAAGGCTATCAACAAAGATGTCCATAATTGCAGTCAAACTTCTCCCAGTAAATGAATTAAAAAAAAACCTCGATAATTGGTTCCCTTACTTGCCTCCAAGTCTAGTCGTTTGTACTTGCGCCCAGCAAGGATAAACTCCGTCTCCCATAAATACTGATCTGGATTATACTCTGACCTGCAGACAAGTAACTGGTAAATTCCACCGGACCGTGTACAGTGATTTCCTGCAATTTTCTTTTCAACAAACTGTACCATTGTACATTTGACAGGTTCATGCAAACTAAGTCAAAGGTCCATTCAATTATTTATACATTGCATCAGCATGGCTCTGATTCTTTGATTAGACACCTATTATGAGATTTTTCAGCTTTGAAATGCAGCGAAGAGAAAACATTCCATGTGCAGATGTTCCAATTCAAAACTCGATACAAAAAATACCTCTTAAACAAAGATAAGTTCCAAAAATACATATCCATAAAATTCGCAACCAGAATGAAAAAATCCGACACCTAAGAGGGTCAACTGCTAACAGTTTTCTCGTTATTCCTCCACTCAGCAGGTTGCGCAGATTTGTCATGTGAGCATGGGCTAGATTAACGTGCCACACTAAAGCTACTTCTTAATGTTATATGTTATAGGCATTATAGGGCATGCCCATACATGCACAACTACCCACACAATGCCAACTGCAATGACCATTCCATTGTACCTAACTCTAGCTTTTATGGCACATGGTACCGATCTACAACATCAAGAGCCCATGTACTCCTATCAGGTTTCTGTTAACAGCAAGCAGGTTACCATGCTCTAAATAAAATCAAGGGCCAATGTACCATCACACATAACTATCCTTAGCTACAAATCCTCGTTCTCACACTTGACATGCAAACTTCTGAAATGAATCATTGGTAAGATTAGCATGACCGGTTCAGTCCCCCTCACAAACTGCTCAGGGTGGAGGCTTCGGAGCCAGCATATTGCATTAACAAAAGTTGTACCGAAACCAGACAATGTAACTTTGGGGTAGTTTCAAGCACCTTTTTGCTTCCTTTGTATCTTTTCTACAGAAATTTTACTGGAACATGTCAATGTAACTTTGGGCTACTTTCAAGCGCATTTTTGGTTTCTTTGCTTCTTTTCTCTAGCATGGATTACGGCGGCATAATGTATTCGAATTTTGAGCTACAACTTGGCGCTTCAACCATATCCTAGTAGCTTGAATGCTCATCTTGCTTCCATGGTTCTGTACGAACTAATGACTGGTTTCAATAAATAAAGCCCGTGGTTCCCCTTTGCTCGAAGAAAACATAAACTCAAAACAACCTAGATTCTACCTAATCTACCAGCGATCGAGGAACCCAAGCTGCATGTACGTAAGGCTCGCATTAATCATGCAATCTCCCAATTCACAACAGTACGGCCAGTCGCCGCACGCCAATGTTCCAACCATGTCAAATTCGCACCACAAGCAAACAAGGGCGACGGAATGTGGGAAGGTAGGTGGGTACCGGGGCGGCCGGATGACGAAATTAACGAACTGCTCGATCATGGCGTCCGCGGAGCAAGGCTCCTAGGCGTCGCCACGGCCCGCCCCTGCGCTCCCACGGCCTCAATTCCTCCTCCTCCTCCTCCTCCTCCTCCTCCTCCTCTGCAGAAGTTTGTTCCCCCGCCCCGCCCAACAGCGCCAACGCCCTCGCGATAGCAGCTACCAACCCCCCCGGGATTCCTCGGATCTGCCGGGGAAACGCCGCCGGGAGAGCTCGCTCGCTCGCGGCGGCCGAGCCCCCGCGGGATCCGGCGCGGTTCCCGGCGATCCGGGGCTCGGGACGCTCGCCGCGAGCCGCGGATTCCGGCGGGGAGCGCGGCGAGGAGGGGATCTCCCGGAGGAGGTGGGGTTGGGTTGTGGAGGTGGGAGGAGGAGGCGAGAGGAGAGGAGAGGGAAGGAGGCAATAGCCGTGGGAAACGAGAACGTTAACGAAGCCGAGGTAATCGGTGGGAAAACTGGGAATAGCTTTCTCTTCTTTTTTTTTCTCTTAAACAAAACAAAATTTGTCGGGACAAGTTTAAAACGTTTTGTCGTGCTTACACGTGGGATATTTTATTTATATTCGAATCAGATTCAGATTTGTGTATTAAGTTAAATTTAATTGATGCATGTTTAACCGTTGCTGACACATGTTGTACAAATATTATGTATTAGTAGAATTTACATCTAAACAAATTTCGTATGAGTTTCGCCTTCAAATTTGCTTGAGCTAGCTAGAAATGTGCATCTCGAACGGTTTTATTTGAAATTTGTCAAAATTCGTTAAAAATCAATGAAAAATCAACGTCACGATGCGTCTCGAAATTCACTGATCAATTGAGAAAATATAAACCTTAGGCATTACCATTCATATTTGTTGATGAGGGCTTTTGGATTTACGCAAACCAATTGATGTTATTTATTCATAATAGTTATATGATATTTGTTGCGAACACATCATTGTAAAAATCTAGAATTGTAAATAAAATGAATTCACTATGCATTATGCATTATCGTTGCCTTTTATTAAGAACCGTGTGTTGATGATAACATGGTAGCAAAGATTTTTCTGTTCATGTAAAATGTGTCGATGAATTAATGAATAAAGAACTCAGTCTATATAAACCATTGTTACCCTGCATGGCTACCATCAGAGAACCTATTGTTCTCCTATCTTTTTTAGTGTCGCAATAATTGTTAATGCATTTATAGTGTGATAGCACTTCTAAGAAATAATACTTGGAGAAAAAGATAAAAGACAAACTATATACATCCATAGAGATCTAAAATTTTACATAAAAATTAGGAAATGTTAAAAACAAGAGAATACATTAGTTGGTAGAGGATGGTAAAGGATAAATTATACATGTTTAATTTTGGTACAGGAGAAATGACTTATACCATTAAAGTTGAGAATGTTCTTTTCGAAATGTGTAAATATGTTCACACTTCTTATAGAATTTTAAAAAAAATTTACATGAAACATGTTATAAAATTCAGTTTATTTAAATCAAGACATGTTAAATTACAATGTATTTTTTTAAAAGGAAAATAAGCACGATTACAATTTATTACTACTAAACTCTTCTTATAAAACTTTTAAGAAACAAAGTTTTTAATAACCATTTAATTTAGCTAGACAGATAGATTTGCGCACGAGAAGACACATCAGCATTGGTACTCCATCAATTTCATATTATAAGTCGTTTTATATTATAAGCCGTTTTAATTTTTTTAAGTTTAATTAAGTTTATAAGAAAACATAGTGACATTGTCATCACAAAATATAGTATCAAAAATATTTTAATGTTATATTTAATAAAATTAATTTTAATCAAAACGACTTATATATCATATAAAACGGAGGTAGTAATAGCATGTAAGAAATAAAAGTTTTCGTGTAGCGTTTCCCGTTATGATTTTAACCCAAAGCATATACTCCAATTATTCTCTCGCCACGTCACCATCGTTACCCCTCCCGACCGAATCTCCGGCCGCCCCTCTCCTCGCCTCGCCGCCGCATCCGCTGCCCGCCGGCCACCGTAGCCGCTTCGACGCCGCGGCCGCATCGCCGTCCCTCTCCCTACCTTCCTCCGCCCCTCGCGACATCGCCCCCACCACCTCCCCCCTCCGCTTCACCGGCTGCCCGTCCATGGCGGCAGCCATGGGCGCGGCGGTGGTCCGACGGCTGCACGCGGCGCAGGCGCAGGCGCAGCCCCCACGGCTGACGAAGCTCGCGATTCGCCCGCCCAAATCCGTGAGTTCCTTCCCCTCCCAAAGCAGTTGCACTGTTCTAATCCCTTGTTCAACGTCGCGCGATATTGTCTGCTGTCTTACTGATGAACGAGATTACGAGGGTATATGACAATCTTTGTACTTGATTGCGTAAGGATGCATAAGAACTTCGTTGCCATCAGCCATGATTGAAACAAGTCAAAAAATTGCTCAGGAGAAAACCAATTTTATTAGCCGGCCGCACTCGCCTAGTGGTTGAGCTGCACAGCATAGGTTGTAATCTTGTGTTCAAGTGCAATATCTATACTCCTCTTGTTCATATGTACTACCATGTAGTTCTAATGTGTTCTAATGTTACATGCCTACATTTTGAAATGTTATAACGTAGTGATCCCATGATTAGTTTTTTTTAATGAACAATTGAACAGACAATTGGTTGTAGAAAAAAATGTGCAACGCTCATTTTTCAACTTATCAGTAAACCATTATTCTTCTCGAATTGTTCATATGAGTGTTGATTAGGGTATGGGTTTGTGTGTCTTTTGACATGAGCTATGTGCTTCTGGTTTTTGTCAGGTAGAAGTTGAATTTGAGGATGGCAGCTCATTCCATCTGCCTGCTGAGTTTCTTAGAGTGTACAGCCCAGCAGCTGATAGCAAAATCAGATCAGTAGCTGGTGAGAAGGTAATGTACTATGCACTTTCTGTACTCCGTGACACACAGGGTCTTCTGAGCTTGTTGGATGGCCAATGTGGTGCATTTTTAATCGTTCACTTGTTGTATCAGATCAGCCCATTCACTCGTTGTATCCATTCACAGTGGAACTGTCGTGCATTTTTGGTTTGTTTGGCTACGCTTTCTATTGTGAATAAATCTGCACGTTTGTAGATATATTAGCCTTGGAAAGCTGGGCAGTCCGACAAAGACCTCAATTCTGCATCTTTAAGATTGGGATCGCTTCGGTTCCTAGAAAATTTCAGTCTACAAAGTTTTTACAGTGGAGATGATGCCAATCTGCATTCCTTGATCAGGTTATATTTGGGCGGCGACATGTTGGAATAATGTCAGCTGAATCAGTAGGAAATTATGGAGTACGGTAAGGGTCATGTTTCTTGCATTATCAAATTCGTGGAGGTTTTCCCCCACATAATGTCAATCGATCCTGTTTTCATAAAAAAAAGAAGCAATTCTTTGTGGCTTTTTATACGCACTTCTCGTTTGATTTTCCGCAATAATACAGTATATCTGTTGTATGACCTGGTATTTGTATTGCAGGGTATTGTTTGATGATCTGCACAAGACAGGGATCTTTACATGGGAATACTTGCACCACCTAGGTTCTAACAAGTTTGGTCTGATGCGAAGCTATATCACAACTTTGAAAAAGCACGGCCTTACTCGGGATCCTCAGAGAAGGAAATGATGGAGGCAGACAGAGTCTTTGTGTGAGTTCATTTTGTCATACCATAAAACCTGGTAGAAGAAATGCTGCCTGGAGCCCTGGGATTGAACTTTCAGATAGCAAACGCATAATGCATGAAGCTTGACAAGTAAACTACTAAATACAGTCACTCTATGAAGATTGACACCAGATAACAATCTAGGAAGCCTGTTCTTTCACCACGAAATGAAGGCCTTTGTTGAAATTTCGGCATATCTTCAATTATAGTAAATGGTAAGATGGAAAGAATGACATTTGTTGATTTTGGGGCTTAAGGGTGTGTTTGTTTTGTTTCCCAACAAAACTAAACAAATTTTGGTAATGCCAAAACCTGAGCAAGACCAAAAATAGTTGATGTGTTTGTTTTGACAATGAATAGTGTTTTCTATCGATATTTGGTTATGTAATAGCCAAATCTTGTTGGTGTTAATAGATTTCTCTAACATTGTTAATAGCATTGTTCCAAAACTGACACTGATGGCCCTTACGAACCGGCACTGATGTGGTGTCCTGGATAGTGATTTTCCGATACCTTTCGTCATGTAAATCAAATATGGTCCAGCCATTCATATATCGTTTAAAAACACATGCAAAGCACATCACAGTTTTCATTTTCAATGCATCATCTTAACCTTTACGAAAACATTTTCAAGAAATTCAATTGAAGATGTGCATGTGTCAATCTGTAACCTTGTTTGTCTCAAATCCCTATCATTGAACGGGGATAAAAATTCGTCAGGTACGCGCTTATGAATATACTTGCCCTCTTTGACTACTCGTGTTCGAACCTGGAAGCTCTAGGAATTTCTACTTAACCCATCAGTCTAAAACCAACTGATAATCTAGTGTATATATTACAGTAGTTTTTTTTCTAGGTAAGGAAATCAATAAATGTATAACACATACTCATCAGTAGGAGTACTAATGAATGAACTACTACCCATCACTCCATCAGTAGGAGTTCAACTTCAATGGTGCAAGAGAAAAGTTTTGATGAAGACTAGACTTTGATATCTTTAAGAAGTGTGAATAGAGCAATAGTACGATCCTTAACGCTAGCGTGGGCACTCAATGTCGGCTATGCTAAATGAGGTAACCATATATAAACATAAGAATTCAATAGTAACTCGTTATACTGCAAATTCAGAAATAACACCTGTTTTGGTGCTGCAATGCAAAAACCAAAAAGTGACGTCGTGCTAATTCTGGCCAGGCCAATGGGAGTGCTTGAGAACGGGGCTCTATGATGTGATGGGGCATTGTTTCTTTTCTAGATAGGCGAAGAAATGTCAATGCCCTTTACCGTTTTGATTTTTTTATTCAATTTTTTTAGATTTGATTAAGTTTATAAAAAATTTAACAATATCTACAACACAAAATAGTTTATTAAATATATTTTGATAATATATTTATTTTATATTAAAAATGTTACCATATTTTTTTACAAATTTGATTGAACTTTAAAAAAATTTAATTTGAAAAAAATTAAAACTACTTATAGTATGAAATGAAAGGAGCAGTATATGTTTAAAAGTCCATCTCCCAATATGACTAACCGTTGTGCTCATCACCCTCAAAACTCAAGGTCTCCAGCTAGCTTGAAGCAAAGTTAAAAGCCTTTCTTCTTTTTTTGTTCACTTCATCTCACGAAGTGAACTTCGTAGGAGGCATATGAGATGATCAGGCGCTTTGTTCAGCACACCCACCCTGTGCCACCATTTTGAGTTGCCTTCCTCTGTTCTTCTTGTTGTTGCTAAATCTCTCGATCGAGCTCAAAGATCAAAGATGGAGGAGCAGATGACTAATCTTCGCTTGGCAAACTTCGAGTTCTTCACGATCATCCAGCCCGGATCCTCCAGAACCAAACTGGTAAAACTTTTTTGATCCATTCTTTCTTTTTCGTGTGTGTGTTTTGGTTTCTTGTAGCTTTGGTGCTAGTGTTTGATCGATCCATGGCGGTGCAGAAGCTGCCTGACGAGTTCGCGAGGGAGCTGGAGGCGGAGGAGCGGGAGCTCCGGGACGCCAAGCTGCGGGTCTCCGGCGAGGGGCGGCGCCGCCGCCGCCTGTGGGACGTGAAGGTGATCGACGGCGATGGCGACGACGACGGCGGCGTGTACCTGGGCCGCGGCTGGCTGCGGTTCGCCCGCGCCCACGACCTGCGCGACGGGGACCTCCTCGTCTTCCGCTATAACGGCGCCGCCGTGTTCACCGTCACCGTCTTCGATGACGGGACCATGTGCCGCCGTGCCTACCACGACGCCGCCGGTAATAACCTCGCCGCGCGGCGCGCGCCCTCGCTCCAGCACCAGCACGCCTCGCTCGCACTGACATGACATGGCTGACCTGTTCAGGCAGCGGAAGCAGCAGCGACGACGACGGCGACGCCACGGCTGCGGCGGCGACGTCGCAGTTCGTGGTGATGCTGCGGCAGAGCAACCTGGGCAAGAAGCAGGCACAGTACCTGGTGAGCTCGATCCGCTCGCCTCGCCCACCAGTTGTTTGTTGTTTTGCCAAGTGGCTAGCTAACTAACCAACCAACCAACCAACCGGCCGCCGGTCGCCGGCGGCGATGGCGGTGGCGGGATGCATGCAGAACGTGCCGGTGGAGTTCCAGGAGGCGCACGGGTACGCGGCGCGGGAGAAGGTGGTGCTG
Organism: Oryza officinalis; assembly: GCA_008326285.1. Classification (NCBI taxonomy): domain Eukaryota; kingdom Viridiplantae; phylum Streptophyta; class Magnoliopsida; order Poales; family Poaceae; genus Oryza; species Oryza officinalis. Next base: position 8,699,973 of record BDMV01000002.1, on the reverse strand, counting down.
CGGATGCGGGGGAGGTCGTGGACGGTGAGGCTGAAGCACACCAAGGGCAGGCGGCCGCGCCGCGAGCGCACGGTGCTCCGGTACGGCTGGCACCGGTTCTGCGCTGACAACGGCCTCGCCGTCGGCGACACCTGCTTCTTCCGCGCGCTCCGCTCCGGCGACGACGACGGCGACCACGTGCTCAGCGTCGCCGTGCACAAGGCCGACGGCGGCAACCCCCTCGAGTGATCGATCGATCATCCATCACTTCGCTTCGATCTCTTCGTTTGTTGCATGCGCGCTTAATTATCTCTAGCCGTCAGCTAATTACGTTTAAAGCATGTAATTAGTAATTAAAGCATGGTGTTTTGCATGTAATTAGTAATTTCCAATGACGTGTGTTTGCTAGGATTGAATTTTGTGGATCGGGCCATATGCCGATCGACAGCTGGCCGGTCTGTGCATCTATCAATTTTACTCTCTTTCTCGAACAAGGATTTTGCGTTTCTCATTCACAGCCATGGCAAAAATGCCCATTCTCGTCAAAGTCAGTGGCACGAGTGGAGAGGCCAAGTCACAAAGCTCACGCTGGCCATAGGCCATAGCTAGGGAAGAGAGATGAGAGAAAGAAAGGTGGCGAGATAGAAGTACATCCCGTGACTACACTCTACAGTGAGGTCTATCTGACTCTCACAAATACTGGATAAGTTCATTAACCCATCTTAACTATTGCGTTTGTCTAAGACTCACCTCTATCTTCAAAACTGGATACTAAATCCTCTCCACCTATCTAAACCGTTTAACTACCCCTCTACCCAGATCGAGGTGGCTTTGATTACGTGACAATGATATGGTAGTCAAATCAACTTTTTAAAAAATAAAAAACGATGCACTTCATTTGTTAGCGTCATCTTTCTTCTCACGCTCTTTGTCTTTTTTTACTGGTGCATACAATGGATGTAGCATGACAGAGTTCAAGGATGAAGCTCGGCGGCAACGCTCGTAGCACATCTGAAGCTCGAGGACACTGAGCATATCTGGATCATCATGAGGCGACACGGCGGTGAATCTCGAGGAGACTGAGCATATCTGGATCATCATGAAGCGGCGACGGCGGTGACGATGGAGGAACTCGACGGTGCGCTAGGTGAGGGAACTGAGAACCATGAGTCTAGTGGCGCGGCGACGACGACATGCAGCACTAAGAAGGAATGGGGGTTGACCGGCAGACGGGAGCTTGGTGTCAACCATACGGGAAGATGGAGCTCGTTGAAGCCACACACACGGGGAGGAGAGCCACGCTGCCACCACGAACTCCTCTCATCGGCTGCGCTGGACTACGTCCGCGAGCTCCGTCACCCGTCTCCTCGCTCCTCCATGAGCTAGCTCTGTCACCGCCGTCGGTAGCCCTCTCCTCCGCCAGCTCCACTAACACTCAAGGGCAGTGGAAATCCTAGTTTATTGGCAACTGGCAGACAGTCTGAGGACGCTAAGACAATTTGGCCAGTCATCCACCCAACCATTACTGGTCATGTCTTTTGGATTTGGTGGATTGTCTAGCACCGTGCGAACAAAGGGATCCTAGACAATCCGGGTTTACCTTCCAAAAGAAGAAGAACCACTATCATGAGAGCACCCATGGACTTTGTGACTATAGGAGGGAGCTATACTCTTGTGTAGAGTGCTCCAACGAGTATTAGTGGAGATTGCCGAATCTTCAATATCTCGGGAAAAAACTCGTTGCGTGTTATGTTTGAAATTCCTATCGCTTTCCTCCCTTTATTTTGTATTCTTATTCCTTTCAATACTTAGCTTGCTCTAGAATTATTAGGACTTCAACTAGGATGCAAGACTTAGAGCACATAGGCTAATCTTTTGTTTGGCAAGTTTATTATAAATTGAGCCAAGTATTTTTAAATTTCAAATCATGTTCATCCCTTTTCTAGGACATCTTTGGTCCTTCAGAGAGAATGACAATGTCCTTATCATCTCTCTTTATATAGCTGTTGAAGTCTGGAGATGGAGGCGCCAACGGGCGAGCTCGTCAACGAGGTTGAACTCTGGAGCTTGGCGAGCTAAAGGTGCCGGCCGACGAATGGTTGTTGGCGCTAGCCGACGAATGGATATTGGTTGCCTAGCTTGAAGTGTGAGAGAGCTGAGAGAAAGGAGAAGAAAACAAGTTAGTCGCACAGATACGTGAGACCGAAACTTTTTGATTTTTTTAAAATAAGCACCGCATAAGCGAAAACCACCTAAATTGACAATTTAGCAGCTGGCCGTGCCCTCACTCTATTTTATTTATCACAAATTTTATTGTATTTGATTTTATAATAAATAGTGTCAAAATTTTTGTTGTAGTTGCTAAAATTTCTTTAAGATTAAACTAATCCTTTAAATATCACTCATCTGCTTTCAGCGATTATACTTTTTGTTTGCTTGGTTTTAGAGGATTAGCGATTTAACTACTTTCTTCGTTTTAAAATATAGCAAATTTTAGCTAAAATTTAGATATGCACTTGTCTAGACAGTTAAAAGTTGTTAAGCGCGTTTAAGTTTGGCAACATTGAGATTTTGAGATTGGGCGTCCACACTAGCCCATGAGAGGCCCATCCAGCCCAAACTCGAAGTCCATTGCACCAACTTGCACGCCTCGCCACCCTCGTCTCCTCCCCGTCCCCATCTCCGGTCTCCCTCGCCGCCGGCGCCGCCTCCGCGCCCGCCGCTCACCGGCGCCACGCTAACTGTCTCCGCGCCAGCGCCAGGCGAGAGGTCTTCTTCCTCCAGCGACCGGAGTCCGGATCCGGCCAATCCTGCTTCCTCGTTGATCGATCTCACTCCGCGTCGCAGCTGTAGGGCAGGGCCGCCGGAGCCGGAATTTCTGCTCTGCCGGCGATTCCGCGCTCGAGGAGGGACCTCACCTTCCTCCGCTCCTGGTTCAGGTACGCCATGGCTGATTGGCTGGAACAGTAGTGTGGGGTTTGTTCTTTTACTGTGAGAATTCGAGAGCAGAAGGGTGAGTAAATGGGGGGCAGCAGAGTCAGCAAAAAAAGTTTTAGCTTCTTCCATATATTAATGTTGAATGATCTTGAATGATGGGCTAAATTTTGCCTTCGCTGGGCATAGATAGCCGTCTCTTAGATAGCAATTTAAGGCTTTAGGATCGATTAGCTCCTCAAGCTAGCTGTTCGTGGGTAAGTTATACTATCTTTGAAGGTTGCCTAGTTTGGTTAATTGGTTTGGACATTAGTTGTCGGTTCCTGTCGCATGTGGCTTGTGTTGCATTCGGTCATGTAACGGACTAATTAATGATCATGATAGCACTTTCTTTTAGATAATGGATAGAAATCCAGCCTCTATATCCACATGATAGCACACTAATTAGGAATTTTAAGATTAGTGGCTGTGGACATCATGCCACGGCAGAACTAGTCAATGACTCAAGGTCCCGGAAATTGTTAAGCTTCCAAACTGGCACCATGCTATTCTTAGACTTCATCAGATGTTTAGTTCTTGCAATTCAGTGTACATTGAAAACCCAAATCCTGCGAATAACAACATGGGGAGGAGAGCATGTCTTGAATTCTTTTATGATTGCAAACTTTGTTAAGAGAACATGAGGCTTTCTTTGTACCATTTTCAAGCTGATAGGAGGCACGCCAATAGCATGTAGAGCTATATCAAGAGAAAAGCATCTTCGGCCTGGTCTTCTTTTTATGGAAATATGAACTTTGCCCTGGGTGAGCCTGTACAGTATGGACCTTTGGATCGCCTATTGAGAATTTTTTGTTGTAATTTTTGTGCAGTAGTGAAAGAAAAACCTGGCACAGCCCAGCCTTAGTATTGCTACAGCCAACATAATTTAACAACCTACAGTAGTCTTCTCCAATTTGTTCTATGCTCTAAATTTACCTGTATGTTTTGAAGAGTTTAACAGCAAACATGCTTTAAGTAGATCAGGGCTGCTTGACATCAATTATGAGTACATTACAAACATGGCTAATTGACACAGCTAGATATATATTCCCCCCTTACATAGATCTTGGGAGCATGACACACCTGTTCTTTTGATCCTATGGTAACTGATATATGTATAGTACAAGATAATGTTGCTAGTCATTTCATGTTAACTTTCAGGGTAAGTTTACCAACAAAGTTATGTTTCTATCTTCTCTAATCCAGATATCTTGATCATTTATGTTTCACCAATGCAGATATCTTGTTCATCTATGATTGTAAAGCTCATCTTAGGGTTGCTATGGTGCCTCGTCCACTTGGTGATTACCTTCTTTGGTTCATTGTCACATCTGAGGAATGATCTAGAATGCTATCTCATTCCATTCAAGTTGTTGCCCAAGTACCGAAATCTACATCTTGAGAGACTTGCATACTTGGGTGTTGTAGTAGATAGCAGAGAGGCAAAGAATGCTGTGAAGATCAAGCAACTTTTACGCTGGTTCTCAACTATTGGGATTAAGTATCTAATTCTCTATGACATTGAAGGTGTGATCACAAACATATCCCATACATGCTTCTTCATGAGTATCTAGTATCCGCTTGTTTTACCTATCCTAGACGTATAACGATTTTTTTTCCTGAAAAAATAGTTCTGGTGATGTGAAGTGAAATCACTTTAGCATCAATGTAGGGGTATAATGAGTTTGATCGCTTTAGTTAAATATTTGCCCCCTTCAAGTCTTCATTGTAGATTGTAAATCTGTACTGTAGGAAGAATAGCTTGCAAATTACATTTATTTGCATAAAAATACTTCTAATAATTTAAATTATCTGTTACATGACAAAAAAATGCAAGGAAAAATAGGACGGAACCAAACATCTAGCTAAACAGGAAAGTGACATGGCTTTAAATGATGACCATTGCATTTCCCATTATACTTCTCAGCTCGCTTTAGCATTGCATTAATGAATGTATAATGTGCACTGCAGAAAGTTTATGTATCCATTTTCACAATTCTCTACAGGAGTACTGAAGGAGTTGATTCAACCTGGTATAGAAACCTCAACAGATGGGAACCCAAGAAATTCTTTAGTAAGTTGCTGAGTTCAGCTTCCTGTTGATCTATTTGCTGTCTAAAGCATGTATTCTGATGATTGGTGCCTATTATTCTTCTTATCTATCTATCACTTCATAATATGTATCATTCATGTGGAGTCATAGGATGTAGTTGCAGATACCAAAGCTTCATGCTGTAGACATGGAGGGATGTTTATGGAGTGTCTATCTAGCTCTGATGGCAAGGAAGCCATCGCCAAAGCAGCAAACTTACTGTATTCCACTTGCTGCAACTCTGATAACAAAAGTGAGATTGCGTTTACAGAAGCTGACATGAGTCATGCACTGAAAGCCGTAGGTATGTTTGAGAAGAATTCATTTATCCTTTCCATTCTTGTTTTATTTTTCATATTCTTTTAGCATTTCCAAGGCATTTCTAACATCAGAATGCCACATGAACGCTTACTGTTCCAGCCTTTTCATTAGGTATTGGTGGGCCGGAACCTGATCTTCTCCTTGTGTATGGTCCTGGTAGATGCCATTTAGGATTTCCTGCATGGAGATTACGGTACACAGAGATTATGTAAGACCCCCACCCAAATTATATAGTCTGTACAAGTTTTCATGATAAACAGATTTTCCTTGCACCCATTACATGCAAAATTATTCCACCTTATGGTTGACGGTGTTGATATCTTTTTTATGTTTATCATCACACATTACTTACTAATAATATAATTATTTTATTTCACAATTGGAAATATCTAAATGTCTATTGTGTAGGTACATGGGTCCACTGGAATCAATGAAACATGGTACCATTGTGAAAGCTTTATATCGGTTCTCACGTAAATATCAAAATTACGGTAAGACTTTTTTTTTCATATTGGCAGTTTGGCACTGTGCGGCATAGAAAACTTTCTGCCGTTAGCCCCTCACTCAAATGACTTCAGCTATCACAAAATGTTATGTAGCATTTGGCTTTTCTTTTGTAGAATGCTTGCAGAAGAAAACATGACGTAAATATTCTCAGCGGCTCACGTTTTAGTCGCTATATTTCTGCTGGCCTTGTTCGATAAATAGACATATACTCTGTAGAAGATGTTTAACTCTCATCATGTTCTGAATGGCAAATGTTTTGTCCGCGGTATTTCCGTAGGCTCTGTTTGCCGTCATATGGCCGCATTGGAAGTTCTTAATTCTAATACCATTTTGTAGGAGGCATTTCACTCTTGGTTATTTTCCACTACAGTTTCAATGTATTTAACCATCAGTTAAATCCATAAAAGAAGCATTTTTTGGCTCTTCATTTGTACATTGCGCTTAGCTTGAATGACTGATACCAACCCTTTTTGTCTACCAGGTAAATGAAACTGAGTCTGAGAGCGAGGTAGTACTTGTTTACAGAAGACCCATTTTTATGTGAAGGGGACACTTCTGGAACTGACCAAATTTCACTGAAGTCTTGGCAGCTATCGGCATTGTGCTTCCTTCCTTTCTGGTAGAGAATCGAAATGGACTACTCGTAGAATGAATGCTAATTTGTTTTCGTCAGAATGTAAAACTACATATGTGCGGTTCAGTGGTAAAAAACTCTCAACCGAACGCATATGTGTACGGAGATTGTGTTGTTTTTTACCCTGTGAAATTTGCTCTCATCTCCCATTGTTGTACTTGTTGCACAATGTACAAACTGCCAAGATAGTTTGTTTCTCAATTATCTGTTTTACACTGTTCCTACATGACCTGATGACCAACCACGAATCCATGATATATTGTTTCCTTCTTTTTCCCTTTTTTAAGATTGATGATATATCTCATATCTTTTTGTCAAAATTTTTGGCTGAATAACTGGCACTAGTTCCATCACAAATGCAGGATAGAAACAACACCAATCTGTGCTATCCACAAAGCCTAACAAAAATCTCAGCAAATGCCAACAAATCCAAAAACACACCATGCAGATGCAGGAATGCAACCTCAGCTGCTGTGCTGGCAGCTGGCAAGCCACTGAGAGGCAGCTCCCTTATCTCACCTCCCCTGCCACGTGGCACCCTCCTACTGGGTCCACTGATGCCCTCATCTGCTAAGGTGCCATCTCATACCAGAATTAGATTTCCCCGGGCCCACCCTTTTCCATGGCCACAAGCACAGCACCCTGCAACCTTGTGTTCTCCTCCTCCCCCTTTTCTAGCACTCACCAAGTTTAATTTGGAGCACACATTTCAGCTCACCACTGCTCCATCAGCTGGTAGCTAGCTTGAGAAGAGGAGGAGCTTGGAGAGACACAACAATGGCGGCTCAGGCTCTTCTCTCTGGGAGGCAGCTGCTGGGGAGGCCATTGCAGTCTTCAGTCTCCAGGTCGTCTTCTTCCAGGAAGGCACCCTTCATGGTCAGGGCAGAGGCCACTCCCCCTGCCAAGGTATGCTGAATATATTGCTGATTGATTTGTACTCTTGCGCAATTCAAAACTGAAAGAGATTGTGTTGATTTGGTTAAATTTACTTTTTTGTTTGGTTCCAGCAAGGAGCTGACAGGCAGCTGTGGTTCGCATCCAAGCAGTCCCTGAGCTACCTGGATGGCACGTAAGTTTTGCGTTTTCACGTGATAATTGAGCTGATTTTATTTAAAATCATATAAAATTTATGTGAAATTCATGTTGCAAATAAGAGAGACGCTAAAGCCTCCTTTGAAACAAACGATTTTCAAAGAAATTTTATAGGAATCGACGGTAAACTTCATGCGTTTCAAAAAAAAATGCTTAAGGAACTGGCCGTATCCTACTGAATTTCCTAGTAGTATAGTAGTACAATCAAAATGATCAACTTTTTATAGGAAACAACAAGCAATGGAACTTTCAAAAATCAGACAACCTTACATTTATTATCAGAACTACACAAAACCGCAGGTATTATGAACATACAATCATATGTTTTGTGGTCTATTTCCTCTATTTCATATTATAAGTCGTTTGATTTTTTTAATTAAAATTTCTTAGGTTTGATCAAATTTATAAAAAAACTAGCAACATCTATAATATCAAATTAGTTTTATTAAACTTAACATTAAATATATTCTGATAACATGTATGTTTGTTTTGTATAAAAAGTGTTACTATATTTTTCTATAAACTTAGTTAAACTTAAAAAGAAATCTGATAAAAAAATCAAATGACTTATAATATAAAACGAAAAGAGTATATATATTTCATAAAACTACACTGCTATTGATCGCACGTTGCATGATGGATGCAGGCTGCCGGGAGACTACGGGTTTGACCCGCTGGGGCTATCGGACCCGGAGGGGACGGGCGGGTTCATCGAGCCGCGGTGGCTGGCCTACGGCGAGGTCTTCAACGGCCGGACGGCGATGATGGGCGTCGTCGGCATGGTCGCCCCGGAGCTCCTCGGCAAGCTGGGCCTCGTCCCCGCCGAGACGGCGATCCCATGGTTCCAGACCGGCGTCATCCCCCCTGCCGGCACCTACACCTACTGGGCCGACCCCTACACCCTCTTCGTCTTCGAGCTCGCCCTCGTCGGCTTCGCCGAGCACCGCCGCTTCCAGGACTGGTACACGCCTGGATCCATGGGGAAGCAGTATTTCCTCGGCTTGGAGAAGTATCTCGCCGGCTCCGGCGAGCCGGCGTACCCCGGCGGCCCGCTCTTCAACCCGCTAGGGTTCGGGACCAAGAGCGAGGCCGAGATGAAGGAGCTCAAGCTCAAGGAGATCAAGAATGGCCGCCTCGCCATGCTCGCCTTCCTTGGATTCTCTGTCCAGGCGCTCTTCACCGGAGTTGGCCCCGTGCAGAACCTGCTCGACCACCTCGCCGACCCCGTCCACAACAACATCCTCACCAGCCTCAAGTTCCACTAGAATTTATTTATTAATTAATCATCGCTCTATGCATGCATGCCATCACGACGTATTTAAATTAATTACGAGTTTTTAATTATGTTTGTATGTACGTGCGTATACGTATATGTGTGTATACGTATGTATGTACGCAACTTTGTACGATGCTGCGTGTGATCGAGAGGGGGGGTATGTATGTACTGTGTACTGTACGTATATATGATGATGATGCATATGGAGGGTGTAGGGTGTGGGTGTAACATGTAAATTTGTACTCCAACTGATGATTTGCACGCATGGTTCGATTTGCTTGTGTGTCTGTTACAAGTGGGTCAGTCCGAAAATCCACTTATAGATTAAATAAGTGGGTAATCCATCGGACTATCTATTTATTTGGTTTATAAGTGGGTTTATAGGCTGATTCACTTGCAACCTTATCTTTTACTAGGCGGCGGAGCTAGAATTGTCCCGGTGTATTTTATTTGCTCCCTTTTTTAAATTATTGTCATCCACACGTTACGCTATGTAAGCTTAATATTATGTTTATCCCAGCCACTATAAAGAGAAAAATGTGGCGAGAAGAAAACCAGAGGAGATTTAAGGCTTGTTAGCCAAAAGAAAAAACTTCACCCTTCTTTGATAATGCCAAATTTTGATATTATCAAATTTTGGTAAAATGAGGGAGGATTGATAGTGTTTAGTTTGGTACTTACCAATTGTTGAAAGTAGTTTTAAGAGTAGAAAGTTTTAAAATTATCAAAAATTGGTAGGGTTGTGCGGATAATGGTATGTTTGGTTCGTTGCTCGACCTAAAATTGGAAAGGTTGTACCACAGAAAATAGTCTTGTATTTTTTTCTCTAGAAAAATCTTATTCCAAAAGAAAAAATATGTCTTTTGGACCGTTTTGGAATAGGGGTGAAGGTCTGAGATGCTTTACCAGCCCGGCTCAAAATTACATGATATATGGACATGGGCCAGAAGGCCCATTTCAGGCCCACATGAAACAAACCCACACCTACCCAGCCATTCCCCTCGTCTTCCTCCCTTGACTCGAGTCGTCTCCCCCAATGCGTCCTCTCCTCCGCCGCACGGCCGCCTCCGCCTCCGCCTCCGGCTTCCTCCGCCGCCGCCGCCGCCTCCTCTCCGCGCTCGCCGGGAATGGCGCGCCTCCCCCGCGCGCTGGGGCCGTGTACGCCTTCGGAGACAACAGCCATGGCGCGGCGGGCCAGCCGGCGCCGGCCGCCGACGTCTACGTCCCCACGCCCGTGGCCTCCCTCCCGCCGTCCGTAGCCGCCGTCGCAGCCGGGCACTACCACTCCCTCGCGGTTTCCGCCGAAGGGGAGGTATGGGCGTGGGGCCGCAACGATGAAGGTCAGCTCGGCCGCGGGCACCATGCTGCCCCGAGGTGATCTAGCTCATCCTCGATACTCAATTTCTCATGGGTCGTTCTAGAGCACAAGTATCCTGATGTCAGAACATTTTTGTCCTCTTTCAAGTCCAAAAAATCTAAGATTCTATAGAAGAGACATTCTAAGGCGCAGCGGTGGATTATTGAGCCAGGTTTGCAGGAAAGTGGGTTCCTAGACCAAACAAATTAGAAACCATCATCTGCTTATTCAGAAACAATAGAAGAAGCTAAAATTACGTTCCCACTTCATGATGCATGTACATGCCGTCCTTTGCTGGTTTCAGTTTAATATGCTAGTAGATTGATATCAGGACATGGTATAATCCAATTGTTATTTGTTGGATTCCAGACCCTGACGTGGAGAATAAATGTATGGCGTAATCGTGTTTTTGTTGTCCATGATAACCTTGAATTTGAATGAACAAGAAGCCAATGATTACATAAGTTAAACTATAGCTCAAAACAATCATTGGTTTCTTCTTGAGCATTGTTAATTCACAAAGGAATACGTGCAAATGATTTCAACTTGAGAATATAATCTTCTTTCAGGAGGCTGATGCGCCATTTTGCTGAGTGACAGGAATACTTGGAGCAAGCCTGAAAAGGTGAGAGGATTGGAAAATGTTCAAGTTCGAGCTGTATCTGCTTCTGGTGTTGTTTCAGCAGCAATTGGGTGTGATGGCTCTTTGTGGGTTTGGGGAAAATCAAAGCGTGGCCAACTTGGGCTTGGAAAGGACATTGTAGAGGCTGCAGTGCCTTCTAGAGTGGAGGCGCTTGCTAGTTATGATATTGTTAAGGTTATATCTTTCTCCCTGAAATTAAGTAGTTAGATGTTTGCTCCCTTGTGAGCAATAGTTGTTAATTGAAGGAATGATGCTAGGTATCATTTGGTTGGGGGCATGCTATGGCATTGACAAAGGATGGAGGACTACTTGGCTGGGGCTATTCAGAAAATGGAAGGTTAGGAGAAATTGGCCAAATTACTCAGGCACCTTCTGCCAAAGAATTACTTGGAAAAACAGTTGACAAGTACTCTAGCTCAATGCTAGAGGCCGTTGAAAAGATGGTTGAGGAAAAAATAAGGAGTGAAGACAATATGCCCATCATCTGGGAACCTTTGCTTGTTCATGAAGTGAGTCATGTTGAGGTGTCTGATGTGTCATGTGGGCTCGATCATTCTCTGGTTCTCTGCTGTGAGTGTTCTTTACTTCTTTTAACTACAAACTGAACCTCTTTTTTGTGTGCACTTCATATGGACATTTTTCTGTCTCATACATCTGTTCTGATCTTGCAGTTATACTGTTAATAAGCCATGGTTCATTGTTGCATACTTGTATATGCATTTGCTGTCTTGGTAAGAGTTGAAACTAGGAAATGGCCATTGGTTCAAGAGTATCAATTCTAGATATATGTGTCCGTTGTTAGTTATTCAATCACCTGTATCTCCTTATTACAATTTTTACATGGTCATGTTTTAGCTGTACTGACATAGAAAGCTTTGGGGCTGGAACATCACATAGTGCTAGGATTCATAAAGTTATTCATGCATGCATGAGCACCAAGTTTATAAATGTAGATTATAATAGCAGATATTTTATTTGGAGGGAGTAGCTGATATATTAGGGAAACTTTCAGCAATTTTTGTGGGTTGTCATTCGAACTCGCAGTGACATAAGCTACAATATTGCCCCTGCTGACATGGTTTCTTTGTTACCCAGCTGATGGTATCGTACTGAGCGGTGGAGACAACACTTACGGACAGCTTGGTAGGAAGTCAACATGGTCCAAATTTCTTCCTGTCGACACAAGCCACAGCCCCTTCTCTGTGTCAGCAAGTGTTGGCCACTCTCTTGCAACATGCAACATTTCAACTGAAGTCACTGACTGTGCCGAGACCGGTGTCCTCTCATGGGGATGGAACTGCAGCTCCCAGCTTGGACGACCTGGCAAAGAAGATGTGCCAACACTAGTCGACGGTCTGAATGGAGAGAGGCAAGTGTCAGCTTCGGCTGGCCGAGTCCATTCAGTTGTTCTCACATTAAAGGGAGAGGTTTGGGCGTGGGGATCTGGCCGGAATGGCAGGCTAGGTCTGGGAAGCTCGATGGATGAACCAGAGCCTTGCCTCGTCGACACCCTGGAAGGAGCAGAGGTCTCACAGGTTGCTGCTGGGATGGACCATACTCTTCTCTTGGTTGCTGAGTAGGCTGGGCTTCTTCTAAACTGAAAAAAAAAGAGAGAACTTTTTGATTCTTGCCTTAGTTGGTGGAGAGGTTGTCTATCAAGTAGGAGTATCAACTAAATATGATCTTTAAAGCAGTTGATGTTGCTGCCTCAATAGATTTGGAAATTGGAACCAGGAAGGTCAGATGTGTTTCTTCCAACAACTTTTGACACCATTTTCCCCTTGAAAGAGTTAAGCAAGGAAGATGGTGAAAGTAAGTCAGATGCCAGTGCCAGTGCAAGTGCGTTCTGAAACTTCCTCTTATGTGATGCGGTGCAATCTTTTTCCTGCACCAATCAGAGAATCTCTGTGTGTGCAAAGTTCACATTCTCCCATCTGAAATAGTAGTAGACTTGTACTTTTCTGCTGTACCAAAGCTTACCCTGGGATTTGAGGGCTTTTGAGTAATCAAACTCCTTGTAAATTTCGTACTACCATCTGGCAAGCAAGCTAGTAAAGACATACGGAGTATTTGTATTGGGTGACGAACAACATCCTCTATGTGGCAAAATCTTGGCGAACGTTTTCAACTTTTCATTCTATTTGAATTCCATGCGGAAGTGTTGAAGCAAAGTTTGAGGTTTTTGCTCTCTCTAACCAACGTGTTAATTAAGCCGTGTTTATTTTCTGATCTGTTAATTATAAGCCGTGTTGATCCAGGCTCATTAGGTTCCAGAGCCTCGAAAATGTGATCATAATAGTTTGGGCTGGACCTATCTATTAAACTGTTGCAAGTTTTTTGAGTAAAAAACTTTCCAATATAACTATAGTATATTTGTAATATAATTTCATCACAATTATACTATAACTACAATATAACTTGTATATAGGTATTAAAAAAATATGCAACTTTAGCTAAGTTATATAGAGATTATCATGTAGTTACGGTGTAGCTACATTATAATTACAATATAGTTATAATGTAATTATAGTGTATATAATTATACATTGTAGTTACACTATTATTATACTATGGCTGTGTTTAGATGCAAAATTTTTTTTGCAAAAACATCACATCAGATATACGGACACACATTTGAAGTATTAAACGTCAACTAATAACAAAACAAATTACAGATTCCAATTGTAAACTGCGAGACGAATCTTTTGAGCCTAATTAAGCCATCATTAACACATGTGGATTACTGTAGCACTTATGGCTAATCATGGCGTAATTAGGCTCAAAAGATTCATCTCGCAATTTACAGTCGAACTGTGCAATTGATTTTTTTTTCGTTCACATTTGATGCTCCATACATATGTCCAAATATTTGATGTGACGGAAAAGTTGGAAGTTTGAAAAAAAATTTTGGGAACTAAACAAGGCCTATATTTGAAAGTTTTTAAACAAAAAAAACTTGCGACAGATTTTTTAAGCAATCCCGTAGACCATTGGAGATCAGCTCCCCGGCCCAGCCCAACAAGCCATCTACTATCTCGAGAGGTTTCCCGCGAGGTGGGGCCCACTTGTCGGTCACTGGACTCGGAGGCTGCGGCCCGGACGGCGAAGGGAGCGGCGGCGCAGCTCGCGCGATCAAGCGGCGGCGGCGGCGGCGGCGGGATGGGGCTCGGCGGGCGAGGCGTGGTCGGGGAGACGTGGTCGCAGCGCGTCCTATGGCTCTGCGCCATCGGCAGCGCCGTGAGTAAGCACCCGACCTGAAACCCTAGACCCCTAGTTGGTGTGTTCCGCCGCCGCCTAATCGCAGTGGTTTGATCCGGCGGCGTCGCTGCGTGTGCAGGCCTGTACTACGTGGCGGTGGAGAGGCAGGCGCAGAACCGCGCGCGGGCGGTGGCCGAGGGGCTCAAGGCCCTGGACGGCGCCGGCGCCGGCGCCGGAGAGGACGTGTGACTTTTGCTGCGCTGGAGAGGTGAACCCGGCCTGTGTAGAGACGGCCTCTCTGTTCGAGCTCGAAACGAGTTATATTTGCTTATCTGCTTCTTGTTTCATGAAATTTTCGCAATAATGTACTAGTAATTGCCCCCTTGTCATTGCGATAATTGAATAACAATTTGCGATATGGGAGCCAGAAATGATGGCCGAAATGAATGTCATTTGTTTGTTGTTTCTTTTAGTAACTTTGGCTCCTAACTTTAATTGGTTTAGTAACTTAGGTTTCATTTTAGTGGCCATTCGCAGCAGTGCGAAGTTCTCTCCTAAACCTTGGTTATGTTTTTTAATCTATTTAGATCCATGTAAAGATTTGTATGATGTACTTCTGGATATAGGCAAGCTAAGTAGAAATTTCTTGTGTGGGTAATTCCGGTAGATAATGATCAGGTGGTATGCCTGCCATGCTGATTTTTTATTCTCCATCCAGGTTATTATTCTTCATATAGTTGGGAAGGTAAACTGTGACAGACAATTTTAAAGAATATATAATCTTGGAGGGTGAGTAGGAAAATTAGTTCTTGCAACCACTTAATCCCATTCTTGTGCCCATAGATATGCACCCTTCTCTCTCTCTCTCAACTTTAAGTTTCTGGACCAGCATTGTCAATTCTGAACTTAGCGGGCTCTTACAGAGGTTAGACGGGATCATTTGAACTTGAAAAAAAATCCTATGTCCATCATATGTAGATTGTCATCAGCTTTGCTCTCCTTCTGATTCTCTTAAGCATAGTTTTAGTGGTTACTGATTAGGATATCCTTTTTGGATAAATGAATCATAGTCTGTCCTGCAAATGGCATTTAAAGTTTGTATATTTCCATCTTTAGTTATGTGCATTTCAGATTTCAAAGTTCAAACAGGATGAGAATGGAACGATGCAGTGCTACGTGCCAACGGTAGTTTAGCTTTTCCTTTTGCTTGTTTACGCTAGATCTAATCTTTTGTTCGGACTTTAGTTCCGCCCCTGATTGAACATTGGTAACAGTTTTTATATCTAATCATTCTTAGATTCACTTGTTAAGCTTGAACTCAGCTGGATTTCTTTGAGCTCTTATGTATAGCATTCTAGACTTCTAAACTCTTCATGAATGTTCCATGTGAATGAAACGTCATATAAGAAAAACTTCTATAGCTATGCACAACCATGTTCAGTCATTCAGATGACAACAGTGAAGTATGAGTGTTCCTGGATAATTCCATCAGTGCACTAATTGAATATTCATATAGCAAAACTTTTGTTTGCAAAATTCTGTACAGCAAATTGCTGTAAAATGATTCCATGGACTACTTTAGAAATAAGTTTCTCATGGACATAGTTTAGTTTTGTGGTATCTATTTTTTATTTGATGCAGATACAATGATAAGAGTTATCTAATTTGTTGTGATGTTCACAGATTGAAGAATAATGGCATCGATAGCTTTTACGGCCTCACTGGCTAGAAATGAGTCTGTTAATTATTTTAGTTTCGTTGCTTTTCTTTAGGCAGTTATTCTTTTGGTGAGTAGTAGCATTAGACATGAACCTGAAAACAGAATTCAATTTATCACATTGTCATTGCTTAGATTTATTGTACTGTGCACAGCTGAGAACTTACCTTCATAGTGAACCAGTTCATCGGGACTGGAAGTTATCAATGTTGCCTCATCTATAAAAAAAAATCTGCCTACTATAACCATGTGATTCTAAGGTAATAGTAAAAACAAATCATTCGATGATGCATCTGAACATGTAGCTTCTATTTTCTCCTGTTTTAATTGAAACATTAAGTTTGATGTTTTTGTTGAGGCAGTAAGCCTTTTTTTTTTGTGCAAGTCCCCTTTTTTCCCCAATCCTTTATTTATGGTTGCATACTGATATTATACCCTATGTGGCAGATTAATTCTCACCATAATTTTCGGTCTTCTGAATATTGATGTTTCATTGCATTTTAGTGAAACTTGTAACAGAAGAGAAGCAAAATATACTTCTCCTGCTTCCATAGGATAGGAACCAATGTTTCTGCGAGTTATAGAAGATACCCAGGAAGAGTATAAGAGAATACATTCAAGAATAACTGTCACTCTGTCAGCAGTTATGGAAGAAAATATCACTGTAGAAATTAATGACTAACAATTAAAATAGTCTCAACAGATACACATGTAAGCATTCTTTATATATTTTTATTTCTTGCAGACATCATGTTTTCACCTAAAAGCTTATGACAGCAAGTTGCATTGATGTATACCACCTTTATGACTTTTAAGCAGATGAATTTGATTTTATACTCGAATTAAAATTCGATTAGAGGGTCAGTGGATCTAAAAAGAAAGGCTCATTGTTATATTCTTTTTCTTGTGTACTTTTTGGTAAGATAGGCATTGATTGATTGCTTCATATTCAAGTGCATAGGTTTGGATTTTGTCAAAATTGAGAAGCATCTCGAAGGAAATTAGTGGGTGTACATCTATGAAGGTAGATAGATGGCTGGGGTGCTGCCTGCAGAGGCGCAGAGCAAAATATGATTTATGGAATCTGCTAAAGGCTTATAGTGATATCACATATTTGCTTTTAGCACATCAAGATTTACATCACTAAATTTTCTTTTACCATATCAAAACTTAGGTAATACTACAGGAGAAAACACTAGGACTTGGTAATGGTAAGAGAAGACAGAATCGTTGCTAACATTCCCTGCTTCTTTTAATCTCTCAGCAGAATGCAGAGGAATTTCACGTAGCACTTCTTTATTAATCACTGAGAGAAGACTTGGAACTCTTGTTGCCTTTTGCTTTTCTTTGATGCCTCTGTTTTTAACTTTAACTGAAAGGCAAGTGTTAACTTAATATATGCTATTGTAGACCTAATGATCAACTAGGTGCCACCTTATACTAAGTATGAAACGTCGAAAATGCGAGGAATCTTCCACGCGCAGAGCCCACTAATGAATGCGGTTGCAGAATTGTGATGCAAGAACCCATCATTCTTCTCTTGCCATCAATAATCCTGAAAAATACTTTCTGTCACATGATACTGGTTTATTCTACCAAGCGTCAACGTCATGAATTTAATTGACCATCAGATAATCTGGCATGTATGTTATTTGTTTGACCATACAGTTCCAGATGCCTTTTTCTTTGTCCTCTACCGTCAGACTGGCATGAAGTTCCATATGGATTTACAAAACAAAACTTACTTTAGATTTAGAGGAAGAAGTTTAGCATCTGTTGATAGAGCCAAATCCACCTTAGTTGATTCTACTTTAGTGTATCTTAGAAGCCACATAATCACAAGATGCCTTCTAATAAAATCCATGATGATGGTGGTTAATTATGAGCACTCCACCCTTCCAGATGCTGTTAGTGCTGTTCTTTTCCAGCCTTCCTCTCTTTTTGCTTCTTATTAGTGAGCCCCACAAAGTTTAATGTCACAATCAGCTTGATGCAGAGCATCTTGAGCATGATCTACTTGCATTGGGCCACAAGATAATCCCTATAAAACATGCTAACCTTTTCTGTAAATTATCCCCAAGGTGAGCACATCAAGATCGGGCACAGAATATAAAAAGTTCAAGAATGATTGATACGTTTACAATGAGGACCGAAAAGATTAACTAATTGAGAAAAGGTTTAGGGGTGTAAGGGAATCTATGGAAGGAAGTTACCAAAACCCTAATTGGTTGTTTGGTTGAGCATCTTTGCGATTTTTTGCTTTGGTCACTAATAGCATGTAGGGGTTGATAAATTATGCAGTTAGTGGTTGGAAAAAAGAACAAGTTGAAGGTATAAAGCTTAGTGCTTGCTCAGGGAGTTCAATGTATGCAGTATGTACAGCACTACAACCCCTTTTGCTTGTGGGGCTGGAGGAAAGGATAGATTCTGTTGTTTGAACGTTTTCATAGCCATAGCCTTCCTATTCTCCTTGGACCATTTTAAGTATTGTTTATGATGTTTTTATCTTCTCTATGCCCATTTAGATAGATGGTGCCTACAGGTAGGGATGTACTATAACAATCTGCTAGTCCATTTCTTGCATAAATTCCAACTTCTTGTGCTTTTAGGAGTGATGGGTGGCCTGGGCTTAACCATATAGCATATTCTGTTGATTACTGTAGGTGCCCCTAGTTAGTGTGCAATCTAATCTTACACAGGTCATTGTCTTTTGGAGTTCCACTTCCACCTAAGCCACTTAGCATATAATATCTGCCAACCCTACACAGCCAACTGTTGGTCCAAATCTCAATTACACTGTTGGATGTACAAATACTGTCTTTACCTACTACGCGCATTTGATATCACGTTGACATTTTTCTGAAAATAAATGCTTATTTCGCGTCTACTGTTATTTCAGTTCTTATTCTTTCCTTACAATGTATTGTTTGCAATGTATTGATCTTCGCTCAGTTTGTTTGCAATGTTCTCTAGATGCATCATACATGTTCTATGAACTTAAAACACACCTTTTGTACATCTTGGAACACTTGCTGATATGTCTTTTTTTAAAGCAATTCTTTGTGCTTAAGGAGAAGATGTAGAACAGAAAGCTTACTGTCGCACATTCTCATTGAGCTATGCTCTGTGGGCCATATGATATGACCCAGCCCTAATCATGTCCCCCTGCGTAGCAATCCTGTTGGAAAATTGTACTACTTAAACGTTTGCTTCAATTTGGAGACGATATGAAAATGTTTGATCAGCCAGAACATTCTTTGACAAGTCTTAAAGCTGATTCCAAATCATCTTTACTAGCAGAAAATAGGCCGACAAGTTCAGGAGAAGCTTATTCATGGGCTATTTGTTTATGATTAGTTTAGAGAGTAAGATCTTAGGCTGCTTTAGTTTTTGTCTTCAAAACTGCAAAAGTAAGTTGACTTTGTACCCATATAAAAGCATTTGGACAGTCTCAGCCGACAATTTGTATCCACCACCAATGTGCTGCACTGCTGCTTATGCAGATTAAAGTTTTCAGATATGCATGCTCTAGTAGTGAAAACTAATGATAGTAGAGTAGGAGTGGCAGATCCATGCACAATCTGTGAGGTCGGCTGACCCCATAGCTTTTTAAAAAACACCCCTATAAATCTTGATTTTTATGTGTAAATCTAAAAAAATTAGAGAAATGGCTCCACTTAAATACAAACCAGTAGTAATCGACCTCACAAGATTGAACTCCTGGCTCAGCCATTGTAGAGTACCAACCTTTGAGAGGCCTCTTGAGTCTTGATGCACATTATGTTTTGTTCTTTCTTTTTTGGCAAGATTACTATGTTCGAAATTAGCCTTAGATTTCCCTGGAACTTTTAACCCCAGAAATGTTGATTTAGTGCCGAAAATCAAAGTTGTACTGGTTGCGCCAAACTTTGTCTTTTTATATATGTTCCTTTGTATTAATATAAGTTGTGGCCTTTCCATGTATAACAGATTTGATTGTTGATTCTATTTTTCATTTTTATGAAACTTGGTATTGTTGGTACAACCAAGATGTCTTTACAAGATATTTCCCTTTTTATATGAAACTTGGTATTGTCGGTATCACTGATCACTCCATTAATTATTTGTATTATAATTATTGTTCTAAAATATAAAGGATTTTAGATGGATATGACACATTTTAGTATTACGAATCTGGATAAGTCTGTCCAGATTCATAGTACGATATGTCACATCTATTTAAAATTTCTTATATTTTAAGACGAAGGAAAGAGAACAAAAGAAAAGAAATACTATGATGAAAGAAGTCAGGAGTAGTAAAGAAAGGCCACAGGTATAGATAGACATGGAAAAAAGACTAATAATTGCAACTCAGAGACAACAATCAATCGGTTGTCACCTCTACCTGGCCACATTGTACCAAATTGCATGGGCTGTCTGTAATATGATTTTACAGATTTGACATGACCTGCACTTGTTAGAGAATTTTATACTATCTGGCACCTATACTCTCCTTCCATGATCCATCCCTTGCAATTAGACAGCTTTTTGCATGAAAGTTCTAGCTGATTGGTCAGATCCATCGCACTAGTTTTTGTTTGAATTGTATCACTACCGCCTGTTGTGCATGTTTTATTTCTCTTCCTGCTAGTTTGTGATATTGTATAAGAGGAGATTCTCTTAATTTGCTAATTGTAGCACAAAGTTTGTCTCTGTCAAATGAACTTCCCAATTTTATGTTGAGTATTATTAGAGTTTTCTTTAGAGCGAAAAAAAAGGAGATTTAGACTTGCTGTAGCTACAGACATTGCATGCATTTATTTTATCTTTCTTATCTCCTGTGCAATTGTACTAAACTTGACCTTAACATGAGGAACTATTAACCTGCCAATAATTACAGGACCACAGGTGGTCCTACACTTGACAGTAGAGAAGGTCCAAGAGAGGACCAAGATAATAAAAGGAACAAGGCAAAAGCACACTTTTGGAGCACTTGAGAGGAGCTTTTCCTCCTGGAATTCTTCTAAAATCTGAAGAAGAATAAGCTTTGGCATAGTTAACCCCTTTCCCTTCTCTTTTCCTTCTCAGTATCTCTCTTTCATTTGCTAATTACATTTCTTTAGATAACATAATCAGACCATGCATGCATCAGTTCCCTCTATCTTTTGTTTTGACTATAGTAACTTGGATATGATCAGAAAGATGTGTGTTTTGACTTTTGCATGATATCTTTAGCTCTGATGGGATCGAGCTGTAGTGAAATTGGAGGTTTTGGCATCTGCATTGCAGAGAGGAGATGTCAAATCCAGATCATCAAATATATCAATTGAAAGTTATGGCATATATTTATAGCAAAGGTTACTTGACTTCCACTTCTTGAAACTTTAACTATCTCTATTATATCCTTCTAATGCAATGTTTAACATGTCAAATCTGACAGAAGCTAGATAATATATGGAGCTGATGCACCAATATGTGTGATTTAATCCACTGGCTGGACTGGAAGAGATATATCAGAGCTAGAAGAGATTAATTCAAGCCATTACAAAAGGTCACCAGGTTAGAACAAGAAACAAGCTATATATGCATGCCTATCTGTCTATAATACTTTAAATGTTCTCATGCATACCTGTTCTGGCTAATCCTTTTGTTATCCAACTAACCTTTGTCATTATGGCACCATGCACACCCCGGGTCCCAAATGCAGCATGCTGTCCTTTTGAGTGTGCTCTCCTCTCCTAGCTTAGCTTTGGGCTTTTTCCTTCCTTGAACTCTACTCAAGAGTCTTCTCTCTTTCTGGATGACTGGACATATTGCTGCATGCTAGTACAAGGTATGTATCGTTGAAGAATTGAAGGCCAAGTGCAGGGGATCTGATAGAACAGTAAATGTTGTGAATTGTGATAGGGCTTCAAGGATTAGTTGTGTGGACTTTAGAACACATCAAAATCACAGCAGTTGATCCACTCCTATCATCCAGAAGTAAAAGAATTAGGGGCACATGCATGCACACACTGACATAATATGTTGCAAGAGAGATGCATTTATCCATACACATGACAGTTGGCTAGCTGCTGCTTCTGCTAGCTTTATCTCGTTTTGGAGCTTCATCTCAACAGACCAACCAATTTGGAGCATCAAGAAAAAAAATCCTAGTTCCGTGGAAATTGAACTGTTTCTATGAAATTAATAGGGTCTCTTTGACATGAAGAAAAATCATAGAAATTTTTGTAGGATTCGAATCCTATAAGATTCTTTTTCCTACGTGGCCCTTTGAAACAAAGAAATAAACACTATTGAATCATATGAAATTCCTATAGAATGTCTCAATTTATATAAGTTTTGAAGAAATTTTAACACGAGGTCCAACCTCATAACCAAATTATCGTTCCTGTATTTTTTCTATGTATGTTTTATAATTCTCTATTTAACATTTTACTCTTGTCAAAGTCTTGTGTTTTTCTATTTCTCCGTTTTCTTAATCTTGCCTTTCAAATGAGCCCTAATTATTCCCTGTTGAATTTACTATTTTCTTCCTCAATCTCTCGTTTACTTCAAGAGTAGACAATAGTTAGCTAGCAGTAGATGCCTAAAGAGACAAGTTAAAATATGAGCATGCATGCATGACAACAAGTAACAGCTGTGCATGCAAAACCTTTTTTCGTGAAGCAGGGGCAGTGTGAGTGGAAGCAAGCAAGGATAGATGTATGCTAATATGCTATCAAAAAGAAGCTTGAGACTTTGATCGATCGATACGGTGGTGTGCAGTGCATGCATGCAGGAGGACAGTAGTACATAGCTGCAAGGACTACACAGTTAGAGGAGGCGATGATGATGATCGATGATACAGCCGAACTGATACATTCCATCGATCAGCAGCCAAGCAGCTTCCTGGTTCGTCTTCTTCCTCCTCCCAGCAGCTTTATTCCATTTTGCATTGCTCTCTATACCTATGGTACTACGAGCTGATAGTACTCCTGTCCGATGTGAGTGCTCAATGGCTCATCTATACTTGTCTGTCTGTCGTTGGATGGAGAAATGGACGGCTGAGATTAGAGGAGGAGGAGATAGCTAGGCAGGGGTAGGAGGAGTATATATATATGAGAGAGAGAGAGAGAGAGAGAGAGAGAGAGAGAGATGAGAGATGCCATTGCATGCAGATGAAGAACGGGACATGAGGAGAGACAGATGATTGTACAAGTTGGGGCTGTCTGGTCCCTGTCGTCGCTAAGCTTTGCGTGTGCCCTCACACTCACGTAGTAGACAAAAAGAGAGAGACATGGGCCTATAGCTTGCATCTGGGGTTAAGCCTAGTTTTTTTTTTCTGATTGAAGGGTGGATTATCTGATTTTGTGATAATATTTAAGGGTTCAAACGAATGAGCTACTATTACCAAGCTTGAAAGTTGTTTTAATAAAAAGTCTTCTAGTAAACTTATATATAGAAAGTTTTAGCGAAAATCATACTTTTTAAGCGCTTGGGCATGGCCTGCCTCTGATAATCCATAATTCGTAAAGGGAAAAGAGTGGCTAGTATCAAAATTAATGGAATAATTAATGCTCCTTTCGCAAAATGGAGAAGCTCAAATGATCTAATTGTTTTATGATTTTATTATGCATCTATATATATTTTATTGAAAAGGATGGGTTATTTGTATGTTTTGTAATAGCAACATTTATTATTTTTGCAGGGTAAATGTGGAAAAACGTACGAAAATACATGAAAGTTTAGAACAATTTGTGTCGTAGGAATTTCAGTAGTGCAATCTTCAAAATATAAAGACAGTTCAATTCCTGCCATCCAAACGGTGCCCACAAAGCTGTAAATTAAGTTAATTAATTATATAGTCGTCGGCTACCTCCTTTGTATATATGAAATAGAACATCCGTACTTGGCTAGACAATATAGGAGTATATGCATTGTAGACTTGTTGCTAGCTACTCCATTAAGTATAAAGAATAGACTTATTAAGGATCTTATGGCCATATGCATGCGTCTATACTCTATACCATGATACATCTCATCTTTCGTTGGTTGCCAGCCTTGTAGACTCCTCCTATATTATTAGACCCTAATTGAGGCCCAAGGGTGTAGTTAGTTACCACGATCATAGTTAATTGAAGCCACAGTTAAACAACTAATCAGAGGATAAATAGTCTAGCATAAACATACTTAATGTGTAGTTAATGGAGGCTCAAACTGTTAAAGTCTTTTGTCATCAGCTAAAGACACACGACCAACTTGTCAAGGTGTTTGAAAAACTTTTGCCTTTTCTTTTAGCTGATCTGGCGTAGTGTATGTGTTATCAATAATAACTATATGGCTATAATCACATGGGGTACTTGGTGCCACAAAATTAATGAAACAACTAGAAAATTCACCGGTGTTTATCGGTGTCATAACGTGTTGGTCATACTTACATCATGGTGTTCTACGAATTAGCAGTTTAGCAGGGTAGCTCTAGGGTTAATTTTAATTTGTACATGTTCTGAATTACACTGGCCCTGCTAGTCTGCTACAATAAATCTGCCCATATGCTTACGCTCACCGTACGTTCATGGTGAGCGACTGAGCGTGCATGCATAACTTCATCTATCCTGGTGCTTACCACTGACATGGATACATTTCAGCAGAAATCGTCAGGATGTGCTAATTTTACATGTGTCTTCATAGAACCAAAAACTTTGATCATTTTTTATATGATAGAATTTTGCCAGGGAAACAAAACTTAGCAACAAAATTCAGAATTTTAGGGTTACTTTGGAACACAAGTTTTTCAAAACATTGGAATAGGAAAAATAAATAAATATTTTAGAACGCCCTAACACTTTAAATCATATGGGTTGAAAAAAAATTACAGAAAACTGTAAGAAGGAGTGTTTGGATGGAGCGTAGGAAAATGCAAATAGAACAAAGAGATGGAAAAAAAAACCTTACATCAAAATTTCTCCAAAATTCTTAAGTTTTGAGCCAATTAAAAAACGATTCCTTTGATCCCAAGAATCATATATGAAAATTTTTCATAGCATTGAATTCTTTTAGAATTCCTTAAAATACTTCTAAAGGAGCCCTTAGCTAGATAGATAGATAGATAGATACTCATGCTAGTAATAAATCTCTCTCTATCACACAAAAAGGATATGGACACTTCTTGACCATTCCCCCACCAAAATTAAGTCCACTGGATAAAAGCCACCAAATTGCAAAGTTTATGCTCACTTTGCCATCCTCCTCTCTCCCCTCTCCTCCTCTCTTCTCCAAGCTTTAGAGAGAGAAACACACTTGTTCATGTAGCCATCTTCTCTCTCTCTCTCACACATCTGGTTCTAGTACTAGCTGTTGCATCTTCTACTGCTGCTCTTGCAGCTCAGGGAAGAAGAAAGAAGCTACTCCTACTCCTACTCCTAGTAGCTAGGTAGGCTTAGGCATGTGCGTGCGTGCGTTTGATGCTATTCTGTGGCAGAGCAGATGATCCGTCATGTCCGGATGCCGCCCACGCTGACGAACACGACATGCTTGGCTCATCACCAGCTCGCGATCGCGGCGACAAGCCGCCCGACGACGACGACGCTACGGCGGCGGCCTCCTCCTCCGAGCAGCAGCCATTGTTGCCGCGCGCGGGGGCCGGCGAGCCGAGGGGGCTCGTGCTCGCGTGCGCCGACCTCCTCCACCGGGGGGACCTTGACGGGGCACGCCGCGTCGCGGACGCCGTGCTCGCCGCCGCCGACCCTCGGGGCGAGGCTGGCGAACGCCTCGCGCATCACTTCGCCCGCGCGCTCCTCGCTCTGCGCGGCGGAGACAAGGGAGGTCATGGCGGCGGCGGCGGCGGCGGCGAAGGGGCCGTGGGCGTTGGCGTGGGCGCGGCGCCGTCGGAGACGGTGCCGTCGTCGTCGTCGTACCTGGCGTACATCAAGATCGCGCCGTTCCTGCGGTTCGCGCACCTGACGGCGAACCAGGCGATCCTGGAGGCGGCGGCGGCGGACGCTGCCGGCGCGCACCGGCGCGTGCTGCACATCGTCGACCTCGACGCGGCGCACGGCGTGCAGTGGCCGCCGCTCCTGCAGGCCATCGCCGACCGCGCCGACCCCGCCGTCGGCCCGCCGCCCGAGGTCAGGCTCACCGGCGCCGGCACCGACCGCGACGTGCTCCTTCGCACCGGCGACCGCCTCCGCGCCTTCTCGAGCTCCCTCAACCTCCCCTTCCGCTTCCACCCGCTCATACTCCCGTGCACCGCGGAGCTCGCCGCCGACCCGACCGCCGCCCTGGAGTTGCACCCGGACGAGACGCTGGCCGTCAACTGCGTGCTGTTCCTGCACAAGCTCGGCGGCGACGGCGAGCTCGCCGCCTTCCTCAGGTGGGTCAAGTCCATGAACCCCGCCGTGGTGACCATCGCGGAGAGAGAAGGAAGCACCACCAGAGGAGGAGGTGACGACGACGATGTCCCCGACGAGCTGCCGCGGCGGGTGGCGGCGGCGATGGACTACTACTCGTCGGTGTTCGACGCGCTGGAGGCCACGGTGCCGCCGGCGAGCGCGGACCGGCTGGCGGTGGAGCAGGAGATCCTCAGCCGGGAGATCGACGCGGCGGTGACGGGGCCCGACGGCGGGCGCGCTCGCGACTTCGACGCGTGGGCGTCCGCCGCCCGCGCCGCCGGGCTCGCGCCGCGGCCGTTGAGCGCGTTCGCGGCGTCGCAGGCGCGGCTGCTGCTGCGGCTGCACTACCCGTCGGAAGGGTACAAGGTGGAGGACGACGACCGCGGCGCCTGCTTCCTCGGCTGGCAGGAGCGGCCGCTCATGTCGGTCTCGTCGTGGCAGCCGCAGTCGTAGCAATGGCAAAGCCCACAAGTGATCAACAATGCTGTTCGACCGTTCGACCTCGAGAACTCCATCAATGGCGTCTTGCTCGCAAGCAAAGGTACCCACTCCATCGATCCCATTGGCACAAAAAGATTGGATCTTACGAAGGATGAACTGATAGTCTCAATGCTGCATGCATCGATCTACTAGCATTCTAGCTAGTGATCAAGCAATGGTCCTAGCTAGCTAGCTACCTACCTACCTGCCTGCCATTTTCATGACAACGCAAGCTTGATATATGATTTTCCTACTACTTGGAGGAGATCCAAAGGAGGAAGAAGAAGAGGGATGTGTGGTGTGTGATGAACACGTTGCATGAGAAGGCGCCATTGCTGGGAGAAGAAAGAGAGGATCTTTGGGCATTCAACTTGGTGAGCCAGCTTCATTCTACCACTAGCTCTAGCACCCAATTCTTTTCATTTTTTTTTGCTTGACAATCTTGATATTTTTTTTCCTTTAGTTACTCCTACTTTTGTTTAGCTTTGATTTGATACCCAAATCTGATATTGGTGGAGTTGTTATAGATTGTTGGTTTTGACACTACTACTACATAATATCTAGATTTCTAGATCTGTGTTAATTACTATGTTAAAAGGGTTTGTGCATGCATGCACGCTCTTGCAAAATTAGGTCATGTTGCATATACAATTGGTTTCTTTGATCTCAAATAATGAAGATGATCTCCTATTGTGGCTCAATGGATTGGGCCCATTTTAAAGTTTTATCCTTGCATTTCACTTCCTCTCTCTGGTGTTTGATGCGGTTGTTTGTATTATAACTAATCATGCTTTGGCCACCACTAGCTATAAACTAATGCAATTTGGTTGGTCTTTGTTTTACTTGGGGGGTAATGAACAATGATCACTCTTGTGTGCTGCGAAAGGCCAGTGCATTCATGCACACTGTAGCTAGTAATTAATTATATTTATACCACTCTTGTGTAGCTAAGCTAGCTAGTATAATTCTCAAATGTGTGCTAAGCTATAGCTGCTGCATTAAGAGAAAAAAATAGTAGAATCATGTCTCCTGCTGCCTAATTAAGGAGAATTTTATTGTGTTCTTGTCCTGTGTCAGTGTGTCTATGCCCCAGATATGCTGGGAAGCTGTCCTTGGGACAGCATGGAAGAAATGGCATGATCCCATGCATCAATGGCAACCCTAATTCCTGCCCCCTGTCCCCTCTAACAAAAT
This sequence comes from Oryza officinalis, assembly GCA_008326285.1. Classification (NCBI taxonomy): domain Eukaryota; kingdom Viridiplantae; phylum Streptophyta; class Magnoliopsida; order Poales; family Poaceae; genus Oryza; species Oryza officinalis. Next base: position 8,672,158 of record BDMV01000002.1, on the reverse strand, counting down.
CATGGGATTTCTCAAGCCCAAGCACCCCCTTTTTGTGGCACACCCTGCAATCCTTAAATCTCTCACTTGTTCTGCTGCCTCTCATCTCTCTGAACATGACCATTTGTTTTTCTTTTGGATATATGAATCTCTCTCTCTCTGTCTCTGTCTCTCTCTGTCTCTCTCTCTGAGAGAGGGGGGGAATTGATTCCTCTATCTTTTTTTTTCAAGACTTTGATTTGTCTATCTTGACTTTGCATTGGGATCTTTGAATGCATGAATTCTTAATTTGTTGGTTGAATTGCATTTCATATTTAACACATATATAGGATTTGTTAACGGTTCCTTCATTCTTCTTGCATCACGGCCGCTTTGTTTAATTGCATACTAGTTGGATGAAAGGAAGAGCGAAAAGACAGTGCCACTCAATGTCTCTGTTGTTTGGAAAGTTCTTTAGGTTGACCACTTATAGTCTACCAGTAGTACCAGCCTTTCTTCGAAAGTTCTTCTTATTAGTATTTAGAGAAACAAAGTTAACTATAAACCGAAGCCCTTTTTTATAAATCTGAAGTTATCCTAGCTCAAACTTCAATTTAATTATTGTGCCCCATTAAATTCTTTGTTTCTGCATATATACCAGTTTATCCATTAAATTATTTGTTTCTGCATATATACCATTTTATGGTTAGGAACTTAACAACAGTAATAATTTATTAGACATGTCCTTACCAGCATGGAGTTCAAAGTACTTCAAAATAATTAAGGAAAAGATTTTATTCATGTGTGTCTTGGTTTCTTGAATTTATAGCACATATATAGCATGACTCAGTGATAAATCATCAGATCTTAACTGCTTAGATATCATAAATTGTATATCAAAAGCACGAACCATCTTTTATCGATGCTCAATAAATAAATAGCGGCGAAAGGATCAGCATTATTGATTGCATTCTTTCGTCAGTATCACTTTTAGTTGATTCTAGCACATCAGCAGGCAGCAGCATAGCTGTACATTTTTACCTAACCATAACTGACTAACTACTAAGTATTTGCTGACAATATTATATGAAAAAGGCTTTTTGCTGATGATGACTCTATCTAAATTTAATTTGTGAATATCTTTGTGTGATTCCTATATATGTGTGTGTGTTTCTTTAAATTTTGTTGATTTTGTGATCAATGCGTACGTCAGATATAGTCATTGGATAACATCACATCTACAACCTCTAGAAAAAAAATCCTATTTTTGACTTTTGAAAATCAATATATCAGACCTATTTTGATCACTCAACTGTATCATGATATGTATATTATATATTCAAAAATATTTATGGACATGTAATATTATGATAAACATATATAAGAACAAAAAGTCTAATTACTTATGTATCATTTCATATGTCTAAAATATATACACGTTAGAAATATTTTTGTCAAAATTAATATATATTGATTGCACAAGTTCTAAAATTACTGACATATATATTTTATGACCAAAGGGATGTGACATTGTTCTAGAGCTAATTAATATCTCATTCTTCCGGAGGATTTTGCAGAATTTTTCATGTGCAAGCTTTAATCATCCTCCTTGAAAAACTGCTCTTGATTTTCTCCTAAACAATTTAACGTATAGTTTGGTTAATTAGACCAGAAAACACATACAAATTAAAATCTCCACTAAGGCTGCAAAAGTACTGTTTGACCCAAAAGATTTGCCCTAATATAAATTAAATCAAATATGACACAAGTCAATGATAGGATCATGACATGTTTGTAGGCATCCATCCATTTTCTTTGAACCATTCTTGACACATACGTACACACAGTTGCCAACAGCAATGCATGCATCATGCTGTCATGCACACGTAAAATCACATCGGCTAGCCAGCAGCTAGCCTAAGCGCATAGTAGGCAGATTTGCTTACTGAACGAGCAAAAACACATATGCCATTACTATATCTTTATATATAAATTTTTTTTCTAAAGTACAGTACCCTTTGCGAGAGCCAGTCATTTATTACCATTGATAAAATCATGTGCACGTACTACTTAAAAAAATAATTAGTCGTAAATATACAAACTTGAACAAGTTTAACCGAGCGTATTTAGTTATCATAATTTTTCTTTCTTTTTTTACCTTTAGTTTTCATATTTATTGTGGGCATAATTTTTATAAAATTAATGGCTCTTGATAGTATTTTTTTTCAAAATCAAACAGAAAATTCTTTAGTTATCAAGCAGAGGAGAGAGATTCTTGTAACTGTATTGGTTCAAACAGTCATGCAGCACACCATAGGAACCACAGATTGGTCATATATAGTCTTGCTATCAAGTGGTGGTTATATATTATCAAGCGGCTATCAAGTGGCTAGTTAGCTGATTGGAAACATACAAGTGTAGTCTGTATATATTCTTTTAGGGTTCTTTATGCTTTAGTGTTCGGGAGGTACCTCCTCACATGAAAATAATGAAAAACGATGTTGCCTATTAACGCATGATTAATTAAATATTAGTCTAAAAAATTTAAAAAATGGATTCTATAGAAAACTTTTACGAAAAAACACACAGTTTAGTTGTTTGAAAAGCGTGCATGCGAAAAATAAGAAAGATGAGTTGAGAAAGGAGGAGGAAGAACACAGCCTTAAACTTGGTCGCTACTAGATACTACTGTTCCTAAAGAACACAATTTTCGTAGAGGCAGAAGTGTTAAGCCCAAAGGTCCAGATCCACATTACGCAATGAGAAAATTGTAAAAATCATATCATAAGTCCTATAAGTTATTTTGTTGCAAATACTCACCCACCTATCTAGTTTTATTGAAAAATCACTTTAGTGTGTACGTGCTTAATCAAATCAACATGTGTGTTTATAAATTGTGAGCCATCAATATGGTCTTTATCAAAATAAATACTTCTAAGAGTATATTCTTGACATGTTTTTGGAGATTCCACAGAAAAATTGCTGATGACAGCTTAAACATTATCGCACTGAGTTTCGCTATATGCACAAGAAAGTTCAATGAAACATTAAGAATAAGTCTAATGTAAACACTTGGACAATATTGACTCTGCTAGCTTAGCCCGTGGTTACTTTATATTAGTGATAACGTGTTGATTCGGTTAAACACGTGTACACTGGGACGATTTTGCAACAAAACTAGGCAGGAGATGGATATTTGCAACAAAATAATTTATGGGGTGGAATCTCAAACTTTTATGAGCTGATTTTTGCAATTTGTCCTTGTGCAATACATATCTTGTAGAGAAAATTCTCTGCATATCCCTGAAAGTTCACCTAATCCCTTCTACGTCCCTAAATTTTGCTCATTCCTTTACATACCCCTGAATTTTAATTTGGATCTCTTCCATGTCCTTTCCGCTAGTTGACTGTTAGTTGACTGTTAAATTCTTATAAAAAAACATTTTGCCATTTGCTATAAAAAACATATAGATTAATAGAGCACATTGTTCGAGTGTAGGATTGTTAGATGGAACTATTCTATTTATGAGTTAGTTATGCACTATATTATTTGCAATAAATTTACTTTTAAATATGACATAAAAATTACTTATTTATTAGTTATTAAAAGTTGCTTATGTAGCATATAAATAGATTCGTCTTATACAACAAATCTGTTGTATTACTATTAAAATAAATATACTACATAAACCAACTTTTAATAACTAATAAATAAATATTAACTTTTTTATATCATATCTAAAAGTAAATATGTCGTACATAATATGGTGCATAACAAACTAATAAATATAATAGTCCCATTCAACAAATTTCTATACTCTAACGATGTATTCCATTAATTTATTATATTTCTTCATAGAAAAAGTCAAAATGAACTTTTTCATAAGAATTTAATGGTAAACTAACGGTCAACTAGCAAAAATGGCATGGAAGAGATGCAAACTAAAATTCAAGGGTATGTAAGGAAATGAGCAAAATTCAAAAAAATAGAAGGGATTAGATAAACTTTCAGAAATAGGGAATTTTCTCTATCTTGTCATAAGCTTTTATGGTACAAGAGCATGAGTCGTCCTTATTACGTAGATCTTCTTCCTTATCATCCTCTAACCAGGAAACAGCTAGAAAGTTAATTAAGCATATGAAAACTAAACTATCTCCTAACTAAGAGAAAATTGAAAAAACCATCCCATAAGTCATTTGAAATTTGATATTTTACTTTATAAGTCATTTTGTTGTAAATGACTACCTTTACTTAATTTTGTTGTAAAAAACATCCCAGTGCGCACGTGCTTAACTGAATTTGCCTGTTATCGCTGATGTAGAGCTACCACTAGCTAAACTAGCTGAGTTAATCTTTGTCCAAGTATTTACATTAGATTTATTTTCATGTTTTATTGAATATTTTTCTTGATACAGTGAACCCAGTGCGACAATATTTAAGCTCTTATTAGCATTTTTATTTGTGGTATCTTCAAAAAAGTATCAAGACATTACTCTAGAAGTATTTGATTTTAGTAAAGATCATATTGACAGCTCATAATTTATAAAAGCATGTTGATTCGGCTTAACATGTGCGCACTGAGGTGATTTTTGCAATAAAACTATGCATATGGGTGAATATGGGTGAGTAGTTGCAACAAAATAATTTATGGAGTGAAATGTCAAACTTCACCTAACTTATAGTCTGGTTTTTGCAAATTTTCCCCTCATTAAGCTTCTGAATAGTGAATACTGAACCTTCTATCCCTTAATTAAGATTGAAAACTTAGTCACCTGACAGACAATTCGTGCGTGCAAGGTTTCCGAACAAATTAAACCCAAGTGCAGATCGTCCGTGCATGCATGCATATGCTATATGCTTGGATAGAAGAGATAAAATAATGGATTTTAATTGGTAGAAATAAACTAATTTGTCTTTGTCTTGGCTAGCTAGTTGTAAGACTAACGCATAGTCAAATCAAATTTTGAGTTATCCAATTCAATCTGCATTGTATATATAACCGAGTACATGTATGCCAAAAATATGTGTACAATTCCGTAAGTTTGCATGCATGTAGAGTACAATTATTAACTCCATTGACGTGCCACGTGCCACGTAGCTACTGGTCTAACGGTGTCGCACACGAAGTCGAAAGGTAGCTTAGCTCGAGTACTCGCTAGCCTCCATGCCGTCGGCTCGCCGCGCCGCCGTGGGCACCGGCCGCCGCCGGCGCGGGCTGCCGGCCGTATACGATAATATCTACGGCCGTGGGCCTTGCGGCGGCGCCGGTGCCGGCGGGTGCCCATCCTCGCCGCCCGACGTCGTCGCCACGATCTCCTCCAGGTCCGGAGCCGCCGCCGCCACGGAGCTCCCCTCGTGGTGGTGACCGTGATGGTGGTCTTGGTGGTGGCCATGATGGTGATGGTGATGGTGGTGGTGGCCGACGTCGCCGTCGTCCCTGCTGGCGGCGGCCTCCGCCGCGGCGTCCTCGGCGTCGGCGCCGCGGGTGCTGTGGCGTCGCTTCATGAGGAATGGGATGCGGAGGTGGGAGTGCGGCTGCGGCGCCTTCTTCTTCCTCACGTCCGTCGCCCAGCTGTGCACCGACACGTGCACCGTCTCGCCGAACGCCTGCAGCTTGATGTCGCCGCCCATCTGCGCCGCGGCGAGCGTGACGTCAGCCTCATGTCATCGGAGTCAAGTCATGGTTAAACATGTCGGGAAAAAATAGTGCAAACTACTCCCTCTGTTTTCATATTTTAAGTCACTTTGAACTTTTTTTAGTTAAATTTTTTATGTTTGATCAAATTTATAAAAAAATTTAAAATATTTTCAACACAAAACAACATATTATCAAAATATATTCAATGTTACATTTAATGAAATTAATTTAGTATCATAGATGTTGTTTTTTCTATAGACTTAGTCAAACGTTTTATAATATGAAACAGAGACGGTACATATGTAGTGAAAATTTAGAAACTTTAATCATGGTTGAATTTGTGAGTAAAAGTTTTATTTTGTGTGACGTGAACAAATTTTAGGCTTTCATCTTTGGATCCAACGGTAGTTTTTAGATTTTTACTACATATGTGATTTACACTATATATTTTCTCAAGCATATTTAATTTTGTTAATGAGAGTAAATTAATCTTGATTAGCAAGAGTAGCTGAGTGTTAATTACGTGGGTAACGATGGCGTATAGCGGCAACGTGCTGTAGCTGCAGAGCACCTGGACGACGATGCTGCAAAAAGTTCATCGCAGAAACATCACATTACTGTTCAGTCCAATGCAGAGATATATATAATTTTTTTTCGAGGAGGTATTGCAGAAGTATTTGAAATTTGTTTAAGATTAGAAATGAAAAAAAAAGGCAAATCAACTTCTAGCAGAAACCAGAAGTAAAGCTCAGGTTTTTACTAACCCAATAGCAAGTCTGGGGAGGGCATAAATCTTGTTCTCCATGATGCATGAATCAAACCCATATGTTGCCTGCGATTAAAATTTACAGTACCCAGCTTGTTTAGCACCATGGTTTTATATACTTATTTGCAAAATAAATTAACAGTGCATAAGAAAAAAAATGCAGTGCTGTAAAACATACCAAAACCCAGAAGAAAAAACCCATCTCAAAGGAGTTCTGGAACAAGATGAAGTGGATCAAATGGAGGACAATCCTTGGCTTGCTGAACCAGAAGTGCTCCTTGCATGGTTTTGTCCAGGGGTTTCCTGTTGCTTCATCTGGGCAGTCTGCTGCTTCTTGTGCCAGCCTAGTGCTTATGAGCTCCAGTTTTGTGCCAACAATAAGTAGGAGCTGCAGATGTGCCCAAAAGTTGGAATTCTTCAATCATTAGAACTGAAGGAGTGTGCTCGCTGTTGTCACATATGTTGAGTTGTTTGTAGTTCATACTTACAATTAAGGGCAAGAAAGACAGCCAGAAGTATGTGTGCCACCCTGCATTGGATGCAAATGAAAAGTTTAGGGGACGGCCACCTGAATAGCTGCTGGAAACTGGAGAGTTTCATTCAATGACAAAAGACGATGCAAATCAATTGTGTTGTGGTCCTCCAATTAATGATTTGTTCTGAATGAGTGAACTGGATCATGGTGTATGAATGGGAAAGGATGTCTGATTATTATGTTAAGAGATCTAAATTGTGGTACTAGAATCAGTCGTATGCTAACTTAAGTGGATATCAGTAATGCGATTCAGTTATCCAAGCAAATATACGAGGGGGTTACCATTTATATTCAGCAGCAGGAAGACGATTACGAAAAGCCATAGGTACCAGCTGCATGTAAGTTCATAGTATTAGATATAAAGATGCAAGTTCTAAGCACACAAAGTTATTATTTAAACCAAGATACCAACCTGATTCCAACAACTTCTTTAAAATCATGCTCAAGAGCACGAACCATGTACTTGTGGAAATCAAAATCTGGACGGTTTGGGTAGTGCCTCTGGGGAAAAATTATGTCCTAGTATTAACTTCAAAAATAGTACAAGGACATTTATGATTGAGCTGAAGTTACTGAGCAATGCATCTTACCTGAACAAAAGCTGATCTAAGTACTTGATAATCTGGTTTACCAACAGAATCATAAAACTGCTTCAAGAATGAAATCTGAAATCATGTGTGAATAAAATCGGCTGTATTAGAGTATAGCTAAAGTTGAAACTTGTATTTGAGACAAAGAATTTCTGCAGTAACTATGCAGACAGTATGCATTGTCCTAGTACAAGACATATGAGTGTTTGCTCATGATATTGCCATGTTGCAGGGAGACACCTCAAATAAGAAAAAAGTAATACAATACCGCTGCAGTTTGTACTCATGCTATTCATATCTTGATGTCAGAATAGCTTTAACGTACCTTAATTAACCTTATCTGACAATGGACTATCTACAGGTATTCTATTCATTCATCACAATGGAACTTGTGTGTGTCCTGATCACACATTTGGACTATATGAATTATGACAACTTACTCGCGGGGGCTCTACTTTTTTATTTTACTGGTTATCTACATATTGAATTATGACAACTTACATGATCTTGTATAGTAAAATTTTATATTGGAAATTTGGAATTCTAGTTCTGAGTTCTGACTCTTGAATGTTTGGGTTTTTTTAATTATTTTTGTAAAATTCACTAGAGGTGGATTTCTTTTTATATAATAGGTGGATGCCACAATCAACGAATCACCGTTAGGTGTTCTAGGGAAGCATATAATTACTTATTAGTTCTAGGTAACATTTAATCAACACTACTCTAAAAGGTAGTTTGATTTTCCGGGGTGGAGTTGAAATCCGAATTAATCATAAATTAGAAACAGGGAGGCAAGAACAGAACAAACAGAGAACCCATTTTAGTATAGTTGCCATCCTCCTTTGTAAATTGTAACTGGCGATTTAATAATGGCGTTACAAATAATTGATGAGCATAATAAGTGGCCCGGGTTACTTACGGTACATCTTACAACAGTGAATTTCATCCAGCCTGGCCTCTTTGATCGTTCCTTGATTCTTCCTTGTTGGATTTCTTTCTCCCATTTCTCCCATTTTTTCATCTGCAGAATTTACCATAGATGAGTTGATTGTACTGATACACCATGGGGAACACATATTTATCCATACAGATAGTTTTACCTTGGCTCCACCAAGTAACAATGTTGTAACACAAAATACAACATGGACCACACCAAGGACAAAGATAAAGATGTGCAGCTGATGCAAAGCCTCCTCAGATAGCATAGGAATTTCACCCTGCAGAAGCATAAGAATGTGATTGCGGAACGACCAATCTGGTAAAAAAAATTCATGAAGATAACAGTTTCTTGTTTGTTCTACTCTTCAAGAAAGAAAAGATATCCACAAGAAACAAATTCTTTAGTGAAAAATAACAAAGCTAAACAATCCAGAGTGGTACTTCGTGGTGGAGTTTATCAAAAATTCCCAAAAGTTTAAGAACTCCATAGTTCACATCCTACCTTTCGCTTGCAAAGTTTGGAAGCATCTTCTGTGGTCTCAGACGTCTCTCTAATGCATGGAAGCATGAGACGTGCAGCACTCTCCGGGATGCAAATGTGATTGATAAATTTTTGGAAGACGCTAAGAAGGAAGGAAATGAAACCCAGAAGCATCAACTCTGCACAAGTAATCAACAAACTGGATCAGGCAGTGAACAAATGCCACGAATTATTGTGGCATGATTAAACTGGTACGAAGTATTCTGCTCACTGTGTCATGAAACATTTTATCATTGAGCAATTTGACCATTTTTGAGTAGGTGTCGCAATTTCTAATGTAAAAATATGGTAACTCTAGGTACTAGGTATCTTGAGGTACTAAAATTTTTTAAGTGTAAAATGTTGGTACCTTAAGGTACTTTTTCAAGGATGATAAAATTTTCCTTTATCATTTGGTATGTTGATGCTTCTGTTCGGATTTTTTTAAAATTTATTTTTGACATAAGTGTTCAGAATTATTGCATTCTATTATTGAAATTTTCCACAAGAGAAAAACTAGAACATATGCGGGTGACAATATGATAATATTTTCAGGTTCTGCTAGCAGTAATATGTGAAGGAAACGGAGTGAAAAATTGCCCTCAATGTCCAACAGATAAAATTGTTGTGCAGCAATCTAACTATAAGAACTTGGATGGTACTTACCTTCTTTGACTCTCTGAAGAGCAGAAAATAGTGCTTCTTGCCCATTGAATTTTAGCACCTGAACAAGGATACAACAATTAGTAAAAGGCAAACTTGTTTTGAGCGAAGTTATTGCTGTAAAAGGAAGTGATGGCTGGCGATCTACTTCAGGAATTTGCAAGGACAAAAATCTCAGTTTCCAACAGAGTTAACTGTATCAAATTCCCTAATCTGATTTTGAATTGTCTAACATCTGAATCTAGCCCCCTTATTTTTTTCACAATCCTACTGTGTCGCCCGAGTTTATCATCAGTAAAGCCACACAAAAATTCCAGGTCTGACAGATTGTTACAAGTAAATTCTATGGTACTAGTATCGATCTGTATAAATTTTACTAACATATAAGTAGATAACTAGAAATTGGTTGCATAAAAGGGTGAAATTTGAGTCAGCAGCCGACGAATCTGAATGCTAAGTAGCAGAGAAAAATAATCAACTCAGCAAAAGGGGTTTAATTTAACTGATATAACAGGAAACATCTGAGAAGCAAAGATGAAGGGGAGGTGATTAAGAATGTGTCGATGAGGCGTCGCATGCCTTGCCGAGGCGGTGGAGGAGGCGCTCGGCGGCGAGCGAGATGGTGACGATGACGAAGCAGACGCCGGCCACCACCCATGTCGGCGTCAGCGCCAGCGACTGCTCCTCCCCTCCCTCCTCCGCCCCCATCTCCCTCCTCCTCCTCCTTTTCTTCCTCCTCGGCGATGCGCGGCGCGCGCTACCCGCACCATGCGGCTGCCGTTAAAAGGGCGCGCGCGCGGGCAGAGGCGGCCACCACTCCCGGATTCTGCGGCGGGGCGGCGGCCCCGCCCCCCCCCNCCCCGCCACGACAGCGAGCGCGCGCCATGGCGCCAAAAAACCGCCTCGCTTTCCAACTTGGTTTGTGGTTTTGTGCTCGTGCGTGCGTGGTACTCGTGTACTACTACTGTATACGTGGTGGCTACGCGGCGGCGGCGGCGGCGGCGGCGGCGACGTGAGGCGGCAGAAACCGCCAGTGCGTCGGCCACTGTGGATGTTGATGCGTGCATGTATGCTCTGCTGGCTGCTAGCTGGTGCTGTGTGGTGGAAATGGGACTCATGAGCTCATCTGCTGATATTTCTCCTGAGGCTGAGCTACTGAATTATTATTATCTATTGAAAAAATAAATAAATAATACTACCTCCGTTTCAAAATGTACTGTACATAATGAGATACATCATATTACTAAGAATCTGGATATATCTACGTGATGTTTAAATTTATTGTGCTAGAAAATGTCTTGCTCCCTCCGTGTAGCCATTTAGTTTAAATTTAAATTACACGGCTACAGTTATTTTGAAACGAGGAGAGCATACTGTACCAGATATCAGATGATTCGTATAATTTGTAAGTAATTCTTTCGAGGAAATAAGATTAAACTAGGGACTTATTTTCTCCATTTCATATTATATAACGTTTTGGTCTCTTCAACTCTTTTCTAAGACACTAATATACGTATAACATGTATATATAACACATTTATAGATTCATCTTCGTATATATTCACTACCGTACAAAGGCCACTCTACACCCGGACTCGGTTTATCATGTCATGGTCATGGCCTGAGCAGTAAACTTAAGTGGGCAGGGCCTAGCTATAACACGTGATAAGTAGTCGAGCGTATCATATACTAGCTGTTGTTTTTCCGGTGCGAACCGTTCATTTCTCGCCCATTCGCGTCGCCACGTCATCGATCAATCGAGACCGTTCGATCAGCATCCTGCATTGCATCTTCGTCGTCCACGTTGGTCCACTACCATGGGTTTATCGACTCCACTACGCACGGGTATCGAGGGCTTCTCCGTTGTGGCGTTGTCCTCTCCTTGGCTACTGGTCCTGTTCGAGACTGGTATAGATTATCGTGACATGTTTTTTAAATATGTTTTGTGTGAAAATTTTTTATATGAAAGTGATTCTAAAATATCAAATAAATTTATTTTTAAAGTTTATAATAATTAAAACTCAATTAATCACATGTTATTATCATCTCGTTTTACGTAAAACAATTAATTTTTGTCTTCATCTTCGTACGTTTAAACATCACCCCCGCTCCTACTCCTTCAGTCCTTCTCCCCAATCTTGCCGTCGGGCAGGCGCAGAAGCACCGAGGAGGGCATGGCCGCGTCGGCGTCCTTCTGCAGTTTGACGTCCGATACTCGGCGCCATGCCACCACCAACTCGATGTCTGGACTGGATGGTCCTCTACTCCTGTTTGGTGAGCACCCCAATTTGTTTTTGTTTTACCTCCCTATCGATTGTTTCAGCTCACTGAGGCTGTGTTTAGTTTCCAAAATTTTTTTTCAAACTTTTAACTTTTTCGTCACATCAAATATTTGGACATATGTATGAAGCATCAAATGTAGACGAAAAAAAAATCAATTGCACAGTTCGACTGTAAATTACGAGATGAATCTTTTGAGCTTAATTACGTCATGATTAGTCATAAGTGCTACAGTAATCCACATGTGCTAATGATGGCTTAATTAGGCTCAAAAGATTCGTCTCGCAGTTTACAATCGAAATCTGTAATTTGTTTTGTTATTAGTTGACGTTTAATACTTCAAATGTGTGTCCGTATATCTGATGTGATGTTTTTGCAAAAAAAAAATTTTGCATCTAAACACGGCCTAGTGTGCAATTTGGGACAGCACGGGCTTGATTCGCTTGCAGCCGGCCAGCTGGCAACTCCACCATCGTCTTCCAGTGAGTTCCTACAGACCACGGCTCTAGGTATGGTTATGTGCATCCCTGCTCTCCCCATCCTCTCTCTAGATTCGGCCTTCAGCAAGATGACACTGCCATACTCCCATACTCCAGTCTTTGCACCAATCACCCAGTTGGGCGCTTTGAAACTACAAACAGAAATTGATTTATGAAATCAGTACATAACTGCAAACAGAGAAGGGGTGAAATCAAGATGAAAACATAATTTTTATCCCTTGCAGATCAGTATTCTAATATGCGTCTGGTCCGGTTGTTTTCACCCTTTTTAGATGGAATAGCTTCTCAATACATGTGAAATGGTTCGATTTGGGATATTATACTTTGTACTGTTTCTGGTAAGTGTGCTAACCAATGCCAGGTAACATTTTCACTCAATCCATTTATCCCTGTTGTGTTATCAACATTTTTACATCCTTCTTTGGCTTTCCTATCATTGTTTACCTGATTGCTATGGATAAACATTGCATCTTACTTTCTATTCAAGGAGTGTTGCAAACATCATGTCAAGATGGACCAGATGGACCCTTAGCACACTCTAGCCCATTCTTTGGTGTGTTAAGCATTGGCCTTACCACCACAGGTACCAATGGGAAATCGTGATGGACGGTAGCAGTTAATCCCCTAATTCTTCTTAATTATTTGCCACTCTTTTATGTCAGATACTACATGTGTTCCTCATTTTCCTTTGCCTTCAAATTTTCAGATCTCACATCTGGCTGGTGTTCTGAGTTCAGAGTTAGACATTTCTGAATCCAAATGTATCTGGCTGGTGTTATCTTCTTTTTGTTGGATGACCTTTTCAACTTGCTATTGACTACACTTTCTGTCAAGACGTACTTCACAGTTTAACAGAGGTAAGCAGATTCATACTATCTTAGTTAGCCTCTGTTTTTTTGCATTCTGACTAAACAGATCTTATATTTAAAACAATTCCATTTTACACCATGCAACAATATGACATCTATATCTATAAAGCCACATGAATTCGTCACCTTTTTAGGATATCTCAGACTAGTGTTTCGTTCTGCACCTTTTTTATAATCTTTTCATTGTATTCTTCATTTAAAAGGATCTTCACTTACAAATTTATAGTTACCTATTTTGTATTTCCTTATCCTTCTTTCTTCAACTCTTGCTGTTTAGTTTGTTACATTTATGCCAGAGTAATCTTTATTTATATGGCAATTTGGCTCGTTGTTACATCTGTATCTGTATAATGATATGTGAGTAAAGACTATTCTGCCATAAATGCAACATAAATGATATTTCTCCATGTCAGGTTCATTTTATACCTGAACCGACCAAGCTGCATGCATTGGCTCTACAATTGTTTTGTTGTCAATCAAAACTCAGAGCCATGCTTCTCTCTGTTATGTGTGCTGCTAAGGCAATCATCAAATGGACGCCTAAAAAATATTTTGTATTTAGCATCCATAATAGTTGTTTGCAAACTGCTTTATCTCCTAACCAATCAAGATATTGCTGTTGGCTCCAGCTTATTTTAGTTTCTACCCAACGGTTAGATTCTGCTACATCAACAAATAGACATCAATCCTTGACTCTTTGATTTAGAATTTCATTATTGCACCTAACTACTAAATAATTTATGTGTGACATAGCTTACAAAATAGAGTTGTTTTTCCCAGAACTTCATTACCAACGTTTTCTGAGTTATTTCCATGCAATACATAACCAAACAAATGTCCTGCCCTGTTTTGGCCTGTACTGAACATTCACTTCTCAATGATTTTAGTATTTCTGTTTTCTACAGGTTTAACAAAGGTGCCTGCATTGGTCTAGCTGCCTAGGTGGTAAAGAAAGAAACTGGTTTATACTTCCTCCATTAATGTATGACGTCGTTGACTTTTCGCATAACGTTTGACCATTTGTCTTATTCAAATTTTTTTAATAAATATTATTTATTTTGTTGCGACTTATTTTATCATAAAAAAAATATAATATTAACTTATACTTTTTTTTTTGAATAAAACGAATGATCAAATGTTATACGAAAAGTCAACGGTGTCATACATTTTGAAAAAGAGTTAGTAGATTCTAATTAAAATGCTATGGTCTCCTCTTGCCTCACCACAGATGCTACGGTCTTAGTCCTTGGTTTTGTTTTCTATCTTATTGGTGGTTGTCTGTCTACCCACTTGGTTTGGAAGAAAGAAATTGATGACTGAATCAGTGGAGCTTTTTTTTTAAAAGACTTAATCAGTGGAGCTGACATTGGTAGCATTGTAAATGAGGATCGGCCTATCTTTTTTTAGTTATTAAATTGTACCATGTGCTCATATACGTGTGATAATTTAAGATGACATCAATGTAATTTACTCAATTCTTCCATCATCCAAAATTAAGAATAATGTGATAGGTATCTTTTAATGTCTGAGTTACTGTTGTAGTAGATAATTTTTATCGATGTACTTATGAGGTTGCTTTGTTGGCGACCGCGGCAACGCCGCGGGGTCCCTGCTAGTCTATCCATATATGTGCCGATCCTGCCGTCCGTATTGTCGTCTTCCTACCCTCCTCTCTTCTCCCATTCAGTTCTCTCCTCTCCTTTTATCTAACTAACAATTTAATATAAAAACAACAAATAGTTAGATAGCTAAATACTCAGTTATATACAATTTTTTATTTGTTTGGACTGTTATTTTATAATTTGATAGCTAGCTAAATAATTCAATATACAAATTACCCATATTTTACTATATAAAATTTAAGCTATATCATTTGATAATGAATAGTCCAAACACTACATGAAAGATCCGACGTCTTTAGTTAGAGGAAACAATCCAATTGTTTCATCAACTATTCAAAATTAATGTTCTCAAATAATACAAGCATGGAAAATTATTTTTCATGAAGCACTCTAAACTATATTTTATGTTACCATATAATTATGGTGTTTAATGTACTTTTAGTATATCATACACAGATATTGAAGTGTGTGGTTATGGCCTTCTACACCTTTCTGGTATGTACACAATTTTATTTATTTATTTGTGCATATACCAATTGAAAGATCAATCATTTCCATCCCTATATATGAACATTAACCGACTATGAACATTTTTGTCTCGTTCTATAACCTTTCCAAGAGCGGTAGCGATGGTTATGAGTTTTTTACAGCCACTGCTTTACTAGCTTTCCTACGGCCGTTGTTATGTCCTAAATCCCCGTCGTAGTTAGTCGAGCAGGGTCCTAATGGTAGGTTTTGGTTTTGATAAAAACGATCAACTGTCCATATTATGGATATATAACGACAATATCATTTTAACATACTGGTCTAGTTAACTACTTCCTTCACGTCGTTTGGAATTGGCTAATGTCAAACTTTACAATATTTTAACTATAAATAATTTTAAAATTATTTATTTTAAAAATATGAAAACCATATGTATGTATTAGTCTTAAAAAGTACATCGACAAAATTATATTTTATATATATATATATATATATATATATAATGAAGAAAAATGGTCAAAGTTATTTTATAGAGACTGTTCACTTATTTAAAATAATAAGTATTATCAACTTGATTGGTGTAAGATTGTCCCCTGTTATTTTTTAGCTATGTTTTTTAGAAATCTTTTTTTTTGAAATTGAGGGCACAAAAATTCCTCCACTTTATATACTTAAGATTCGATATAATGTGTTAAACTCTTATCTTTCCCATATTCTTTTTTTTTAGAGAATCTTTCTCAAATTCTGATATGAATAAGAGGCAAGATTTTTATCTTTACTGCCATAAATGAAATTATGATAATGTTTGGATGAACCTACTGTGTTTAGAAAAAAAGTTACTGCAGAACGTTATACCGTTTTAACGGGATAGCTTATATACGATGACGTACCATATATATACCGGATATGATATCATGATACCAGACACGATACGTACCCATAGGTACCAGAGTAGTATCATGCTGACGTGGTATCGTAGATACCAGATTTGGTATCAAGGTACTATATATGATACTCCATAGGTATCATATTGACATCATTATAATGTTAGCTATTCCATTGAGACGGTATACTGTTTTGTAGTTTTCTATTAGAAAAGAAATAGTGGTAAAAAGCAGTACTCCTCCGTTCCAAATTATAAGTCATTTCAACTTTTTTAGAGAGTCAAAGCATCTCAAGTTTGATCAAATTTATAGAAAGAATTATAAATATTTACGATATCAAATATGTATACTATGAAAATATAATTAACGAAGAATATAATGATACTTGTTTGTATCATAAATGTTATTATTTTATTATATAAATTTGGTCAAATTTGAGATGCTTTAACTCTCAAAAAAAAATTAAAATGACTTATAATTTAGAACAAAAGGAGTACTATTTGTAAGTCTAGTATGTAAATTTAAAGAAGAAAAAGGGAAAATAAAAAGAAATGCAGTACGTCAATAGATCCTAGCCGTTCGATGGACGCATCCAGCGGCTGTAACTGCTCGAAACGCAAAACAGTCGACTCATCTCCATTCTTCGGCTTTGCTTCGAACTCGGAACTCGGAAGCGGCGGCTTTGCGGCGGCGCCGCCGCGATGGGCTGCCTCCGCCGCGCGCTCCGCCTCGGCCTCCGCCGTGGGCTCTCCTCCTCCTACTCTTCGGCGTCGGCGGCGGAGGCTGAGCTCCCCCCGCCGCGCCCCTCCGTGGGACGCCGCGTGGTGGTCACGGGGCTCGGGGCCGTCACCCCGCTCGGCCGCGGCGTGGGGCCCACCTGGGACCGCCTCGTGGCCGGCGGCTGCGCGGTGCGCGCGCTCGCCGCCGAGGACCTGCGCCTCCCGAGGGACGCCGACGCGGGGAGGACGCTGAAGCAGCTCCCGTCCAGGGTCGCCGCCGCCGTGCCGCGCGGGAAGGGCGACGCCGAGTTCGACGAGGAGGCTTGGACTAAGGTTACTTCTACTCACTGTTGCCTCATTAGCCCTAATAGTCCGATGCTTAGTTAATGTGCTTGTACTAGTTGTTTATACGAGATTGGATTGGTGCAGTAGATTGCTTTTTCCGCTGCATTGGGATGCAAGCACTGGAGTGGAGTGGTTTGTTCAGGCCTTGTTAGATGCTAAATCGGAGCACACTTTTTGGTCTTACAAATATGTAGGAATGCAACTGTTGTTCTGTCCTTACATCATAATATCACCCCATTTTGTGGCGATGATAAGTTTAACCGCATTTCATGGCCAATATGTACATAGATATTGATTGTCCTCCAGTACCATTTTTCCTCTTTGAAGTTATTTATAATTCTTGATCCAACATGATTTTTCTGCTAGTAATGTGATAGATCATCATAATACAAGAACTAATGTTGTTCCTGATAGGCCGTGACAATGACCTTATCTTGAGTGCCACCAGGAGTGACAAGTGTCTTGATGTCTCAATGTTTTCCTTTTCTTTTCTTTTCTTTTTTGTTAATTTGTGCTCCCACTTATATTTTCATTGCATACTTATAGAAATATGCACGTCCTAGTTTGGAATAAAATGTGTAGATAGAAGTATTTCTGCCATTTTTTTTCCTTCTCCTATTAGGAGCCAAAATATTCTGACAGAATGTTGTTTGCATGGCTGTAAACATGTAATGGTGATGCTGAATATCTCATATGGTTAAACTCTGTATCATGCTTTGAAGTTTGAACTGTTGATCGACCTTCTTGTTTCCAGGACAATAAATCTATATCCGGATTTATAGCCTATGCTCTATGTGCAGCTGATGAGGCTTTAAGAGATGCAAATTGGTTGCCTTCAGAAGATGAGAAGAAGGAAAGAACGGTACGAACTGCTGTTGGTATGAACTATATATTCTTTTTATGTATTTCTGAATTGCAGTGTCTGATTGGAGTTGTATCAGGGAGTCTCAATCGGTGGAGGGATTGGAAGCATCTCAGACATTTTAGATGCATCGCAGATGATACTTGAAAATGTTTGTATCCACACTCGTTTATTTTTTCTATTGGTATTATTAGCTATTGTGGCAGATATGGTAGTTGGATTTCAAGATATGAACTTAAGTAGGTAGATGATTTCTCTTGACTGCTATTGTGTTTCTACGTGCTGAAATCTCTACTCATCATCATCCTTTTATGCTTTTGCTAAGCTATTTACCTTCAGTGTCATAGGTGGCTTGCAATGTAAACGACAATCTTCCAGTAACTTCATCACTGAAATTTGAAATTTATTTTTATTATGGCACAGCGTCTACGTCGCCTCAGTCCGTATTTCATTCCCAAGATTTTGATCAACATGGCATCAGGTCATGTCAGCATGAGATATGGTTTCCAGGTGAACTTTGTTATTGCCATATGCCATAGTTCAGGCTTTTCATTCTAGAATTCATTTCATACATGGATGTTAATACGGATAATTAATGATTCAAACTTAGGGTCCAAACCATGCTGCTGTGACAGCTTGTGCCACAGGTGCCCACTCTATTGGTGATGCTACACGGATGATTCAATTTGGAGATGCAGATGTAATGGTGGCTGGTGGAACAGAGTCTAGCATTGATGCTTTGTCTATAGCTGGATTTTCTAGGCAAGCATCTTTGTTCTTGTTTTCTTTTACTAATGTTCCATAATACTCTTTTATATGCTCTCTTTATGCAAATACTGTAAGTTTTTTTTAATGCTTTACTTAGGTTATATGGTATACCTTTCACGTTATGGCTGTAGGAAGTAATAGGGGACCTCCACCAACAGTTATGTACACAAAACACCCATGGTCCATAAATATCCATATGCAAACTTTATCTCTAATTTTCCAGTGTTCCCTATTCCCTATTGCGCCTGCTCCTCTGATTAGTGTGGTCAACCTTATCTTATTTCATTGTAATGTTATTTGTTTTTCAGATTAAGAGCATTGTCTACAAAATATAACTCTCTTCCGCAAGCGGCTTCCAGGCCATTTGATTGTGGTAGAGATGGATTTGTGTATGTCATCCTTTATCAAATCATATCCCCTTTCTTTTTTTTTCCTTTTTCATGTGTGGATATTCTTATCTTTGTTTCAAAATAATTAATAGGATTGGTGAAGGTTGTGGAGTTATGGTGTTGGAGGTGAGTTCAGAAAAATGTTGGTATTTTACACCGTTGTTCTGAAGTTTCTGGTTGAGTATAGCTTAATATCAGTCATTTAGTACTTTGGTCTGTCTTATGATCAGTTTGACTCACATATCCACTTATTGATCCCTTAATATTCTAATTATTTTTCTATACCATATTCATTTTTTCATGTCTGGAAAGTGTCATTTAGTTCATCTTATTTGACCTTAAGAGGGTTAACCATATACTCTTCTGTAGGCACTTGATCATGCAAAAGAACGTGGGGCAAAAATTTATGCAGAAGTGAGAGGCTATGGAATGTCTGGTATCCTCCTATTCCACAAAGAATTTTGTTTATTCTGTCGTTAGGATGCCTTTCATTGTGAATGACTCTTTCAGGTGACGCGCACCACATAACTCAGCCACAAAATGATGGTAGAGGTGCTACCTTAGCCATGAAGCGAGCTTTGCATCAGGTGCAACGTCATACACCTTTGTGATTTTTTGTGTAGCACGTTTTAGAAATTTGACATTGTTGTTAAGGAACTGTAAAATGCATCATGGCTATTTACGGTACATTCTGATAATGTTCTTCCTCCTGTTCTAGTCAGGCCTTCAGGCAGATCAAATCGATTATTTGAATGCACATGCGACCTCAACTCCTCTTGGTAAGTGGCACAGTCAGACTGACAAGCCTTGTCTGGACTGACAGTACTTCTGTTTTTTCATATATTTATTTTCATTATAAGCCATGCTCTTGCTTCTGCATCATCTGTAGTTATAATGATAAAAGGTGATGGTTTGATTTGAACCACAATTAGGTGATGCTGTAGAGGCTAATGCAGTCAAATCTGTCTTTGGTGACCATTCAACATCCGGTGGTCTTGCATTGTCCTCAACAAAGGTATAGCCCCCACACTCATGTGCAAAATTCATCACAGTTCCTTCGTCTCCCACTCACGACAAATGGCACAACATTCTTCAGGGAGCAATTGGTCATCTGCTTGGGGCAGCTGGGTCGGTGGAAGCAATCTTCGCTGTGTTAGCCATCCACCATGTATGTTGTCAACAGTTACTGACCACCGGCAGTTTGAGTTCGGAATGTTCTCCTGTGCATAACATTTTATCTTCGGTTTTCAGGGCATCGCTCCACCAACACTTAATCTAGAAAAACCAGACCCGCTGTTCGAAGGCGCGTTCATGCCTCTGTCTTCCCCAAAGAAGATGCCTATCCGAGCTGCCATCTCGAATTCCTTTGGGTTTGGTGGAACCAACACGTCGCTGCTGTTCTCGTGCCCTCCTTAGCTGTTTCTAACAGCACCCTGTCTGTTTTGCCTGAAGAGCTGTAGCTGAACATCCAGAGATTTTTTTTTCCTGCACAAACACCGGGAGGCACCATTCGCATGCGCTGAGCAGAAGCTGAGGTTTCAGTCCTTTTCCCCGTGTGTGCTGCATGCCCCTTTGTTCTTGCGTTTGCTAATTTTAGAGGAGTATGTGTTATTTTTAATTTTGACTCTCAAGTTAAGTCATAATTTCATATACTGTCTCGCTGGATTTTGAATTACCACGTACATGGAGATGATGTAGTAATTTTGTTTTACATGTGAGGCGGGAAGGCTGGAACTGATTTTGCATCGGGTAAACTGATGTGAAAGAATGTTGAACTGAAAGACCAGAGATTTTTCTTTTATTTTTTAGAGTTTGTTGGTTACGTTCGGTTAAAAAAAATTGGTTTGGTTTGTTGTGTGGATGATGATATCTTCTGGAAGAATCTGGGCACGTAGGATGGATGGATGGATCACCAGTGCGTGTGGTGCCCGGCCGGTTGGCAACATGGCACGTCACTCATTCGTCACTCATTCGTGCATGTGCGCAATTGTGTGTCTCTCCGAGCGTTGGAGAGGAAATTCTCTTTTCCTTTCTTAGTTCATGATGACTCCTTTCAAAACGAAATAAAATTCCTATAAATTTCAGTTAAATTCTTAAGATTCTTCAAAATTCCTCGGCTGGAGGCTCTAATCGTTTGAACAATAAAAATAGCAACCAGAAATATATTTTTTAAGATAATGAATAGAAAATCCGGCTTCTATAATAAATAGAAATCCAACATTAAGTGTAGCAATCAAAAATAATTTATAGCAAAAATAATTTATAGGTAAAACTTTTATATAAAAGCTAATACTATAAAATATAACAATGATGAAAAACACTCAATTTCAAAATTAGATTTTAGAATTCAAATTTTAATGGTGACTAATAAGCTAACAAACCAAACGGATGATAAGAGGATATTGGAATGTTTATCTGCTACCCGAAACATGTACTAGTAGTATATTGTGTGAACTTAGCGTACAAGTTCTACCCACGACGATTTTATTGGACATAATAAGAAATTTACTCGCATTGTTGCCGTTTTCGGCGAGCGTGGACGTCAATAAAAGTTATCAGAATTGAACTCGATTTCCGTTCTAGTGATTTTTACTAGACAATATGTATGATGATGAGGTTTTTACTAGAGATAATATACACGTATGAGCAAAGCAGTTGTACCATAAATCCATCACTACATTAAATTTAAATTCGTAACTTTTGGAGATAGTTAAATTACACTTCATAATTCTTGGATAATTTTGACATCTTCAAAATCCACGTCAGAGTTTTAGATAAACCAAGCAAAAAAATACTATGGGACCTCTATTTTTTGACGCATAAAAAACGTTTTTTTCAATATAAATTATATAATAGTTATATTGTAATTATAATGTAAATTTCAATATTTACATCATAGATTTTTTTAGTACGCACTATATAAACAAATTATGATAAAAACTACTGATTACCTATGTGAAAGAGGAGGTAGAGAGATAAAACATACTTATTATATATATATATATATGACAATATAAAAAAGTAATCACATAATCACTTGGAGAAAAAAAACTGACCGAAATCAAACAAAAAGATATCGCGTCATATTTTTAACAACAAAACTATAATTCTAAGGCTACTATTTTAATTTGTGTAAAAAGAAGCCTAATCTTTCATGATACTTTTTTCTTCTCAAATTATAAGGCTTCTCCTTTTATTAAAAAAAATTAAACTCGATAACTTTTTACTAACATCATTAGATTTATATTTTGAAGTATTTTTTGTGATGCTAATTTTATATTTATTAAAAACATAACATGAAATAAACTAATAGTTTAAAGCAGGTATGTGGCCATATAAAAAAAATATACGGAGGAGATACTATCTTTTTTTTCCAGATAAATCACGCAGCTGAGATTGTTTTTGACCAGTAGAAGTAGAGTAGAATAGGAGAAGGACACTGTTGTAGTAAAATTGTTCTTGACCAGTAGTAGGTGTGTAGGACCCTTTGCTGCCAACGCCTATTTATTGCAGCCTCTTCTTCCTCCTTTCCTCGTTCATCTTCTATCTATTGTTCATCTGCGAGAGGAGGAGTCGGCAATGGCGGAGGGGAAGCAGTCGCAGCTGAGGTCGTTCGTGGAGGTGGCGCCGGGGTCGCACTTCCCCATCCAGAACCTCCCCTTCGGGGTCTTCCGCCGTCGGGGGGCGACGGAGGAGCCGCAGCCGCCGCCGCGCCCGGCCGTCGCCATCGGGGACTTGGCGCTCGACCTCGACGCCGTCTCCGGTGCGGGGCTCTTCGACGGGCCCCTGCTCTCCGCTTCCCCCTGCTTCCGCCAGGTGCGTACCTACCTCTACCTACCCGTCCTGTGTTGCTGTTGATCTGGTGGTGGTGCAGCAGTTGGGCGGCACGAAGATTGGAGATTTGGGTGGTTGATTTCCCTGTGATTTTTGGTGTTACAAGTACTAGTAATTTTTTGGTGTTTGGTGTTAGCGAGCAATGTGAATTGATAGATTTGTTGGTTGTGCGCGCAGGAAACGCTCAACATGTTCCTGGGGATGGGGCGGCCGGCGTGGAAGGAGGCGCGTGCCACGCTCCAGAAGATCCTCTCAGGTTCTTCATTCTCTGCCCACTTCAAATTTTCAATGTCAGAATGCCTTGCTCTACTATGCTGTTATTAGTAATGCACGCTGAGTAGCGGCCGCTTCTGGCCCCAAATTATGATGTTGATGAGTAATTCTAATCCGCAGTGGTGTTGTTAGTGCTATGTTGTGCCAATGTATCATGATGCAACCAAGTATCGATTAACCGCCTATATAATTGTTATGATTACTAAGCCTAGAGCCTGTGCGTTGCAACTGAAAACAAATTGACTTTCTACCTTATTAAATCAATTAATAAGCACTTTTTTAGTTCAAGTAATACTATGATTTTCTTTATTGAACAAGTAGGTGATTTTCAAATTTGGGGAGAGCCAATAGTGAAACAGAAGAGAACTCATTGAAAGATGGTGTAATAGTATAGATTGTGGGGTCCACATGACAGTGATAGGGGTGATGTGGGAATGGACACCACCACCACTAATATTTTAAGTAGTATAGATAGATATAGATGTATCATGTATGTCAAAGCAAATGGCTAAAGATCCTGAGGTAAACTTACGCTTTTTTTTTTGTTCTTCAATCTTTGCAGCTGATGAGCCAGTTTTGCGTGACAATGAGGCCTTGAAGAAGAAGTGCCTTGTTCCCATGGTGAGCTTGATCAACTACTGCTTTCTTGTCACAAGAAACAGGACAACCATTGATGAGATCGCTAACTTCTCTGTTTTGATCATTTAGAGTGATATAGAGATGCTTCTACCAATCACGGTAGGAGACTACACAGACTTCTTTTGTTCTGTGCACCATGCAAGGAATTGTGGGTTCATCTTCCGTGGGCCACAGACTCCAGTCAACCCAAATTGGTAATGTATTTTCTTGACCATGCCTTGTGCTGAGACTTGAGATTTGGGTTTTGACATTAACACTAATCTTCAATGTATGTTTGCTTCATCAGGTTTCATCTTCCAGTAGGTTATCATGGTCGTGCATCCTCTGTGATTGTCTCTGGAACAGACATCATTCGACCCAAGTACGCATCCCATAGATTCAGATAGTTATCAAATTTCTGTCAGATTACAAGATAGTTTTATTACTATTGTTTGAATAATTGAATATATTAGTTTTATTGGATAGCGGGTAGCTGTTTCTAGTTTTACATAACCTCTGAAGTCTGAAGTGTCTATTTTGCTTAATTATTTCAATCAATGTCCTCTTTAATAATTCACCATATTTGATGATATTTGCTGCATTCAACTTTTTTATCACATGCAGTGATGTAGTAGATGGATACATGTGTGTAGTATATTACGTTTTATTTTTGTCGTAATATCCAATTGATATGTTAATAATGTCCCTCTTTCTCTGCCTTTTAGAGGGCAAGGCCATCCAACAGGAGACTCTCGACCTTATTTTGGTCCTTCTAAGAAGCTTGATTTTGAACTTGAGATGGTTAGTTTCTTACAAACCTCTTGACTCACAGTACTTGGAACTGTTATTGACATACCTATTGCATGTTTGTTAATTTTGAGCTGTTGGTTGTCATTATGGTATAAAATCTGGCCATATGTAATTAGTTATATATATTGTCATTTCCCCTAGATTAAATATATCATAACGCTTTGTTGGCTTGTTGCTTTCAGGCAGCCATTGTTGGACGAGGGAATGAATTGGGCAAACCTATCGATATTAATGATGCTGAAGAACATATCTTTGGCCTAATGATAATGAATGATTGGAGTGGTAGGTATTCTTTTCAGTTTTCGTTCAGATCAGTTGCATACTGTGGTTAAACTGTATTTTGTATAATATTGCAGCCAGAGATATCCAAGCTTGGGAAACTATACCTCTTGGACCTTTCCTTGGGAAAAGTTTCAGTAAGACACCTGATGCCTTTTCAGTTATTATTTATGCCTTGTTCACTAATACACCACTCTCTGTTGAAAAGTTTCCTGCGCATTAATTGCCTTTTTTTGACAAATGCTCATGATCATCTTTCTACCGTGGCCTCGACAATTACTTGAGTGGATTCTTCCATGATTTCTGCAATGAACTATACTCTTATCTTTCCTCTATATAACATGTTTCCTTTCTACTTTGTGATTTTTAGGTACCACAGTATCACCCTGGATCGTTACTATGGATGCCCTAAAGCCTTTCACTTGTGAAGCTCCTAAGCAGGTGAGCAATTAGTTTGTCTTAATATAGTTATGAACATATTGTTTCCTTTGATAATCATATCATTTTATTGTTCTATGGATAGCTAAATTGCTTTGCATGGCAGGAACCTGAACCTTTGCCTTACTTAGCTGAAAAGAACCACGTAAACTACGATATTCCTCTTGAGGTAGGATTTTTTCATGCCGTTTCTTCCTTTATATTAATAACTATTTGATTAAAAAATTAATTGACGATTACTGCATTTTATTTTCTGTAAGGTCTGGATTAAGCCCAAGGAGCAAAGTGAACCATCAATGGTTGCAAAGAGTAACTTCAAACATCTGTAAGGATGTTGCCTGTTTTCCTATTGCTGTTTCATTACCATATATATTCCGTTAACTTTGTCCTTACTGTAACTATTTTTTTCCCAGGTATTGGACTTTAACGCAGCAGCTAGCGCACCACACTGTTAGTGGATGCAATCTGAGACCAGGCGATATGTTTGCAACTGGCACACTAAGCGGACCTGTATGGAATAACCATTTCAAATATCATCATAAACATACCAATCTAGAAGTTATTGCGTTTGTTTATAACTTAAACATCTGCCTTCTTTCAGGAACCAGAATCGTTGGGATGTTTGCTGGAGCTAACATGGAACGGGCAGAAGGAGATATCAGTTGGGAACTCAACCCGCAAGTTCCTAGAAGATGGGGATGAGATCATCTTGACAGCTTGTTGCAAGGTACAGCGATCATATCTGTCTTGATCAACCAAAATTTGATATCTTTTCATCTAAAACAAAGATCTCTTTGAAGATTCCATGCTCTATCCTTGATGCCGTCCATCTACATGTTTTACAGGGTGAAGGCTACAATGTCGGATTCGGAACCTGCACTGGGAAGGTTCTGCCTGCACTTCCATGATCCAAGAATAGAGGATAGCCTGCTTTCATCTCATCAGTGTGTCAGTAATCTATGAAGAAAGCATGCATCAGTGTGAGGCAATGTATCTAGCTAGTTACTACATCTATATTTTAGTGCTAATAAGGCGTGCTTCCCTGAGCTTTACAAAAGGGTTGTAATTTATGTTCTCCAGTGACAATAAAAACTTATTTGAAGTCGTAATTGTCTCAATGATTTTGGCATGCGATGCTGGATGTGAATCGATGTAATGTTGGTCGTATGATCGAACGGTTCAGAATGCTGAGGCCAAAATTTTAGTTTGGATTTTGGAGGTGAGCTGGTGAAAACCACTCGTGCATGCTGCATAGATTGCAAGGCGATGCAGGTACGTGGTAGCAAGCTATCTGGTAAAAGCAAAAGTAAAAAAAAAAATCAAACACAACATAAGTATTTTACTGGGCGCAAAACCTCTTTCGAACGCGCAAATCTCATAGCAATTTCACAGAAACTTTGTACGAACCAGATCAATTTCCATACGAATCAGAATTTTTTTTTCATATATTCCAAACAAAGAAGAATCAGACATAAATATAATTAAATTGAAGAAAAAAATAGAAGAAGAATACAGGATTAGACTACATCAATTAATCGGATAACAATTAATTAATTAACGAGTAATAAACTAAACGAAATGAAATCAGAAAAGAGAATCATATATTCCAAACATAAAAATAAATCGAAGAAAAAACATTGAAAAATCCGAAGAGAGAGAATAAAAAAAAACTATAATGAAGAATCGGACAACAATTAATAACTAACCAACGAGTAAATCAAATCAAATCAAATCAATTCGAATCAAACTAAAATGGAATCAGTAATAATAATCAGAGGCAGGCGAGCTCCTTGGCGACGTTGCTGGTCTTGCCGGCGACGTTCTTGCAGACGGCGATGGTGGTGTTCCCCTTGCCGGCGTACTTGAGGTCGACGTTGTGCAGCTGCACGCCCTGGCACGGCAGGTTGTTGGCGCAGTTGAGCGTCACCGCCTCCGGCGTCGCCGACGTCCCGACGATGTTCTTGAACACGATGTCGGTCACGGCCACCTTGGACGTCCCCGACCTCGAGCAGATGTTGTTGGGGCAATACTTCTGGTCGATGATGATCGGGTAGCTCACGTTCTCCATCGTGACGCCGTCGTACACGAACTTGGTCGCCTTCAGCTGCGACTTGGAGTCCTCGTACGACTTGATCCGGAGGCCATTGGTGGTGCCCTTCAGCGTGCAGTTGCTCACCATGATGTCCTCCACGTCCTTCTCGTCCTTGTACCTGCCCGCTCACCAACCCATAACATCGTAGGTTCGTATATAAATTTGAATTATTTTATAATTAACTAATATACTAATTCATATGTACTACTTCATCTCCATTTGTTTTTTTTTCATATTATAAGTCGTTATGATTTCTTTTTAAGTTTTGATCAAATTTATAAAAAAATATAATACTAACATTTTCGATACAAAACAAACATATTATCAAAATATATTTTTTATAAATTTGATCAAACTTTTTTAAAAAATAAAAATAGAGTATGTATCAGCTGGAATTGAATAATCTTTTTGGGGTCCTGTGACCCTGAGAAAATGAACGTAGGGAACGGCGGTTGTACCGGCCGAGGCTGCCGACGGAGATGCCGTGGCCGGGGCCGCACCGGACACCGCTGACGCGGACCATCTTGGTGCCTGGGCCGATGGAGATGCAGTCGTCGCCGGTGGAGATGGTGGTGGAGCGGATGGTGATGTTGGTGACGTCGCCGACGTGGATGCCGTCGGTGTTGGGGCTGTCACCGGGGGCGGTGATGTTCACCTTGTCGATGAGGACGTTCTTGCACTCGAATATGTTCATGTGAAAGAACTTGCTGTTCCGCAGCGTTATCCCCCTCACTGTCACGTTCGTCGCGAAGTCGATCACCAAGCTCTGCATCGATCATCATCCATGGCCACCACCGTACCATTAGTCACAGAGAAAGAAGATGATAATTAATACAAAGTATGACTGTCGGTTTGTAATATTTTTAACACAAAACAAATAAGTTATCAAAATATATTTAATATTATATTTAATAAAACTAATTTGGTATTTTAGATGTCGTTAAGTTTTTTATAAACTTAGTCGAACCTAAATAAATTTAATTTGAAAAAAAAGTAAAAATGACTTATGATATGAAACAAAATAAGAATAAGAGAGTAGTTACGAAAAGAGATGGGCAGGCATGATGGGGTGGGTAGGGTTAGGGTACGTGCGTTGGGGAGGGTCTTGCAGTTGTAGTTCTTGTGGCATTGGTTGTGGCTCCAGACGAGCGGGCCTTGCCCGTCGATGGTGCCGTGGCCATTGATGGCGAAGTTGTTGACGTGCTCGATCTCGATCCAGTTGGTCTTGTAGGCGTTGAGGTCGCCGGTGCCGAGGAGGTTGCCGTCGAGGCGGATGATGATGTCGCTGGTGCAGGGGCCCTTGAGGTGCAGCCCGCCGGTGAGGTAGTTCCCCGGCGGGATCACGATCTTCTGCGTCCCCGTTGCGTTGCACGCGTTCTTCCACGCCTGCAGGATGAACGGCGTGCTGTCGCTCTTCCCGTCGCCCTTCGCGCCCAGCTGCGCGATGTCCAGCGGCCCCGCCGGCACCGACGGCGTCGCCCCCGCCCCGCCGCCGGCGTGGTGGCCGGCGCTTCCGCGAACGCCACGGACACCATCAGCGCCGCCGCCGCCGCCACGACGGCGGCGGCCAGTGACGAGCTCCTCCTCCCGGCGGAAACCATCTCTCTCTCTCTCTCTCTCTCTCTCTCTCTCTCTCTCTCTCTCTCTCTCTCTCTGCGGCGAGGTGGGGCGCGGCGGCGGGTGGGGACGGCGAGGGCGGCGTGCGGGACGGGTTCTATTTACGGCGGAGGGGGAGCTATGTTTAGACGGCGAGGGGAGGGAGAGGCGAGCGGACGACGACACGGGTGTCGCGCGCGCGGGTTTTTTTTGTTCTGCTATTTTTGGCGCGAACCAACGGGTCTTCTCGTCGTCGCCTACCGATCGTTTCCTTCCGTTCCCGTCCTGCCTGACATCTCAGACGAATTTTCACATGATTTTAGAGCAGAAAGTATTTGAATTAGAAAAGACAATACATGCTAAATTGCCGTGCTATCAATATATCTAGTTAAATCAAACGGTTGAAATCATTGTTGGTAAGAGTTCAGTAATAAAAAGTCTAGTTCGTGTAGCAATGCTCTTTTGAATTTAGTGTTTCAAATAGTGCGTAGCGACGAACATATTCCTACAAATTTGAGATGAAATGCTGTAGGATTTTCGGAGTAACCAGTTCGATTTCCGTGGAAAAAGATAAACTTGCAGTGTTGATAACCAAGGAGTAGATTACTGTTGCAATGAGTTACAGTTAAACTAGTTACTACCAGTCCAATGCTACAACAACGTTGCAATGGTGACTTACCAGAAAATACTCCACTATTTAAACATCATTTCACATCTATATATTGCTGGATAGCAATTAAGCCCCCCAAATTATTATCGAATCAATCAGAAGTACCAAAAAAAACAGAGAATCCCAAAACATGACTACTGTACAGAAATCAGTCAGGAGGGCCACTGCAAACAAGGCGTTTGCGTCATGTTCAGTTTCAGTCAACACAGCAAGACCGACACTTCTTCAGTCTTCAGCCTTCACACCAAATCCGAGTCATTCTTGGGTCCAGCCACCTCCTCGACGCGCAATGGCTTCTTGTAGAGCTGGAGCAGCAGCGAGGAGCAGACGACGCTCACCGACGAGGCCGCCATGCAAGCGCCAGCGAGCCATGGCGGCAACCGGATGCCGGTGAACGGGAACAGGACGCCTGCGGCGACCGGCATGCCCAGGACGTTGTAGCCCAGAGCCCAGACGTAGTTGAGCCGGATTCTTGAGAGGGTCTTCCTGGAGAGATCGATGGCAGTGATCACATCCTCGAGGCTGCTCCTCATCAGGACAATGTCGGCAGCTTCAATGGCGACGTCAGTGCCGGCCCCAATCGCCAGGCCTACATCTGCAGCGGCTAGAGCCGGTGAGTCGTTTATCCCGTCGCCGACCATGGCCACGGTCAACCCTTTCATCTGTGAACAAATGATGTGATGTAAGTTGGAACAATGGTGGTAAAATCTGATCTATTCTAACTTTGTTTTTGCTGGAAGGAGAAAAGATTGTACCTGCAAGTCCTTGATCTTTTCAGCTTTACCAACTGGATCGATCTCGGCAAATACTGTACTGATCCCGACTTCTTTAGCAATGGATTTAGCTGTAGCCCAATTGTCGCCCGTCACCATGATACTTGAGATGCCCATTGAGCTGAGGTATGAAATGGCACGGCCTGCCTCCGGTTTCAGAGGATCTGACACAGCAAGAGCTCCGCATATAGTTCTATCTATAGCAACAAGCACACAGGTCCTAGCAAGCTCTTCTGTTTCAGACATGTATCCCTCCACTTCAGAGCTTATTGGAACTTCAAACTCTTGCATGAGCCTTTTGTTTCCAACCAGCACCAGCTTGTCTTCAACATTGGCACTCACCCCTGCCCCTGGATGCACCTCAAAGTCCTTGGACTCCATCATATGGTCACTGTGAGATCCATATTGTTCCCTGAGCTTCTTTGTGTACTCTACAATAGCCTTTGATAGAGGATGCTCACTGTTCGCCTGACAAAGTTAGAAAACAGTTAAGGTTGATAATATGAGACAGTAAACTAGGAACATCACACGACATTCAACAGAAATTATTGGCATTTGTGTCTAAGAAGCCAACCTCTGCACCAGCAGCCAAATCACACAGTTCTAGTAGTGGTATCGTGGAGAACACCCTTGTTTGAACAACAGAAGGTTTACCAACAGTCAGCGTTCCAGTTTTATCAAATATGATAGCTTTAACCTGCACATAGATAAATACAAATAGTAGTTTAGTGTCAAAATATTAAAAAAAATAGAATAAATTTGATGTGAGAAAAAATAATACATAACATGGAAATCATCTCAGTTACCTTGTGAGCTTTCTCAAGTGCATTGCCACCCTTAATAAGAACACCTTGAGAAGCACCTTTTCCAGTGGCAACCATAACAGCAGTCGGGGTAGCCAGTCCAAGAGCACACGGGCATGCAACAACAAGAACAGATATTCCAAACTGCAGAGCAAGCTCAAAGCTATCCATTGCCTTTGGAATCCATACTCGAGGATATATGTCAAATTGCCCAGCTACGAACCAGCCAAGCCATGTAAGAAATGAAGCCACCACAACCTTAAAATGAGAGGGACCAATATGAGATGAAGAAAGAGACAATCTCACAGAAAGCATGCATGAGAAGCATCAAAAGTTAGGAAACATTTGCAAGTATCAATCAGGGTAACATTTCTCATTAGTAACCAACTGTTTACAGAGGAGGTGAACATGGTAAGGAGTAGAGTTAAACCTGCTACTCCACTAAATTGAATATAATTTGCTGTACAATTCTACAGCAGAAGCTGGGGTAGGTTCAAGAAAGTTCCCAGATGAATGCTGACTGAGTCTAAAATAGATATACCAAGAAATTATTAGGGCGATAATTATTGACCAGTTAGACAGGTAAAGCTTCCAGTGTAAATGTGTAATGTTGACTATGTGTCTACTGTCTAGGATAAACACCTCGAATCACCACCGTAGCCAGTTATTAACTAGTTAGGCAGGTAGGATATAGCAATGTTGCAATTTTTGCTGGTGCAGAGATAGCACAAAAGGAATTTGCAGGAGAAAACAAGAGAACCTACCGTTGGGACAAAAAACCGTGAAATCTTATCTGCCAACTTCTGAACTGGAGCCCTTGCAAGTTGAGCAGTTTCAACTAACTGAACTATCTGTGACAAAGCTGTTTCTGACCCAACATGAGTGACCTTAACAATTATACAACCATTGTCATTTACAGTACCACCAATAACCTGTTAAAAACAAGTCAATTGAACCATCAGAAGAATAGTTCATAACAAGAGCAAATACAATCAGGATCCAAAAAATACCAACTTTGTCTCCTGGTCTCTTTGCAATGGGCCTTGCTTCACCAGTTATCATACTTTCATTCACATGACTTTGGCCTTTGATGACAACACCATCAACAGGGACTTTTTCCCCAGGGACAATCTTAATGACATCGTTTCTCTGAAGTAACTGGGTGCTAATCTCCGTTTCTGAAATGGCATTTCCATCTTTGTCCAAAGTAAGAAGACAAGCTGTTTCTGGTGCAAGTTCTGTCAACTTTGACAAAGCATCTGATGTCTTTCCTTTGGCCACCACCTCCAGATATTTCCCCAATAATATAAAAGATATCAACATAGCACTAGTTTCAAAAAAATCCTGTCCTTCAAACGACCCTGATGTTAGTGCCTTCAGAACTATATACACAGAATAGAAGTATGCAGCATTTGTCCCCAAAGCAACAAGCACGTCCATGTTCGAGTATCCTCGTTTTAGCGCATGATAAGCTCCAACATAAAATCTGTCAGTAAAATAAAACATAGTGAATAACCACACGTGATTTGCAGTGCAAGTGTGCAATGAAGGAAACAAAAGAAGGCAACATTACATTTAGGCTAAATACAAGAAACAAGACTTGAGATAGAAACATGAAACAAAATCAAGAAGAAGCTGTTTGAGAGATAGGTTTGTACCTCCAACCAATAATGAACTGAACTGGAGAACACAGCAACCACCGCAGTAGCATACCTATCGTCATGTTATTGCATACTTTGTAAAACAGCCAATCCCCAAAAGGAGAAATCATTGGCAGAACCATGGAGAACATGAATACAGGTACAGAAAACAGGCAACTCCAAAGAAATTGATTCCTGTAGCTATTAATTTCATGATGGCGCTCTGCCTCTCTTTGCTTTGGTGGTGAATACAAGCTAGCGTTGAAGTATTTAGGGGGCTGTGCAGCATCGTGAATGCACTGAATAAGTAATCGTGGGCCAGTGACATCAGGATCGTATGCAACTATTATTGTCTGTCCCGCTGTATCACATTCCACATTATTCACACCTTCTACGGATTCCAGCACTGACTGAATGAGTTTGATGTCTTCTGGGGAACTCACACCCTCTAGTTTTAGGTGGACTTTGTTCACATCATCCCCAGAACTAATGAGATCAGCTCCAAATCCAGCATCTTCAATAGCCTCAATTATAAGATCACGACTGGTGATATTTGGATCAAAGTGGACTTTAGCTTCCTCTAGGGCAAGTCCCACTGCAGCTTTCTTCACTCCAGGTACCATCTGAAGAGCCCGCTCCACAGATTCCGAGCAGCTTGTACATGCCATTCCTTTTATCCGGAGTCTGCACACAGCAATTTCCTGTTCTTGAAGTTCATCGACCTCAAAATTGAGGCCTTCGATAGCTTCTTTTATGGTTCTTGCCTGGAAGAATAAGAATCCAAACTGAGAATAATATGGAAAATAATGCCAAACTGTAAAACATCCTGTCATTACTTCATGAGTGTAACTTGAAATATACACGAGTTTAGTGAACTAAAAGCATGTCCGTGCAGACAAAAGTTACCAGTTGGTGCACTCGTTAGTGACTATACAGCCTAGCTGGCAATTGTATGATGGCAACTGTATACAAAGAACATGACTACATGAGCCTGAACCTGACATCAAATAATTGCCAGTCAGGCTATATGGTCACTAACTGTCAAGTACCAGTTAACCAATTTTTAGAACCTTGATAAATACTGATTCGAACCAAACTGCTAGTAAAAATTTGTGAGTAAGAAGTAAAAAAGATCATATGATTGCAAAGTAAATAAATATTCCAGGCCTGGAGAACATGAACTCAATGAGGTATAAAGGTTATCCTATAATTGCACAGTCATTGTCAAGGGATTGGCCCACGCTGACGAAAAGGATTGTTAAGATAGTCACTGGTTGGTAGTACTTACGCGTGGGCCTTATATGAATGACCAATACAAAGCTGAAATCAAAATTTTCATGTATCCTAATTACCTAAATCAGGACATCTACAGGATAAAATTCAGCTCCTGGAATTCAAAACCACCATATTGCTGGTATTAAATGCATGCAGAGTTGCAGACATATACTCCTAGTCCAATAGAGAACTGGCCCACAATAACTTGAATAAGGACAATATATAAGAAGCTACCATATGCATTGAATCCAAAATCCTATTTTGCCCCATGATGAGAAACACCCAAAATTGTCCTTCCCATGCTGGGAAAATCTAGTGCAGTTGAGAACAAGACCGTCAGCTCAAGGCAATCTTACATCGGTTTCCTCCGGTCTGTACTGGACAACAGCTTGGCCCTGAAGCGGTGAAACCGAGATGCTCTCGACTCCCTTGAGGCCTGCCACCACCGTCTCTATCGACACAGCGCATGAAGCACAAGAGATCCCCCGGACATTGAACATGACCTTCCTCGTCTTCCTCTCCTTCCGCGGCGACGGCCCGGCAGGAGAAGCACCGGAGCCACCCCCATCTGCCTGAAGAAGTGGATCTTTGAGATGGTTCTCTCCATTCTGCTCCATCCCTGTCCGAGGAACAACCAAAACCCATCATAAGTCCATGCTATATTTTACAGCCAACTGGTAAGATATAATAGTAGCTTCTCATAATCCAGCACAAACTTCTGTACTGCAAGTACAACTTGAACTATGAACTCAGTACAGATAATTATGAACTCAGTACAGATGTAAACTCCTTAAAAATCCCCAAAAGTATAGTCCTGATAAGCACTAACAGGGGCAGCCTCCCCCCAATTTGTTAGTAAAATAACATTAAATCAAATTGTTTGGATCTTTTTGGTACATTCTAAGTTTAGTGATAGCGTTGAAGCAAATTGTTTAACCACCACTTGAATTAGGCCCGCGAAAAAAAAACACAAATCCAACACCAGCGCACCAACGACAGCCAACGAACTATCCATTTGACAAAGAGGGGAAAAAAATCCCGCGCAAACGCGGAGAGAGAAAAAAAAAAGAGGCGGCGACCGCAGCAACTCCGCGTACTACGCGTTTATCTCCACGAACGCAAACAAAGGCCCGGGTATTGTTGGGGAAATAGGAAAAAAAATCAAAATCCATCCGGAATCCGGAAGAAGATAAAACACGGAGCGGCAAAGGCCGCGAGACCAAACGCGCCGTCCGTCTGAGAGTGGCGGCTTACCTCGGCCGCCGGCGATCACCGCGGCGGCGGCGGGGCTCTACCTCTCCGCTGCTGCCTCGCGCGCGCGGGGGAGCGGGGCCTCGCCGTCTGGAGATTGAGGCGGCGGAGGGGGGTTTAGTAGAGGCGGTGGAGGCGAGCTGGCGAGGCGAGGGGGAGGAGGCGTGAAGCAGGCCGGCCGCGGGGGAGGTCACGTTGGGATTTGTTTTATATTTGGGGGTTTGGATTCGGGTGGAATTTGGGTGGGAAATGGCGTGGATTCGGCGGCTTTTTGCTTTGGTCTCGCTCCAATTTTATATCGTTTTCTGTGAGATTTGTTTTTGAGTTTGTGTTTGATTTGGTTTTGGGCTCTCCCACCATTTGTCGTGGTGGCGCCGATGCGCGCTCGCTTTCTCCGCTCCCTGTTTATCGCTTTCGTTGTTTTGTGTTTGCCCTCGTTTTTTTTTTTGAAATTTCGCATATAAGCCCCTAAACAATGCATATTACCTCTTGATCCAGTGTTTCAAAATATAAGCATTTCTGCAATTCAAAATTTATATCATAGTATAGGCATTTATGGTGCACTAATTTTAACTCATAAAAATCCATATGATTTTAGCCAATCAGCTTGTGAGAAGAATTCGATCACTGAGATCTGAAAGGGAATGTTTTTTTAATCTTAGTATTTACTAAACATCCTTAAAAAAAGTCTTATATTTTGAAAGGGAGGAATAGATAAATAATATAAAATATAAAATATTTTTAATAGATTTTGTAGCCGGTTCAGTTATGCGCATTGCTCCCACTGATTTGGCCACGTCAACATACACCATGGCTCGACCCATCTGACCAAAATTTCATGTTAGATTGAAAACGAATGAAGGTGCTTAACAAAAGCTCTTCCTTTATCTCCTCTTATACAGTGACCTATACTAGTAGGTGTGGTGCTCTCAATAATATGCATTGCACACAAATGCCTTATGTAAAAAGGTTATGGTGGTACAGAATTGGAGATGATATGTCCTTTTTTTCTTTTTTTTAAACAACCTTTATATGATTGTGCGATATTTTGTATTGATAGATGTCAGTGTTATCAATAAGTTATATCTCCTTTTGTATTGATAGATGTCGGTGTTATCAATAACTTATATTTTCTATACATGAGTTCGTGATATACAAAAATACCATATACCTAATAGTATACGAGAAGGTATCATTTGGTTAAGGAAATACGATGGATAAATAAGAAAATTATTTTTCCGGAATAGAAGGTGTTCTAGATAAGAAAAGTGAAACGGAGTCCTATTTGGACACTACAATAACTACTCGGATCGTATCCATACTTGTCTTTCTAGTTTTATTTGGACAAAGGGATATTTAAGGGTACAAATATAAGAACCCCTATAAGGAGAGGAGAAAAGTCAACAGAGGCCAACATGGGCTAAGTCAGAATACAAGTCTAAACAGATCTAATCTAGAGCCACAAAGGTTAACATGAGAGATCTAGACCTACTTCCAATCTCGTCGAGTTCACATTTGAGGAAAAAAACTACACTAGCCATCGACTATGTGTTCGAGCTCCATATCATCAAACCGACATCAATTAAATTAGATCATCCCAAATATTATACTCGTGTTATGTCAATATATAAAGGTAACACCGGTTTCGACCAACAGGAATAAAGTTATTACCTATCAATTAAAGGGCCAAAACCTGTATAAAAATCCATGTCTCTTATCTCTTTTACCTCAATATCACGTATACCCTGGTTTCAATGATCTCATACTCTACAAATACTATGGTCGGTGTATAGCACGTCGACAATAGAGCAGTAAACAAATTACAAGTCTATAGCCCTGATAGATTATAGCCAGAAAAAAAAAACAGCCACACCACGCGTATACAATCGGATCCCGCTACTGAAACATGACATCCCTCAGAAAACAAATCTTCTAACGACGCCTTCATGAAAGATATGACATCGAGAGTGCCGCCGTCGATCGTCCTAAGGTTCTAAGACATGTTTTTCACCTGAAGAAAAAAATCATCAAGGAGAACATGAAAGATCGTACAATGACGTCCTAATAGATGATGTTTCTAGATGCTTATAAATAATGGGCAATCTCAAGAAGATTCCCCTGTATCCCTGCCCACAAATATGGCTGACTTTTTCTGGCTCAGATTTTGTATATAATCAAACACATTTGTTCCAAATAAAAATAAATGGATGCCATTGCATTTTTTGAGTTGACTTTAGCATCGTGAGAAAATGACCATGGAATAGTATTAAACCTGTACATCTGTTCCAGTACATTAATCGAAAACCAATCCCTGACAGTTTTATCAATAACCGCCAGAACTAAACGGTTGCCAATGGAAGGAAGCCGGTGAATCTAGACAGAATTTTTGCTAACAATCCCGAACTTCGTTTAACTTTGAGGGCTCTTTGAAACAAAAAGAATAAAGATATTTTAAAAATTTTGAATATACTATAAAAAAATCCTATAAGAACCTTGGGAGGAAATGATTGGGTCTCCATAATTTCTTTGAATTTTCTACGGAATGATACGTTTTATGGGAAACTTCAAGCTCTTATTTTTTTTTGTTGGTGTATATATCTCTTTTCTAAATCCTATATTTTTTTCTATACGTCATCCAAACGGTTTCCTATGTAGTTTTCTCATATTTTTCATTCATTAGGACACCAATAATGTATATGACAGAAGTGATCCAATAAGATCCACGTACATAAATTTTACGTATGACAATCCTCACTATATATATATATATGTGTGATACAAGGTACATTGGAGAGAGAAGTAGAGATAGATAATATTATTAATTTTATATGGGTAGTCCATATGTTTATTGTTAGCTCATGCTAAGATTGGGTTTAGCAACTCGTTTTTTCATCTTTTACTTTCTCGTTTTTCACGCACAACATTTCTTAAACTGTTAAACGATGCGTTCTTTTGCAAAAAGTTTCTATAGAAAAATTGTTTTTAAAAAATATATTAATCTATTTTTTAAAGTTTATTTTAGCTAATGCTCAAATAATCATACGCTAATAAATCGTTTCGTTTTACGTGCAGAGAGTGGAGTTCTCAAACTCCACCTCTGAATGATAGCCTAGGAACTACTATAAAAACTATTTCCATGATGTATAAATAGGCATACATCTTATTATCACATTATGGCTTCTCTTAGAATTCAATGTACCATGACCTACGTTTTTCCTATTGATGTTTTATAAAAATCCTACGGTTGAAAGCAGTGCAGCGTACAAAGTGTGTGAGACTGGAGTAGAGTACTCTTTCCGT
Organism: Oryza officinalis; assembly: GCA_008326285.1. NCBI lineage: Eukaryota > Viridiplantae > Streptophyta > Magnoliopsida > Poales > Poaceae > Oryza > Oryza officinalis. Next base: position 8,633,172 of record BDMV01000002.1, on the reverse strand, counting down.
TACATAAAAAACAACATAGTACCGATATGATTCATAGTATTAATATGTGTTAGTATTAAGTTATTTTTTTGAGACGTATCTTCTCCGTATCAAAAAAAAACTTAAATCTTAATAACTTGGATAAACATTTTTCTAGATTTATAATCAGATTTGATTTTTTTTGAAAGGAGGATGTAAGTTGGCAGTGTAGGACCGCGCGCGTGCGTGGGTGTAGGGTGTGGGCCCGTGGGGAGAGGACCGAGGGCGAGTGCGACGGCGACGTTTCTTCCTTCCTTTCTCTGGTGTTTTACCCTCCTGCTGCTGCTGCGTGTTTTTGTCGCTTGCATGCATGCGGCGTTGGATGGTTGACACGGCGGTGATGTGCGATGTGCGCGCCACCAAAACCCAAAAGGCGGCGCCCCTCCCGATGCCACCGCAAAGCAGCATATTCGCGACTGGGAGCCTGTCCATGTATGTATAGTGACCATGCGTGAAAAGCCGGCTGATCCCCGTAGCCTCCCAACCAGCCGATGTAGGAACGCGAATTGCACCGGAAAACAAAGCCATTAATACATGACTATTAAATTTTAAAATTTTAGTTATTACTAACAAAATATTCGTGTGTTACAGCGGGTTCTAATTATAGTAGATGAGTTGATTAAAACTAAATCATCACTCTCATGTTTGGATTAATAATGATAGGATAAATAATGTATTGTAGTATACATGAAGCAAATAAAGCTTCTTGCTTTAGTATATTGTTGATTAACAATGACCCAAAAGATAGATGATGGTTTCTACTTGTCAAATAGGTAGGAATGACAAAATCATGGTCCCTAATTGTCAAATAGGTAGGGGGTGACAGAATCACCACCATCATTATCATCTTGTAAAATAGTATAGATAAAATTAAAAAAATAGATTTATTTAATATTTTAAAGCAACTTATCTATAAAAACTTTTCTGCAAAATATATCATTTAGTAGTTTAAAAACATACTAATAAAAATTAAGATAATATATGTATCTTAATCACAAATGAACAGGGCCATGACACGAATCTCCTACATTTTCATTCCGACGAAACTTTTCCAAAAAAAAATGTATACTTTCTTTTTTGTTTTTTCAAAGGAGTATCGGAATTTCCAGGTGCAGTGTTCTAGGGCCCATCTCGTGGAAATTTGAAACATTTCAAGCCGGTGACATGTTTTTTTGAAATGCGAGATTTTTCCGCCTTTACTGAGGAATCATGTGGGGTTGTGTAAATTCAAAACCATAGCAAGCCTTTTTGCCACAAGTCCAGTAGAAACTATTAAATCTATTTGTTTTACTAAACACAACGAGCCGGACATATTAATTTGATACGAGCCTTTAGCTAGTTTGACACAACTCCAGCTTTAATTATTTTTCCTTTATAATTTATAGGTTTCCTAGCTCCATGGATTCTCGGAGTTGAAGCCGCTAAGTAGCTTAAGGTTATTACAGTTAGATATTCTATTTAGATTTTGTACTGAAATAAATGGATCTAACCATTTTTATTTAATCTATAAAGTAGGACATTACTTTCCACCATTGTGTGATTTGTTTTGTTATCTCCCATACGTGTATGTACAGAGCTCAACCTAGCATTTGAACTTGCGAGGGTAGTAGCAGTGTGCCACCAAGTTTTACCGGACCTCACATGTCACCTAGACAAAAACGGTGTTAGCTACATACTCCACGGTACAAGTTACTTGTAGTGGGTCTCACCAATCTCTCTCCTTCACTTTTCATCTCCACTTTCTCTCCTCTATGAGTTTTCCTTGGCGAAGGAAGCAAGGCGGACGATGCCGAGCCAAGCGGTGGCGGCACGGCCCAAACGATGGCGCTAAGCTAAGAGGTGGACGGTGCGGTAGGAGCTCGATGGCGCGCGAACGGGGGACGGCAGGGCGGATCTGGCGGCGCGGAACAACGATCGCCAACTTACCACCCCTCCTCTCCTCCCTCGAAGCAGTGGTGAGGTCGGTGGTGCGGGAAGCGGGGGACGACGGGAGATTGGCAGAAAGGATCAGGAGGTGTGGACCGGCGAGGGCACCACTGTCGGGGTCAGGGTCGCCGTCGCTTCACCACCTTTGCACCCAATTGCCGGCGCACCCAACCACCACGGGCGTGGACCGCGTCGACTCATCCATAGCTGTGGCTGGCGTCAGCCTCGAGCTCCCATCCTCGTCGTCGGCCTCGAGCTTTGGATCCGGTGACGTCAAGGGGGCCGCGAGCTCGGCGAAAACTCCTTGGCGACGAGCCCGGTGGCGGTGTAGCGCGGAGCCACGGGCGACGACCTATTTGGCTCTCTCCCTTCCTCCTTGGATGATGGAGGATGACGGGCTCCCTCCTTGGCTGCCGAGATGACCCGAGCTCTCTTTCCTCTCTCTTCCTTCCCTAACGACGAGTGCGGGCCAACCCTGACAATGCTGACAAATTCTGATGAAGAACATGTGTCTCAGTTAGGATCCGCGTTCTTCGTTTGGTCACGAAAGGTATACATAGCAAGGAATCTCCGACGTGGAAGCTCGAGGCTGAATGACACGTACGCACTGTAAAAACCTTGATGGTAACACATGTATGTGCAGCATAGGCCACCAAACAATCTCCATCAACATAGGCATGAGGGTTGGATTTATGTCCTCTCAAGGAAAGGCTATCAAGAGTTGTCAGACTTTCATGCTGAGTGTCCTTCACAATTTGCAATAACAGTATCAAAGGGATCATTTTCATCAAACAACTTCCAAGCACTAGGGTCATAATTCCTAGTCATACTCCACTAAACTATTTGCTTTTTTTCCCCCTTCACCTTTATCCATGGCTTTACAGGATAGGGGCAAAACCAACAAAGCTGAAGCAAAAGCCCCAATGTCATATCCCTAGCATATGCAAAGCTGTTGGCTTAACACTGATCCTGGCTGATCCCATCTGAAAGTTCTTTTATTTTGTGAAAGAAAAACCGATTCCCATGTAAAATGTGCCATATTCGAGGCAATTCAAACCGTGTACTGTAGGAACATTTTTTTACGAGAATTTGTGTCAAAAATGAAGGGCTCGAGGTTGTGGTTGTCAAATCGTAGAATATGAGATTGTGGTTGCACAAACGAATTTCCTACCTTTTCCTAGCTTTTGACGCAAAATGCTTCAAATCGTTGTCGATATGTCAAGCAGTCACTGTACCAACTGTCAAACCAACACGATTCCTTTTTTTAAAAAAGTCAAGCTAACACATACCAGTCCAAACACAAACTCTGAATTCGCCGTGGTTCTTTGTCGTTCGTGCCGTAACAACCACGGTGAAATTTGGCATGTTTTAACTTGTAATTTGTGCGAATGTTTGGTTTCACCATGCGATAAATAACGGAAAGTCTACATTGGGCAAATACCATCCACCAATACCGAAGATTGAGAGCAATTCAAAATCTTTGCAATTGTTCTTTTCCTTTCCCTATGTCCTATGACGGTCGATTTTCCTTTTTTTTTTTGGTCTAAAAGCTAGTATCATGAAAGACAGAGAAAGACACATGGGTTAATTTGTGAAGAAAAAGAAAAGAGTCTCTTTAGGTTCCAAATTCAAATGCTGTAGTTTAAAATTTTCTGCAGGATTAATCTGCAAGTTCTAATATCATGCTGTTCACTATGGGTTCAAAATTCAAATGCAGTAGTTTAAAAAATAATCAAATGAAATTGATTTTTTTCCATGTTCTGAAAAACAAAACCAAAAAAGTTTGGGCTGTACCCAAACTGAAGGAATCCTGGTAGTACAATATGGGCTTCATCCATTTAGGCCGAAAATTCTCGTGACTTCTGTATTGGGCTTCAGTGGAGATTTAGAAAATTCAATTTTGGGCTGAAACCTGTATCTGTATGGCCGCATTGCAAAATCGTAATCTCGGAATCATGCGTGACAGCTGAGAGAAAACTCCCCATCTCTACCTCTAATCCTCACCGTTGGATGTACGACCCCGAAGCCATCCAACGGATCAGATCCACGCATCTGCCAGCTACACGAACTTCGAGACGATCCAACGGCTGTCGTCATCCCAGCAACACACCGAGAGGCCGACGCGGATGACGTCACCTGCCCACCACCATTCCCTTCTCCCTCTTCCGCCGCCTCCTCCGCATCGCCCATGGCGGGCGAAACCCTCGAGCCCTCCTCTTCCTCGCCGCGGAAACCCTAAACCCTAGCTCGATTCCAACGCCCCGACCCGCGCGGCAGTCGCCGCCGCCGCCATGGGGCCGCGCCGAGACGTGCGCTTCGTCTCCTCCGGTGTGAAGCTCCCCTGCGCCGACCCGGCCCCGGCGCCAGCGCCGACCCTCCTCTCCGCGGCTCTCCCGTTCGCGCACATCGGGCGCGCCATCGATGGTGTGGTCCGCCACGTGGCCAGGTCGCTGCCCAGGTTACCCGTGGCGAGGGCCGAGACGGGGGCGGCGCCCATCGCGCTGCCGAGGAGGCAGAAGGACGGCGGAGGGGGTGGAGGGGGAGAGGAGCGGGTGCTGATCAGCGAGGTGGCGGTGAGGGGGAAGGACGGGGAGCCCCTGGAGCGGCCTGAGCTGGAGGCGGCCGCGGCGGCGGCGCTCCGGGCGTGCCGCCCCAACGCGGCGCTCACGGTGCGGGAGGTGCAGGAGGACGTGCACCGCGTCGTCGAGAGCGGCCTCTTCCGCTCCTGCATGCCCGTCGCCATCGACACCCGTGACGGCATTCGTCTCGTCTTTGAGGTCAGGATTATTTTTTTTTTTTGCTTGTTCCTCATTTTCCTTTCGTCGGCTAACTTTGGAACTGAATGTTGCACATTTTGGGCTTGGTTTAGGTGGAGCCGAACCAGGACTTCCATGGGTTGGTCTGCGAGGGTGCCAACATGCTGCCATCCAAGTTCCTGGAGGACGCATTTCATGATCGCCATGGTAAGAACTTTCCCCCCTCATTCTCGGTAGCCTGCTGTGGTGGATGAAGTGAAATGTGGTATAGATTATCATAATTGAGGATATTTGCCTGTCAGGGTGAAAAGCTACATTTGGTTCATTTACTCATACATCAACCGGTACATATCAAAAGCTTTAAGCAATGCAAATCGTTGTTTTCCTATTGTAAAGTCTGGGTAAAGAGCCATCAAAGTATACAGGTGGTTAGTATCCTATATCTTTGACATAGTGTATGAATTTATCTAGAATGAGTCTGGGTATTGAATTCCAGAATTTCATTGGATTAAAATGCGCACTTGTGCAGCATACATGTGTGATACTAACAATGCAAAAACCTGCTGCTTTGCACCTTGTTGCTCTTATTGTTGGTTCATTTTGACCCTATAGACAAAAATGCTTTTCTACATCCTACAAAATCTCATAGTAGTATCATTTCTCTATGGAGAAAGAATGCACAATTCATTTCCTCTTTGTAATCCTAATGTACCTTTTCTAGCTTGTCCCATTTTCTTTTGAGACCTACTTGAGTTTTTCATATTACACTATGCAGGGAAAATAATCAATATAAGACATTTGGATCAAGTGATCAAGTCTGTTAATGGATGGTATCAGGAACGTGGTTTAACTGGCTTGGTAAGTGGCAAATCAATGAATATAAAACTCATGTTCTAATATTGTATGCTATTTGGTGCTATATCACATTTTTGTTTAAGAGGTTTGAGCATTGCTGTAATCAGGCTTCTGGTGCCCATTTGATTTACAGTACATTCTTTGTAACTATGAACTTTTAGATGCATACAACAACGGCAATCGGTTTATTGCTATCCAGATTGTCTAACCTGCACTATTTGCATATATATTGCTGATGTCAAATAGGTGGGGCACACACCATAGTACCTGTATTCCTCTGTTATTTGTTAAATTCTTAGTCCTAACAGGATTAGAAATATGATGTGGTTAATGCTAAAGTTAGCAACCTATTGATAAGTTGATTTAACAAAAGCTCTGGCATTCATTATTGTAGGGCAAAACACATCAGCTTTTACAGTTTTAACAAGAAAAAAAAGGTTTTTCTATTACTAGTGATAAATGAATAAAGCCCCTTGATTTGGTATCAGGTTTCATATGCTGAGATTCTTTCTGGAGGAATTCTGAGGCTACAAGTTTCCGAAGCTGAGGTTAATAATATCAATATTCGCTTTCTGGATAGAAGAACGTGAGAACCATAGCCTGATTTAGTGAGATTCGCTTCACTTGTTCTGTTTTATTTCCATGCGATATTCTGATCTTTCTTATCTTCCACCTCTTTCTATTTCTCTCCATCACCAGTGGTGAACCAACTGTTGGGAAGACGCAACCAGAGACAATACTCCGTCACCTTACCACCAAGAAGGGTCAGGTCAGATCATTTTCAGAAATCACTTTGCTAGATTTGTGTTTACCTACTTTAGGAGCACTATTCCACTACAATGATATTTACAAATATTCACATCAGTTGTGTTCTCAATGTAGAAGTTTTCTTGTGATATGATTTTAAGAACTAGTTCCATTTCATACCTACTTTAAAAGCACTATGCCACTGTTGATGATATTCACAAATATTCATACCAGTTATACCTAGAACATACGAGTTTTCATGAGATGACTTCAAGAACCATTTCCATTTCATACTGAACTGTGCACTAGGCATTGAAGCATTGCTTTGGTGTGCTTTTGAAATTGCAATGCAAATGCCATAATTACACAAACCTAATTTTTAGAACCGATGTTAGAGTGTACTCATTAAATTCTTTGAACATTTATGTATAATATTTGCGTATACATATAATTTTGCACAAATTCTGCATTCTGCAAAAAAAAAAAGAAAGAAAGAAAGGGGCAGTCATGCAATCTGAAGCAGAAGTATTTTGCTAATGAAAATACAGATTAATTCTTTGATAAGAGTGATACCGTATTATCTACCTAAACTTCTGATGATGAAAATAGGCTTACAATAGAGCACAAGTGAAAAGAGATGTTGAAACAATCCTTACTATGGGAATCATGGAGGATGTTACTATAATTCCACAGCCAGTTGGAGGTAATGCTAATTTGTTAGTTCAGTCTGTTTCTGAAAGCTGGTATTTGCACTTTATTAGCACATGCGTTCTTACTTATGATCTTCTGCAGATTCTAATAAAGTTGATCTTGTCATGAATCTTGTTGAACGACCTTCGGGTGGTTTTTCTGCTGGTGGTGGCATTTCAAGTGGGTGAGTACAAGGCTTGCTGAGTAAACTTAATTGAGTGAAATATCAAATCTTTGCTTTCATAAAAATAATTTCCTTATCCGCAAGGTTCTGATAATGTTAAACTTACTGTACCTCAAAGACCATATGCAAAATTTGCATCCAAGTGTTGTTTTAACATCTATTTTATCATGATGGCATTCTGTGTTTTCTGCAGGATAACAAATGGACCACTTTCTGGGCTTATTGGCAGGTTGGTAGATTCTTCCACTCTTTTTATTTTTATGCCTTCGGCTATTCTGATTTTGTTTATTGTACTGTTCTTACCACATGCCAATGTTATCTTGTTTCTACTGGAATACTAGAATATAGCTTTTTCTCTATGCAATGTTGGGATTGTTATTTGTTAGAAATCAGACTTCTTAAACTTCTAGGAAGCATCCTGGATTATCAGCTGTGAAGAATTAGATATTGCTTCAAATGTATCAGTTAATATCCTTACAGAAGTTGTTCTCAGACTTGAGTTGCACATCTAATTCTTTTCTCGCACTGGAATAAACAGTTTTGCATATTCTCATCGGAATGTTTTTGGGAGGAACAAGAAGCTGAATCTCTCACTGGAGAGGGGGCAAATAGATTCTATATTTCGATTAAACTATACTGATCCTTGGATTGATGGTGACAATAAGAGGACCTCCAGAACTATCATGGTTCAGGTAATTATGATTAAGACAGTTCCATCTTCAACGCTCCATAGTTACTTTGGCTGGCAATCATCGTTATGTTCTTACAATTATTTTCTTTGCCAGAACTCTAGGACTCCTGGAACACTTATCCATGGCGGGGACCATCCTGACCATGGGCCCATTACAATTGGACGAGTTACTGCTGGCATTGAATACAGTCGACCATTCAGACCCAAATGGAGTGGCACACTTGGATTAATATTTCAGGTAACAATTTGCCATAGTAATCAAGTAGCCCTTTCTCTGTACTTATTGGCCTTGAGAGAAGACCCAGACTAGACAATCTTGCGATATTAATACTACCTTAGGTTAAAGGATAAAAAAGGATAATACCCCCGTCCTCAAATATAGATGATGTCGTCAAACCTCAATATCTTAAATCATTAATATATGCTAAAATGTTATGATTTATTAATTATAAAAATAGCACCAATATATTTATCGTGAAAAATCCTTTCATGCAGTTATGTTTTGAATATTTTTTGTAAATACATAATTAGAAGAAGTAATGATGGTACATGTCCATGTCCAAAGCGTCAAGCAAAAAGAAACAGAGGCAGTACATGAGCACACTTTGTACCGCAGTAATGGTGTAACCGTGTAAGAAGCAAGTGAAACTAAGCATTGTTGATATGGTTCCTGCTATAAATCTGATGTTCCCTTTGCTACATGTTCTTCATAAAATGGGGATCTACATTCTACTGATTACTGCCACTCTATGCAGCATGCTGGTGCTCGTGATGACAAAGGCAATCCTATCATCAGAGATTTCTATAACAGCCAATTAACTGCCAGGTCTTGGATCTCGATGCTTCATTTACCTTAACTTTGCACCATAAATAATTTTATGTTCAATCTACCATGAATTCAATTGTCAAATCATGTTAACATATGGAATCTGATATTCTTGTCATGACAATGCAGCGGAAATGCTTATGATGATACACTACTAGCTAAGCTTGAAAGTGTCTACACAGACTCTGGAGATCGTAGCTCAACAATGGTTAGCATTTCTCCTACTCCGCCGCCTATTTCTAATTTTACTGTCAAAATCTCTTATCACCCACTGTTCTTACTACTTCCAGTTCGTCTTCAACATTGAGCAAGGTCTTCCTATTCTTCCTGAGTGGCTCAGTTTTAACAGAGTGACAGCGCGTTTGAGGCAGGGCTATGAAATTGGTCCTGCTCGACTTCTTCTAAGGTATGTTTTAGTGCATATCATGCCATGAATGGATCTTGGAACATAAATATGAGTTTGCCCTTCACGTAGCAAATTGCCCAGGTTGTATTACTCATTCCATAAATCACTCTTTCTATGTGCTCTAGTGCTTCTGGAGGTCATGTAGAGGGAAACTTTTCGCCTCATGAAGCATTTGCAATTGGTGGGACAAATAGTGTAAGAGGATATGAAGAAGGTGCTGTTGGTTCTGGCCGCTCATATGCTGTTGGTAGTGGAGAAGTCTCTTGCCGCATGGTAGGCTTTGTCACTTTTTATGGAATATTCTTTGTCTTTAGTAGAAGGGGCTTAACCTGAATCATCAGTGCAGTAAAATATACTTACATACACAACTACATGTTTTCCCCCATAAATACCTAGTTGATAACATGGATATGCATATATAAAAGAAAACTAATAATAGTAGTATTTGAGATTAAAATTATTTAGCAACTTAAGATGAAGTTAGCTTTGTTGGACTGGATGTATATATAAGAATATAGTTAACTTGGTGAGGACACTATGTGATACACAGAATGGCAAATAGTTGTAGCTATACCAAATATGTCATGAGTTTTATCACTCTACTAATATTTTTTTCTTTGCTTTAGATGGGTATGGTGAAGAGTATATTAATTTTCTATATGAAAATTGCTGTGTCATTATGACAAGTGCATATTACTTGCTGCACTGCTATTATGACCTGATGCATGATGGTCAAACTTCTATTCATCATCTTGATTACTTACGGTGCTTTTTCTATGTGTAGTTTGGGCCATTGGAAGGTGTGGTGTTTGGTGACTATGGTAGTGATCTTAGTTCTGGTCCCAAAGTTCCTGGTAAGCCATGTTCTGCTCGCATTTTACATGTTCGGAAATTTTGTGGTCCACTTGTGTACCCGTTGGTCCTAAAGCAGCGCAGTCCTGTCGACTAGAAGTCAGTAGATGTTCTCTACTTTGTTAAGCCTTGTATAGGTGTGAAAATAAAAACAATCCTTACAAGTGGGAAGTTAATGTTTTTGCATTTATTGATGAGGTTTAGTGCCCTGAAACAATTTTGACATGGTTCCAGATTTACAGTGATAGCATCTCTTTTATTCTAAACCCAGATCTCATTTAGGCCACCTTTGGTTATTGGTTGTTTAGGTGACCCAGCCGGAGCTCGTGGGAAGCCAGGAAGTGGTTACGGTTACGGTGTTGGCATCCGTGTGGACTCCCCATTGGGACCTTTGCGTCTTGAGTATGCTTTCAATGATAAACAAGCAAGGCGATTTCATTTTGGGGTTGGCTACAGAAATTAACCAGAATATCATTGTGTTTATCGGCATGATCCTTCATTTGATTAGCTGCTGTTAGGAGATAGTACCAGTACTTCCATTTCTTTGCGGTATCAGTATGTAAAAGCCTTTCGCAAAGCAAATTTTGTCTGTCCCAATTTCCTTATTATTGTAACATATTTGTACAATTTTTTCAATCCCCCCCTCTTCTGATGTAGATGTTCTTGAAACTGAGGAGAAAATGATCCCACCTGGTAATTATTCATGACTTATGGTTGGGTGAAGTTCCCTGGGATAATTTAAACAAGTTTTGTCGTTGTCGTAGGACAAAATTTTGGACTTGTATCAGCATGTCACCATTTGTATTGTAATGTCAGCTGGAGAAATCTGACCCTCTGCCATTCAGCTTAAACAGCATAGTTGGGCATTTCAAGATATCATTTTCTGTCTGATGACATTGCAAGTTTGCTCCAAACAAAAGCTGCCTCTTTGAGTCTGTCCAGGACCAAAGCCACGTTCGCACGCATGGGCCTGTATCATGTGTCATGAGAAGTTGCAGCATGCATCAGATTTCCTCAGATCTCAAGATGAATGAGAGCCTCCCAAACCAATAAAGCTGGACTGAAGAGTACTCACGGAATCTTCCATCCGTGCAATGGGGGCCATTCCAGCAGGTACGCACAATCAGTGTCTCATCCTGTCATATTCCAGCTACAAGTTATCCTTTCATCTTAAGATATAATCAGTACAATTTCCCAAGCTGAAAATTTCCAGAAAATATATTTTTTTCTTGCTGTCCTTGGTAATTTTCATTCTTCTTACAGCTACTACTTACAATGTCGATAAAAGTTCAAAGATTGTTTGCCTTAAAAAAACATCTGTGCTGTTTTGAGTTCAGGACTTCAGGTTATTGCTACTCTGCTTCATGCCATCACTGCAAAATGCTACCAGTGTATTAGCATCTCGATATATGTATTCATATGCATATGTCCAGCATATAATGGATTGACAATTCTGTCAGCATTATTTTTTCCATCTCTAGAACTTGCAGCAGCCCAGCTGTCTTTCTGCACACTAGATCAGATGACTCACCTGATTAAATTAGTTTGCTAATGCATGTGTTCATTTGGTCCCAGTTTACCCCTACCTTCCTGCCATAGAGTTTGGCTTTTAATCAAACAAGTCATCTTGCAATGCATTGCCTGCATGCTGCAGGTTAGCCATCATTGCACAGGCAACTATCAGCAGGCTGTCCCATGCTGATAATCAAAGACCCAGGAGACCAATTTTTCTAGGATTCACGCATGCATGATATGGCCTGCAGATATAAGCTGACAAGCCAGATGCAGCCACCAATTGACAGTGTGTAATCAGTCTATGATGGGAGGAGGAGACCAACCTGGGCTTATCATCTCCAGTGTTGCAGCGGACCGATCAATCGACAATTTTCGCATTTGCGATCATGAGGTTTCCTGCAGATTAATCTCCCCTGGAGGCATCTGGGGACAACATGGATGGATGCTTCTGCTGCTCAGCTGCTGTTTGTTCATGGTATTCTCTCTTGCCTTCTTGCAGCGGTTTTCAGAGGTCACTCCAGTATACTTCATTAATTCCTAGGAACTAGGGAAATCAAATCTTAGTTACACCGTAATGCTATATTTCCAACTAAAGATTTTGGATTATTGCACCAAATATGGGAACTAGCTAAGCTAGGATTGCCTCATGATTACTGGAAACCTTCTTACACAACACTTTATAATGTCAATAATGGCACTACATTTTGCCTGCCTAGCTAGGTAGCTAGATGGCATCCAAGAAAATTGAATTGAAAAAATAGCAAGATGCCAAAGTTGTTACTACTACATGATTAACGCAAAAACAAGGTCACACCACCAACTTTTCCATGATTAATGCAAAATCAAGATGATCACAACACCAACTTTTCCAAGCCACTGTTGCACTTATCTGTCCATCAGGGACAGAAAGCATCACCCTCCACATCACCAGTGCACGAACCATGATCTTCCATAGATTGGCATCAAAAAGCAAGCTAGAAACCAGTAGTACGTAGTGTACCACCACCACCGGTGTGTGGGTATCTTGTAGTACTTGTGTGAGCGTGATATGAAGATATGATGCAGCATTGCAGCTTATCTAGCTCCGCGTAGGCTCCTAGAAAAGGAAACGGGAAAGCAGCTTCTCATCCAGAAGCTCTCGCTATCAAGCCTGGGTATCTTTGTGTACGCTGTGGCGTGTGCGTTGATGCATCATGTGATATAGCAATGTAGTACCATTTGTATTGTACCATGCATGCACACCACACAGTACTGTAGTAGTATATAGTAGTACTGTATGCTAGCCATGCATTCTTGTGCATGATCGAAATGTGTGTGATTCGTTGAGGACTTAGCGAGGGGGAGGATGCGATGGAGACAGTGCTTAGCTAGCGGCTCATGTACTGCTGGTCCCTGCATTATCATCATCATAATGAATTTGCTTGTGTTGCCATCGTACGTTTCTCTCCGATCGGTCAAGCATACACAGTTTAGTCACAGAGCCATCCACGGGCGGAGCTAGAAACGCTTGGGGCTAGCTGTTTGGTTGCATGCTTTAGTTTACTAATTTTTAGAGCTAAACATGTGGCATTCCACAGTTTATGTGGCTAAGAAATTCTTAGCCACATAGAGTGGGCAGATCTAAAAATGTTTTAGAACCTGAGAAAATATTATTATATAAAATTGCTTGCAATATCAAAACTATTATATCACTGGTGGAGAAGGGGTTTTAACCCTGGTTCGTAACACCCTCTAGTTCCACCCTCTAGTTCCGGTTATGCAACCGGGACCACGAATCTAAGACTAAAATGTCCATCTTTACTCTCGGGTGAAATAACCGGGACTAAAAAGCCATCTTTAGTCCCGGTTGGTAACACCAATTGAGACTAAAGATGGTAGCGTCACGTGGCTGACGCAACCATCTTTAGTTCCAGTTGGTGTTACCAACCGGGACTAAAGATATTTTTTTTAAAAAAAAATTGTTGGTTCTGTCAGCTGCTTGTTTATATATTATGCATATATATGCATAATATATATATATATATATATATATGCATGTTTTACACACAAACACACATATATATATACATGTTTTACACACATATATATATTCCTTAAATATATGCACTCAAGTAAATATATACTTATATTACCGAAATATACTCACACACATAAGTAGATGTATGCACATCTAAATACATACATATACTATAATCCTTCGTTAATTCTAATGTTCTATTGTATATTACGAAGAAACCTAAGACATGCTATATATGGGGATGATGATCAATAGGTCTTCCATCGTAGTGGAATTCTTCCGCGGGATCAGTTATTTGTTCATTGATAAATCCCATCATTTGTTCTTGAACAGCCTTTATAAATTTTTCGTTGGATAGTTTTTCCCTCATGTAAATAATCTATCATTTGAAAAAAAAGTGAGATATAAGTATATGAAGTCAATAAAAAAGCGGGACATAATGTATGAATGATTTTTACGTACTTCCAGATCCTTATCACTGTTGATTTGGTGTACAATGTAGTGAATATATTCGCAGACATAGTAGCCGCACAAGTTATTCCCCTGCTCTTGTTTTGCACACTTAAGGAGAAACGAGAGATTTAATGTACTAATTTTTTCTAGAACAAATTAATGATTCAATATGTTTTGGAGCATTTACTCACCGAAAAATTAAACCTCCTACCAAGTTTTTCTTTCCAAACCCCGCGGACCAATGTACGGAACTTTGCCCATGCCCTATGTACAGTTGAAAGCTATGATTAAATATTAGAGATCTGCATAGTAGCAATAGCAGTGTTCATAATTAATGACAGTTGAATGGATGGCATTACCTGTCTATCACTTCAAAAATCTTGGCAAAATTAGACTCTGGTTTATCCATTGAGTCATAGACATGGACTTTACATAGTTCAAGGTCGAAGAGAAAAAGGACCCAGTGAAATTTGCAAATTGCGTCAGATAATATATATGTCACGGTATGAGTACGAGGAGGAAGTTGGTACAAATTCGAAAGACAGTTAAAACTCACTTTGTGTTGTAGGGCAATAGTATGTAGGTCTTATAATGCTGCTGCACCAGGAAATGAACAATATTGTCCTCTGTAGCTTCCTCAAAGTCCCGTATCATTTCGACATTGACTTTGAGTACGAGGAGGAATGGATTTGCTAACCTTTTCGATCTCTTCGATTTGTATATTATCACCAAAACAATTTTATCAAAAATTTCGGCAGCACCTCCCTTTCTCCTCCTCTTGGCAGCAATGGCTCGAGCTGGAGGAGGAGGAAGATGTATAAAAAGGTAGATCTGTCCCGGTTAATAACACCAACCGGGACTAAAGATCTAAATGATCATTAGTCTCAGTTTGTGTTACCAATCGAGACTAAAGTGAGGATCTATAGTCCCGGTTGGTGTCACCAACCGGGACTAAAGATCCCCGACCCCCTGACATGCGTCTGACACGGTCGGTGAAGGTGTGAACCGGGACTAAAGATGATCTTTAGTCCCAGTTGGTAATACCAACCGGGATTAAAGATCATCGCTACCCGTTACACTTTTTAACCGAGACTAAAGATGATCTTTAATCCCGGTTCCTATTCGAACCGGGACTATTTCGGTTTTTGTGAACCCGAGCAAAGATCAGTTCTCTAGTAGTGTATTCAAATTCCATGGCGTGTCCGCACGATGAGCCCGATCAGTGGGCGGTGGATCCACCCCTAGGCCCTAGCCACATGTTAGGCAAATCTGATTGCCAAAGGTTTGGCATGAACCAAACACCTGATAAAAGTTTATTTTTTGGTATATTTTTATTTTTTATTAAAGTACAATACTGTGCAAATTTTGAAAGTTTTCAAAGTCTTTGGGGGAAGAGGGGGGGGGGGGTTTCCACGGAGTGCTCAGGCTTGTCCCATAATTGGGTTAAGCCCGTTATAGACCTCTCCCCCCTCCCTGTAAAGATCGAATGGCATGTTGGCATCCACCTCCTTTGTCCTGGAGACGCCAAGCCATGATGGATCTACCAGTACTTGGTCTTAGAAGATGTCGTCTGGTCGATGACTGTCAGGTTTGTCACCGACGCCTTGGTCTTCAACATCTAGAACTTGGAATCCTTAAGATCCACAAACAACAAGAGGTTCCATCGGCCATTATTCAGAGATCTGCAAGGTTGCCGTTCTTCTCTTTGGACTTTGGTGGTGGATCTTAAAGCGGTGGATATGATTTTCTTGCTTGGCCATGGAAGCTTCAACCTCCATTGGAGAAGCCCTAATTGGGTTTATATCCTAACTCTATCTCTGCAGTTTGCTATGGTTTCATCCTCCCCATCACTATAGACACCGGATGGAATGATGGCTTTGATGGAGGGACTTGAAGGACCTTATTACATTTTACTTTTCTTTAGAGGTCCTTCTCTACATGTTTCAAAATGTTCTATCAATTTGCCCATCATCGGAGGGCCTTTATGTGAATTGGATGTATTCCTAGTTTGTTTTTTCTAAGAAAGTCCTACTTAATTAGTATTTAGTGCTTAGAACGTATAATTTTCAAGATTTTCATAGAACTAGTTTAATACTGCAAAAAAAAGGTTTCAAAGAGGTCTTATGGTAGTTTTTGAGTTTTGAAGGGAAATGGTATAATTCCAACCTACAATAATTTAGATTTTAGAAGACTTCATGCATTCCAACCTTTGGCCTTGTAATCTTGAAATATTTTGCTAAAAACTAAGGTTTTGGTCGATCCTATTCATATATATCTACGTACCTTCTATCGAATCATTGTAGGACATGTTTTGTATTTTGCATGTGCCAAAATTTGAGGTTCAGTGAATCATACCTGATGTTGCATTGTAGTACTTATGTAGGATTTTTTGCAGTTTATTTATAGCCTTAAAGAGTGGACATGTGTTGAAGAAGACAACCTCGTGCTTGAGAGTATATGCATGCGCGCGTGCGGCTTTTATGTAATTGAAAAAATTGTTTAAGGTTTTATCCGCAATTACTACACATTTCCTTTCAAAAGCTAAAAGATGGTACCCTATGCATCTCTCAATCGGTGACCACGATCTCGATCATTTTGAAACATTCATGATCGGGTGACCATGATCGATGATCTGTCCCAGTGCTACCTAGTACGTAGTGTTACTGTATCTCAATTATGGCTCTCACTGTTGATCTATTCCATCCATACCTTGAACCCTAAGTGCTGTCAGTTGGGGGTTGCAAGGCTTGCGACGACCCCTACAGTAATTAATTGGGGAATTAATTAAGCTGGGGAGAAAGCAGCACAGGACAATGAATGCTGCTACTATTTGGCATTTGATTTTCAATTAATCAATCAAGCCGTGTCCAGTTGAACATTGAGCTATACAGCAAGCTATGGCTAGCTATGCAAAAATAGTGGACCCTGGCTGCAGGTCCATTTTGTTGTGTGGCTTGTAGGGTTTGACTGGTGAATATATACGGGTAGGAATTTACAAAATTGTACTTCTGGCAGATAATTATTTGTCAGAGAAAGTAGATATGTGCATGCGAGCTGTTCAAGATTTTATTTTTTGAATTTTTTCACATGTACTGTATAAGTAGGTGATGATCGATGACGTGTGCCTTTGAGCTGTGGCTTATACCAATTATGAACTGTTGAACTTAATTAATTTAGGTTTTTTTTATGTTCCGTCTTAAATTATAAAAGTATTAATTACATAAAAATTACTCCCTCCATTATTAAACAAAGCATTTCTAGCTTATTTAGCAAGGATTAAAGATAAGGGACAATATTTCCTTTTAGTCACTCCATTTGTTAAATTTTGAACTTCGAATAGATTCCTCTCGTAAGGATCTGATTGTTACTAAAAAACCTTAGTTTCCCGTGCATTGAAATCAGTGTCTTATGTCACTTCTAGTGAGAGTTTCATTCTCATTAAATTTGTGTTCGGGAGGAGAGGTTGAAAATCTCTCTCTCGTGTACGAAAAACGAGGTTGCTTATTAGCACATAATTGATTAAGTATTAACTTAAAAAACTTTAAAAATGGATTAATATGTTTTTTACATTAACTTTTCTATAGACTTTTTAAAAAATATATATCATTTAGTAGTTTGGAAAACATGTGCGTGGAAAATGAGGGAGTGGAGGTTGAAAACCTTAACTTAACTTAAGAACACAGCCTAAGATGGTTCCATGTCATTATTTTCTACTGATGTGACAAGAAATTAATGAAGTGGGAAATGAAATGAGTTTCATCTAGATGAAACCTATGCCTATACTGTTTCCAATACAACTTATCTCTTATGTGTATTGCCTATGAAACAATACATTGTATGAGCTACTTCAATCATCAATTAAATACCTTGTTACTTATATGGCATCTTTGAAAACATAAAAATGACAACTACCACTGGATGATTGGATTTTAATCATCAATTAAATACCTTGTTACTTATGTGACACCTTTGGAAACATATTCCGAGTGGATGACTGAAAATGGTCTTAGAAACCGCTTGTATTCAGAATCGGATGGAGTATATTGTTTACATATATTCCTGGTATATTTTTAAGGATGATAAAATTACCCTATATTTTAGCGAATGAGATTAAAAGTGACATTGTTCGATTCATCCTTCAGATAATGTCAAACTCCATTTTCTGGAGGCCGTACGTGACATCCAACCCACATCTTATAAAAATCAAACGATCCACAATACCCTTCGTCATCGTCGTCCCCAGCTATCCACTTGAGCATCTGCAAAATTCTGCATGCACCTTATATTACTACCTTAGCTTGCATTGATCCATCCATCCATCCATGGAGGACGCCCAAACAAACCTGATCTCCAGAGGCCATAGCCATCATCAGCCCGAGCTCATGAAGGAGTTCCCTTTCCTCAGCCTCATCTCCTCTACCTCTTCTTGCATCAGCAGCAGTGGTCACCAGCAGCATCAAGATGATGGCCATGGCGGCCATGAACATCATCGTCATCAGCTGCTCCGGTACGCTTGCTGCAGCGGCAAGCAACAGCATCAGCAAGAAGAAGAGGAGGAGGAGGAGGAGGAGGTCACGGTTGCTCTGCGCATAGGCCTACCGGCCGTCTCGTCGGCGTCGCCGGCGATGGCAAGTCAAGTACGTAGTGCTTCTAGTAGAGGCGGTGGTGAAGTTGCTGGAGATGGTGGCGGCGCCATGGCCGGCGTGGGTGTGGAGGTGGGGAGCGTGAGGAGGAGCGGCGGCGGCGGCGGGCAGTACTGGATCCCGACGGCGGCGCAGATCCTCGCCGGCGCCACACAGTTCTCCTGCCCCGTCTGCCGCAAGACCTTCAACAGATACAACAATCTCCAGGTACGTCTATATATTTACGCACACATGGAGTTGGAGTATATATATTGTGCTTAATTATATGACAAGTGTTTTAATTTCCTACTCATTCTGTATATAAGTCACAAAAAATAAGGGGACAAACTATATATTATTAAAAACTGAGCATATTTATGATTTATGATCATTTATCTCTTGAGATTCCAAACAATTGCTGAAGTTTCATAAGAATTCAGTGATGAGATTTATCGTTAGTAATTCCGTCTTCTGTAATGCGTGTCATAAAAGCTTGCTCGTGCGCGGTGGTGTGTTTTCGTGTAATGCTTGTCATAGCTAGTGTGCGTGCTGGTGTGTGGTGGTGTGTTTTCGTGTCATCGCGTGCGCGAAAAAAAAAGAAAAAAAAAAGAAATAGTTTGATTTCTTGTACAAATCAATTAATTGCCTGCTATTGATCATTCAATTGATGCATGCAACCTATCAAAAAAATTTAATGCATGCAATGCGAGCTAAACGAAAGGAAAAGAATAGAAAAACAATGGCTGGCTCAACTGAATATTGCGTGCAGATGCACATGTGGGGGCACGGGTCGCAGTACCGGCGAGGCGGGACGGCGGCGCTGCGCGGGGCGCAGCCGACGGCGATGCTCCGGCTGCCGTGCTACTGCTGCGCGGTGGGGTGCCGCAACCACATCGACCACCCGCGGGCGCGGCCGCTCAAGGACTTCCGGACCCTGCAGACGCACTACCGCCGCCGCCACGGCGCCCGCGACTTCGCCTGCCGCCGCTGCGCCAAGCGCTTCGCCGTCCGCGGCGACTGGCGCACCCACGAGAAGAACTGCGGCCGCCTCTGGCGATGCGCCTGCGGCGCCGACTTCCGCCACAAGCGCTCGCTCAACGACCACGCCCGAGCCTTCGGCGCCGGCCACGGCGGCGACGCCGACGACGGCGGGCGGTGGCGAGCGCCGCCGGCGTAATATGAATCGCCTGGGTGAGTGCAAAATTAGCTGATTGGTTAGTTTCTGGTAATTTTTTTAGCAGAAAATTAATTTCTTTGTGATCATATATATATGGAGAACTCTCTTGTTTTTGTTTGGTTTGATATATGTGTATTGCATGCAATTTGCAGTTTGGGTGTGAAATCTTAATAATTATATTAATTACACACTATATATACAGTGTACTTATGGTAAATGCATGGGTTTTGAACTGAGGTTGATTTATTCGAACTATGTTTGACATTGCAATGACTATAATGATTATTGCATATTGTGAAACTAATTCATACTAGCTAATTAAAGTTGAGATGTTTTTTTAAGGTTTAGATCCACAAGAAATAATAACATTGCGAAATTTTATTTAGCTTATGGTAGACGTCGGTAGCTAGTCGTGCAAACTTTGGAATAAGCGGCTGTAAGTAAACGCCGGAATTAATTATTGAATTCCATTACCTCGAATTTGCTTCTCTGTAACAATTTGTTCCATTTGTTTTGGCTTGTATATATTAAATAGCACTTCATAATTAACTCGCAAGACACTTGTTAAATAAAATAACAACACCGACCGTCATGCAGAAGAAAAGAGGGAGGGGGCCATGTTCTTGGTTTAGCATAATTTCTAGAAAATTAGTGAGGAGCTGTGAAGAACGGACTTGTAAAATGTACCATTATCACGATTCATGTGTAACAAAATAATCCACTAGGTCACAAAATATATTGTTTTTAATCGAACACAAGAACCAAGCTTATAGCAGGATGGATGGTAAGAACATAAAAAACTAAATCTTTTTTAATAAAAAATACCCTAAAACCTGAAGAACTTGCTTCGGTTATACCGCCTATTGAATATCATTCTGACCGCTTGGATACCATTGGTCTGACCGACGGTATGCCACCGGTGACCGGTCTACCACCTCCCTATCGCCTACCCGATATCTTTTCACTGTTTCCTCTTGCCTGATGTCGTCGGTCTGACCGCCAAGATGCCTTTGGTCACACCACCGTGGTCTGACCGTCGTTCCTCTACTGGCCTGACCATCGAAATAGAGAAAAACACAAATCGAAAAATTCTTTGGAAGTAGATCAACTTTATTGCTTCTAATTATGTTTGTAAAGTGCAACAAAAGCACTCCTATCTCAACTTTCGACTAAACTCAAATCTAGGCTAAACCCTAAGTTTTCTCAAGACAATTCTCTCTTAAAATCGATATTGAGAGGTCTCAACCACTCTTCTATTTATACCCTGAGGTGGCTGCACAAAAGCCATGAATCCAACATGCGTAAGTAATCCTAATCCCTTAGGAAACTCACCCATACAAGTATCAAACTCATCCTTTACAAATTTAAACTTCAAACTTTTCAAAGTTGGACTCCATCCAAATTTAATTCCGCTTTCCATACTCATACAACCTCTCTCGTATGCCATATGAAATCTTCACCACCACGTGCATTGTTCTCTAACCTTAGTATCTCACATGATCTCCTAATCATCCAAACACCAATTTCTCTCAAATTGACTCCCGATCCATTACCCACAATACTCTCCCGAGATCTCAAGACACACTTACATACGAATAAACACGAAACCATATCCGAGCACAAGTTTTTTCTCAACTTGACTCAACATTAGCACACAACGGTATAACATATGTATAGAAATCATCTGAAAGTCATAAACACGAAGCAATCATTGTTAATTAAGAAATCAACCCGAAATCAACTCCAAATAGGAACCAATCAATCAGACTGTCTTGTTGGCCGGCCTAACCGGTGCCTATTGCATGATCTGACCAGTCCCATACAGAGACAAAACCACTTCGCCATTAAATCACTAGATATCAAAACCAATATAAATCAAACTCCCATGTCAATTGTTCATCACAAATAATAATCAAAACATTGATTTTACCGTTTTGGGTGTGTATGCCACAGTAGAACTTTTAAAATTTTGAATGCCAATATCTTTTTTAATATTTAGGTTGGGTATATGAAAAAAAAATATCAATTACATATTTTTCTCACGGTATCAAATTGTTGTTAGGTTTTACAGATATACTACAAAATAAATCGTTAGGCCATAGGACGATGTCCAAAGCAACATATGTATCTTATAAGGACTAAATTAAACGAAAAATATTATTATATATAGTTTTGTTAGGTCTCAGTTGCTTGAAATTTTCTTATTTTCCAATAATCGGAATTCGCATAGTATATATACTTTGGCTTTAGTGTAAGTTTAGCTTGCATTATGTTATACTACATTTTTATGAATTAATCTAGATGTATTTTTTATATATTCTTCGCTATTGTTTTCCTTTTTGTGATTTCAAGTAGCATCTAATAAACATGTGGATCGTTGGATATTGATGTTGTGGTTGACATATAGTATCCTGATAGATAAAAAGCGGTCATTCGAGTGGTGAGTTAAAAAAACATAGGTTTTAACTCTAACCTGTGCATCTGGTTATCCCTGGGAAATCTAACCCTGGTTTAAAAAAAAACTTAGAACAGTAGGTTTTAAATTCTTACACGACATGATACATGGGTTGCACAGTAATGTGGTTCCTCTTGATGCAGTTGTGTGATTGTACGTGTCGGCAGTTCAACAAGTCGAAGAAAAACGCTGCTGATCAAGGGAAATCTTTTTGTGTGGGCCTAGAGTGAAAAATGTCATTTATTATCTTCGTACTTGCTCCTCAAAATAAATCAACTTCTAAAGTTTGAAATTTGACCAACTCCTACCTTCTTACCTATCACCAATCCGTAAATCGAAAAATTAAAATTTTGTTACTTCAATATCTCTCACCTACCTATCAACTAATATAACTTTCACATTAATTAAGGTCATTATGGTATTTTGATGCTAGGGTTTGAGTTTTTTGGGGGCAGAGGGAGTAGTCAATAAGATATGCCGCCAAATTTTAACTTTATTTTGAAATACTCGTACCAATTTAATACATTCAAACTGCTCACTCTATCCCAAAATCTAGCTACTTCTGGTAGTACATATTTTAGACTAGTCAAAAGTTAAATCTAAAACAATCAGGACCATGATATATTACCATCAAGGTTTCTGGAACTATATAGTTCACTCATGTCTGGCCAAAGATTCAAACCAAAGACAGTTTTCGGCAGTGAAAACGAAGCATTTTTATTTTTATTTTTCTCACAATGCCTTCAACCAATGTACACTGGCCAAAGTGAAAGACTGATCTGATCAGCCTGCTAGTTCAAGTTGTGTCCTATTCCTCCCCAACAAACGGAGGTTACATTCTGATTCTGGGTGGTGTTTGCCACCCAGCCCTGATTGTTCTTCTTCACTGTAAAATGGTCAAATACAATGACAAGCTGTGATAGCATACACATGGCCAACGCGACAATCTAGTCATAAATCCTTGTTTCCTTTTGATAAATGGCGGACCCTATATCCCCACATCCCTGCCTGGCAGTGCTCAGAAAGTTAACATCGCTTCTAAGTTCTTCTCTTCAGTTCAGAGGATACGGAGACAAGCTGGTATGGTTGCAGTGAGGTAGTCATGTGCTACAAGCTCACCTCCTTTGGTAGGCTGATCTCCAAGAAATACAAGCTGCCAATGCAAAAACCAGAGATTATTTGTGTAAGAATAGCATGTACCGCTCCAAGGCATGTGACGGTATGCTGCGGTATAAGATTGACTAGCCGTTCAGTGTCAAGGTCAATAAGTTAATCCAAAGGTCCAGTCTATTCATTTGATATATTTTAATTTTGATGATGAGTTTATGACAATGATGCTTTAGCAATTCACCACTTGTGAGCAGTATAATCGGTCAAGTTACTCGTATTCCAGGGTAGAAGTGCTTCAAAAATTATAAAGGCAAGTCTTCACTGAATGCAAATCCACATTAGTCACAATGGATGAGCTTCAGCAAACCTTGCATTTGAAACATGAAGGCATGAAACATATTAACAGTACTTTATTTTAAACATCAACAAACCTTGCAGACATGAAGGCCATGCCAACAAAGACTGCTTTGACAGCCTGCTTTTGACCAGCATAGTCAAATGCTAGAGGTAACATTTCATGCAAAGTAAGGAAGGCCATAACCCCACCAACTGCAGAAAGGCACATGGGAGGTCAACAAAGTGCACAATACTGATACCAGTTTTTGTTTTTATTAACAGACTGACCTGAACCAAGTAGGCCTTCAAGAACTTCAGGATTTAAGCTGCTCGGAAACAAGTAAGCTGCAGCAATCACATTTGCATAAGCCTTCAGCACTCAATGGATATACACCAGAAGAAAAAAAGAGAAGTGCATATGAAATAGCATACCAACAATGATCACTCCTAGTGGCTCAGCGAAACCAGAGAGTGTTGCAACTTTAAATGCTTGCCATTTGCTTTGACATGTGAAAAAAAGGAACAAGATATATTTACTGTGGTAGAAGAAAGCGTTACAAAATTACAAGAGAACTATCAGAAACATGCTATTATTGAAAATTGAAAAGGTTAAGCATCATTTGCCTTTTTGCTAAAGCAAAACCATTAGAAATTATTAATGCTCTGTAATCCTGCAAGAGCAACGGGTGGAATGTAGCAGATAAGAGTAGTCTGCCACTATGACTAGTTCTCAAATCTTACACACTTATCCTCAACAATTCATGACTTCAACTAGTACACTCTTTTTTTTACCAGTAACTAGTCACTCTTTTGTCTATAGAAAATCTCAAACCCATAACATATATTCTTTAATGAACTCATTTCTGAAGGCTACTGTGAACCATATAAACTTAATTCAGTTCCTTTCTACATGGGGAAAATAGGTACCTGTTGGTAGCAAAATAGAGTGGTAGAGCTACAGCAACCCCCTGAGAAGGTGGGAAAAAAACAACTAATTAGTGCTTCAGATAAATACTACAGTAAATGAACCAAGTTCTGTAGAAGTTAAAAGTAGTTGTCCAAGACTCTATCCTGCCACACTCAACAATGATTCAGATACAGCTACATTGACTTGTTGAGATCTACAAAATGTCAAAAAGGTTGCAGCTTAAGGGAATATATAATTAACCAAACTTGAGATTTTTTTGCCTTGTCCTGATTTAGTTTGCCATAACGTTGGGAATTCATATTAAACTGATAAATGAAATACCAGATATTTTCTAAGAGGCAAACTTTAGATGGCATTCAAATCTTTCTGCAAGCACATACAGCAAGCAAGGTTATCCTAAGTGGCAATATGCAACATCAAACTGTAGTTAAGAATTTTCATGGACCAGAAATGCAGATAAGTTGATTTATCTACCTCTGGTATGTTGTGTAAAGCAATAGCAATAGCCAAGTTCAGTCCCACACGAAGGCCCTGCAGTTTTTCATCATACAAAACACATTCAGGGAAAGCTAACAAAAATCCAACATGATATCTATTGGAACATAGAATGATATTAAATACAACTAGCAACTAGGCCAAGCCAACTACTCAAACACAGTAACTATTGGAACACCAAAACAATGTTATATAGACCAGAGCTAGCAAAGGCTTTGAAAGGTGGTCGGTCCCAAGTAACTTCTATTAGATGAAAATGCAAGTTACAGATCCCTTCAACAGATGAATGATACCACTATATTGGAATGATGAATATACAAAAGCAATACCTTCATGGATCCCAAAAATACTGCCATCCCCTCTGGAAAGTTGTGCAAGCTGATTCCTGCAGGCTCGGAATAAGTATCAAATCAGATTATTGTAGTATCTCAAGGAACAAGAAAGCAAAGACACACAACATATATCAAGAAATAGTTCGAATAATGGCCTGGTGTAAGTTCAATAGGAATGCATGTCTGGTTGTATGCTTAGTGATACAGAAGTCTTAGTTTCTTACCAACAGCAGTAATGATCCCACTGAATAATACCTGCCGACGATGTTTTTTCATCATATCTTTACCCGACCCATTATCGTCCGTCTGCTTTCCTCAAACCAGACATAGAGAACTAAATTCTGTTCAGCCTTGATATTTGGAAACAGACTAATATGATTGTGAAAATATCATTAAGGCTGCTCATTCCAACCTGCTTCTTGCCTGCATCAGCTGTTGGCACAACGGTTGGCTCTGGAATAAACTTGACAACCAAACCAAAGAAAAGAACTCCAGCAAAAAACTGCAAAATATTATTAGTTAACAATGATTGCTGCTTATTGTATGAGATAGATCGGCATTACATTGGCATGGATACTATAACTATAGGCAAAGCATGACTGACCCAAAGGTTGCCCTTCAAGAAGCCAATAGAATTCAATGCATTGTGTGCCAAATCTAGGAAGGAAATGCTCAACATAAGTCCAGCAGCAAAACCCTGTATTCAGTAACAGCAAGGATCAATCTACCAAGAACCAATAGCGAAACCAGAACTTGCTTAAGAGATAGTGAAGTTGCTCCATTACTATAGAGAACAAAGCTTATCACCTGTAGAAGCCCAAGCATCTTAAGATTAGGCGTCGGATTCAAAATCACAAATAGCGCACCTGAAAAACAGAAAATTAGAGCTTCTAAAGTGGGAATAATGGCACAAAGAAGCCTTGCAGGAAACCCTCCACATAGTATTAGGCACAGATTTAAAAGAGAGTACTCATCCCTCGATGTCCTGAGATCATTCACAGTCGCAAATTGTCAACCAAACATAAGGAAGTACAATGTGGAACCATGGGAGTTAAAAGTGTATTTTGACCATGCAACACCATTTATTACTTATATTGCCATACATAGTACACAAAAGAGAAAACCACACCCTGCCACTAAACTTGTCCAGTTATGCCACTTATTTACAATGCCCCATTGTGGACCTTAAAACAAAATATCTGATGAATCATTGTGATCAATTAATTTTCATATGCAGAGGCCTAAATAGCAAAACATTCATCAATCACCAGCCAAAATGGTACAGGGAGATACTGGATTCTGAACTCTATTTTTTTAATAAAGATTCTAAACTCTAATTTTCAGTTCGCTAATAAAGGATGCATCTGAAATTTTCGTGGAATTCACCTACGAGCGGTAGTAAAACAGGACTCGCTATCGACACCTCAAATTCACCCGAACACAGAAATTCCTAGGAATTGCGAGATGCTCGATCACTTGG
This sequence comes from Oryza officinalis, assembly GCA_008326285.1. Lineage (NCBI taxonomy): Eukaryota > Viridiplantae > Streptophyta > Magnoliopsida > Poales > Poaceae > Oryza > Oryza officinalis. The sequence goes on along the minus strand of BDMV01000002.1, from coordinate 8,606,301 downwards.
CGATTCCTTCAAGCAGCAAGCCCGCAACCACTCAAAGTCTCAAACAGCTTAATCCACCCGCGGAACGCGGAACGCTAGAGGAAAATCACACCGAAACCCTAAGAAACCGCGCCGACCGCGAGAATTCCAGCGAACGGCGGGCGGGCAGCATCCAAACCGAAACGAAATTTGAGGGGAGGAAGGCGAGGGTCGTACCGATGGACGTGCTGAGGCCGCCGACGAGCGAGAGGGCGAGCGCCACCAGCACCTGCGACTCCATTGGCGGCGGTGGCGGGCGCGACGGCGAGAGAGAGAGAGAGAGAGCTAGGGCTCGCGGGGATCGAGGCGGGAGGATTGGGAGGGAGATGGGAAGGTTTGCTGCGGCGGCGTCACGGCTTTGCCTGTGTGAGCAGTTGAGACGGTGTATATCTTTCGCTAATCAATCACCATTTGCTTAATGCTTCGGTGATAATAGTCTAATAGAGAAGGGGAATTTTGTCTTTTTTTCTTCTTTTTGTCAGGGCATATTGGCAACTTGTGTGTTCTTGGAATTTTTTTAAAAAATTAAAATCCTACTCCCTCAATCATAAATATAACAACTTCTATCCTTTAAAGTTTGTTTCAAAAAATAGCAACTTCTTCGCTCATATTTTTTTTCTCAACCAATTATAACAATTATAACTGTATCATATTTAATTTTATCATCTTTTTTAATATCCGTGTATAATTTTTTATTATTTTAGGACGAAGGTAATATTTCATCATGAGTTTTAGGGATTTGACAGCGTGAATTGTAGATCTGACGGTCAAAATCCAGCTATACGAGTAAATATAAGAAGGCGGAATTTAATCCCAAGGTCATGTCCCAAACTCGGAAAACTCACTATGGGCGTTCGGTACTATCGAACCGTTCGGTACGGTACTTCGGTACCCATACAAATTCGGTTCCTAAGGAAATTGGTACCGTTCGGTTCCTAGAAAAACTCGGTACCGAGTAAATTCGGTTCGGTTCCAGTAAATACCGAAAATACCGAATAAGCTCCAACAACATGTAACATCAGGTTCAATAGCTAATTTTGACAGAAATTCAACATGATCTCTTATAGAACAAGAGTGCCAAAGTCATACATATAAAAATCCACAACACTATAGGACTCAGTACATATTACAATAGAGTGATACAACAGAGTGCTGCTGCTGGGCCTCGGTAAGTTCGGTACTTCGGTTTACCAAGGTATGAAACCGAATTTACCTCGGTAATTTCGGTACCTAACAAACAGGAACCGAAAAATTCGGTTTCGGTACTTTTCGGTTCGGTTCCCGGTAATTTCGGTTCGGTTCTCGGTTTTTGGTTTTTCGTGTCCGGAGTGACGGAAAACAAATGAACGGCCAAAATTTTATGGTCAATCTATAAAACAAAACAAATTTGTGATAACGCGGATGACACAATGTTATTTTTTTCAGGAGACACAGTATACTCTAGCACTTAGAGGTCTCGTTCGAATCTGCTTAGAACGAAGATTAAAAGCGAGCACGCAAAACGAAAAAATCATTAACACGTGATTAATTAAGTTTTAATTATTATAAACTTATTTGATATTTTAAAGCAACTTTCTTACCTAAAGTTTTCGCACAAAACACATCGTTGAGTAGTTTGAAAGACGTGCTAACGAAAAAACATCACCTTAACACCAATATTATTTGTCAGTTTAATGACCTAACTAAAATAATATAATTGGACTATGACGAATACAAAACAGTCAGCCGCATGAATAATGTTGTCATCGTATGCCACCCACCTACCTACTCCAGCTACCGTTGTGATATCCTTGTCCCAAAATTAACAATTTTTAGCCTCTAACATTTGTTTCAAAATATAACAACTTATTTTTTTCTTAACCAATAACAACCTTTCACCTCTTAATTTTCTCATCTAACTTTTTTTCTTAACCAATCACAACATTCACACATTTAATTTCACTTACCTTTTTATCTTTTTAGTACTATTTTTCTTGTTTGAGCCGCAAGTGGCGTCTTACAGATCAGCTGCTGTTTTTTTACTACCTCCGTACCAAATTATTCATCTTTTTAACTTGTTTGACATATAAGATCTAAAATATAAAAGACTATAATATACTTATAAATAATTTATGGTTAAAAATAGAAGCACGAGGATATAATGAAAAAAAATTAAATAGGATATGATTGATGAGATAAGTAGTACTTTGGAGGAACAAATATTAGAGGATAAAATTTAAATGGTATAGATCTCTTTCACGATTTGATAGTGATTTAACGATTTGAAGGATTGAATCTATTTCAAACCAAAGAACGGTTAAAAAAGAACAAACAATTCATGCTATATTAAATTGCCATAAGATCACGGTTACAAACTTACAAATGTGAATTTGAACAGGTACAACGTCAGAAAACAAATTAAGCAATATGATATAATCACAATTCACAAACACGTAAATTAAAAATAGACCAAAACAATCGAATTAGCCAACGAATTAGATTATAGATTTTAAATTAAAAAAAGAACCCAAATAAACCAGCCGCGTTCTCCTACGCGAGGCTCTCGCTCTCCTCATCATCAGTGCAGGCAGTAGGCGAGGAAGGAGAGCACGACGGCGGCGGCGGGTGCGGCCGCGACGGCGGTGGCGCCACTGGCGGACCCGGGGCCTGGCGCGGACGCCGGGGACTCCGATGCCGCGACCGCGGAGGCGGACGCCGCCACGGCGAGCAGCGCGGCGCTGGCGATCTTCTTCATCTCCATCCCGGGCGGCGGCGGCGAAATGCTGGGCTCTGCGGGGGGAGACGGTGATCTTCTCGACGGCTTCTCGGCTGCAGGCGCGGTGGTGGCGTTGAGCTGCGAGGCGAGGCGAGGCGCGTGGGGGATTTTAATGGCGGCGCGAGCGGCCATGAGCGAAGCTCGGGTGGAGCTCGCCAAAAATGGGGGTGGTGATTAGTGGGTTTGCCAAGACAGGGGGTGGTGTGATTAGTGGAGGTGATTAGTCGATTTGGTGGCCTGATTTTTAAGTTCTAATCTAATGGCGCTTCCCATTTCGACCCCATCGAGAACCGGGAAACTTCAACTAATTTCAATCGAATTTTACTGTTTAAACTCTAAAATTTTCAAATACATTGCATCCCCCCTCAAAAATCTGATTTCTAGCCGTCTCGAAATCACAAAAAAATCGCAAAAACCAACCAGTTTTTATCAAAATTGTTCATGCGAATTTTATTTGAGCTTCCCAAACCACTCGGTTTTATGACGAGTTTCGTTTGAAAATTCATCAGAATTTAGTGAAAATAGTGCTGTGCTCACAATTCAACCCAAAACGAGATTGCAAACCCGCCTCTCGTCCCTGTTGACCCTGTTGATGATGCGTTCTTGTTTATATCTTTTACAAGCGTAAATAACTCAGGCAGCTACTGGATTAACTTATACAGAAACTAGATCATAAGTTCACATCCAAGAACCATTTAAGATTTGATTATACACATATGCAGTGACGCTAAAGATCAGCCCCAGTTTCAGCGAAATGCAAGTTCAGATTCCAGCCTGAACTTGCACCACGACAAAAGCAGCTAATCTCATAGATACTAAGGATCAGAATATCACACAATCTGATCTGTCAAAGACAGGCCTGGTTAACAGACTTGATGAACAGAATTGCACAAGGGAGGCTGCAAGCAAGGCGAATCATTTGCGGTTGGCGCGCTTTCTCTCGAGCCTCTGACGAGCTCGCTCAAACTCCTCTTCCGTGGGCTCCGAGCTGCTGCTCCCCTTGGGGTCGCATTTGGACATTATGGATGAGAGCACCGAGTCGAAGCGGTCCTTCCTCTGCGCCCTGCGCTGCGAGATCGCGAGGATCAGATCATTCTCGCTTTTCTTCTTCTTCCTGTGGAGAGGTTTCGAGGCGAAAGCAGTAGTAGTGAGCAAATGATGGTAGATAACCTCTCAGAAGGTGAATTACTTGGAGATAAAAGAATGAGAGCTTACTTCACTCTTCTCTCTAATGGGTTTGTGGGAGGTTCAATCTCGGAGATCTTCTTGGCCCATTTATCATATGCTTTTGTTGACTTCAGCTCACCTACAAAAAGGAAGGAAATGGAAAGGAGTTTAACCATTAGAGAAGTTTCAGGGAATAGATTGAGTTAGCATGATAAGCTAAGCACTTTGCTAGCGCTTCATTGTAGAAAGGGAATAGAAAAAGGTATTCAATATTATATGATAAAATTATGTGGCAACAGCATATAATCATTTACCTTCAGCAATTGCCTCATCAATTATATCCTTAAAGCGATGGGAATCAAGCTTTGGATCTGAGCAAATCATTGAACAGAAAAGCCTGCATACAAGGGCACCAAATTATAATAGAAATGGAACCCAATTATTCACTTGCAATTCATTGCCTTCTGTATAGAAAAAATTTTGTAAGCCACCTGTTCATGTTGCCTTTAAATTTTGTATATAGATCCTTCAAATCCTTTTTTTCAGAATCTGATCCTCTGTACTTAGCTTCAAATTCTTCAATATCAGCCTCAGTAACCTGGAGAAGTGTAGGTCATCACCAATCATTGTATAAGTGAACAGAGAGCACAAGTTTTTTGTTGACATGGACCAAAAAGATGCCTTTTTGTAAACAGCTCTGAAGTACTCTTGAAGATTGTCTGCAGCTTCTCCAACCAGTGCCTACAGGAAAAGACAAGACTTGAAGATCTGCAGGGAGTGAAAGGTTGGAAATCATACTACTTGGAATCAGGTGCTCACATCGTCATCAGCAATTCCAGTCTCATCATATAATGCCCTTTTCTCCTCATCCCCAAGGATAGATATCACCTTCTGAAGCTGCTGAAAATTCTCCTTGGCTTCCTGACATCACATAACACCTCGATTGAGACAAACGACACTTAATCCACGGAAATAAGTTTGGAAACAAGATCCTACCTCATCTCCAGGATTCTTGTCTGGATGAAGACGTAAGGCCAACTTGTAATAAGCCTTCTTTATTTCTTGTTGTGAAGCTGTCCTCTCAACCCCTAAGATCTTCAGAATGAAGAAAGGAAACATCAAATGAGTTACTTGTGTTATAAAGAAAGACAAAACTGAAGCATAACAATTGTTTCTGATTGCATATGTACTGTAGGTTCCTTTCTACAGCTTCGCTTAAAAAATAATTTAGGCTGATTCACTGGGCTAGCTGCAGCTGCACCGCAGACAACTGCTGCAGGAAGCCAGCAATGCCCTTTGCTAGGGGTCACTGCTAGAGAGGTAGCAGCACAATAAGTTGCAGCTAGCTCAGCCTATCGGAGCCACTGTTTCTGGTTGCAATCTTATGACTTGTGGCCTGTTTGAAGTCATTTACATGAATTTCCATGTACTCCTTCAGCTCTTCTTTGGCATTTCATTAAGCTTAGGTTTCAGCAACATTTTCTTAAGTCTAGATTTTTTAACACACTAAACACAATCTAGTAGTGTGTGCTAATTGATTACAATTTTTCAGCACATATCAAGATGTCTGAACAGCTGGGACATATATAAGAATTATTGAATTCTGTAAGTAAGGTGATGCTATTGTACTTACTTTTAAAACTAATAGTGGTATAGCTTGAGATGAACCACCAATCACAAACCTCTTGTACCTCTTGCACACTCTACCGTCATTGGTGTTTTCTGATTTATCAGATAGATGATAAACCCTTTTTATTTGACAATAGAAATTTTTAACGACACAAGACAGCTCAGATTGAACTATGTCCTCAATGTATGTGCTAATATTACTAGACTGAGTAAGAGGCCCAATCTCCCCTCTCACACCCAGCCACATAACTGTATTGAGTGTTTGGCATTTACTCCAGATTCCAGAACATGATAAAAATTAGGTTTAGCCATCAATTGGACCTTCATAAATTCTGTGGTAGTAGTAACAGGGTAGCTCAAAGGCAAGAATGGCATCCCATCGAAGAGCAATTGGCAGGAAGGCCAGCAAGACTGAAAGAGGATTAAGTCATTGGAGAGGTACTACTACTATGAGGTCCAAAATTAGAGTTGAAGTTAAGCTTGAGTCAATAAGCACTCTCCCATGTCACTCATACGGCTTCACATTTCACAACAAGTCAAATGTGAGCCTTCAAGCAACTGCCTGCGTGTTTCGGATCCTAAATGCTTAAGCATTAACGTTGATGCATAAGTACTTACTTCGTACTTCTTTTTAGATAATGATTCATCAGTGGCACAATCTTACAGGCCAATTGTTTTGCACATTGAAATGATGATACTCACAGCTGCTCAATTCGAGGAGGTAATCTGAGAGGCAAAGGTGGGTTATTATACACTAGTTACACGCGATCAATCCGCGCAGCGAACCACGAAATTCCCCAACGAGCGGAACCTGACGCGACACCGGATAAACAGAAACGAAAGCTATCGGCTATCGCATCGAACAATCAGATGCGCTCCTCCCCCTCGAATCCAAAAAAAAACCCAGTGATCCAGGCATCCAGCACACGATTCGATCAGACCAACACCACCGCCGCGGGGAATCAACCACTACCCGTACCCGAACACCCAGGAAGCCACAGCGGCTAGGGTTTGGAAAGGGGGGGGGGGGATTTACCTCGTAGAGGCTCTTGCTCTCGGCGGCGGCCGGCGCGGGCTCCTCCTCCTGCTCTTCCTCGCCGCCGCCGCCGCCGCCGTCGCGGGAAACCCTAGCCCTCCTCTTGCGGCCCATCTGGTGGAAGCGGTGGGGTGAAGAGGACTACTAGTGTAGAGGCGGCTGCGGCGGCGAGATCTTTATAACTGGAGATGGGTGGAAGGCGCGGGTGGGGAAAGTTTTTCCCGCGCTTTTTGGTTCGCGCCGGGATTTGGCGGCGTGTGTCTCGTCGAATGAACCACCCGCCATGGAGGGTTTCGATGGAAAATGCTACTCCTACATCGGAGGTGCAGCAGAGGTAGGGAAGGGCTCAGCCACGTCGAGATACACACACACAGAGTTTTGCAAAAAATCCTTGATCATATGTGCTTTATAGAATCAGTTGAACTTGAGTAAACATGAGTTAACTCAAAAACTAGGGCTCTATAAAATGTCCATATATTATTGAGTGCATATATATAATTGAAAACAAATATATATGATGTGACATATAACCGGCTATGAGATCTCTAACCCTACGGTATAAATATGTGCAATCATGTAGTGTATCAATGTTGCATACTAAATCGAGCGCGAAAGAGTGACAATGATAACTAATGAGTAGTGAGTGAGAGGTCCTCCACAAAGAGAAGAGATAAAGAGAAAATATGAGGAAAGGCAGGAAAAATGAGGGTCTCTTGGGATGCTTACCTCATTTTACCATAATTTTGTGTCAAGGATGTGACAAGATATAAATTGTGTGGCTTCAAAATTGATGACCACACTTGTGACAAACTTTGGCTAAGAAAAGGATCTATGATTAGTGGGACCAAAAGAGAAGAAAGTGTGGCATGCGAAAATTGTAGAAACAAGGAAAAAAGTCTGAATTACCCATCTAAACTATTGTGGTAGTACAAATTCCCTCAATTAAAAAACCAGATGTTCTTCACCCTCAACTTTTCATATCATGAATTACCTTAGATTTTTCACCTTTTGATCCTTTTGAAAAAAATATTATATAAATAGATTCATAAAAAAATCTATTTTAGGAATGGACCTTTTTCACGACACCAACATCATTGGCATCGTGGTCCAACATAATCACACCAACAACATTGGCATGGTCTCTCTTCACATTAATGACTTAGCTTTCACCGGGGGCCTAGGGGGACGGCGCCAACATCATTGGCGCTGTCATGTTGGACCACGACGATGTTGGCGCCGCAAAAAGGATCATTTCTATAATAAGTTTTTTTGGTCTATTTGTAGAATAAGTTTTCTAAAAATATCAAAAGGTGAAAAATCCAAACGAATTACCTCCTTAGTCGATCTTGGAGCGTTTTTGGTCCTATATGTGATGCACATGTGACAATCCCGTCAGCATAAACAAATATATAAAAGTTAGGGCCCACATGTGGTGACCGAGAGAAGAGACAAAACCGATAAGTGGGCCCACCATTATTTTTTATGCTGATTGGACTGTCACACGTGCGCCATGTAGGACCAAAACCGCTCCGAAGTCTGTCAGGGGGTTAATTCGTCCGGTATAAAAATTTGAGGATGAAAAATATCTAGTTTTAAATTGATGTGGTAATTCGTATTGCCACAATAGTTCAGGGGGTATTTCAAATTTTTTTCATATAAAGAAACCGAACACTAGCCATATTTGATCAAACTGACCTGCCTCAAGTGTGGCAAAATATGATACCAACCAAACAGGCATACTAGCACTAAAGCACCGGATCCCATCAGAACTCCAAAGTTAAGCGTGCTTGGGCGAGAGTAGTACTAGGATGGGTGACCTCCTGGGAAGTCCTTGTGTTGCATCCCTCCTTTTTTTGCCGTCCGCCTCCGCGCGTTTCCTTTTGCTACAAACGGTTCGTCCTCGTGTTGCATCCCTCCTTTTTTGCCGTCCGCCTCCGCGCGTTTCCTTTTGCTGCAAACGGTTCGCCGGCCCGGGCGAGCGAGGGCTTGAGCCGAGCGCGGCTCCGGCGCGCGCGCGAGCACAAGAGGGGCGAGGGCGCAAGGTATGTCGGATGCGATCATACCAGCACTAAAGCACTGGATCCCATCAGAACTCCAAAGTTAAACGTGCTTGGGCAAGAGTAGTACTAGGATGGGTGACCTCTTGGGAAGTCCTCGTGTTGCATCCCTCCTTTTTTGCCGTCCGCCTCCGCGCGTTTCCTTTTGCTGCAAACGGTTCGTCCTCGTGTTGCATCCCTCCTTTTTTGCCGTCCGCCTCCGCGCGTTTCCTTTTGCTGCAAACGGTTCGCCGACCCGGGCGAGCGAGGGCTTGAGCCGAGCGCGGCCTGAGCCTATGGCAATATGTTATAGAAATCGTTTTTATCTATGTATTAGAGCTGGTTAGGTTTTATCGGTAACTCAAACAATAGCTTACAAACAGTTTACTTATGAAATTTATAAGTAATAGTTTGGTATCTTATGTTTTGTAATCTATATGATTTAAATAATATATATAGAGTTAGGTAATAATTATTTGCGCACATGAGCGGAAAATAAGCATGGGGCAGCTAGGGCTAAAGCTCCATACCTAACTTCGTAATTCCCATTATAATTTTTAAAAAATGCTATGTAAATTGTGAAAAAAAATTAATCTCCCATTAACTTAGCCTTATGCGTAAAAATTTTCTGAGTCCACCACTATTTGCCCATTCTCCTTTGTAAAAGAGAATGGAATTGATAAATGGTGTGTATTTCTGGTTCTATATGTGCAGGGATCATAAAAAACAGACTCTCGTGCATGTAATTGTCCCATTTGCTGCTTCTCACATATGCTGAAATGACCCATACCAACATATGTTTTTTTTTTGAACGAATCATACCAACATATCTTAGTTCACCTGTGTATCTAATGTTTTTTTTAAAATACTACTAGTACAATACAAGATCTTACTCCTACAAGCATTGGTTAAGAAAAAGACAAGGAGGAAGTACATACTAGCAGCAGTGAGAATTGAGCACTCGTGTCAGTCAGCGCATGTATGCTACGCCAAATGTTTATACCTCACATACCTAATTAACTAAGAAGCGACTTGATCATCCAAACCCTTATGATTGAACTAAATCCTAAAAGACTAATCTTACCCCTACATCAACACTACCCGTCATCCATAGTTGAAAGCAAGTTGGTCTGACCACATTCTTTTTTTTTATTATTTTGTACACTTGATAAGGTATATACATTGCACAACAATTGTCATGGACATAAGAATATCAAGTAGGCAAACAATGTTTTCTATCTAGGACAACCTATATGTTTCATTTATAAGGCAATATGATTTTATAGGAAATTAATGGTTATGAACATGTTATCTTTTCATCTCAAACGGCTCCACATGTTTCATCTACAAAGGTAGCAATAATTTTGTACGATTATCGTATGAACACGTTCACTTTTCATTTTATACGGTTTCATCTTTTTTCACAGTATATTACCATAGGGAAAAAAACAAATTCCAACACTATAATAAAGGATTTAATAATTAAACACAAGCATCACACCAACAATAAAGAGAGGAATAGGGACACACGCCCCTCCATCTTCTTCCCCAGCAAGAAAGAAAAGCCCCTGCTTTTAATACCCCACATCTCCCAGGGACCCAGCTGCAAAACCCACACCCTCCCTTCGATCCCAGCCGTCCGACCACCATCCCCACCACGATCGAGCGGTCCACAACCACGCCACGTGGCGTAAATACCCCTCGAAGCGAGGGGCAAAGGGGTAATTTCCCGTCGCCATCGGGGGCTTTCTTTTTTAGCACTGTCTCTCTCCCCCACCTTCCCCTGAAGAGAGAGAGAGACGAGACGCCACCACCCGCACCGAGCTCGCGATTCCAATCCCCGCACGCCTCCTCCTCCTCCGCCACCGCCTCGGCCGTCGCCGCCGCGACCAGGGTTAGGGTTTGCTCGCTTCCTCCCCCTTGCACCCTGCCTGATTTCCCCCCTCGAGTTTCTGCGGGGTCGTGTTGATCTGTGAGTTTCGGTTTCTTTTTTTTTCTGGGGTCGATTCGATCGATCGATCGATCGATCCGCGTGTTTCTTCGTCTTGGGGGGATCGGTTTTGGGTAGGTGGAGGGATCTGATGTGGGGTTCGTGGTTTGATTTAGTCTCTGATGTTGTGGTTGGTTATTGGGCTCGAGGGGAAAGCGTTCTGTTTGATTTTTTTTTTCGTTGTGTATGAGGCTATGTGATCTTTCTGGGTGAAATGATTAGATTCGCGTGTGTTTCCTGGATTTTTTTTGGGTTGATTTGTTGTGGAACTCCGGGCGGTTAATCGTTTTTCGGGGTAAATGTGGCTGGTTGAAACATGTTACAGCAGATTTACAGTATTTGAATTTGATTTCGTCGAAATGGATAGGCGCGTTTGGTTGATAAGATGAGGAATCCGCTTTCGAGATGGCGATTGTGTTGCGCCTCCTATAAATTAGGATCTTGTTTCATAAAGTGTAAGCTCGCCGCAGTGCGTTATAGGTTCTTTTAAAAGTCACAACTATATGGCCATTTCGGTAAGAAAATTGTAGCAACTAGGTGCCTCTTGGATTATCTTATGGCCCGATTGATTTATCTGTATGTTAAATTTGTTTCTTACAAATCTCCATCAAAATGAGTAATTTCATAATTGAATAAAAACGAGGAGCCGAAGATTTTAGGGGGCGGGGTACTCTCTTGGGTATTGAGCTTTGCATTGTTTGTTTGATGAACAGATCACAGCTGAGATGGAACACAAGGAGGCTGGCTGCCAGCAGCCCGAGGGCCCAATCCTTTGCATCAATAACTGTGGCTTCTTTGGCAGCGCGGCGACCATGAACATGTGCTCCAAGTGCCACAAGGAGATGATCATGAAGGAGGAGCAGGCCAAGCTGGCTGCCTCCTCCATCGATAGCATAGTCAATGGTTGTGACGGTGGGAAGGAGCATATTGTTGCTGCCAGTGGTAGCACAGCAGTGGCAGTGGCTCAGGTCGAGGCGAAGACGCTTGTTGTGCAGCCTACCGATGTCGCAGGCACCAGTGAGGAAGTTGCTGTAGTCCCCAAGGTCAAGGAAGGGCCGAACCGGTGCGCTACCTGTAGGAAGAGGGTTGGGCTGACGGGATTCAACTGCCGGTGCGGTAACATGTATTGTGCGTTGCACCGCTACTCCGACAAGCATGAATGCCAGTTCGACTACCGGACTGCGGCTAGGGATGCCATCGCCAAGGCCAATCCAGTGGTGAAGGCTGAGAAGCTTGACAAGATCTAAGGCGGCTAGGGGCGTGGAATGGATTGCAACCTACAAGATTTCAACATCCACCTTCGCTGCTCTATCCTCACACTTCTTCTTGTTGGCTGCTACATTTCTTAAATTGTTCAACATTGTGATGCACACTGCATCCTGGCAGCTGCAAGAATTCATCCTCTCAGTCAAGTCAAGTGGTTTGCGTGTTGGGTATGTTGTGTAATCTTTATTCTTGGTGGTTTTCGGTCAGTATTGTGGTGTCTCATTTAGCTAGCTCTGTGATGTACTATGTCCCATGCTTGCTACATTTCAATCAGTAATAGTTATCAGCAATGGTCCATCATATTGCCAACATGTCCATTATTCATTTTTCCTTCAAGATTATTTATGTATGCACCTCTATCTGGTGCGCATTCAAATTCATGTATGTTCAAAGAAGTTTGCCGGATTGTGCTTGGTTGGCTGTGTCTACCCTAGATTGAAAATCGGATCTGAGAGGAAATTGTGACAAATGACAAGTTAGTTCTCAGGTTATTAATCTATCCCCAAATGGTCATTCTTTAATGCTATTGAGAGTAGTTTGGATTAGATCTGCAACATGTAACACTGAAAGTTTAGCATGTGAAACAGTTCTGTTTCAGTAATCTGGGATGTAGTTAATAATCTGGCTTGAAGTTCAAACATCTATTAACTTGTGATCTGAACCAGCATACATATTGTTGTCATGAAGATAACCATTTTGTTTGATTAATTTCCTGGTGCAAGGCAGCTGCAGTTCTGATTCAATTGATAATTTCACAGATTCTGACATCTGCTCCCAAATTCTGCCCCCCTTATATTATCCAATTGAAAATCCTTAGGTGGATAGTTTCACAGATGCTTACATTTTGGTATATCACTTGATTGGCATGACTATGGATTGCACAATAAACCAAGTTGTACCAAAAAATTCTTTGCAGAGGATGATTTCTTTTCCCCCTTGATTTGTGCCATTGTGGTTGGGTGGGTTTCTTTAGGCATGATGGGTACATTGATCAACTGCTTTGCCGGGTGTTAAGCTGAAATGCATTAAACAATGCTGGCACTAATGGTGAGCTCTGATCAGCTGAGATTCCTTCGTTGTTTATTGAATTGGATAGGATCTCCAGTTTGTCGTCCTCCCAGTCGCTGGAGATGTATTTTATGAGACTTAAACTGCTGTTACCTGCTCTGATCTTATATTGTTATCCTAATGCCATTATAGTGTATATCACGCAATCCTGATAAGAACAGATGAGTTTGTTTTCTTTTTGTGTTTACCAGACAAAAGTCATAACAATGGAGATAAAAAGTAGCACCTACTGCATAGATAAATAGTACTACTTCCGTCCTAAAATGTAGTAGCACCTACTGCATCATATATGTTGCAGGATAGCTGTATCTCAGCAGCATTTTCAGTTACCAAGATACAAAATGCCTGAGAGAAAAACTCATGATTCCACAACATTGCACTGAACTCAGTAAAAATTATCCTACAATTTCAGAAGAAACAAAACATTTCCTCTTTGGCTGCATATTCTAAATTACAGTATAGTAAGGACAACCATTATTCTGAATTCTTGATTCTTTCTATTAAGGAGTAACCTTTTGCAAGGTTCAAGCCCCAAGGTTGAAGTAAACCGTGTAGAATTCATCTCTCAGGCTGTACAACGGTTCAAGCAGGAAGTTCCTCTTCACCCCCTTTGCAATGAAGCTGATAGGATGGTACTGCCTCAATGGAGCAGCCTGCACAAAGCTCGCGGCCTGCTCAAAAATCCCATTGATGCTTGGGAGAGAGCTCTTGCAGCTGACCTGAATCTTTGTTCCCACGGAGTAATCCGCGCCTGTCACCAGGAAGCATCCTGGTTTGATTCCGAGCTCGAGGGAGACCGAGTTCGGGTTTCCATCAAGCCCGGGTACAATGTTGAAGAAGGAATCTTCTAAACTCTTTTGCGCGCATAGGGTAAGGTTGTTGGTGATCACCGTTCCTGGGAGGTCAAATGGTTCTATCTGCAGAGAGGTCCCCATCAAGGTTTCACCCTGGGTGTCAACCTGCCCTGCTGAATCCTGAGGGTGTACTCTGAATGTTTCATGGATGGCGGTATCAGTGCCATCGACCATCGGCCGTTCTTGCATTGTGAGGGAGCCATTCGCGCTCGAGAGAACGAAGGTCTTCCCGCTGGATTCCTGTGTGAAGGTCACCAGCTGTGAGTTGTAGGATGAAGGGACAGAAGATATCCAGTCTGAAATTGCGCTGGTATTGCCGGCTTTCGCATTCCAATCGCCAGTGGACAGGCCAGCAAGAACAAATGGCCCGAATAGGATTGCTTGAAGAGATGCATATTCTGGCCGATCATCTGAAGGCACAGCTAGCAGTTAACATTGAGATTGATATTCTGACAAATAGTAAATCGCAATATTTGGTGTATGTCACCGTCACCGTTCATATTCACTATTAGCTTATGATTTTTTTTATATTAATTGATAATTATTGGTCAAAATAGCAAGCTATTGTGCATGAACTATGCACAAGATATTAACGCATATATGAAAATAGAATAAATTTCTTAAAAGTTGAGTTTTGACCTTTTATTGCTTCAGTCCTTAGTGTAATAGGGAACTGTAGTGACAAGTGATCATCTGAGTTCCATTGCTTGGTGATTGAGAGGAAAGACCCTGACCACAAAACAATAAGTATATAATATCAATGATGATTTAAATGGATAGGTTTTTTTGCTCATGCACTCAAATGATTGTACCTGGAGATACTAATCCTAAATCGTTGTCATTTAGAGTTGCTTTTGCACCATTGGCAGATGTCCATGATGGTATTCTCACGTTCAATGTGGCAGACTGACTGTTTGTCTGCATAAGTAGAACAAAGGAAGCTAACTGCTGGTTCTTTCATCTGATTTTCATGTAAAATACATGAAAAGGAATTACCTTTGCTGAAGTGGAGAGTGAAACTTGAAGAAATATGTCCAAAGAGCTCAGGGGTTTTAGTTGTTGATTAACAGTAAGCCTAGCTGATTTCCAGTTAAAAGTACTTGGTATGTACTGAATGATGTTTAGCATCGGTGTATCTCCTTTCTCCTCAAAGTAAATGGAATCGCCAAGTTTCGAAAAGGATTCTATCCCTGTAAATGAAATAAAAGATCCATAAAGAAAGATGCCACCTGATAAATTGTATTTCAGTTCTAAGTTCCACAACTTATAATGAATACACAAGCAGAGTAATACTAAAAATCACGGTATTAATTCGACAAACTGTTAATGCAATGTTTTCATGTAAAAGCAGCAGTATCAAATAAACAGAACTCAGAAGCATTTTATGTTACCTGTCCCGTAGCAACACCAGAAGGAGTCATACTTTGTTCCCCAACCATGATAGGAAACCGCTTTAGACTGCCCAGGGGCCTGAGGTAGCATGTAAATCATCACACCGGGATCCATCCCTCTTTGGATGCTTAAAACACCATTTATCAGTGCCCTTTCATAATAGTCTGCATATGCTATTTCCTTTGTCCATCTGAATAGGTTGCGAGAAACCTGCAGATAGATATAGATTGTGTTTAACCCATTTCGATCGAGAGAGAGAGAGAGAGAGAGAGATTGAATGTTCAGGAGAGTGGCTTGATATTATGAACCTTGAGCATGTTGTAGGTTGTGCAAGATTCCTCATTCTCAGTACTCAGAGTATCAGCTAAACGCTTTGGATTGGTCCTGAATAATTCACAGTGAAGTCAAAAAATCATACATGAAAGGTAACTACGACTATTTACTACGGAATCAGGCATCTACAGTGAATTTACCAAAATTCACCAGCAGACGTGCCCCCAGTAGCATAGCTGTGAGAAGAATTGATGGTATCCATGAAAAACGTTGCAATTTGCTGTTTGAGGAGAATTATGATTACAATCAGCTTTTCTCAAATGATGTCAGAGAATAAAATGAGAAGAAAAGCAGATGGTACAACTTAAGTAAAATACCAACACACGGCTTTAACATACAGATGAAACCAAAAAAAGGAAGAACAGAAAAAGGGACTGCATATAACTGCAGAGCTTCAATAAGTAATGAATGGTATAACACATAGATTGCCCAACAACCATAGTTTACCTAGAGAAAACACAGCTTAGCAATATTGCAATAAATATATTATTTTCCCCATATTGAACTATCACACTTCCAGGCCCATATTTGAAACTATACTGGAAGCAGAATAGGAATATCCTTTTCCTTTCAGAATAGCTACCAATACGATAATCTAAACCGGCAGCATCATACACTTGTACCCATAGCCCCAGGCAAATTCATCTTCATCTAGCATATGGAGTACTTAATTTCCCCAGAAGGAAAGGCTTGTGTTCTTTTACCTTGTAAAGAAGATCACCAGTAACTTCATATCTCATCTGTGCACCAATAACAACTGGAATATGTGTATTGGAATGGAAGCCTGAAATACTGTCAGCCTGAAATTGAAGCACACTCAAAAGTTACCACTCAGAGACATTCCTTAGGAATACTACTATTCTTGTATCCTCTGGAGTCAGACACCTAGACAAAAAGTGCCAAACTTCATTTTAGGTAGTGGTCACTGGTCAGTTTGCTATAGTGGGAAAATTATAATGACAAAATGAACAGTAGCATTGAAATAATAGATCTATTTGGCATGCAAATACGTAGTTACCATCGGTTGTCAAACTGCCAAGTGCCAACTCAAAACTGGCTATTTGGTAATCATAAATTTTGACAGTTAGATATTATGTAAAATGGGTACGCTGCTAGATGTATACACAAGATTGAAGTTGAATGTAAGTTCATTTGAGTGATTCACCATGAACTGCACATGTTAATAGAAAAGCAAGTAGAAAAAATAAATTAGCAGACCTGAACTGCAAGCAACCCAAGAAAACAAGGCTTATCGAAAAGATGGGCCAGCGTGAGATGCTTCTGATCATTCTGTATATGGAAGAAAACTAGAAAAGTTAGAAACCCACTAAACAAAAGGCGATCCTAGGACTGAACAGACGAAGAACAGCCTGTCTTCCCCGAGAAGACAGTATTCCTCTCCCTCATGAAAACAACATCTCTCTTTCTAACCAGATTCCTTGTTGAGGATAGCATCTAGAAAAATTGCATTACTCAAGACGGTACTATAACAGATTGGCAAATCACCGTTATCGTGTAGAGCTGATAGAGCACATCATTCATCCCACCAGTCTCCTCATTGAGTGAAGCCCAATGCCTCTCAATGCTGTATTTCTGTATGACATTCTTCACGCGGTCACTGAAGTAATTAGCCATCCCGATCACCATATCAAGGGCCTTAGAATTCCCGGCAACCGTATACTGATCAAGAAGACCTTGCATAATCTGCAAACCAAGAATTACACTCATCCACCAAAAAAATGATCTACTATAGTAACCAAGCAGTAGTAGGCACTGAAATTCCCCAATATACCTTGTGAATTGTATAGTAAGGTGCCCAAACAGCCTTGATGGTCTCAACTCTGTCGAAGAACTCCGAAGGGAAGGCCGACAAGTACCCTGATCCCATCTTCTTCTGGCAATCATGGAGCGCGTCGACGACCGATGACATCTTCGCCTGGAGAGTGGCATTGTGTGTGCTTGCCCACATCTTGGCAGTAGCACTCAGGTAGTGTCCTGCAAAGAACAGCAGCAAAGCAAGCCACTGCAAATTCAGTCCAATTGCGCAATTTTTCTGTGCAAATGATGCCAAGAACGCGGCGGCGCACCGACGAAGTGTCCCCGGAGCTCCACGCCGGGGCCCTCCCACCCGCCGTAGGGCGTCCCGGTCGCCGGCAGGCCGGCCTGCGTGCGGAAGCTCCAGACGAGGCGGTCGACGTCGAGGAGGAGCAGGTACTCCAGGTTGGTCTGCTGGGCTTGCCAGTACACGGTGCCCGGCTGCAGCCGCACGTCGTGCAGCGACGCCTCCGTCAGTAGCGCGCCGGCCGCGCCGCCGCCGCCGGAGCCCCGGAGCTTGCGGTAGAGCATGAGCCAGTCGAACGCCTCGCGCCGCGGGGCGGAGGCGGAGCTCGCGAGGAGCCTCCGCGGCATGAGAGCCATCCAGGTGGACTCGTCCGTGGGGGTGAGGTGGCGGTCGTCGTCGTCGTCGCCGTGGCCGTGGCCGTCGGGGATGAGATCGAGCATCCGCATCGCCTCGCCTTCCGGCCGCAGCCGCGCCCCCGCGCGATCCGTGTGCGACGCCGTCAGCCCCGGGAACCCGTTCGTGCAGTCCTTCGCCGCGACGCCATCGACGGCGGCGGCCAAGAACACCACCACCACGACCCCAACAGCCGCCGCCGCCGCCATTCCCGCAGCCCTCCCTCCCGCCAAGAACCACTCCCCACTCTCTCTCTCTCCTCTCCTCACTAGTCAAGAACACCACACTACGGCCGCATCAATGGAATTCTCCAAGAATCCACCATTTATGCCCCCGATCGCCACAGCCACGCCAAACGCATCAGAGGCCGCAATAATTGGGCGATCTCAGCCGAGAATTGCACGGGAAGCAAGCCGCAATAAGTGAATTCAAGAACACGAGCCCTCCTTATCCCCTCACACAGATTACTCCCTCTGATGACTAGTCACCTCTCACCACTGAGCCAGTGATTCTTGGGAGAAGAAGAGTAAAATTCGGCGCCCTTTTGGTGCGGATAAGCGGAAAGGGGGCAAGAAATACGCATCGGGTAGTTGAGAGCGACGGCTTGTGGGATTTCTTGCACCCAAAGAGCAGCAACGACAAGGAGCGACATGAAAGCCACCATTGATCCATCCATCCGAGATCCAACACATCCATTGATTCCATTCCCGGCCATCCCCGTGACACCACCAGCGCCGCTTGCTTGCACGCCGGAGCTACCGCTCGTCGTCGGATTACGACGCCGGCATTGTCCCTGTCAGATCGCAGCAACGGAAGCTGGCGAGCAGGCACGTCACACTATCAATTGCCGCGACGAGGTGTGTCCGTGTGTGTGCACTTCTCTCGGCATTCATCAGGCCGTGTTCGGCTCACGAAGTTGGGAAATAATTCCTACGCACAAAACGAAGTCATTTGTTATCACATAATTAATTAAATATTATTTTTTTAAAAAAAATAAATTAATATAATTTTTTAAAACAATTTTTCTATGATTTTTTTAAAAAAATATCATTTAACAATGCAGAAATTGTGTGCATGAAAAATAAGGAAGTTGAGGTTGGAAAAAGTGGGACAATCCACTCTCAGTTTAGTTCGTGACATGAGAGTGCTCGTGTGTTAGCAATGTGATAAACAATTCAGAGAGAGTAAATTTTATAAAGTACCATTAATTTATTGTAAAACTATGGATTTAAAAATTTGTATTACAAAACTACATATTTAACACTATTTAAGATAGATTTTTTTGAAATATATATTTTTGTGACAAATTTAACGTTAAATTTATAGTTTTGTGATACACATATTTTAATATATAGTTTTACGATAGTTTGATCAAGTATCGTATCGTAGTTTTATAAAATTTACTTATTAGGAGGCTGTCGCAAATAACCCCAAACCATACAAAAAGCCACCGGAAACCTAGTTTAAGATAATCTTTTATCAGGTATCCAAGATAGTAATATATAGAATGCAGCCAGAGTAAATATTTTCCATTTAATGAGATTTTCGGTTTTGATCTTTTTTAAATCCCTACTGAAGGATTAATTATGGCTTATATAGAGTGAAATTGGCTAATTTAAAACTTTAGCTACTAGTAGCTAAATACCTGTACTCTATCATGGATAAAATAAATAAATATAAGTATACTTTTCTATAAAAAATATGTTATTCATCCTTTGCTATTGGAAATATTGAACTTTTAATTTGATTTTATATGTAGTTATCTATTTAAATTCGATTATTTTTAATATTAAAAAGTTTAAGGGATACTTTATAAAATTTAATTTACCATTAGAGTAGGTGGGGCAGTGAATTTACTGTCACCACCATTAGCGAAGTGTATAGATATGTGATAAGCGGAAGCAAGTCTTATGTTTAGACCGATACGACACTTTGTGACTTGTGAGTAAAACTAAATCTAAACAAAAACAACTAGATTCGTCACAAGTGAACCTAAAATAGCACAAGCAGCAACAAGTAGGACGGTAACCACACAAAAGTAGACAGAAGGGGATAGGAATCACCGCGGGAGAAGACGAAATTGATTTGTTGTCAAAGTTCCAATCTTCGAGAAAATTCTACGTTCCATTAAGGAGTTCGCAAATCTTTGGATCTTTTAGAGCATTTACAAATACAAAGTCTAATACGAGCTTTTTATATTAATTTATGTCAATAGATGTTATATTTTTATATATAGTAACAGAGGTGATACGATCTTTTGATCATTAATACATTAATTTTTTTTCTTTTTCTTTATCCTCATGCACCAAACATTTAGTTAATAAAAGCTAAGAGTCGACTCTGAGTCGTTGTCATACGTAGCAACGATGTTTATAGTTTTTTACCTCTCTTTCATCCACGATACCAAATTTGCTCGCATTACAATGAAAAGAGCTCGTATTAGGCATCATTGTATATGCCTTACAACCTTTGTTCTTTTAAGATTGCACAAAACACCTATTCTTTACAATTAAATATAGAAAGAAAAGGAAAAAAGTTCTTTTTAATCTTCTGAACTATTTTATTAGATTATTCAACCTTGTATACTTTTCTTTATTTTACACTCTAAACTATTAAAAATGATCCACTTTACTTCTTAATAACATTTCTCTTCCTAGTTTCTCCTCATACGAGTCATGTATTTAAAGCTAGAAACCTCATACGAGTTGTGTGTTTAAGCTAAAAATTTGTAGTCATATATGACATCATTATCAAAGTTTTAAATATTTTTTTAAAAAATTCATGACTATTTGCATAAAAATCTTTATGTTCAAATCAGTCTAACCTACGTCAACAGTGATAAAAAAGAAATTCTAAAAAGATGTTGAGAGGCACTGTACTTAGGCCCTTTTGGGAGCTTAAGATTCTGAAAAATAATTGGTGAGAAGCTAGGTAGTGAAAATCTAGAGAAGCTGAGAAACCCAGCTTCTAGCTTCTAGTTTATTTTCTAAATTCTATAACTACAGCTTCTTAGAATTTGGGTGATGTGACCATGACTACTATGAATATAACTGTTACTCACATGATATGTTAACAGGAAGATGTCAAGATTAAGTTGTCAAAGTTCTGAAATCTAATTCAGCCACCTATTACAGTGTTAATTTCAAATTGCCGCCAAATATACCTATTACAGTGTTAATTTCAAATTGCCGCCAAATATGCATACGAGCTCCGTTTTGGGCCCATGAATACTTGATGGAAAACTCTTGGAGTCCTCATTTCAACAGATCTAGCTTATCTCCAAATTCCATCTCAGTCATTCGCAATTAAAGAAACAAGGTGTTGCGTCACCTATAATGGGCCTATAGGCTTGTAACTTCATCTAGGACCCAGCCCAAGTGAGGCCCATGTGGGGTGCGCCCCAACCTGGTGGAGCACAACCTAGGAACCCCCTTGGTCGTCCTCTTACCTCCTTAAATAGCTAGGTACCCTTTCAGGGTTTTTCGGGTTTTGTTTAGATTAAAGTTTACTTCGCTACTTTGCCGTGTAATGCCATGATCAGTTAGATCACCGGTTTGCTCGTTACGGAACTTCAACTTATCATTTGTACTAATTGCAATTCAGATTGCTTTTATCTTGTTCTTATTTGTTTTTTTAATTTGCTTGCAGGAATAATGTTGATCTACATCGGCAAGATCAGCAACCCACGGAGAGGTATATCGATCGCTAAGGCGCAACACAACAACGTCTCGTACAGTCGTAGTCGGGTCGTCAACGTTTCTCCCAAATCGTAGTTATCTTCGACTCACCGAAAGATCGGGCCAATCATATCCCTGAGATTATCAAGTGGAGCTCAGGGTTTATCACTAGGTGAAAATTTAGACTGTTTGGGGAAGCTTCTGGGCTCCCCCAAACAAACCCTAAGGCTGAGTTCGTTTCCAAGCTTTCCCAATTCACCTCTTTCTTTTTTCGCGCGCACGCTTTTCAAACTGCTAAATGATGTATTTTTTGCAAAAAAAAAAATTTATACGAAAGTTGCTTTAAAAACATATTAATTCATTTTTTTAAAAAATAAATTAATACTTAATTAATCATGCGCTAATGAGTTGTTTGTTTTACGTGCGCGAGGGATTAGATCCCATACCAAGTGCCGAACACAGCCTAAGAGCATCTCCAAGAGACTATCCAAATCAAACTATAGTCAGCTCTTCAATTGATTTGGCAAGCCAAACTCATTGCTTACTCCAACAGCTTCTCCATCTGCACTTTCCATTCCGAGCCTATGACATTGGGACCCACATGTCAGCCTCTACTACCCCTTCTTCTTTCTCCTCTCTCTCCCTCTTCCTCTTCTCTTGGCCCTTCAACTCTGTTGTGGCGACAACGTCCATGCGACAGCGACTGCACAGAGGCTAGCGACGGCGTAAACGACGACGACGGTGGCTCGCGACGACAACCTCGACAACGACCCGGGGCGCGGAGGCCGAGGCCGCGCGGCCCCCGAATCCACGCTGCCGGCCAAATCCACGCGAAGCAGAGATCGCGTGGAAGCGGCAGAGGTCGTGCGGCTGACCGAATCCAGCGGGGGCGATGGCCGCGCGGGGGCAGAGACCTCTAGACGATGACGACCTCCTCGACAACGGCGACCTCGACGACGACCCGGGCGCGGAGGCGACGGCCGCGCGTCCCTCGAATCCACGCCGCCGGCCAAATCCGCGTGGGGGCAGATATCGCATGGAGGCGGCGGAGGTCACGCGGCTGACCGAATCCGACGGGGACAGATGCCGCACGGGGGCAAAGGCCTCCAGACGACGGCGATCACGGCTGGTGATGACGCAGACGATGGCGACGGTGGCTGCCAACGGCGACCTTGGCAGACGCAGTGGATGACGATGGCGACCTCGACACGACGATGGGTGATGGCGAGAGTACGGGAGGTCGGGACGGTGTCGGATAGAGAAGAGGGGAGATGGAGAAAGAGATAGAAAGTGGGACCTATGGTGGGGCCCACCGTTTGGCAAGTGAAGGAGGCTGGCCACATTTGGCCATCCGGAGAGCTCATTTGGCCATCCAAATAGCAAGACAGTTGAAAGTGAGTTTTTTCACTGTGTTGTCTAAAATTTGGCTTGGAGAGCTATCTAGCAACTTTGTTGGAGTTGCTCTAAAGCTGTGTTCTTCTCCAATCTTTCCCAACTCACCTCTCTCGTTTTTCACACGCACGTTTTTCAAACTACTAAACGGTGTGTATTTGCAAAAATTTTCTATATGAAAATTGTTTTAAAAAATCATATTAATTCCTTTTTATCAAAAAAAATAAATTAATACTTAATAAATCATGCGCTAATGAATCGTTCCGTTTTACATGCGAAAGAGATTAGTTCCAATCCCATGCTACCAAACACAGCCTAAGGCTTCGTTCTAAAGTGGCAAGTTAATGTGCTGCTACCATTCAATGCACTGTTGCACGGATGGAGACAATGTAGATGCAGAAAATTAAAAGCTTGGTGTTAATGAATAGCTGTAACGGCGTCATCACGCCGGCGCTGCTTCCTGGAGTGGACTTTCCTGCGGTATGCTACCAATTAGTGATACATAAATGATTACTACATGCTGAAATGTTATTAGATGAATGATTAGTAGATACTCAAATGTAATTAAACAGCAAATTGAACATATTATCGCAACAGAACACGCAAAGACATGAACGATAGTGGATACATACCCATCACACTGATCAACACATAGCACAGCTGCAAGCAAGATCGATCAACACACAGAGCACCCCTGTCGGCTCCATCTGCACCTCCTGGACCATACCTAGGACCTCCAGGGCCAAAACCACCCCCAAGCCTGAAACCACCATCAGGACCATACCATCCTCCAAATCCAGTGACACCACCCGAGCAATTCGGCGGTGGTGCCATGCTAGCTGCACTCTTCCCTGGGTAATGGGTGCATATGTAGCGCACATGAGCCTTAGGTGTAGTGTAGTCATCCAGGAAGAAACCACAGTAATACTCATTGTTGAACAAAGTGAGTGCCATGTCATACAGATCTGATCCGTAGGTGTCCCCATCACTCTTGATGAGCTCAATGCATGCTTTGGCGCCCCGGGTCTCCTTCTCCTCCGCCTTTCTGGCCCTACTCTCGTACGACTGGACCCGAAGCTCTGCAAGCCTTTGGAGAGCCTCTCCAGCTGAGCTGCTATTGCTCTTTTTGGATGAGCCACCGTCCACACTGCCAGGGGTGGCCACTCTCTTCCCCTTGCGACGCCTAGCATGCTTTGATGGATTAGGAGAGAGAGGAGCCCCCTGGATGTCAGTCAAAGTGCCAACATCTAGGATCTGGGCCTGCTGGGGGACAGGCCCTTGAAGGTTCAGCTCAGCTCCAGCAATGGCAAAGCGGTTTCCGACGACCGTCCTTCCCCGGAACACAGCGTGATGCTCAGCAATGAATAGTAGTGGGCCATTCTTAAAAGCCTGAACACCCCTCCTCCTCTGCAAAAAAATATTTCACACTCAGATTTCAGTTGTACAAAGTGATTGCAACATCTTTAACTATGAAAGAGCAGTGCACATGTTGGACAACATATTTCTGTGTCCCTTGCAACTGCCCCCTTGCAAGTGCTAAAATGCTGTAACATCCTGAATATTTTGACTTTGGTTTACGGAATTAAAAATTCAGAATAACTAAAAATCTTTTTCAAAATACATTCATGCCTGAACTAACTCAATTCGATCTGTCGTTTTTCGTTTACACGTGGGCTAGTAGACGAACGTCTGAGGATATGTCGGTATTTTATTTCAAATAATTATTTATTCAAGGAACTATGATTTGCATATGCCAATTATTTTCGAAAAACAAAAACCCTCGGGCATATTTACTTTATAAATAAAGCTATATATCTATATGTATCACCATTTTGGATAAAACCCATTAAGGGATAATTTATTAAAACAAATACCGTTCCACTAAAGAAATAGCTTTGATTATTTTGTATGAACCTTTATATAGAGTGATAAGCTTTTGTAAATTATTTGCAAAATAATGTCTATTGGTAAAGTATTTACTAGAAACCTTAATAGCGAAATATAAATTCCTAATAGGCTATTTTCAAAGATATGACCTCCTCAGACAAAGTCTAGTCCTAAGCATAATTTTAGTTTGCTTGTTAATTGTTTATTTGTGTGTGTCTAGAATCTGTGCCAAAAGATCTCGATTAAATCCTGTTACCGAAAAGGTTGTCCTCTGTACAAATTCTATCTCAAACCCCCTTCAAATTTCCAAATTTCATATTCCCAAAGAAAATATTCGAACATCCTATTTCTTTGGGCCACATTTCCCTCTGTTAACCCAACCCATTCCGCAAAACAAGTTCATTTCCACTCCCTCTACCGTGGCATTCCTGCTGGGTTTTTTTTCTGGAAAAGTCCATGTTGCCTCCCCGAGCCCTTTCATTCCTATTGGGTTGGTAGTAAAAATAAAGTCTAATTCTCCCCCCATACTGTTTTCGGTGGCGACGTCGCCGCACGCCGCGCCGCTACGACGAGGCCGCTGCGACACCACCGGCTGCCGTCTTCCGTTCCCGTCTCACCGGCGAGCTTGCCGGCCATTCCACGCGCATCCTGCTCGACCTCGCACCGCCGCCAGCCATGCAACAAGCTAGTTGTGCATGTGCATGAATGCAAGCAAGTCAGCCACGAGCATGCACCATGCAGCTGGCTAGCTATGCGTATGCCTGCATGCAAGCGGCTAGTCGAGCCTAAGCTGGCATGCGCACCAACCCACGCGGCCGCTGCAACTACCCCGTCCCTGTCTTCATGGCCATTCAAGACGAGCTCGTGCGGTGAAGCCTATATAAGGGCAACCATAGCCGAATACGCAACCGTCCCTCTCCATTCTTTCTTCTCCTCCTGCTCGTTCTGCATCCTCTCAGCCACTTCCTCCCGCGCACGCGCTGCCGTCTCTCCGCTTGCTCCACCGCGGCCGGCTCCGGCTGGGCCTCAGTTGAGCAAGAGGACGGGTAGGCCGCCGCGCCGTCATCTGAACCCCGAGAACGACTAACTTATCGAACGGCTAACCTCTAACATCTAACATTCGACCCATTGACTCACTAACCCGCTGACCTCTAACTCACTAACCCGCTGACCTCTAACTCGCTAACCCCTGACCCCTAACTTGCACTAACCCGCTAACATTTATTCCTTAACACTGTGTGTTCGTTTGTTACCACCGATCGAACACGTGGAGTGCGAGGATGATCCGCGGGTCTACCGTCCCCAGGCTGTACCTCGACGACCGTAGTTCGCGCGAGGACCGTCGCCCGGTACGCCGCTACCCGGCTGCCGCAAGGTGAGCTCCTCTCCTACTCTTCCTCTTGCTTTTGCTTCCTTACCGCATTCCTCGTCTACCGTTGTTGCC
>BDMV01000002.1:8330797-8579802 GCA_008326285.1 Oryza officinalis | reverse complement strand
AGTTTAAAATGGTCAGGACAGTGAACCAGGATGTTCTTCACCAGCCCAGCACCGAATCTGTATAATTTGGAAAATTCATGGTACCTCAGCCTCTGTGTTTCTTCAGAAGTCTCCCGGAGTGCAACCATCCCTCTCTTTTTCTAACCCCTAAGTAATCTCGGGGACGAGATTATTTTAAGGGGGGTAGGTTTGTAACATCCTGAATATTTTGACTTTGGAATACGGAATTAAAAATTCAGAATAACCAAAAATCTTTTTCAAAATACATTCATGCCTGAACTAACTCAATTCGATCTGTCGTTTTTCGTTTACACGTGGGCTAATAGACGAACGTCTGAGGATACGTCGATATTTGATTTCAAATATGATTTATTCAAGGAGCTATGATTTGCATATGCCAATTATTTTCGAAAAACAAAAACCCTTGAGCATATTTTATAAATAAAGCTATATATCTAAATGTATCATCATTTTGGATAAAACCCATTAAGGGATAATTTATTAAAACAAATATTGTTCCACTAAAGAAATAGCTTGAATTATTTTCTATGCACCTTTATATAGAGTGATAAGCTTTTGGAAATTATTTGCAAAATAATGTCTATTGGTAAAGTATTTACTAGAAACCTTAATTGCGAAATATAAATTCCTAATAGGCTATTTTCAAAGATATGACCTCCTCAGACAAAGTCTAGTCCTAAGCATAATTTTAGTTTGCTTGTTAATTGTTTATTTGTGTGTGTCTAGAATCTGTGCCAAAGATCTCGATTAAATCCATCCTTGAGAACCTAAATTCTTGCCATGCATTGAATTCCTTAGTGTTCGAATTTCGTAAATCGATCCTCTTCCTGAATGGAACACCTCTCGGGGTAATATCTCTCCTTTGTCTTCTCGACCATCCATCTATTCTGGTAATTGCGGTTCTCTAATCAAAGTCTCGAGACTATTGTCAATTATCAAAATGTCACGTCCCTCCTTGACATCCTCGACTACCACAATTGAATATTAAACCCAACTCTGTTTAATCGAAATTTTCTCTGTTCGAATCCTTTTTCCTCATAAATCATTTTATTCAAAATTCCCTAATTTTACAAGTCTCATGTGTTGGGTGCGTCACGGAGTGTGGGATTAAAAGCGTACATCCACTGCAGTGTGAGTAAACTAAACTATTCGAATAGCCGTGCTCGCGGTTAATGAGCGCCGGGACCTGTATTACTCTTGACTAGCCTCGTCAATTTGTAATATTGCTTAAAATATGATGGGTGTGGAAGGTGTGACCTTGCCTGATATGCAAAAAGGTCATAGTGGTTAAAATTGTGGAAATTGGATGCGAGGGTAAACCGGACCATGTGAGGCTTGGGGAAGGTGGATGAACCCTCGCAGGTTAATGATAACTTCAACTTAACGTGGTTTTCAGTTAAAACTGTAATGGGATAGGTTTGTGAAATAATTTGTGAAAACTAGCTTTATGCAAACAAACCAAGCCATCCTTGAACCCCTATGAACATTATATGCATTCTGTAGTGGTGGCTTGCTGAGTACGGTTGGTACTCACTCTTACTTATTTACATCTTTTAGAAAGGTGTTGGTGTCGACCTGTACGTGTGCTATGCTGGCAAGGAGTTACCGAGGACGGTGGAATAGGGACCTAGGTTCACCAGTCGATGCGTGTGGGATAAGATGGACCGCCGCTGCTTCGCTTCCGCTACTTCATTTAGTTGTTTTGGTATTTTGTGTTGCTATCGACCATGCTTGGTCTATTCGGGTTCCATTTGGGCTACCCTTGTATTATTAATATATTGTAGGACCTGTAAGACGATGTCAGCTTGAGATATACAACTGTGCCATGTGTGTACCATCTACTGATCCAGGGAATGGTATTGTAATACACATGGGGTTCCCGGTATACACAACCGGGGGCTCACAAATGCACACAAGTGGTACATAAAGACCACACAGATATTGCAATTCTGAATCATTCCAGTGTAGTGTTTTCATAAATTCAGAGTTTCAGTTAATTGTACAACCAAGTATATGTAAAGAAAATTTAATTTAATTGCAAGCCAATGTTTACAATGCCTTTTTTGGTTGAATTTTTCAACAGGAGCTGTAATTCATTCAAAAGCATGAGGAAGCTCTGAGTGCAAAAGAGAATCAGCAATGCATTTTCGGAAAGTCCTATCATTTTGTCTCTCAAGGCTACATTACGTAAGCACGTTATCAACTTAGGGTTGCATAATAATAACACTTTTCAAATGCTTCAGGTAATCAGGTTATTGCACTCATCCTTGTATTAGAACAGCACATATGGATGGGAACATGTAGTTTCTCTGCACAGTGGACACTAATCTGCAAATCCTATGACCATATTTTAATATCTCATAGTCATGACAGAAAGGACATGCAAGCAGCTAAGCTAACCAGCACCCAAATTTTTACCCACCAAGGTTAAAAATTTCTCAAACCCAACATAGCAATTTCCTTACGAGTTCATAGCATATAGGTATATTCTCAAATTGTTCAGTTGCAGTAAAAGTTTGTTACAACATCAAGAATCATGAAGAAGCTCGATAATATGCATAGGGAACTGAATTTAGTGATATTCTAACATTTCAGGTATTTCTCTTGTATATACATGGAAGCATATATACGAACTTGCAAATCATGAAATGTGTGCTAAATTGCACAAATGCACACTTTCATAATGTACATGACGATGCAATTAATCGTAATCAAAAGATGCGCAGTAGCTATGTAAAGGAAAAAATAACATCATTAAACTACATCTAGGTGGCATATATGGGTAAGATGTGCATATCTACATGTTAACTTCAGCATTGCAAGACAGTTTCGTAGTAGCTACTGACTTGCAGGCAGCACTGCAACATCAATAGGGTTTATCCATTCCTTCATTGTTTGTCAATACATCTAGGCTTAACTTATAATATGACAAAAATACATGCACACTACAAAAGTTGGATTGGTTTTGTAGTTCTCTTTTGTGCCATAAGTAGATATAGCTTGCAATGTACTGATGAAAAAAGCGAAACAAGCAACATACCCTTTCCATGGCCTCCCACCATTCGTGGGGGGAGGGGGGCGTCGATGGAGTTGGTGTACGGGTTGATGCCGAGCCCGGTGGCCTGCGACTCTAGCCAGGTCCAAGTGCTGTAACGGCGACGACATGACTCCCACTAATTCTTTAGTTGATTCTTGTTCATTGCCTTCCCGACCTTCTCCCACATCTTTTGTTGGAGGTTGGCGTAACCCTGCACCTTCGGGCATGACGAGGTGATGTTCCTGGCCACGATCTCTTCCAAGCAATTGTCCAGGAAGGCTTGGAGTTCGTCGGCAGTCCAGTGATTACCATGTCCAACCATCTAACAGAGAAAGTCAAGCATGCAACAAACGATGCAAGGGGAAAATGTACAAGAACGGGAGTACCTTGGTTAGTTTGTCGATTTCAAGAAGGTCCCAATCGAGTGACTTGGTGATGTGGGCGGGAGTTAGGCGGCGGACGAACTGACGAACGGCGTCGGGGGATTTTTCAGCAACCTTGATGAGTGCACGGGCACACGCCCCGACGTCATCCTGCTCGATGGTGCTGGAAATCGCGTCTGACAGCAGAGAGTCGCAAGAACCCTCGCTCGATTTCGGCCCCGACCACTCCTCGTGCCGATGTGGATCGGCGGAAGATGAAGCCAGAGTGTTGTGCACGGCGAGGGTGGCCTCAACAAGGTGGATATACTTCCTCTTCAAACCTATGACGGCCATGGCCTCTACGGGGACCCCTAAAATAGGCGGAAGAGAAAGAGGCACGGGGACTCACTCAGATCTGCAATGGCGTCACTTGAATTTGAGTTCATGTTGAACGAATCGTGAGCACTGTGGCGCAAAGGCTGCAGATTCGCAGCTCGAATCACTGCCGCCGTCCGCAGAGCCCGCGTAGTCCGCTTTCACCGCCTCCGACGCCTTGCCGATGCGGAGATTCACCGACCTCTACACGAGCAGTCAATGTCCCGCTACACCGCACCTGGGCCTGCATGCCGCTGCGGACAAAGCGCAGAGGAGCAGCACGCCAACGCACTCCACCTCCACCTCGACGACCGTCGGTCGCTTCCGTGCTCTACTAGGGAATTTGGGAAAAGTGTTTTGCCTGCTGAGCACAACATTGCGTCCGCGTGTGACGAGAAAGACGATGGGAAGACAACGGACGACATGATCACACTTAACGGACGTTGACGCCGTCCCGGGTCACGTGGGCCTCAACAGCTGCCATTCAGCCTAACCTACTATTCAGCCTGCTATCAATGCAGCTCAGCCCAGCCCAGTCAACACTTTACAACGCTAAGCTGGTTTGCAGCGCTGCCCAAACCAAACCAGACCTCCCTCCTTTCCTTGGGCCGCAGGTGGGCCCACCTTATCCCCTCGCGCCGCGTGCCGCGTGCCGCGCTACTCACTGAAGAGCGGGCCCCCACCCCACCTGCCCGTCTCCGAGCTGCCGCAAGCAGGATCCGGATCCGCGGATCTGGAAACCCGCTTCACGAATCCGGCGCCCGTACGCTTCGCTTCTCTCCTTCTCTCCAATGGCGGAACCCCCAATCAGAGCCCACCACCCCTCCTCCTCCTGCCGCGTCCCCGCCGCCGGCGACTCCCCCACCCTCTGACCCCTCCCGCCGCCCCGCGACGCGGCGGATCGATCGAGGGGATTCTTGCCACCTGGATCTCCCCCCCCCCCCCCCAAGCGCCCCCCGGTTCTTGGTCGCGCGTCTGTCCCCTGTGGATTCTTGTCTGGCTCCGGCAAAAGGAAGGTCCCCGAGGTATTTTTCACTGCCGGCGTCGCGTCGCGTCTCGCCGTGGCCGCGGATTCGGCAGGTGCGCTGTTGGAACCGCCGCCCCGTGTGTCCCAGATGTTTTTTTTTTCTGTTCTTGCGGTTGATTTCTGAACCGATCCGCTGTTCGCTTGGTTGGGGGACAGAAAGTTGTTTATGGTGCTAGTTTTCGATTGCGTGGTGAAATCTAAAATCTAGATAAGTTTAGCTTATCTTGGCACCTCCGCACCTGCATTGCGCCGTTGAGATGTAGTTGTTGATGAGCTCAATTAGTCGGGTTTTTTTTTTCCCCAGATCTGGCTGGTTAGGTTCTTCACCTAGCTAACAACAAATATGTTGCTTTTAGCTGTCCTGGATTTGTAGGTACTCGCCACGGGTGCATCGATCTGATGAAACAAGCTGCATTGTTTGGGGAGTGTTTGCTTCTACTCATAGGCCATAGCCTCATAGGGCACAATGACACGGAGGAGTTATAGAATTACCGTCTCCTGGAAATCCTTAGTTTACCGTCCTGTTCTGTTTTTGCTCAGATTTAGCCATCTTATCATTGGTTATGCATCGTGGAATTCCAAGTTGTAGAGTCCTATTTTACTTTTGTCAAATTAGTCATCCATCATATGTTACGCACAACATATGCTCAAAGAAGCATTTTTACTGGCTAAATTAGCTTAACTGCATGCTGATCAGTATTTTTCCTTTACAGTTTAATGCCCCTCAATCCTCAACTTGTTGACTAGCTTCCATGCTAAACTTTGTGTTGCAGGCATCTCAGTGTCCACGGCTGTAATTTATTACCAAGCCTGAGAAATCAACATTATTCTAGCATTCATTGAATATGGTATCAGTGAATCTTGGGCTAGTACATTATGTACTGGACCACATATATGGTACCGTCCTTCATCGCACCAAATTAGGAACGCCATTTTTCTCGAAAGGATGGGGAGGCACCAAGCTTGATTTGTTAGAGAAGATGGTGAAACAGTTATTCCCTGAAGCACGTTGCCAGAACTGGCCACCAACTGCCGTGCAACCCATGTGGAAAACAATTTGGGAGACAAAGAGTTCTTGTCTGCGAGAGGGTGTTTTCAGGACTACATGCGATCCACGGCTGATTGAAGCATTGCCTCCTGAGAGTCACAATGCAAGAGTTGCTTTTCTTACACCTAAGTCAGTTTCACCTGAGAAGATGGCTTGTGTGATTCATCTGGCAGGTACAACATATTTGTTCTATACCTTGATGTACCATGCATCTTACATGATTTTTCTATAAGAGGTCATATTCTCAAGCCTTTAGATATTGATGTTTGTACACTAGCTAAATGTTGTTTATTTCACCCATTGGACAAATAAAAAGACTAGACTTGATGTTTCAACTTTCCATATTGAGTGATCTGCTTTCTGGTTCTAAATCTTATATTTCAAACTGTGCTGTGTTCTTAACTAATGAGCTGCAAAAGATGTTCTTTGTCCACCTGTTGAAATTTTCTCTGGTGACTCTAATCCAATGAATCAAGTTAACTTTTATCTAATATTATTAGGCACTGGTGATCACTCATTTGAGAGAAGACTTCGGCTTGGTGGGCCTCTTTTGAAGGACAACATCGCAACTATGGTTCTTGAGAGGTGAGGCTTCTGTAGAATGGTTGTCTTGCGCCTTCTTTATACCAAAGCTTTTTGCCTAACCTACAAGACCTGATTTCTCAAATGAATTGCAGCCCTTATTATGGACAACGACGACCAAGCATGCAACATGGGTCAAAGCTTCAGTGTGTGAGTGACTTGCTACTATTAGGAAAGGCCACTATTGATGAAGCTCGCAGCCTTCTTTATTGGTTGCAGAATGAGGCTGGTTATGGCAAGATGGGCATATGCGGGCTAAGCATGGGTATGTAATTCTAAAGTTTTCACCTATCATTGAATAATGTGAATGTTTTAAGTCCTAAACAGCCTGCAGCATCCCATTTATCAAACTCATCCTCCAATTTCGGGGCAACTTTGTTTTAAGATTACTGTACTGTACTTGTGTATTGATGTGATAATTGTTCCATAAGACTGGTAAATTGAGATGATTTTCCTCAAGGAAATATCTTTAATTTCACCTCAAGTACTTTGGCCCCTTTTCTTTATTTCTTTCTTTTGAGGAACTGCTCTTTTTTGTAGTCATTTGGATTGCTTGTTTATTGGTACAATAAAGTGGTACTACATGATAAATAATGAAGTTAACTCTGGCATGATTGTTTGGAAAACTCTATTTTAACCTCATTCAAGTACTCTATACGTATGAAATGCGTTGCTATTTCTTACAAGCATCTGTTTCTTATTACACAGGTGGCGTACATGCTGCAATGGTTGGATCCTTGCATCCTACACCAATTGCTACGCTGCCATTTCTTGCTCCGCATTCTGCTGTGGTGCCTTTCTGTGACGGACTCTACAGGCATGCCACAGCTTGGGATGCATTGAGGAAAGATGCAGCAACATTGGCCCAAGATGTAACTTCTTTGACAGAAGATGCGGCACAGAAATCAGGAATCACTATTGAGCAAGTAAGAGAGAGGTTGCGATCAGTGCTGTCTTTGACTGACGTTACTAGATTTCCAGTGCCACAGAACCCGCAGGCTGTCATTTTTGTTGGCGCAACGGTTAGTTTCAACGCCTTTTATCATCATATGCCAAACATGATTTACCCTGCTTGTGTCTTATATTTGCAACCTATTATGTAAATTTCTTGACAGAGTAACCCACTATCACCTTCCAGTACTAGTTCATTCTGGTTTCCTACTAATCCTCATATCTTCTGTCTGCATTCATTCAAAGTAGATTTATTATCTGTGTCATTTGCAGCAACACATCATCTTAGCTGCGCCATTCGAATGATTACCCTCACCTCTCTGTTGTAGCCTTGTTCATCTGATTATTTCTGTACTTTTAGAAATCAATCTCCTTTGTTGATATCATAATGTTTAATGGAGCTAGGTTCCGTAGTCTGAAGCAATATTCTCTTCATTTTCAGGATGACGGTTACATTCCCAAACATTCGATAATGCAACTTCAGAAGGCATGGCCAGGTTCAGAGGTCCGGTGGGTAACCGGAGGGCACGTATCATCATTTTTCCTCCACAACGACGCGTTTCGCAAGGCTATTGTTGACGCTCTCGATAGATTATAACAGCAGAGGAAACTCATCTTTGTGATGGTATTTCTTGGTGTGCTTGTTGTGAAACTCATAGGCATGCCACATGACAGATCACATTCTTTATGAATGGGGGAGCCTAGAAATACCACATTATGTCTCTAACTCAATATCTGTGTTTTCCCAAAGATTGGGAAGATGCATGAGTGAAACATTACATTTGTTACCCCATTGTTAATCTGTCCCAAATTTAACCTACTACTAACATTGCAACTGAAATAATTTGCAGTTGAGACAAGAAAGGAAGAAGATGACAGTGGTGCATAGCTAGCTTCTACTAGTCTCTATTCTGTGTCTGAAGTCCGAGCTCTGAAGCAAAGTCAGTCAACCATACACAAAACAAAAAACATTACAGTCTTATCATCAATTTCAATACTTATTTTCATACCGACTAATCATCATCATCAGCTACTACAGCTTAGTTTTTCTTTCTTATATATTATATTATGCACAATTACAACATGCTGCTACCTCCTAATTAAAAATTAAATTATCTGATCTTGTCAAAGAAGCAAAGGCCTGATCGATCGATCATCTCTATACATGTATTCTGAAACTTCTGAAACTGAAACTAATGTGTTCCTGTCTGTATGTAAACTGCAGTAGTAGTGTAGAAGTGAGATCAATTGATGCTGGCCGTTCGATCTCCACGGCCAGTCTGGTCTATTTTCTAGGGTTTGTTGCTTCATGGGTGGAGCCGGGCGGCGCCGGGCGGCGGCGGCGGCGGGGTGGGTTGGTCGGGGTGGCGTGGCCGGGAGAGCCAGAGGGAGGTGAGGGCGCGGAGGCGGTGGGAGTGGTCGGCGATGGCGAGGAAGCACCGCGCCGACTGCCTCGCCGTCAGTATCTGCGGCAGCTTGTACAGCGTCTGCAGCCTCAGCGCGTCCGCCTGAATCATGCATACGTCATCAATTCATCAGTCAGTACTCGTGTATTTAAAAGTTGTATAAAGCGTATTTTATTTTATTTCGTTAGTACAAGACTTTGCACGACAATCGTTCTATTAGTGTGGATTTTTATAACACAAAATAAATGTTATTAGATCCGTAGTAAAAAAAATCACTCGCCATTATATTCTTTTATCATTACATAAATAGTATACGAAGTTAGTTAAAGTAATTACTATTTTGTCATAAAATATAAGTACTGGATAAAACATATTCTAATGATACGAATTTGAACAATGGTTTGACTAGATTCGTAGTGCTAGACTATGTTCTCTTCAGTTCTAGCTTGTTACATTTTAAGACGATGGTTGTGTTAATTAAAGTTGTGTGCTAACAAAACAAAATGCTTTTTCCAAGTTTAATTTATTAGAGATCTAGCTGTTAATAAGAAAAAGATTAACCAATTTTAGGTTTTATTTCAATTACTATAATTAATTAATTGTTAACCCATTGCCTGGCTCTAGCTTGGTGCTAGCTAAGTATTGGCTCTTGTTGAAGGGAACAGACAAATTAAAATGCCCAGCTAGCCAATACCACTGATTATTAGTGGATAGGGTTTCTTAGTTGTAGGATTAAAAGGAGACAGTACAACAGCTATAGCTAGCTGGCTAGATAATCAATTAGCCTAATCAGCCACACAGTTTTGTATAATCCACCACTTAATCCAGAGCCAACTAACCAACTACTACAGCCTGCAACTGAATTAAAAACAAATCAACTACAATTAGCAATTAGCCGATCGAATCACGTATAGGTAACTAATTAATAACGTACCTGCCTGACGAAGGCTTCGAGGGAGGTGAGGTTGGCGATGGCCAGGGAGAGGTGGGCCATGGCGACGTCGGAGTAAGCGGCGCCGCCGCCGCCGCCGCCGGCGCCGGGAGGGAAGAGCAGGAGCGCATCGGAGGAGACGGCGTCGGAGAGGGCGCGGTGGGTGGCGTGGAGGTCGCGGTCGAGCGCCTCCTCCCTCTCCCTCGCCGACTGCTGCACGCCGTACACCCCCGCCGCCTGCTGCTCCGTCAGCGGCTCCGCGTGCCGCGCCACCATCTAGCAGTTAGCAACATATATCATTTCATTTCAATTAATTTTTATAATAATAATAATAATAATAAAACGTATATAAGTATCATCACATTAATTACAAGTTCGTAAGATGATCAAATATAGTTATCCCAGTCCACGTAGTACTACATAATATTATATCGGTGTGATAAGTCGTGGAGATGCACAACTGATATTCACAAATATTATTGTGAGTATTAATTAAGTATATATATAGACCAGAAGTTATACTTATTTTATATAAAAATAATGTCATATTGGTAATGGAACACCTAAAAGAAATGTCTTTAAAATGATACATATTGGTATGCATGGAAGGAAATTAAATATATAAGCAAGGATATATCTATTACAAACTACTTCTACATAATTAGCTATACGAGTACTTTTTATGAGATATATGTGCACAATATAAGATAGTATAATGTAGCTAGCTAGCTTTTTATGAGATTTTGCAAATATTTGCTAGTAGCTAGTACTCTGTCCATCTAGAAGAAGTTAGCTTGCTAAAGTATACACATCCTCTCTACATGCAGTATTGGTAAATTAGCCATCCCCATCTACATCGTTGATCTCTCTTATCTAACTTGCCTCCTTTCACCAACTCTCTGTTGTACATTACTGCACACTACTTTCTTCCAACACAGAAAATAACAACCACATATTAGTAGCCATCAAAGACTTCGAAGAGCTTAACTGTTCCATCAATTGGGACCTCTCACCTACTTAAATTAATATTTTTAGCCAGTTAGATAGCTAGCTAACCCATCATACATCTTTCTTTCTAGTTGGAGTACCTAATATATGTGTCTGGAGTCTGGACTCTGGACTATGGAATACTGTCTTAACAAGCTTATTTCCAATTAATATTTTCTGCAATTACGTATGAATGGAAAATTATGTATGTACAGGAGTACTATACAGACACTACTGAAACTTAAATATATACTCCATATATATAAATGCAAATTGTATATATACTCATACATTTAGAGCACTAGCAAAGTAGACACCACATGTATATATACAAAGTATTTCAGATATTTCATTATATATACGTAAAGCTATTGCATATGTTTAGGACGTGTTTGATTGCCTGCATGTGCGCGTGCGAGCCAAGATCCCAAGTGCATACGCAGGTGCATGCACGAGGACCAATTAAGTAATTGAAAGGCACGCATGGAAGAAACGTGCTGCAAACATATGCATGTACATGGCGCTGTGCATCTGGGAGGAATGACGAACAGTTTTCAGTCAAAATATATATACTACACGTATGTACGTGTAACAAAAAAAAATCGGGAGGCCAGCAGGTAGCTATAGCTAAGCTAGCTATAGGTTAATTGGTGAGCTCAAGTTTACGGAAATCTGAGCTCATGCAATATTATAGCATGTACACACCTTAATTAATTTTACTACTAGCTAATATATATTGCTACTCCTGTCGATCTAGTTAATAGCATGTATATTTTCGCGGTTCACCTTTCTGTCTCTCCGTCCATTCTACATACCCATATATAGGAACATAGACAATGGGATTAATTAGTTAATTTATTTAATTTCTTTATTTTTGTGTATCATATTGATATATTTAATTTGTATAGTGATGGAGGACACCACATAGTCTATGCTGTTATTATTTTTAGAATTATTTGCATATATATTTTGATGGAATCCACCCTAGCTAGCTTACATTGTATAAATCCATCTTTTTTTTTCCAGTTTTATTGATGTATCATATATATGTACGTAGCGGCATGCACAGCCCAAGTACTCCATCTCCACTAATGAAACGTGTTTCACAAAATTATCTGACTATATCCCATCTCTCATATATTATAGACGCCCTTAAACCCTATCCCCTCTGTTTTAGATTACAAGTCATTTTGACTGTTTTAAGTTTAATAAGTTTGTAGGCAAATATAGTAATATTTACAATACCAAATTAGTTTCGTTAAATCTATAATTGAATATATTTTCATAATATATTTGTTTTGAATTAAAAATATTACTATTTTTTTCTACAAACTTAGTCAAAATTGAAGCAATTTGATTTTGACCAAAGTCAAAATGACTTATAATCTGAAACAGAAAGAGTAAAATCCAGTATAAGAGCATCTCAAAATCTAACTAACCGAGGGTGCCTATATATACTACAATTGAACGTACATGTTTTATAATTACCTTTGTTTTCAGAAGGATGACGTCCTAATTTATGCAATCAAATCATGGAATGCTAACTCATTAATATATGCAAAAAAAATTATGATTTAAAACATGAAAGATTATATTAGTGGATTTGTTGTGAAAAACTTTCATACACAGTACTTATAATAATTTTCATAAACATAAGTTTTGAAAACATAATGATAAATCATATCGATGTCTAGCTAAAATATCAATAAAATAGGACGAAGTTAGTGATACGAAGTATAACTACCGGTTCATATCGGTTTGGACGGGAAACCATGGTGAACCGGCAATAATATTCTCTATATATATATCACCGTTGGTTCATGTCGAACCAGCAGTGATGAGCAGCGGTGATGGTTATTTCTATAGTAATGAGTACATACTTAAAGTACATCGGCAATAATATTCTCTATATATATCACCGTTGGTTTATGTCGAACCAGCAGTGATGAGCAACGATAATCATTATTTCTATGGTAATGAGTACATACTTAAAGTACATACTACTAGTAATATATATAGCCGACTTTAGTTAATTATTTATTTAGAATTGATTATATAGAGATATTCAATTAATTTAATTATGTGCTAACCTTGATGAGCTCGGATGGGCGGAAGCCACCGATCCAGAGGAAGCAGCGCTCGGCGGCGGGCAGCCACGTCCCGGAGACGAGGTGGAAGACGTCGGCGCTGGCCACGGCAGCCTTGAGCTCCACCAGCACGCCGTGGTGCGCCACCGCCGCGTCCACCAGCTGCCGCAGCTGCGCCTCCGCCGCCGCAGCCGCCGCCGCCACGCCGCCGTGCTGCTGCTGCTGCTCCTCCTCCAACGCCGCCCGCAGGTGAGCCATCATCCTCTCGTGGCTCTCCACCCACCGCGCGTACTCGCCGTCGAACCACGCCGCCTCTGCATGATGATAATATAATATTTATTCATTAATTTTTTTAGTTGTCCCATTATTTATTTCGAAAATTGAGAATTGTGTGTTTTTGCACACATGGACATTTGCATTCAATTCATTCCTGACATATTTGATCTAATGATGGAGTAACGAGAAAACTAAATTAATTAATTAGAGAATTTCTTGGTGATTACTCCCTCTGTTCCATACTATAAGTCACTTTAACTTTTTTTTCAAGTTAAACTTTATTAGGTTTGATCAAATTTATAAAAAAAATAACAATACCTACAGCATCAAATTAGTTTCATTAAATATAGCATTGAATATATTTTAATAATATATTTGTTTTGTGTTAAAAATATCGTTATATTTTTCATAAATTTGATCAAATTTAAAACTAATTTGTCTAAAAAAATCAAAATAACTTATGATATGAAACGGTGGATGGCATGTGGTTGAGTAGTATGGATTAATTATAATAATTAATTATGGTTGGTTTGATTGTATGCATGCATATATATACCTGGGCTTTGTCCTCCAATGCCGGCAGGAAAGACTCCACCACCCAATATTGCACCCTTTGTTGATACGTGCGTTAGACATGCATCATGAAACAAATCAATTAATTAATTAGTTTACTGAAAAAAATCATATAGTTCAGGATCATTTGCATGTATGTATATATATATATATGCTGTATATACCTGAGTTCTTGATCTTTGCACCAGCTCCTGTTCCAGCTGGGACAACCTGATCCTGCTTGTCTCCAGATTTTGAATGTAAGCCTATGCACACATTGATCCATATACGAGACACAATTATAAAAAAAAACATAGTTAATTAAGTGTCATGAGAAACGTAATTTTCAGATCTATTGAAACGCGTGAAATTAACATTGTGCGATTAATTGCACATCCACATAGACGTAGCCAGTAATGTTGCACATATATATTCCATTTTAGGTAGGTGGTAAGTTAGCCTTCGTACCCCACACGCACATGCATGCATGCAATTCATTTCTTTAATTTTGACTTTATTTTAATTATATCCGACATGACACATGTTAATTATTTTTCACTTAAATTAAGAGCGTAACTGGCTAACTGCACAAGTCTGTGCTCCTGTACTGTCGTAAATAAGTAGGTGAAATGGCAGAGTGATTAATTAAACAACAGGTTAATCTCGATTTACAGCTACCCTTCCAGGTAGAGCAAGTAATTAACTAGTAATTGACTGAAACTTAATTAATTAATTACCTTCTTCCTGAGCCTGCTTTTCCTGGCGGCCTCCCTGTTCTGTGCAAGCCTCCGCAGCGTCTTGGCGTCCGGCGTCTTTGGGCCCTCGTGCTCCGACGCCGTCGCCGACGTATGCTGCTTGCCGCCGCCGCCGCTGCCTTCTTTCTGATCGGCCGATCGATCGAGAAGACGACCACACACAACTCATGCGTGAGCGTGAGCCACTCAGAATGACGTAGATCAGCTGAAGACGAAGAGATCATCTGAGCTAATTAACTTAATTACCTTGACGACGGCAGCCTTGCCGTCCTTCCCGGAGGCAGACGGCTGATCGGCCGGATTATTCAGCCTCGACGGCTGGCCGCCGGCCGCCGCCGCCGCCGGCCGCTTGGAAGAGCCGGCGGCGATGGCGAGGGCGTTATTCGACGGCGCCGAGTTGATAGCCGCCATGGATGATCCCTTGGGAGAAGGCTCGCCGGCGTGCATTGGCTGAGAAGGGAAGATGTTGAGGGTTTCTGCATTCAGCAAGCATACACATGCATGGAGAAGAACAAGTAGCTTAATTAGCTAAACTCAGGCCTGTACGTCTGCATGTATATATATAAGACTGATCAAATATATACATATAGCTAGCTAGTATGTATACAATGTCCAAACTATATATAATTGCATTAATTCAATAACTATACTTAAATGGTAGTAACAGAATGTCAACATGCATGTGGTGATAAGTTCTGTTGTTTCGCACTTATGGTCACTCCTAATTAATGTAAATTAGAGTAGGAAAAGTGAAAATGAAAGGAAATAATATATATATATGTGCATGCTTGATGTGCTAGATATGTATAGCTAGCTAGCAGTAGTATATACATACATATATATGCATAATGGTGATCGTTGCAAATGTCTCCGGATGATTAAGGTTAAAAATGCATCTATCTAGCTTGCTTTAGCATTACATATATATGTGTGTATTATGACAATCCTAGCAAGAACGACACACATCTCCAGGTGTTTGTTATACGTCACTCTCTCCTCCCCATCTAGAGAAAAATTTGGGAAAATGACATGTCAGTGAGTAAAGCTTTGAGGCGATCAAAAAGAAGAAAAAAGATGGATCACCATCGCTGCCTGCTCATCGATCTATAGCTAGTAATACTCCATATATATCTGTAGTCGAAAAATTCGATAATGACCATATGTATGCACTTATCAAAATCGAGGTAGATGAGATGCTTGCCGGCCTGCTATGTTTATCTGATGATCGAACTTAATTAATATGATCAAAGAAAGATTATTCCCTCTGCCTTCATTCTCACATATCCTTTTTCAGAGAAGAATATAATGCATAATTTGTGAAAAGTCTGAAGGTTTGGTGACAGAAATAAGTGTGTGTATATATGTGGCTTACGAGGTTGTTCTTGAATTGCTGCTGATGCTTGATCCTGGCTGTTGAGGTAGAGGAAGATGTGATCCAATTCTGCCATGTCGTATCCTCCCCCAGGGTCCTTTCTGCTGCACTTGCACAAATTAATACAAATGGAAATCATCACAAAATTATGTTATGATCTGACAGTAGCTATAGTAGTTGCTAGCTTATTCTGCATATTTTAAGGTTTTGGTAAGAGCTAGCTTGAAGCTCCAAGAAAGGGGATAAAATAAAAGAATAGGTGTTCTGGATTATGTTTTTGCTAAACAAATCCAGTATTAGAAAATGTAAAAATCCTTAGAAGACATCAAAATTAAGGAAATGAATGAAAAGCCTCGGCACCAGCTAGTCGAAATATTAGTTGCACCCATCGCTTTATTAAATTTGGAGCAAATAATAAGTACACCCACTTCGAATACCATCTTCAAGTTAATTAAGAGATGCTTAAATTAATACACCAAATAAAACCCTCAATAACCAGGATAAAGTTACTTATGTTGCGCAAACATGCACCATTAGTAATCAACCGTCCCTTTAATGCATCATACAAATTAAAACATGAAAAGCAATTCTGTAATCTTGAAAGTTCAAATAAAAACTCCATAATCCCGAAAGGAAAGTAAAGAAGATAACAAAACTGCCAAGAAAAACAGTATCAAGAGAGAAGAATTGTGGAGTTAAAGCTCCAGTTCTGATGATAAGACAAAAAAGGGAAGAAGCTAAGCATTGAGCAAGGTGCTTTAATTTTGTTCTGATAAAACAAGATCGAATTAGGAAAAAAAACTAAGTGGAATAGGAGTTAGGGTTTTTACATGATGTTGTTGCCATGGATGGAGGAGGAGGTTGCAGAAGCTTGCATCATCATCCCGGCCGTGACTGAGCAAGAAGCCTGCTGATCATGTGGCTGCAGCTGCTGCTGCCATGGCCTATCCCCCATACAAACACTTCCCCAGTAGCAAGAAGCTAAGC
This sequence comes from Oryza officinalis, assembly GCA_008326285.1. Classification (NCBI taxonomy): domain Eukaryota; kingdom Viridiplantae; phylum Streptophyta; class Magnoliopsida; order Poales; family Poaceae; genus Oryza; species Oryza officinalis. The sequence goes on along the minus strand of BDMV01000002.1, from coordinate 8,563,046 downwards.
TATCTCTTTCTTCTCTTGATGATCACCTCAGCTAGCAATTAAATCGATCCTATCACCAAATCAGCTCCGATACTTCACATCTGATCTCATCAGCTCTAGACTCGATCGATCTGATTGATTTGCGAGGAATTTATCGGTAGACGACGCGTGTCGATCGCTGCCGCTATCCTCTTCTTCTTCTTCTTCTTCTTCTTCTTCTTCCTCCAAGCTAGCTAGCTAGACATAGCTTCTAATTCTCGTTAGCTTCTTCTGACCGGAAGCTAGCTATAGGTAGCAAACGTATTAGGACTTGTAGCAGCTATCTTAGAGGTGGAGTGCTTGTACAAGAAATATAAGGGGAGTGGTTACAGGCCATGGAAAAAGCTAGGCAATAATTAGACTTTTTTTGTAAAGGTCGAATACGATATGTGATTGGATCGGGTAGATCGGTCTGCGACTGGTTATGGAGCGCGGTTTTATATTGATTTTTGTTAATTAATTGGTGTTTGATCTTTACATGTTTCATCATTGGTCCAAGTCAATTCTAAAGAAAAAAAAAAGAAGGTTATCTAGTGCATGTATTAATTGTAGTTGGGTATTTTGGGTTCAGAAGAAATTAAGTATTATCACTGTTTCTATTTGTTAATTTTGTTCGACTTGTTGTGTTTTGGCAGGATTTAGGTTGGGAATTAATTGGATCCTGCAGGAAAACGAAGTATGGTTTGGACCAGTTGCTAATATACCAGTATATATTTTTGAAGCAAATTAAGGCAAAAGCTTTGTCTTGTATATATTGATAGAGCAGGAGAGCTACAAAAAATATATAATATATAGTTGATCATCAATTGGATTGTGTAAACATTTATTTATGTTGCTGTATAGCACATACTACTAATTGAGATGTGTGGGTTTAATTTGATTCTTTTAAGGGTGTATGAATATATATAATTGCAAATTCCCTACCGTGTACTTTTGTAATGGTTCGATGGCAATAATAGTTAAGAAACATCAGTGTCTTAATCCAACCACAATGTCCACCCTTTTCAGGAGCCAATAGCCACTCAAAAGAGAAAACAATTAAAGGATGTTATTACAAGATAAACATAATTAATAGGGTTCCTCCCTTGGATACAAAAGAAGGGGACCTGGAGACACCACAGTCAGTTGATCCTTCCAAAATGTCAATTAATTAGGACACATGATTAAATTCCAGATACCCATGAAACACTATGTCCGGTCTGTTGTATGTTCAGCGCCCAAAAGGCAAAATTTGGGTTTGATTCTTCTCTGGCCAGCAACAGACTTGGCATGCATTGTTGGCTACATCTTTCTCTTCCAATGAGCGCATTATTTTACAGTTAAGGTCAAAGCTAAAATACATGCCTATGAGTTGACCTCTAATGATGCATTGCATTTAGCTGCTATCTAGCACTAGTACACATGATCGACCCTTGTATATATGCATGCATGCAATCCATTTTCAGTATATAATATATTCTTACACCAACCCTAAACAATTAATTAATTAAATTAAGAGAAGATAGCAACTAATACTTGGTGAAACCAGCCAACAAAAGCACCTTATTTCTCTTATTCGTTTCATAGCGTATGTATGTATGTATGTATATGTCTGTTGGTGCCAGTTCAACTAATCTAGTTCTGCTCTTTATGTGTATATATCTTCCCTTAGGATTATTTAATAAGGTACTCATATATATGAATATATCACACAATTAACCAGGAATATTAGGTTGCTAGAACACACAATTGGTATATATATATAAAGAGATGCACAGGTGATCAGTACATTAGTGTATTAATTAGGATCAGTGAATTGAATAGTTATAATCTGTACACTTACTTTTAAAAAAAATAATTATGTACATATTATCTGTACCCGTACGTGCAGGATTAATATAATCGACATATGGTTCAAACTGTACTGCCTGCTTGTGTCGTCAGAGATGGACGACTCCTTGCGTTTGCATATACATCATACGTGCTGAATGCCTGAATCTGAATGCAACAGTAGATAAACAGTGCGTGTACACATACGTACGTATACGTACACTATACACGTACCTAATACGTACTTAGGCGCGCGGGTAGCTGACGTGTCAATTCGTCTTTATGTGGGCCCCACAGAATTGATGGCAATGGCGTCGTACGAGAGGCCCCGCGGCCTTTTGTAGTACGGCTATCTATAGCTGAAGATCGATCGATGGTGAATTGGGTGATCATCAAAGATATGGAGGCTTCCCAATTCAAGATGTAAAAAGAAATTCAAAAGGATGACGTGACGTCATGCTGACGTATTGGTTTCTCTCTACGGCTGTCATGTCATGCCATTTACTTGCTTAGTCGCCGGCCATTATATTTATAAATCACCTGCCGATCGAGAGATCACTTTGCCTGCCTAGCTAATCACATAACCTAACTAAACGACTCCACCCAACCCATGGAGACGTGTGCAATTGTGCAACATTACACAATCAACCTACCCTTGAGTTGGATAGATACATGTATTAAATTATAAATGGTATATATTAGAGATAGGACGTGTTTTGGTTTAACAGTGTGTGTGATATCAAATTTTCTTTGACTTCTTTTTAAGAGAATTTTGTTAAAAAAATCTTTTTTTATCTCGCGGTTTAGGGCTTGTTTGGTTTGGAGGAAAAATAAAGTAATTGGATTCCTAAGAATTAATTCCTATGAGTGTCATTCGGTTTATAGGAATGTAAGTATAAATTATGCATGCATTTTTATTTCTCTATTTCTCCTATTTCTATAGGTTGAAATTCCTCCAAACCGAAGAAGCCCAACTGTCTACCATCTTATGGCCTTCTTTGGAATGAATAGTTTTTTTAAGGATTTTTGTAGGAATTAAACAAATTCCTGTAAAGCTTTTATAAAAAAAATTCTACGTTCCGAGCTGCTACCCTTTATTTATAGATTTTATTTGGCATAAGCTCCGATATTTATTAAACTATGAAAATACATTAATTATAATAATATGTTTCTTTTGCTGAACAAAACATGTCCTACTAATCTATCCTTCGACTAACTAGCAATCAATTTAATAAAAATTGTTGTCGCATCTGAAAGGGAGAGTGGATCAGAACAATTAACATATATAATGTTGTGGCAATGCATACGGAGGATCAATCTATCCCCTTTTTATTAGATGATCAATCTATATACCCATTATAAAAAAATGGATGAACAGAAGAATATACAACTGCCTGTTGAACCATGATATAAGCTGTCACTTCAAATGTGTACATATCGGATTCTCTTAGAAGATAAGGAAATGTCATTTTCATCCATCTTTACATTGTCAATCACTTTGTTTTTTTCTCCGGTCAGTCCATGCATTCGAGCATGTGTTCCGCGCGTGTACGCTTGCGTGGGTGGATTGATTCATGAAACTAACCGGCAGGATCAAGAATTTAAGATTGCCCAATTGACATGTTGGTTATTATAATTAACCCAAGTTGCTTGTGGTTCTTCTTCTTCTTCCAAAATTCTTCCTAATTTATATGTTTCAAAGGTATTGGGTCAGACTTCGAAACCAATCACCAGAAAGGATTATGAGATAGTTGTACATGCATTCATTATCCGTGTACTCCCATTCATTCTCGAATAGACGATGTTTTAGAATACATATAGTCGAATATCGAAATCTTAACTCATCACTAGTATTCGACTATATTCGATTATCTAATCACTAGTAAATGGTCAGTTAAAAAAATACATATATATAGTCGAATTCTAGTTATCCGAATCTCACACATTTATATAACCCATAGAATTAGAGAATTTATTATTAAAAAACTTTCATGTAGCTATATTTTTTTAATATTTCTATTGGTTATATGAATGCGTGACAATACTTTCTCTGTATTATATTACTTTTATTTCTAGCTCATTTCATTTGTTCCAAAATAAGTTCATTTTTAGATTAATCATTGTATCAGAGTTTGTAAAAGTAAATAATAGTTGTATTGGGAAAAGAAAAAAATGAGAAATAGTAGCATTGTGATTTGATAAAGTAAGTGTATTTTAGTCTTTTTAGTTTTGTATTGGTATGTGTGAGATGGATGAAAAATAAAGTTATTTTGGGACGGAAGTAATACGTATTATTGATATCCTGAATGTTTTCTGAAAAAAGAAAGAGGATGTAGTAAGAACCAGCTGGGTTAATGGAAAAGGTCAGAGAAGAATAAAGTGGTAGTGGTTTCAGACTGTTGCATGAGATGCTGTTGGCCAGGTCGGCTACAACAAACAGGCAAAGCCAAATAACCTTGTGACAAAATGAAAACAAGAAGATACAAAAGGTCAGGGAGAAGTACATATCTTGACCTTCTTGGGGTCACTACAAAGATGATGTTAAAGTCAACTCTACAATAATAAACCAGAACAATATATGGTCTCTGCATTTCACATGCATGCATGGTAAATTATCTAATTGTTTAATTATTGGATTGGAAAACCCATGTTATTATTCTGAAGGAATTGCCTTGTTTTCCATGGATTTTCTGTGTTCTGAAAAGCTATTTCAATTCAGTGTATATATAACGATCACGTACGAGTCGATTTCAGAAAACAGCAAATGCAATAACGACATGTATTGACCTATAAGAGCTCTAAAAAAGAAGTCCCAAAAAAAAGACCTATAGTTGCCAATCTGAATTGAAGTGATGTCGATTAATTAACCGTGGGAATTTCCTGCACAAGTACGGAAAATTCAGTTTTGTCCTAATTAGGGTCAAGTCCTGGATCCTGAAAATGAAAAGAACTTGACCATTACAAAAGCAACTGTTTCCAACCACAAATGGAGTCTCTTGTAATAAAGCGACGGCTTTGTTCCTTTAGAAATTAGAATCTTCTACTCCATCGATCTAAGAAAATGTATATATAGTCCTGCATGCTCCTTGACACCGTGACAGGAAAAATGTAATTTTAAATTAATTACTGACAAAATAATTGAACAGAACTAATTTCAAAATGATCTGAAATTTTCGATTCTCTTTTCTCATCATGCCGTTGTTCATCAGCTAGCGAGCGTGGGTTTTGGAGTTGGGAAACGGCCCACGGGCCAGCGACGTTCAGGCATCAGCTCTATGGGCCTCAATTCGGTCTAAAATTAAGCCTGTTTTTTCAACTTCTTTTTTTCCGGACTGCTAAAAATTTCAACGATAGGTTGTCCAAATGCGGCCTTTCAGTGTAACTAAGGTCTTGTTCGTAACCAAATTTGGTATCGAAACCTTTGGGCATTGTCAGCTTTTAGTAGTGTTAGATGTGTTCGGTCTACATAGCCTTAGCGAAGTTTGATAGTGTTTGTATGAAAGGAAATTATGTGAACTAACAAAATTGGTAAGGTAATAACGCTAAGAGGGCTAGTTTAGTTTGCTACCAATCAAAATTTAGATTTAAAAATTGGCGACAAACTGAACCGCCAAATCATGAAACAAAATAACAAATAGCTAATTTTGGCACAATTAAAATAAATCAGAATCTTTTCGATGCCATAAAATTATAACTAGAAACTCTCGTTTCTACAATAAGTATAAACTATTCTTTCGCTTGTCTTTTGACTTATCGTTTGTAGCCAAAATTTAAAGTTTAATACTTAATTTTGAGCTGATTTTGAGAATTTTCCACTAGTACAGAATGAGTTTTTGCAAACGGGCGAATAAGATTTTCGCATGCGGTTGGGCCAGCCGCATGCGCGAAATCGTCTGCAAAAATCACCATCTTCCCATGCGGCCAGGGCACCCGCATGCGAAGATCCGATTTTCGCATGCGGGCGCTTAAGCCGACCGCATGCAAAGAGAAAATATCGCGAAAAAAAATAAAATTCCAAAAAAAACAAACCCTAGCCGCAAGCGGCGGCATCGCCGCCCGAGCTCGCCGGCCGCTTCCGCGCTACCTGCCCCCGCTGCTGGCCGCCGCCATCCGCTCCCGCCACTGGCCGTCGCCGCCGGATCCGGGCGGGACGAGGCCCGCCGCCGCCGGATCCGGGCGGGATCCGCCCACTCGTCGTCGTCATCGGGGTCGCCGCCCACCGCCAGACGGCGCGTGACCGGCGCCAGATCCACGCCGCTGGGCCGTCGGCCGTCGCGGGGTAGCGCCGTGCCCGCTGCCGTCGCCGCCTGCCGCTGCTCGCCGTCGCCGTCGCCGAGCGTCGTGCTCCTTCGTAGGGCGGCGGATCCGGTCCTCCCGAGGACGGTGCCGTCAGATCCGCCGCCGTAGGCCGTCGCCGTGCCCGCCGCTTGCCGCCGAGAGCCCCTAGGGCAGCGGATCCGGCTTTCCCGAGGACGGCGCCGCCGGATCCGCCGCCGCTCCCGCTGTCTCGCCATTGCCCGCCGCCTCCTTGATGTCGCCGCCCGCTCCCTCCTAGCTGCCGCCGCTGCCGCGCCTTCTTGAGGCCGCCGCCGCCGCTCCCGCCGTCGCCCACCGCCTCCTGCCGCCGCCCAAGTGAGGGAGAGAGAGAGAGAGAGGACTCCACGGCGGTGAGGAGGGGGAGCGGCGGTGAGAGAGAGGAGATAATAAGTGAGAGGAGAGGAAGAGAAGATAAGGTTAAGTGTAGGAAGAGGACCATTTTTACATGCGGGCCACTTAACCGCCCGTATGGAAAAATAGATTTTCCCATACGGGCCTCTTAAGAGGGCCGTATGCAAAAATGAGCTCATTTTTGCATGCGGCTCACTTAAGCGCCCGCATGCGAAAATAAAATTTGAAATTTGAAATTTGAAACTAGTGTATCTCACTCATACGAACTCCAAATTAGATGATTCTTTTTCCTAAATGTTTCTAAAATCATGCTCTATCATGTTATTGTGTTCTTACTGCTATTATTTTGGTCATTTTTTCTTGAGACTTTGTTTTATCAATTAAAAATTTGAATTTCAAAACTTCAAATAATATTTTGAAGCAATAAATGATTTCAGCTGAAAAAGTCATCCACAACAAAGTTGTATAACTCATCAAGATCTATAACTTCTATTTTAGTCATTTCTTCATACGACAAAGTTATTTCTAACATTGTTCACAAAATGTACGTATCTTATATAGTTTTATAAACTATAGAGAGAGATATGTAAATTTTGTGAAAATGTTACGATCACTTTGTCGGATGAAGAAATGACTAAAATAGAAGTTATAGATCTTGATGAGTTATACAACTTTGTTGTGGATGACTTTTTCAGCTGAAATCATTTATTGCTTCAAAATATTATTTGAAGTTTTGAAATTCAAATTTTTAATTGATAAAACAAAGTCTCAAGAAAAAATGACCAAAATAATAGCAGTAAGAACACAATAACATGATAGAGCATGATTTTAGAAACATTTAGGAAAAAGAATCATCTAATTTGGAGTTCGTATGAGTGAGATACACTAGTTTCAAATTTCAAATTTCAAATTTTATTTTCGCATGCGGGCGCTTAAGTGAGCCGCATGCAAAAATGAGCTCATTTTTGCATACGGCCCTCTTAAGAGGCCCGTATGGGAAAATCTATTTTTCCATACGGGCGGTTAAGTGGCCCGCATGTAAAAATGACCCTCGATTTTTGCAGACGCCATTAGTTATGGTCCGTTTGCAAAAATCATGGGCTCTCGTACAGAAAAATCACTTTTGTAGTAGTGTTCTATCATATTTTATTTTCCATTATTTACTTTTTAAATCACTAAGGATAAGACTATAAATTTTTTTATCAATAAATTATTTTTTTAATTAGCAGTTTAAGGCTTATGAGGTGTGTAGTTCAAATGATTAAACTGCTTGCTTCTTCATAGAATAAAAGGCACGACATGTACGATAGAATCCTAAATTCTAAATCCTAAATCCTATTATACTTTTAGGCAATATAAAATTATTTAAAGATAATATCTTTATAACAGTTGGCATGATAAAGGACTCTAACTACAAACTTATAAAATAATAATAATAATAATTTATTTATTTTCTTCATCCTCATGCAATCACTATTTCTTATAAAGCCTAAGAATCAATGTTAAGTTATTCGTAACCATAGCAACAATGTTTTATTTCTCCTTTTTGTTTTAGTAGATTTCTAATTAGAGCCTCTTGTTAATAACAGTTCTATATGTCCTTAGGACTTCTTCAATAGTAGAGACAAGTATGATCTCTTGAACAATACAAAATTATTTATAGACCGTGTCTTTACAATAGTTAAAATGATAAATGTTTTAATCATTAACTTAAAAATATTTTTTTATTACTATTCTTTTCTTTTTTCACCAATGTTTCCATATTATATAAGCTAATAGTTTTTGTTGAGCTGTTGTTACCCATAGCAATGATGTTTTATCTTTTCTCTTTCTCTCTCTTATATATCAACAAATATTTTAAATTAGGAACGCTATTAACAACTAGGTAAATTTTGCTATACGACATTCAAAATTTGTGTAATTTGCTGACAAACATCGCAAAAATGTGTCATGGCTAAAAGACATCCTAGAGAATTGATAAATTGCTAGAAAACACTTTCGGCTCAATTGGAGAGAGGAAATTTTTAAATAGAGGAGAATACCCCTAGGGACACAGACTTCAAACATGACGTTGGCGTTGGAGTGATTTGGAAATTATGAAACTCTAAATTTGCTATTACCCCACGTACATCCTTAACATACGTCATATTCCATCTTCAACTCATCCTTAGATCAGAAGCTTTTGGCCCTAGGGGCATTATCGTTTTTTTGGAAGAATTTCTCTCTCCAATTGAGACAAAAATGTCCTTCAGCAAATTACCAGTTTTTTAGGGTGTCTTTCAGCCGGGATACGTTTTTATGATGTTTACAAACAAATTACACAAACTTTAAGTGTCCTGTAGTAAAATTTGCACATGTCCTTCATGTTAGTGTTATAGATAAGACATATATAATATTTTGTGTTTGGCTCAGCGAAAATCCACCATATATCAAGTTTTATACGAAATCATGTCTCACATATGAAAGGTGTTTTGGATAAGGAAGGAGAAGCAGATTTCTACTCGAGCACTATAAGAACTACTCGGATCATATCCATAATTACTTCCCTAGTTTTACTTGGACAAGAGGGCACCCGAAGATATAAATACAAGACCCTAGGAGAGAGGAGACACCAACATAGGTGAGGACAAGCCAATACAGACATAGACAAACCAATACAAGACAACTCCAATCTTGCTGAGTTCATGTTCGAGAAAGCTGACTACGCTAGTCGCCGACGATATGTGAGAGCTTCATGTTGCTAAGCCTACAGTGACTAGATTAAGTCATCTCAAATATTATACTCGTAAAATATTGATATATAAAGGCAATATTGGCTTCGCCCAACGGAGTAAGACTATTACCTGTTAGTTAAGGAGTCCTAGGCCCTGTTCGAAAGCTCTAAAAAGAGTTGATAAAAATAAAACTTTCCGTGACACGTTTTTCAAACTCCCAAACGGTGTGTTTCATGCGAAAATTTTTAATATGAAAGTTGCTCTAAAATGTCAAATTAATCCATTTTTCAAGTTTGTAATAATTAAAACTCACTTAATCGCACGTTAATGTCACCTCGTTTTACGTGAAACACTTTATCTTCATCTTTATCTTTATCTTCAGGAGATTCAAACAGGGCCCTAATCTGTATAAAAATTCCTGTCTTTTATCTCTTTTATCTCAATCTCACATATACCTGATATCAACGATTCTCATACTTTACAAATGCCGTAGACGATTATAACCCGTCGATACTCCGATGTGCCATAGTTTAACCAACAACCAACGATGGATCACCAAAGCAACCAATTGTTCTTTGCCATGTCTGAAACAACAAAACCCATTCATTAGTACACCAAAAAAATCCCACTGCAATGGAGAAAATAATAATAAAGAAAAGAAAAAGAAAAAGAAAAATCACCCGCTCCCCCGCATCACCGAGCGATCCTTCTCGCCATTTCCGCGGCGCCACCGCACTTCGCCACTCTCCCCCTCCCCTCCTCTCCCCTCCCCACCTCTCCTCCCAGATCTCCTCCTCTCTCGCCGGCGATGGCCGACGACGACCCCCTCGACCCGCCGCCGCCGGAGGCGCAGCCGCAGACGCCATCCCCCTCCCCCGCGGCGGCGCTCCTCCGCCCCCGCCGCGAGGCGTTCGAGCACGGCCTCCTCCCCATCCCCAAGCTCATCTTCCCCGAGGGCACGCTCGCGCAGACCCTTGCCCAGGTCAAGGGCAAGCTCGCGTCCACCGCGGAGGGCGGGGGCCGCGTGGGAGCGGCGGCGCTCGCGGAGGCGCTGCAGATCCCGCACGAGCAGGCGGCTCTCGCGCTCGCCACGCTCGCGGCGGTGCTCCCCGCGGAGGACCCCGCGCTGGAGGCCGCGGGCGGCGGAGGCGGGGCCGACCTCCGCGACGTGATGCTCTTCCTCTACATCCAGTCGTACAAGCGGCTAGTGCCCCGCGCGCACAAGGACTCGCCGGCCGTCACCGACGTCTGGCCCTCCACCTCCGCGTTCGATGGCTACCTCTCCGCGCTCTCCCCGATCCAGGTCAGGGATCAAGGCCCCTGTTGCTTTATAATTAGAATTGGATGCTCGCATGATTCCTCTGCAGCACACAAGACCTTGGATGTGTCATTGCTTAGCCTTAATCATGTGCCCAATTGAGCTTACAACATCGCCCTTGATTTAAACAAGGAGCAGGCTGTTGTGCCACCTTCAGATTGCAGCTGGTGCAGCCGTTTATCTGCTGTGACAAAAAGAAAGTATATTGATATGCAACTCATTCAAGATATAGGAAATGCACCACTGTAAAAAGTTGTGCAGATATAGATATATAGGTTCTCTTTGGCACAACTCCGAATCCAAGATTTCTTACAGCTGGATGTTCCTTGCTTCACAAATCCATAGATCATTTTGTTCATTTTTTCAATGAAATTTAAAATTTTAAACCACTATAATTTAACATGCAAACTTTAAATTTACTGTGAATATGTGATCTGGTGCTGTGCCAAACAAGGCCATAGTGCAAAGGAAGATCCTAGCTCCTGATACTTATTGGATGCTCTGGTTGGTATGTATGCTGCAGTCACTTCTTGGATAGCAATTTAAGGTTCTCTGTTTTTATGGTGGCTGCCGGAAATGAATGGTTGGCTGCATCAAATTACGTATGATGGTTGGAATTTGTATGCTAGCAGTAAACTCAAAGTACACACACTTTGCCATAATTGAGCGACCAGTCATTGTTGCGACCATTTTGTTTTAGATTCAGTCAATTGTATGTTTGCATATCGGTTACTCCTATGTATGTTTACTATATATTCTTTTTCATTATGAGCTGGCTGCAGAGGGTTAGTATTCATGCCTTTTTGTACATAAGTTTTTGTAAAATCAAGACTTCTCTTATCCAGTTTCATATTTAATGCTTTTATGCTACCAACCTTAGGTTACATGTTAAAATTGTCTGCTAGGTGTTACATTTAGGGTCAATCCCAATTTTCCCTGCCCTGAACCAACAGACCAAGAAAAAGACATAAAACACCTTTTGTTCCTTTTGCTAATATGAGTAGCATGGTACCTCCTTCACTTATTCTTTATATTTGTTTTATTTTGCAGCTTGTACGCAGTAATAGCCGTCGATTCATGCCTTCTCAAGCCGATGAGGAAATTCACCAGCTATCTTATCTGCAAAAGCATATGGCCAATATTCTTACTCTGTTGGCCGATTCTGTTGAGGGCGAAGGTGATGATTCTCTGGTACGCAGCCTTTTCTTTCTTTTAAGTTTGCCCAGCTTATTGCTATTTGTAATATCCACTTGATTACTCTTCTGTTTGACAATTTGTATCTTGTTTTCTTAGTAGAGTGAAGCTTTATATGGGGAAAGAATGACAGAAATAATGCATAGATAATGGAGTTTATTTGCACTTCTATATCTCAAAACACTAGAATCGACCTGTAAAAGTACATCTCTGTGTTGGATGCCTGAAACTCCAGGGCTGTGATCCTGTAAAATTATATGCAAACCTACCTCTCAGACAATTATACCTCCAAATATATTGTGATGTATGCGTATGCTTTTGGTCAATTAGGTGTTATCTTTATTCAGAAGGTGCCCTGCAAAAAAAAAGTGAAGACCACCCATTGTTAGATGTTTCGAGATAGCGGATTTTCTTAAAACTAGTATATAGACAAGCAAATATAAAGGTAGCATATATTTGACCCAGTTAGATATATCTGGCCTAAGTAAGAACTCATCTCTTTGTTAAATTGAGGATACATGTCACGTTGTCACCTTACATTTGAGGGCATTTTCTGAAGGCAATTGCCTTTGTGCGTCCTGTTTAGGTTTTTATTCCTTAGGATTCTTTGTGGTTGGGCATGGTAGACCATTACACTTCAGAATGTAAAATAATTGTATTTCACAATTTTTGTGCAGGTATTGACCATGGAGACATTTGAACACCTTGGATTTCTAGTGCAGTTCTCAGAAGGAACACCCTTAAGCCAGGCGGCCACTTTTTTTGCAAATTCTGATCCTGACATGCCTGCTGCCCCTGTACCTGCTGCCCAGGTTCATGATTGGATCTCACAGAATATATCTGCTTCATTGGAATTCTCTACCGAGAAGTCCATATCAAAGGAAGTTAGCCAGCAGGTTACTTCCGATATAGATGTCACAATGGCTGATGCCAATGCTAGTAATGCAAGGAACAACACACCGACTGGTACCAATCCTGCATACTACAGAAACACAACATTTGTGGAAGGCTTCTCCAAAACTTCTGTTGTCAAGCATGCGTCTGATGTCAAAGGACATTCAGTGAAGGTATGGATCATAGCTGCTTACCATAATCTATTTTTGGATGCTGAAAAGACTACAAAGATTTGTCACTTTTCACATTTCTACATGTTTGCATTGTCCACTAAATCAGTGGTATAATGTTGATAAAAAGAACCATTTATGCAAATCTAGTTTAAAACAGTTTCAAGTGTTTTCATGTGCGTACATATCTTGAATGTAATAATTTATTCTAGTGCTACTCTTAGCACAATAAAGAATATGTTTTAATCTCTGGATTTCCAGTGGAGTATTAGTTTGAAAGGGCAAAACAGTGTTAGCCACATCTGGGTGATTAAGGAGATGATGGTTTAAACTGGCATTATTTGGGTCAGGATATGTAAAATGTTTAAACTGAAGTGAAAAATGTACTCACGCCCCAAAATATAGCTACCTTCAACGCGCGCACGCGTGGGGGGGGGGGGGGGAGTAGGCTGCTAATCAGAATTGGGGTGAGAAAACAAATATGACAACTGTTCTCATGATGGAGAATTTTTACAAACTCCAGCTTCTAGCTGTTTGTGTCAGTATATGTTTTATTCTATTTCAAGAAACTCCCAATTCTGTGTTGTATTGTGATGTAGCTGCTTTGTGTATTTAATTTTGTAATCACGGAGGTGGGACTCCACATTTTCGGTTTTCTTAACAAACAGCTTTTGTAGGTTTTAAACTGCCATGAGTCTGTTATCTACATATTGGCACCATTGAAGTATGCAACTGTGTATGGGTGTTCTGATGCTACTGTTGTTCTTGGTGCTATTGGTAAGGTATGGTTGCCAATCGGTATATCTTTACACCCTCCTTTCCCATTGTTGCAGAATGTAGATTCATATATTCCTCATATTTTTCTAAGCATTTTAAAGAAAAAATCCCTTGTATACACATCAGTTGCCACCTGACTATTTTAGCTGCATCGGATTTGTTTGAGACATCAGTTGTGTATGCCTTGGTATCACCTGGATGGTACATGAGTGCTGAGTGTTTTGTCCAAATAGAAGAGGTGGTGATGATAATAATAACAATAGACAGTGAATGCTGGCATACATTGTTGTGTGAACCAAAAACTGACTTGCTAGGTGCTACTCTTTTACAGTCTTTTCCTGGAAAATTCCTATCAAATAGATTTAATCGTGCTTTGAGTTGGACTGCTAAATGTAATATAAGATAGGCTGTACATTAACAAAGAATAAAGGGTCCCAAGAGGAAAATGAGAAACACTTTTTTTTTTATCAGTTCAAATTTTTGTTATTACCTCTGTTCTGTTAAAGTGCTAAGTACATTTGACAATTATACTTCATATCTTTTGTGTTGTCAGGTTGTTAAGGTGGAGCATTGTGAAAGAGTTCATATTATTGCAGCTGCTAAACGGATTTGTATTGCTAACTGCCGTGAGTGCATATTCTACCTGGGAGTAAACCACCAACCTCTTATTGTGGGGGACAACCATAAATTACAAGTGAGTGTCCCTTTTAATAGTGTAATTGAAGGTACACACTTGTTGCTATGAAAAGTTACAGCCAAGTGATTAATCAGACTTTATTATATAGATGATTGTACGTCCTCAATAATATATTCATATCTACATGACTATCTGTATGTTTACCAATTGTTAAAATAGTTTATTTGTGGAGATCATGATAAAGTCAATGCTATACCCCCTACCAAATAAACAAGAGATAACTCAGAAAGAATTATTTGTTTAATGATGTAAACTATAAGGCTCACCTTCACACTTTAGAACAAGTTTAAGAGTAGAGATAACTACTAGCTATAAGCCCATTTTAAAAATAATATTAGAGGTAATATGTATAATATACTCCTTTAAGGTTGCCTTGAATTTTGTTTCCTATCTTTCTCTCACTTAAGTAATTAATGCATTTACCTTGCAGCATGTGTAAAGCTAGCTCTTGCATGAAAGCTAACACTTCTCATTTTTCTTGTTCTTTCTCCTCCACATAGGCTTATAGTTGGCTTAGAGCCCGCTTTAGAGCAAGTTTAATAGTAGGCTATAAGTCAACTATAAGCTTATGTGGAGGAGAGATAACAAGAAAAATGAGGAGTGATAGCTCTTATGCAAGAGCTAGCTGTACACATGCTCCAACATAAATGCATTAATTGCACAAGTGAGAGAAAGATGAGAAGAAAAATATAGCCAACCTTATAGCTAATCTATTATACATGTTAACTCTAATTTGGGTTTATAGCTAGCAGTTAGCTCTACTATTAAACTTGCTCTAAATTTGTTCTTACAAGTTATACATAGTTTCTGGGTAGTTGGGTTACACCTGGAAGAACGTATGAAGATTGAAGTCCAATGCTGAACTTATTGATGTGCTATTAATAACATGCGGTGCTTTGATTTTAACCTTTTACTATTGTCAAATTTCTCCTTTTCTGTACCAACAGGTTGCTCCATTTAATACCTACTACCCACAATTGGGTGAACATCTGGCAAAAGTAGGTGTGGATCCTGCAATCAATAAATGGGACCAGCTTTTTGTGTTGGGAGTTGTTGATCCGCACGATTCATTATCCCATCCTGCGGGGGTTTCTGATGTTCAGGCTGAATCTGCAACTCGTCTAGATGCTGACCTATTCACAAACTTTATGGTACATCATGTATATTTTGGGTGTTTTGCTTTGCTAAACGTCGTGAATATAGGAAAAGAGATATGAATTTAATCAGTCCTCACCTTATTATTTTCTGCTGGCTGTCTTGATGGGATTGGTGCATAACATGGGCATACATTAAAAACTCAATTCATTCATCTTGCTTGCTTTGTCCATCTTATCCACTGCACTTGAATAGGGAGGCCATTTTGCAAACACATGCTAGTAGTGGCGATAGGGAGCTGCTATGTTGTTAAAAGTAGGAGCTGGTGTTTTTTTTCATAATACAGCTAACTTATTTCTTTTCTAGTACAGAGTGTTGTATCATGACTGTTTTCCTCCTGCAGATTCCTAGTTGGTTTGGGACTGAAGTTCAAGAACCTACAAAATGCAATCCTTTTCCATTGCCTGAAATTTATTGTGCATCCCAGAGCAAAAAGGTATGGTGCATTGTTAAATTTATCAAAGCTTGGTCTTCAGGTGCTCTTGTTCTGACTTGATTAATTCTAAGTATGCCCCCTACTGTTCTAAAAAAACTCTTTAAGGGCCATGGTTCAGACTACAGACTACCCGTATGTGCATTTCTAATTTTTCTATACTTGCGCTGGTGTGCATACCACACCCTACTTTAGAATGAACCCTCGAATTTTTTCACACTCCATGAGTTTGTGGCTTTGTGCACAAATTGAACAATACCATTGAAATAATCAGGTGCTTCTATATTCTTCTACAATTGGCATGTCTAAATTGTAGTAGCTTAGTGTGCACGAATGTAACTGCATTAGGGATGCTGAAGTTATGGAGCAGAAGATCTATTGACTATTATGTGTGAAGTAGGAGAAAAAATCGTCCTGTTGTTTTTACTGTTGACACTTGCCTCATTAGATTTTTCTAATTCAACTTGGCAAATGAACTTAAGAAAACAATATCTTTTTTTTGTCTATTTTAGTTAGCAAAATGTTAAGAGTATGTCACACCGTCTATTATGATTTATCTGTTGATGCTGTTTTCTACCTTTTTGTATGTTTACACCATTCATATTCAGCTTGCTGCACTGGAAGATATTAGAAGGACTATTCGGGAGCTGCAAATTGATGACAATAGGAAGAAGGAATTGACAAATGCCCTTCATGCACAGTTCAAAGATTGGTTATATGGTAAGTTTTCATCTGTACATTCAGTTGCTAATGCATTTATATCTCCTTTATGCTTGTTTTAGTGCCATTTGCCTATGATGGTTTTGACTAAGTCATTAGAATTGCACCTTGCTTTCTGAAATCTAGTCTCTTCAAAGAAACATTGTCAAGAATCGAATTGTTTGCTTTGACCATACAAACAAATTTGCATGAATTGAGCACTCAGTAATGAGTAATTATTACTCAGCATCAGGATTCTTATGTACTGTTGGTTAGCTACAATGAAATGTGCACACTAATACAGTACAAACCTTTCACAAGAATATATGATTGGGTCAACCTAGTAGCTTGAACAAGTGGTTGTTTTCTTTCCCAATATAGGTGTACTATGGAGGATGACGGCCATACATAATGAACTTTAACCATTATTGGGCTTCCAATTCCACATAATTCTGAATCTGTTTATTCAGCATGTCAGCTGGAGTATTAAGTACAACATACCTACATCTATACTACTTTAAAAGCCTCTTGTGGTGGTGGTGAGTGGTGAAACTGCCACCACCCACCACCACGTGGGGCCAATGAGCCATGTGAGGGAAAACCGGAACCGACATCTTGCCTGCTCCTCATCATTCCTCTACCTGGCCAAGGCCCTGGAACTAAGTTGGAATGCCACTTGGTACTTCTCGAAGACCACTGTGTGCTTGATCCGACGGGGCAGCCAAGCATGCTACAGCGGTTGTCGTCCAATGCTTGAATCTTTCTGCCATAGTCAGCACACCACTTTTGTTGGCCGCCGTGGTTGCTGCCGCTTAAAGAGCACTGCAGTGCCCAGGTGGCTGGTTTTGTTGTTCCCGAGCTTTGCTTGCCAGAGGATGGGATGTAGATCGTGCTAGAGGAGGTGGCTGGCGCCACAGTGCAGTTGTGTTCACTCACCAGAGGAGGAACAGTAAGGGAACAAGAGGAAGACGGTGCTGGAGACAGCTAGGGGTGGTACCGATGGCGCTTGAGGATAGAGGAGAGGAGAGTGGAATGGTGGTGCTGGAGGTGAAGGGAGGAAGGAGGCGCAGCCATGTGGTGCTGTCTAATTCAGTTTGGGGAGCCGTCGATGGAGAGGTTGTCTATAAGCAATGAGGGGACAGCATGCTGGCGGCTGGGGGAGTTTCTGGGGAGAGGTATTGAGATAGCTAGTGTTAGCAGATTGTAGATGGGCTGGGCCTTTTCCAGTGGAGTACGGCAGTCTGGCGGGCTGTCTGGTAATGTGGTATAACCGTGCTGTATTGATGGAAACGAACAGATGTTAATTAGATGGAAAATCTACATTGATATGGATATATGGCATGTGGCAACCGTGCTCGGTGCCTCTGGCTAGCTCAGCAGGCATCCAGAAAGTGATGGTTAAAATGGTTTGCTAATTAGATAATTTTGGACTTTAAAGTGTATGTAAAGCTTTTTTAGGATTCCATTGCAACGCACAGGCAATCACCTACATATGTGAAACTAATTCTTCGGGTTTTTTCTACTGTATCTTTTTCATGCACGTCATTGCTGATGGTATATATGGCTTGCTCAATTTTGGTGAGATCTGGGTTCCTCTAAATCACTTTTTGTTCACTTTTCAGCTTCAGGCAACATCCGCCAGCTGTACTGCCTGCAAGGCGACTGAACATGCGATCATCTGCTTTCATAAAATGGACCTGTTTACTCAAAATATTCGACCGTGTCGTCGAAGCTGACCTTACTCCCAGGTGCGAAACAAGAATGTAAAAAAAAACATGTACTTCATCCTATTTCTGCAAAGTAGTTTGATGTATTTCTCCAATTCTTTTCCCATTTGCTGTGGCGTCAGTCGTTGGGATGTCATCTTTCTTTTCATTTTCTGGTGATTACACATTTTTGGCCCTTCCATAAATAACACGGATATGCCAGTGTAATAGGGATTAATTAATTAATTAATTATGAACCAACTTTGGAGAAAAAAAACTATAAACACTTTGATTTCCTCACGTCGCGGTCCACGTATCACATCATTGGCATTCGGTATCCTATCATTTCCCTTGTTGGTATCTTAATTTTGGCTCGTTCCAAATAGGGAAATGGTTTCCTTTCCAATTGAAATCTGAACTGTATATAGCCCGACAAGTGGGATCTGCGGTACAGTAGGTTCACAATAATGCAGATGCATGATTGAGTCTTTACTGTACTCCGCGTGCAGCTTTTGGTCCAGGATCCAAGCTAAAGTCCCTACAGTAGAATTCATTGATGTATATGTGTACATTTGTATGAGCATCAGGATCCATGCCCCGCTGATGAAATGGGTATAAATGGACGTTTCCGGTTTGGTGCTCTGCATGTATTCGTATGCTTGCACACATGCAGCTTAGCGCCCACCGACGAGTATATACATGTATACTATCTTCGGTCTTAAATGACACATGAATCAGACAGACAGATTGTTATATTTTGACATGGATGAATCAGGCAGACTGTTCAGGATGTGTCCTATCTGATCCTACATGGTTCTACAGGCAAATTGATCAGCCTCCCTCGTGATGCACGGTCAGGTCGATCGTATGTACGTACAGAGCCTTCAACACGTAGCTAGCTAGGCGTGTTGTGGGCATGCAGCATATCAATGCAATGATGCAGCATGGCAAAGGACTTAGAAAGGAACATGCATGCGTATGATGAATCGGGGGTATTTAATTATTTGTCACTTTTAGATTGCATTTTATGACATGTGGGTTCTCATGTGTTTATGATATATGGGGCTAGTGACAAATTTTTAATTGCTACTTGTAAGAGTGATAGATAGCTAAATATCTCATGGTGACTATTCAATCTTTGCGATCGATATGATTACTTACGTGGATAAGGCGCGTACATACACGTCCTTAAGCGTCTTGTAATTTTAACACGCGCTTAGATTATGGTTTGGCGAATGGTCAAGTGTGTTAAATCTCTACGGCCCTGTCTCGAATGAAGATACGAAGATTAGCCGCTGACGGTGAGTAATGAACCAGCGAGAATCTAGAGACGTTGGGTTACCTACCTTCTAATCAGTAGTTTATTTTCTAGATTACGTAGCTTAGCTACTGAGTGACAGAATCTGAACCTGAGCTATTTAGAAGAGTTGAAGATAGTAATAGCTGTAGCTAATAAAAACTCTTCCAAATAGAGCTAAGATGTAGCGCCCGTTCCATCGTGGCGTTAGCGGGAAAACCTATTTAATCAAAACCCTATTTGCGAAAATTTGTTCTTCTGTCGTGCTTTGCGTCTGTGCCAAGGTCTCGTCTCTCTATCTGCTCCTTGTTCGAATCCCGGAGGAAAAGTTCCAACTCAAAATTCAAATCCGAGCTCCAAATCATTCCAAATCAAAATCCTCTGAAAAAGTCTAGTTTGCGTCCCTCTGTTGTCTTGGGCCGCATTTTTTCAGCCGGCCCGTTTTCGCCTCTCCTCCCCTCGGCCGTTTCCCCGCCCTCTTGGGCTGCGCTGGCCCGGCCGGTCGGCCCGCTCCCGGGCACGTGCGGCGCACGTGCCGCGGTAGAGCGCTGACCGTGCCGCGCGCTCCTTCTCTCTCCCTCACGCGCGCGCTGCTTTTCTCTCTCTCTCTCGCAGCGCTGCCGCCGCCATGAATCCCAGCGCCCGCGCCACTCCAAGCCGCTAGCGGCCAAGCCGGGGCGCGGAGCTCGCTCTCCCGCCCGTGCCGTCCTAGAGTGCCAAAGTCCACTCTCCCCTTTCCCCTCTCCCTCTCCCCCTTTTTCCCTCCTCGGCCCGGCGATGCCTGCCGCCGCTTGGGCGTAGCGCCGACGACCGCGAGCTCGCATGTGTGAGCGCGCCGAGTTCCTTCTCCTCGAAGCCAAAGACCGGAGCTCCTATAAACTCCTCCGCTTCCCCCTCGCTCACTCGGTCTCCGCCTCCACCGCTAAAACCGCCGCTCCGCCATCGCGCCATTGCCGCCGCCTTCGCCGGCCGCCACCGGTGATCGCGGACGCGAGATGCGGACTCCGGGCGCCCCTTTCTCCTCTTCCTCGGCCCGAGGCCGAGACGATCACGTCTCGTGCCGTCGGCCGCTCTTCATGGCAAACCACCTCACCGCGGTAACACCCCCCCTCCAACCCTCTCTCTCCGTCGTCATCCTTCTCTAGGCCGCTAGTTAGCTCGCCGCTGCCTTCCCGAGCTCGTAGGCGTGAGAGAGCCGCCGTTAGTGTCGTCGTTTGGTCGCTTGCGCTCGCCGCTTCACCGCTGCTCGGTGCCGAACTCCGGCGTGCCGTCGCCCTCGCTCTCCAGTGCCGCACCGCCCCTCCCATCGCTCGGAGCAAGGCCAGGGACTCGTGTAGACGCTCCCCCTCCAAGGAATCGGGCCCTCGTCGCTCCGGTGAGGTCTCCCCCTTCTCCTCGTCGGCAATGGCCGCCGCCGCAATCCGCCATCTCAGGTCCCTCTCCGGCGGATCCGAGCCGTTGGCTCACCCCCTCGTGCGTCACCTTCCGCTTCGGTGCCCTCCCTTCCGTCAGGCCCGTGTTACGCCCTCCCGGAGCCCTGCCGCCATCGCACGCCGTCGGATACCGACGCCCCTTCTTCCTCCTCCCGCTGTTCGACGTGGCGCCATGTCGGCGCTACGTGAGCGCCCGTCGCTGCTTCTTCCTCCGTCCCGTGCGCGCGGTCCACGGAGAGCCGTGAGGCTGCGCGTGGGTCCGCCGCGCACGAGTCCACCCGGTGCACCGGATCTGGACCGAGCTCACCGACCCTAGTGCTAACTCCCTTTGTGCACTTTGTCCCTGTGAGCCAGCTCGCCGACAGGCGGGCCCTGCTCGAGACCCCGCGTGATGGACCGCGGTCCACCTGTCCGTCTCGCTCGCGGCACGCCCGCGTGGGCCACGCCACGGTCCGGCCCACTTGGCCTCCCGCCTCGCGCGCGCCTCGCCCGTGTGGGCCGCGCCTCGCCAGCCAGCCCATTCGGCCTCTCCCCGCGTTACCACTCGGCCTTGGGCCGTCACCCCCCCCCCCGCGCGCGCCGGCCCGTTTCGCTCGGCCGCGCTCATGCCAGCCCTCTGGGCCGCGCCTCGCGACTGGCCCAGTGCTCCCGCACGAGCCACGTTCGGCCGTGGGCCGCCCACGTGCGCGCCGGCCTGCGTTGCTCGGTCGCGTCCGTTCTTTGCATTGGGCTGCACCCATCCATCCAAAACCAAGTCCAACTTAGGTCCCTCCTCATTTCTTTTTCCAAAGAATTTAATAATTCTTTTTCCATTAGCCAGAAAATCAATTAATCTTAGGAAATCCATATCTTTTCAACCGTTCATCCGATTGATTCCATCCAACCTCCAAAATTCCTCCAAAATTGTGATCTATCTAATGACACAATTAGTGATCATTAATAGGGCTTCCTTTTGACTGTTGTGTTGAGTCGTCTCGTTTCGCGTGTAGCTTTGGAGCCAGAAGACTCGTAGTGCACGGATTTCGAGGAGGAAGCTCAAGATCTTGAGCAAGGCAAGTCACCCTTGATCAATTGAGCCCATAATTTGAAATTAAGTATTTCATTTCTCAAATTATGTATTCCCTAGGTCACACTTGGCAACTTGGCCGCGGTTTGCCATATAGCCGGCAGGCCTGACCTACTTGTTGCATTTGACCTCCTTGATTATTGAATGACCTAAACATCTCTTGTCGCCTGTTATGTTAAGCCTCGATATTCGTACCCCAGGTATGAGTACCGTGGCATTCCTCAAAATTTAAAATGATCAATTGGGTAAAACCTGGGTTTACAAAATCCTTGGAAAAACCCGACACCTGGGTCGGTGCCTTGAAAATAAAATGAGTTTTCAAAAATTGCGGTGCGGGAGACGTGCTGGAGGTACGGTTTTCCCGTTCTCGCTTTAAGGACCAATTCCTTGGAAATTACATCCGAGCATATAACAAGTGTGACCACACGGGTGAATGGGACACCCCTGGCTGAGTAACTAGCTAGGCTAGGGAAATCTTGATGCCAAGGGACAAGTGGATTCGCTGGGGTGGTGTCGGGGAGGACCCCTGGGCTTTCTGGCATAGTATGGTCTGGGACTTAACCTGGTGTTGGTCTGTGGGACCCCTCCCGTTGGCATAAGATGACCCTGAGTCGGCTTTCGAAATGCCTTATCGTGAAAACCTCAAAGTCGCCAGACATGGCTGTTTTGCACGGGCCGGGTGACCCGGGTTAGTAACGTCATGTGGGTAAAGTGTACCCCCTCTGCAGAGGTTAACAAACTGTTTGAACAGCAATGCCCACGGTCATGGGCGGATGTGAGGTGATTCCTTAGCGTGGTTTTATTTTGACTATAGCTTTATGAACTGCGGTTGGTGTAAGGGAATCCTTTCAAATGCTTGTCTCGTGGCTGTCGGGAACAGCCGGACTTGGGGAGTCCGTATAACTGTTGGCAGGGAACCACTCATGCAGATGAATTCAAATCTATACATTTCACTGCTCCGGCCAGATGAGATGCACTTCCTCGTCCGTACCGTTGAGAAGCACTCACTTAGCTGCTTCCGAAAGTTTTAAACTAAAATTGAACGCGAAAATAACTAGCCTTTCCTTGAAGCTTGCATTAAACATTTAAATTTTCTTGGCTTGCTGAGTACTCCCATACTCACCCTTGCTCTATATAAATAACCCCCCAGTTCTCGAATAAGAGGAGATGGATCCAGCGGACGAGGAGTTCTTCCAGGAGCAAGCAGACTTCGAGCAGTAGTAGGGTTTCGGCTTAGTTCCCAAGTCATGCTTGTGGCTTTGGGCTAGTCTCCGCTTTCTCCTTTTTGTAATGCAGTTGCGAACTCGGGGTCTGTCCGCAGTTCCAACAATGGTTGTAATTCTACTCTTAATAAAGAGACCTCTCTCGCTGTGATATTCATTTTTCCTGTTGTACCACCACTGTTTCCTGGGACTGGTACAAGTCTACAGGTTAATTTGGATCGCCTTACTCTAGCTTCCTTTCGGGGCTAGTTTGGGGCGTGACATAAGAGTAACAAAAATTACTAAAAGTATATCTACATACACTTAAAAATTATTTTTATACCTCTTTTTTCATAGGTGGCCCATATATAAAAGAGATTTAGGAGGTGTCTAATATAGACCCGTCTACAAAAATTTATTTTCGCAGGCTCGTAGCCAGACCTCTTAAGAGGCCCGCATGCGAATTTTGGCATCGGTCGGCTCCCTCTCCTTTTCTCTCCCTACTTATCTCTCTTCTCCTCAGTCTTCTCGCCCCTCCACTCCTCTCCTCAACTGTCGAATCCGGTGATTGCGAAGGGGTGGGTAGGGGCGGCTGTGGAGGTGTCGGATTTGCCGCAGCAGGTAGGGCGGCCACGATGATGGCAATGAGGGGCGACGATGACGACGACGGCCTTAAGGACGGTGGTTTTGTCGACGGGGGTGGATCCAACGGCCGCTGTGACTAGAGGTGCGGATCCACCAGCAACCTCTCCCTTCCATTGCTTTTCCCCCTACCTAGCACGTAGATCTGCCGGCAGCAGCAACAAGAGTGGCAGATCCACCACCACCAAGCACTAGAGCAACGATGACGACTGCAATGGCTTCGGGAGCGTGGATCTACTGCCGTCGGCCTTGTGAGCGTCCGATTCGTTGCCACCGGGCACAGGAGCGAGGATGATGACCGTGGCGACAACGAGAGCATGGATCTGCTGCCGTCTGCCTCGAGGGCACGGGAGCTATGACGACAACTGCTACGGCCTTGGGAGCAACGGCGACTGCGACGACGGCCGCGGGGTACGGAGCGGTGGCCATTCCTGAGCTAGGGTTTCAAAAATTTCTTGTATTTTTTTTTGGCCGGCGTCATAACATGCCGCATACAAAAACTCCGTTTTCGCGTGCGGTTGTGCTCATCGACTGGAAAAATCATGATTTTTACACACTTGGGGGCAAACAGTTGCTACACCCGTCTCAGAAAATGTATTTTAGCAGTTTGGGAACATTGTCTACGTAGTAGTGATACAAGTGAAGCCAGGTTTATAAAGGTATTATCCCTTGAGCATCCGCAATGCATGAGCACTAAAGGAGAAAAAAAATGAACTACCGGTTTTATAGGTTGCACGAATGTTAATTTTGCATTGGTCCTAGACTAAAGGATAGAGAAGAAACGCAGTCAAGCGAAGCACTAGGTAGTAAGGGCATCTCTCGGGCTTACACAGTTACACCCAACAAATAGTCAATATAGAGCCATTTTAAGAGAAAATATGCTTTGGTTTTTATTAGTTTAATATTTCAAGGTGATATATATGACAGGGGTACTAGGCACTACAAACTGAGATTTTTTTGCAAATATGATCTTTGTAAACGTGGCATAGCCTCATGAGAAGGGTAGCCGATTTGAAATACTTTTTCTTGACGGTTAGGCCAACGCATAAGAAAAACCCTCAAGAAAGTAAGTATATCATTGGCGGTCAATTTTAACCGCTTTAATGAGTAATGTTGGCCGCTTTATTTTGGCCCAACAAAAATTAATTGGCTGCCTGATTAATCGAATTATACACCGTGGATGCTCTAATTTTTCATAATTCCACATATGCTGGTGAGTAACTAGCTACACCATTCTTAAACATTAATGGCATTGACCCGTCACGGGATGACTTTTCATGGATGGGTATATGGGTGGAAAAAGGCTTGAAGCTCATGGCTTTAATCGGCTCGAACTTGTTTTCGTAATGAGTCAAGCTTAGCTGAACTTTTAGCTTTTTAGCTCATGAGTTTAATGAGCTAGCTCACGAATTGCTCGTTTAACTCGTTAGCATAAAAGATCACAATATCTTTATATATTTCATGCTTCTTAATTAGTGATTAGTTTTTAATTTACATTCAATCTTTTTTATTTAGTGAGTGCTTTCTTAGTTAGCTTTTATATTATATTAATACATGATAAACCGGTAAGTTTGAAATTATAAAGGTGATATAAATATATTAATGAGCTTAACAAGCGAGCTCGTGAGTCGAGCCAAGCTAGACTTTTAACTCGTTAAAAATAACAAGCCGAATCGAACTAACTTGTTAAGATAGCAAGCTCAAATAAACCAAGCCTTAACTAGCCGAGCTAGCTTATTATCCGGCCCTAGATGAGCAACTCTGGATGCAGCCACAAGAGGGAAGACATCATCAGGATTTTCAGTGAGAGAGAGATATCATCAGGATTACTGTACTACTTCATCAATAGTCGTCGTTGTAAATTGGTCTATAAATTGTCTACGCACACATATATACAAGCAATGCATTTTTTGTTTTTTTAAAGAAAATACACATACAATAATCACATAAACATACAAGATATACTAGTATATAGGTAGTCACAATCCATATCCTCTAGAATGGGATCGATGTATAGCACTTCACCACACAAATTCTTTCTATATGTTCCACATGACTATATGAGGCTCTAGTAGGAGTAGGTACATAAGGATGTAAGCCGCGTACATATATAGCTTAATTAGGGTTGTATTGTATACTACTCCTGCCTGATTGCTGCTGTATTATTGGCCTAGCAACATACTGATGCGTGCAAGCACATCAGCCACAACTAAAATTTAATTTTAGAGGCGATTTTAAGTTTTTTCATCGTAAGTATATTTTAGTGTTGTCTTTTAAATCGATAAGAATATATATAATTTTTACTGATAAATTATTTTTGTTAATTGTTTTATTTATTTTTTAAACGATGAGGCGCATATATTAGTCAGTATCACTAGCAAATATTAGAGGACAACAGAACACCACGCAAAATCTATAGAAAAAGTTTGCAACAGTATGTAGCGATCAAGAGTCGCTGTGATGACAGCGAAATTTTTGTATAGGCATCTCCCGATTGATGGAAGAAGCCATGCACAACATTTTCAGCTCGGATGTCATACATGCGCCGGATTGAAAACCTACGGCTATGTTTGAGTCGATCACTGTGCTATACTCATCAAACATACAGGTTGGATACATGTATCCTCACACGAACGGCTGCAGCGGCTTCAGCATGATTAGGCCTAGCCAATAATCAAAACTATAGCTTCTTGAATATTTGATTTAGAACTTTATTCGAGGGTTTTTTCCTTCGTCACTTTCATTGCTTGGCTCTCTTTTAATGATTGTTGAAAAGATAAAGTAAAAAAACTACCTAAAATTATTTCTAAAAATTGAATTTTAAAATTCAAATCTCGTTTTGAATTATACTCCAAAGGTGAAATAAACAGACCTATCGTTGAAAAAACATCATGACTCAAAGTTACTTCCAACTCAATAAGGTCAGCCCACTAAAAAAATATTGAATGATAAATTATGCGTAGTCTGAAATTCTCGGACATAAATGCAAGTTTTAAGAATATAATATCCCTCTTTCCGTCCCAAAACAAAGACGTTAATATTTTTATGAAAATCATTATTTATAATGTTTGTCTTAATAGTCAGATATGTGATATAACTATATTTGTATTTGAAAGTACCTATATGATGTTAATTTCGTTTTTATAATATTTTTAGAAAAAAATTTATTGTCTTATATTGGTAGGAGCTATATGAAAATAGTTTAATTCATAGTATATAGGAATGAAAACCTTTTTCACATTTCAAACAGGCCGATTCAATGTTGACCTCAAAAATGAAAGCATACATGGACACATCAACAACAGTACTATAGTCACTTCAAGAAAGTGCGAGACCAATACGGTAGCATGACAGTACAACATGTATATTTATACTTCACATCTTTTCTCATTCTCTCTGTTGTTATTTGAGAGAAATATTTTTGTATACGGCTTATATTAATTTGCAGCCACATGTTTCACATTACATTTATGCTATTAGATGTTGTATTATCCTACAAGCTAGGGCACATGCACGGTGCGAACCGCAAAGCCGTTCATTGGTTGCACACTTGCAGATAAAGCTACAGTTTGCTAGCACACATGATCCAAATATGGTTCGGGTGAAATCTGATGTAGAAGTCCGATTATACTCATTTATTAATGTGAAAGCTGAATTATTTTATATCTGTTCAATTCACCACCGCGCTCATTTGTTAATTGGAACATGTTTTACTACTCAATTTTTTAAACCGAATGAATTACGAAGACATGCACAGTAGCAGGGCACCGTTTGTTGGTGGCTCTGTGTGAAGAAAAAATAATTCTTCTAGGATACCTTTTGTCTTGCCGCTTACGCGCGTGTTCATCAGTGTAGAAAAATATCAGGTATTGTACACTACTACAGAATATGCCATAAGTGCCGGTTCGCAAGAGTTCATAGGTGCCGGAATTTCTTCCGGCACCAATTGGTCGGCACCAATAGAAGATGCCGGCACCTATGAACCCTATAGAACCGGCACCTATAGATTCGCATGAGCCAAAAAAAAAAGAGCCGGCTCAAATCGAGCCGAACTCAAAATTGAAATCCCCAAATCCCCAAATCAAAATTAAATTGTCACCAAGATAGATTGACATCACAGGAACATATTCAACAACAAAATCATATACAAATTCACAAATATATTTACAGATACATCCACATCAAATATTCACTGATTCACACGTTCACATATGCATTCACAAATTCATTCACACTTTCACAGGAAGGAGAGGCTGCCGCTGCCATCCCGGCGCCGAGATCAGTAAGAGAGAGGAGGATGAGAGATGGCGAGGGAGAGGAGTAGGGAAGACGACGGGGGATATACTAACCTTTAATGTCGCCGGAGCTACCTCGAGCGGCCGCCGGAACCCTAGCCTCTTCCTTCCCGCTGGCTGCGCCGTGCTGGTTTCGCCCCTCGGCCCCCCTGCCTTCCCTCCCACCGCCTTTCCTCCCCCCAGATCTGGCGGTCAGTAAGAGAGAGGAGGGTGTTGCCGGCGCCACCGGGTCGCCATCGCCTCCCCGTCTTCCCACCCACCGGGTCGCCGTCGCCACTGATGGAGAGCGAGAGAGGCCGCCGCCGCCTCCCCTCCCAACGGTCCGCCAACGGAGAGGGAGAGAGATCGCCGGGCCACTGCCGCCTCCCCTTCCAACCCGCGCGCCAACGGAGAAAACCGAGAGAGTGAGGGACATCGATCTGGATCGGATCAATCTCCTCGCGTGGCTGGTGGCTGGCCTTATCTCCTCGCGTGGTGGGCCCCTCCAGCTGGGCTCCGACCGGCTCGGCTCAATTCTTTAGGTGCTGGTTTTTTTAGAAAACCGACACCTATACTATATTATAGGTGTCGGTTTTTAATTAACCGACACCTATAATATAGTATAGGTGCCGGTTTTTTTAAAAAACCGGTACTAATAGTATTGGTGTCGGTTTTTAGTTGTTCAAATATGTCGGTTCTTTATTTTTTATCACGCAGAAGGTGGGAACGCTTAATAGGTGCCGGTTTTTGTTGAACCGACACCTATTATGCCGATACCTATGCATGTTTTTGTAGTAGTGGTAGTTGATGAGATAAGTTGGACCTAACAGAAGTATATATATTGGATTTTTTTCTTCAAATTTTGATGGAAACACTAATTAACAAACACATCCAACAAAAGCTTCATTTTCCTGGTTTAATTTGTCCGGTGTGCAAGGTAGCATATATATATATATATATATATATATATATATACACACACACACACACACAATATATGGTGCGGTGAATGACATATCCCTGTGAAGAATAAAACTTTCGGCGGAAAGGCATCAACTTTAGCCTGTTCTCGTGAATCCACAGTAGCAAAGAGATAAGCAGGAGGCACGGACGACGCCACCCCTGCCCTTTATAAAAGGAGACTGCGGCCTTCACTCCGAAACACACAACAACGAAGACACCATTCAGAGCAAAGCTTCCAAGCGCGCTCTCACCCTCCATTCCACTGTTCTTAGTAGTAGTGACTTTAGCCTACCTTGCATAGTATATTGAAGCAAGGAGTTGTGATATAACGCTGTGTAAGGTAAGAAGAACTTGTTTGTATCTACCTTCGGAGTTCCCGAAAGAGAAAACCGTATGTAAGCTTATCTGTTTAATATGAAGTAATTTTTCCTTAAGTATTCCTACACGTTTGTTCTAGACAAGTGTTTATGCTAAGGACCCTATAGGAGAAACCTCTTCGGTTGTTCTCGTTTTTAGCCTGTATCTTGCATAGGCGTCTGGAGAATCGGTATCCGTAGAGAAGTGTTCCTTTCGGGTGGAACTGCCTGGGGAGACGATAAACTCTTAGCTAGAACAAGTGTGACTTGGTTTATCTTTTCAAGTTGCTTCTAAAAAGACAAATAGGTGAGGCATACGGTGAGTACCGAGTAGGACTTTACATCATCTGAAACAAGCTTCTATGACTGTCTAGGTAGGATTGGCCACCCTGCAAAGATCCTGAAGTTAAAATATCTCTCGAAGTGAACAGTAATTTGAACAGTGTTTTGAATAGTATTCAGCCAAATAAACAGTAACTTGAATAGTAATCAGCCGAATAAATAGTATTTTGAATAGTAACGATACCTCCAATTTTTAATTTTCCAGATTCTTGAAATATTATCGGAGAATAAGTGTTATATATATATATATATATATATATATATATATATATATATATATATATATATAGTGCATGTACGTGAAAACCAAAAGGTCGGCCCAGCACAGGTATGCATGCAGGAGTTTTATTATTCGGTGATAGTCAATCTCTCCAAAAAGTATGTGGGTCCTGTGGTTAATAAAATTTAGTCCGTTCTTTTTCTGTACTAGTACAGGAAAGCTATCCTATTTTTTCGTTTTTAATATATGATGTCGTTGATTTTTGATATATATTTGGTCATTTATCTTATATAAAATTTATACAGTTTTCTGATCTCTGAGCTTTCAATAGATAAAGCAAAAAATTCCATATCAACTACTCCCCAAATTGTACGAGAAGTCAGAGAATTTAAATGAAAGACCGAAAGAGAAGACGATTCAATTTTATTTTTCACCTTAAACGATGAAACCAGTTATCTTTCACTTTAAAAATTTGAACCGAACATGCAGCCCTAAGATTGGTTTTTGTGGTGATTTTTTTACCACTTTATTACTAACCATCATGCTATTATATGCCATGCATCATGGTGGCTAATATATATGACATTGTATATATCCACGTTTCACACTGTAATTTCCATCATTTCTTCTTACGCTAAAGTGATAAGATAGGGAGATGCAGGGAGAAGAAGGGAACAAAATGTATGATATATTTGACGGGCCCTGTGCTATGTTAATAGTTATAGTAGCGAAAAATAGTGTTGTGACTTTTAACATGGCAAAAATTAAAACTATCGCTAAAACTTATCTCAAGGTGAAACTTGTCCGTTTTGAAAAATTAGGGTAGGGAATAACCGGTTTGATATTTTATACTTCCGGGAGAGAAATGGACTAGGATGAAAAAGTTTAAGGAGGAATGACGAGAGCTTGGTGCAACGTCGTGGGGTGCGAGTGTGGGAGAGACACGAAGCTAGCGATGGCCATGGAGTGATGGGCTAATGGGCTATATAGGTAGTTAGCTACTAGCTCCGTCGCAAAATAAGTTAGCTTTTAGAGTTAAAATTTTGTTCCAAAATAAATCACCTTTTACCTTCTTATCTACCCTTGGTTTGTAAATTAAAAAATTTTGTTTCTTTAATACCCATTACTTATCCACCAATACTCGTTGCTAACTTGCTATTAATGAGGAATATTTTTGGTCTTTTGTCCTATTCTTTAATTTTACCTTGAGATGCGAGAAGAAGTTTTTTTTTTTACTAAGGGAGTACTAATGCTGTGTTCGTTTGGCTGTGTTGCCAACGCGCACAGTACGCACGAAAAACAAAACGGTCCATTAGCACGTGATTAATTAAGTATTAGCTAATTTTTTTTTGAAAAATGAATTAATTTAATTTTTTAAAGCAATTTTTGTATAGAAACTTTTTGCAAAAAACACACCGTTTAGCAGTTTGAAAAGTGTGCGCGCGAAACACAAGTGAGGTGAGTTAGTAACTCAGTGAAAAGAACTCAGCCTAAAAGAAGAAGACAAGATCAACACTTGACAATACATAAGGAAGTCATGTGAGATATATAAAGGAGAATAGCTGCTAGCTAGCATCCGATTTTTCTCTCAACTTGACATTAAATGACTCCCGGCTAGTAGCATTATTGTAGCAAAACTAAAATTATATATATTTATGAAGTGTGAAATATTAAAAATAATAAAGTGATATAATTAATTTATTTTGTAGCATAAGATAAGCTTTATTGTTTATGTAGCTGGAGAGAGGAGGCACGGCCTAGCTTGGTAGGTACTACCTCCATCATTTTTTACTCATTGATATTAATATAATCTCCAATGCACATGTTTCAATGCTACTTTTTTTAATTATACATTGATAAAAGATATTGAAACTATAATTGTATAAAATTATATGTTGATAAAAGATATTAAAACTATAATTTTATGAAAGTGTTTTTCACGACAAACATAACAATATTATTATCTCATATCATGTTCATATATTTTTATTAATTAATTAATTAAGATTTAGAAGTTTTAAGTACATACATTCTAGGACGACATCTATTTAAGTCCTATTTACTCCTCTCAACTATCATAAAATTTTAATTTATCTAAACTCTAATACTGGTCATTTAACACACCTTAACTTTTGAAACCGGACAAAATACCCCCGAGCCTCTAATGTCCGGTGGTTTTGCTCCCACCCGACATCCAGTTAGCAAGTTTATAGAAAAAATAAAATAAAATAATTAGTTGGTCTCACGTATCACTGTTTCATCTTCTTCTTCCTCCCTCCTTCTCTCTCTCCCCCATCATGGAAGTCCTCACAAATCAGTGGCAGTGGCGAGCTCGCCCTTGGCACCTCGGAAGCGACACAGTGGCAATGGAGCTCGAGGAATAATCAACAAAGGAGTGACGGTCTTGCATCTTGATCGGCACGTACGGCAACATCCTTGGAGCTTGGATGAGGCTCGTGGTGGCGACCAAGCTCGGAGAGCGGAGGAGTCCCACGGCTGCAGTGACCTTGGAGCTCAGGCAAGGCAGCGTGGCGGCGGCAGTGCTAGAGGTCAAAATTATGGAACTCGACGGAGCTCGACGTTGTGGATCCCCCGCGGCGGGCGGATCGATCTGGTCACCTCCGCCGAGATTCCTCAGCGTCTCCGTCCCCTTTGTCGACCTCTCCTGCGTAGAGAGCAGCGGCACGCGCGCGGCAGAGGGGAGAGCATCACGCCGTTGCCGCCGCTGAGCTCCCCAAGGGGTGGGGGCGTCTTCCCTGGCGACAGCGAGGTCCAAAGAGAGGGGCGACGCGGCCGCGATCTTCCACCAATACCCTGGGCGGCGTCTCTCTACTACCTACGCAGACAGAGAAAGAGGTGGAGAGAGAGAGAGGGAGGTGGAGGAGGTAGACAATGATATGTGGGCCCTATTGTTTTTATTGTTTTTATTTTTTTTGTCTGACGGGTTTCCAAGTCATCTCAGACATGAGCTAAATCAGTTTGTATCCAGGTAGAGAATATTTCATCCGGTTTAAAAAGATTGGAGCTATAAAATGTTTGTTATCATAGATGAGGGGGGGAGGGGAGGGGTTAAACCAAAGAGAGAATCCCCTTGTTATCATAGATGATGAGGGGGTAAACCAAAGAGAGAATCCACTCAGTACTATTGAGTTTCTCGCACTTCTATAATCTATCACTGATTGTGTTAAGTTCAATAATATACCATCGTGTTTTCTTTAACCTCTACTGTGTGCCATCACAGTCCAGTTAACATCTATTAGCACTGTAATAAGACCTATTTACCCCTAACTCATTGTACATGGTATATTTTTGTCCGGGGGAAATATGTAGCCTACAGTTAGGTAATTTATCGACAAATAAATACACATACTATCAAACTGTTTGAACTAGATAAATGTACTACAAATAAATATACGTAATGCAAAAAAAATCACATAACTTGTCAATTTTAACTATCAAATAAAACAAGTTTGAACATGGTGCATGGCACTGAACTCTTATAGATATAGAAATGAATACCAAAATAATTCACTAAAATTAGCCAAATCCATACAGTTTAGTACGACAACATAAATATTTCATTACATTAGCTAACCCCATACAATTTATGAATCACAAGGGTTTATGGATCATAGGGGTCAGTACATGTTTAGCCATCTGCATACCAAATAGAAGTTTAACACATGTTCAGCACCACAAAAGTTATAAGCTTATAGAAACCACAAACTTAAACTACAATGTCTCCTGGGGATGACATAGATGGTATCCTGGTGATGGCATAGATGGCCAGAAACATATAAGAGAACATTAGGCTATTAATTTCATCTTGCTTCTAGTTGACATGGATGGGCTATCTAATGGCAATTTCTTCTTGCTTCTGGTTGACATAGATGGGCTATCTGCTGGTATTGTTTGGTTGGTCTGTTTTCCTTTGCCCCTTGCTTTGGGAGGTGGTGTGCTTGCTTCTGTTACAGGAACAAGGGCACATTGGCTTTGTGGATGATTTGGGCCACTTGAGCTGCATGGAAATAATTACACACTACACAGATTAGAATAGATAAAACACAATTACTATATGGAATTGGAATCAAAGCAATTATAGCATTTGCAGTCACAGAAGTAATTAAATTAGAATTAGAACTATCATATGCAGCTGCCCTTTTCTTTTTGTTGTTAGATAAATGAAGTTTAAGTGCCTAGTAGTAAGTATTAGTGGTCAAGTTTAGAAATCATAGGTTGTTACCTCTGTGGGCCAAGAAAATCTGGGGTTGATGATGCAGCAGCACAATTACTTGAAGTGGATGGTGCTTTGTTCTTTCTCTTTCGCCTCCATGTAGTGAATTCATCACAATATAGGACAATGCAATGATAGCTGAAATCACATACTGAAACATACCTTTGATTTGCTAATAGAACAAATGCCTTCTTAGCATCTGGTTCAGCTTCTTTGCATGTCTTTCATTTGTGACCAAAGTTCTTACAAATAGGACATTTTTGGCTACCGGACCTCTTACCAGTGCCTCTCCATTCAGATCCACCCTTACACCTTGTGTTCCTAGGTCTCCCCGCACTTCTCTTCAAGATTGGTGAGTAAAGAAAGAAGCCATGTGTACTTTTTGGCCATTGGGACATGTCAGTAAGACTAAGGATGCGTGGAGCATATGCAGCTGTAAACTTGGCTACACTATAACATTCATCCACAAAGGACTCTATATGCAAACCCCTCACTGATGTTATGAAGGCCAACACGTGTACACAAGGCTTCCCAGAAACTTGCCATTCTCTACATGTGCATGTTTTTCTTCCAAGTTTACCACATGCCTCTTCCCACCTAAGTACAAAGCACATAAGTGACCATAAAAGTGCACAGATTGACAAGAACAGTAGATGGAATACTTACCAGGAGATTTTTTAGTAACCTCTACTTCCAAATCATCACTCCTGTCGACATCTAAGTCCAGGTCCCTTGTCTTGGCATTCAACTCACTCATCACACTTGGCAGTATAATCTGTCCTTGCAGCTTGTTAGCAACATTTTTCCTCTTTTGAAATATTTTCATAGTCTTTCTTCTTATCTTGTCCATCAGCTCAAATAACATGAGCCCTTTGTACTTATTGATCCAGTTATTAAAGCTTTTGGCAAAATTATTGGTCACATAATCCACCTTTGAGTCACATGAGAACATACTTCTAGACCATAACCTATATGGAAGGTATAATTAAGGAATGAACCAATAGATTTAAGTAATAAATTGTAACATACAAGTAAATTACCTCTTGTGGTATGTTTTCAAATATAAATTTGCTTGTGGTTTAGCATGCTCAATTTGTCCCATGTGATAGGAGTAAGATTACTCTGTCCATGCATATGCAACTGGCCACAAATGATCATTAAAAATTTTACCATGGAACTTTACCTTGAAGTTGGTAACTAGATGACGCATACATTCCCGATGCTCTGCATAACCAAACACCTCCTCCACAGCAAGATCAATCCCTTTGCCTGCATCTGTGCATATTGCTAAACCATCCAAGTTACCAATGGCCAGTCATAATTTCTCCATAAACCAAATCCAATTCTCACTTGTTTTTGAATCAATGATGCCGTAGGCCACTGGGTATAGCCAGTTGTGGCCATCAATAACACAAGTTGTTGCCAGTTGGCCTCTATATTTCCCTGTCAAGTGAGTGCTATCAATTGCCAAGTAAGGCCTACAACCAGCTATAAACCCATCCATGGCTTCAAAGCTACAAATATTCTTGTAAACCTTCTCTTCTCCTTGAATGTCATGTGATCAATTGATACTATACTTCCTGGACATCTCTTCTCAATTTTTCCCTTCCAGCTATATAGCTTGTCAAAACTGTTGTCCCAATCATGAAACAACCTTTTAAGTGCTAATTCCTTACCAGTCCACACTCTCTTGTAATTTACAAATATCTTGTGATATTACTTTATCCTCCTTTGCAACTCAGCAGGTCCAATACTTGAGTTTTCCTTCACCCACTCCATCACCTTTTCACATATCCATGCCTTGGTTGCCCTCTTCACCTTCTCATATGTTCTAGCACTTGCACACTCATGCTTGGCCACATGAACCTTGACCTAGGTGAACAAACAGATAAAAACAAAAGTCAATGTTATTATATACAAGAAACTATTATACAACACATAAGAGTATCATTATTACCTCAATTGATTTCCTATCAGCCGAGTGTGATGCATGGATTCTTTATTTACACCCTTTTTTGGGACAATGCGCTCTGAATCGATTAGGTTCACTTTTGTCAATTGCATACTCAAACTCATGCTTAATTGAATATTGAGCTATGGCCAACCTAAACTCCTCAATAGAAGGGTAAATAGTACCCTTACTCACCAAATACTCATTGGTGGGTCATTTTTATCATATGCTACAATAGGGGTTTCATCATCAAGTTTTGCATCTTGTGTAACTCAGTCCTCATCATCATCGGTGTTGTCATCACCATAGTCATCCTCATCCTCATCCTCATCAACCCCAGGCACATATTCAGGATCAGGAGTATCATCATTATTAGACTCTAGAGTATCACTACCAATTGAGTACTGATCCTCCTCATCTACACCTACATGCTCAAAGTGTTCAAAGGGATTGGCCAGATATGTGTCCACCATGGTATCTGCCAAATCACCACCCTCTAATGGTTTATTCACATTGCTGATCTGAGAGATACATGCCTGAGAGGGGATAGGAGCTGATGGTGTACACGGCATGTCAATGGTGGACTTGTCACTTGAACCATTAATTGTGATAAACACATCACCAGATCTATTTTGTCCAAAACTCTTAAACATTGCCATCCTTTCTTTATCAAAAGAAATTAAGCAAAGCATATTCAAAGAACTATCAAGGTACTGTACTATAATGGTTTCATCTATGCCCCATGGATACTTCTCACTAATGTTATCAACAAAGTCTTTGAAATTAGTTGTGTCACATCAATTGACCATTCAAACACCCACGCACCCTCAAACCTATTGCCCTTGCGCATGATTCTCACCGTGAGAATAAACGTGGAAAATGGATCCATCCTGTGGATCCACACATCGTAAACAAACATAAGAGAAAGAGAAACAATAGCAAACAAACATAAGAGAAACAATAGCTATTTTCACTTCTCACCAAACAAAAGTGCACAAAATAAGCTTATCGGTTTTAGTTGAGAGAAGAATTTACCCATATGGGACTTCAATTTGAGGAGCAGCAATACCAACAAGCATGGCTACCTCCATGTGGTCATCAAGGAGGGCCAGCTCTAGGGAGTCAAGCCCTGGGTTAGAAGCATCGGCGGTGGAGGCGTGTCGGACGACTAGTTGCGGCGATGCTGGGAACGAAAGTGCCAGGATGTCAGCGATGGAGGCATGGTCAGCAGACGCTGGGGGCGACGTTGGGAGCAGCGTCGCCAAGACGCCATCAGTGAAGGCACAGTGGGCAGCTAGTTGCAGCGACGACTGGGAAGGCAGTTGCGGCAAAGTTGGGGACGGAAGCACCAGGATGCGAGCGGTGGAGGCGAGATCGACGGCTGGTCATGGTGACGCTGGGGGAGGTGGTTGCGGCGGAGGGGATGGAAGCGCCAGGACACCGGTGGTAGAGGCGCAGTCGGTGGCCGGTTGCGGCCACGCTATGCGTCGCCAAGACAGCGGCAGTAGAGCCGCGGTGGGCGGATGACAGGGGCAGCGCCAGGTCGGGGTACTAAGTGGAGTTAGGCAACCATCGGCGCGTCAATGGGGAGTCGGGCAGCCGGCGGCGCATCGATGGGGAGTCGGCGTCGCCTCGCTAGGGAGAGGGAGAGTTTGATTTGGGGGTGGACAGTGGGCTAGGGTTTTTAGTCAACAAGTTTAAATATATTAGTCAAAGGGTATTTTAGTCATTAAGAGAAAATTCAATACAACAAATGGATGCCAACTAACGGCTCGTTGACGCCGATGGCACACAGTAAAGGTTAAAGAAAACACGATGGTATATTATTGAACTTGATAAAGTCAGTGGTAGATTGTAAAAGTGCGAGAAGCTCAGTGGCACTGAGTGGATTCTCTCTAAACGAAACTTTTGCGATAGTTGAGTGGGTAAATCGGACTTAACCCTTTTAAATTTAGAGGCAATATGTATTCTTCTCAGTTCAGAGCATTTTACATCCTTAATATCGCTAACTAATTATAAATTTCACATGTATCAGTTCTTTTACCTTGCGTATATTACATGGAACACGTAATTGTACACGATAATATATATACACACATATAGGTAAACAAGCCTATTCAGGAACTGATCAGGATAAGTTTGAAGGAGGAGCCCATATTAATTCATGGATTAAACCGGGAGACTACATATACAAATATCTGTGTCGCAATCTATAGCCTGCTAGGCACAGCCTGGTAGGTACGTATAGGATGTGATATACACCTACGAATATACGTACGTGAAAATAAAAAAAAAATCTTGGAGTAAATTATTAACGCGTGGTAAACGATAGACACATGTACAGTGACAGCTAGTTTATGATAGAGAAGGATATATCGTCACGTGACCTTCATATATATTAATTATATATAGTCACACTCTCGATTGCCAAGTAATTGTATTATTGACGCATGGTAAACGGTATACACATGAACAGTGATGGTGAGTCTGATAGAGAAGGATGTATACAGTCAAGCCGATCACCTACTCACCTTCAATTCACTCACTCTCTATTAATTGCCAAGTAATTATATTATTAACGCATGGCAAACGGTATACCCATATACAGTGATGGCTAGTCCTGATAGAGAAGGATATACAGTCAAGTCACCTTCATTGTTGTTTTTGCCAAGTAGAGTAAATTTTTAACGCATGGTAAATGGTAGACGCATCTACATCGACAGCTAGTCTGATAGAGAAGGATATGTAGTCTTGTCACCTTCAGATTGGCATTGGCCATTTGCCATACACTTGTACGTACAGATGCACACTCTTGTCGATCTGTGACTGTAGTAGTGTAGCAAGTCTCGGTCTCTCTGGCAATGACCCTGCTTCATACTCCACTGGCATTATTACATATATCGATCCAGCCGTTTATTGAGATAGACGTGTAAAGGGGAGAGCAGGGGTCTAATCCATGCATATATGTGTGAACGATATATAGGGACGAATTTACAAAAATTATCGGGTGTTCTGTACCTATCACAAATGTATATAAACTTTTCTACTGTTTGCTTTTAATGCAAAAAAAAATCCGTATTACCAAGGTGTTGCATCCTAAATATACGCATTAGATTTATTTTATTTTAACCATTTTAAAAGTAATTAGTTAGTGATCATAATTGAAACAGTGTTTGGCACTATTGTTTAAGGAAGGGAGAGGGAGTACACTTTTATATATATTTGTACGCCAATTATCTATATAAGACAGTCTTAAAAAAAACATCACGTTCGTTCTAGTGGTTAAAAATTCTCACATTAATTAGAGAAAAAGAAAAATATCTTAACTGTTAGATCATGGTGGGTCCAGATTATAACAGTATAGATTAATTGATATAAATCATGGTGGATCCAGATTATAACAGTATAGATTAATTGATATAATTGTATATAAAATAAAATTATATCAACAAAAATAGAAATTTAAAGTTGTATATAAAATATAAGCCTATAGAAATAGAATCTAAGAATTATATATGAAATCCAAATATTATAGAAATAGAAGTTAATAGTTGTATATAAAATTCAAATATACTTCGACATGTAACGGTATGTACCTATAGAAATAAAATTTTGAAGTTATATATTAAATTTAACTCTACATGAATTATTTAGCTCCGTGCAATTAAAACTGTGCAGGGTAATACTCTAGTTTATTCTAATACTAATTGAATTTTACGTACGTTACCTAGCTTGTGTCCTGTTCATCACGATAGCTACGTATATGTGGAATCACCCTGTGGACAAAAAGGGTTGAGCCGGTCGCTGTGAGCTATGCACCTCATGCATGGTGAATAGATAGAACAGACGACGTTTTAACCCCCTGCGTGAAGTATGTTCTGACTGCAATATATATATATACACACCTTTTTTTTATTCGGACTGCACCATACGTTTTAACTTTGTGTACGTAGTAACAGCTAGTTAGTACATATTTCAAGCTAGCATATGTAGACATGTAGTTCTCTACACAAAAGGTTCATTTTCCCCATATGTAGGACGACATATCCGATATATATATTGGTAGAATAATTAATACTGCCCTAGCACCAAAATACACTTAAATAAGCATAAAAAATGTGATTTTTTTTGCATATACCACCAGCAAAAAAAATCAACTCAAAATTCTCTATGCCCATGGCGGGTAAATAAATATTCTACGAACAGTGAAGTGTTATTTTTTTAGGCCGGTAGCATGGTAGCGTAATCAATAATATAACACTTGAGATTCTCTCGCACAAACGTGCTAAAGAGGGAAAGTCATTTTTATCACATCCCGGCACAGTGGAACGTGTAACCTGCTAGCTCTTGCTGTCCAATTCAACCATTTAGTTCTCTATAATTCATATCGCCAGGGGCAGATACAAACCTATGACTCTTTAATTCCTTGTAAATTTGTTAAAAAATCATGAAAAATTTGAATATTTGGCGAATTACATTGGTTGAGCCCTAGGTTTAAGAAATTCCTAGTGCCATCCCTACATAGCGCCTGACAAAATATGACAAAAAGAAAGGAATGATGTCTCCTCATTTTAACATGTGAAGAAATTTGATGAGATAGATCGATAGGTTATGTAACTCTACACAAACATAGAAGTTTTAAAACAATCTATACAAGTTAAAATAAAGAACAATATCGAATTTGAACTCGGATGTGTAGTCTGCGCTCTATATATGGAAAGTATGGAGTGATATATCTTGTCCAATTTTTGATTTTATGACTATTAGAAATATCATGAAAATTAAAACCAGGGGACACTTCTCATGAAGAATGGAAAACCGTATGTGCTAAATAGGGGATGAACACACACTTGCTTGTCTTCCTACAGTGTGAAATAGCTCTAGCAAATCTTGTGAGAGGCCACTGTGCTCTAGCTCTAGCTGCTCTATGGCACGAGGGAGAGAGAGAGAGAGAGATTGGCAATACACGCACGTGCGCCAATCCTTCGATCAATCAAGCTAGCCTAGCCTAGCCTAGCTATATTAAGTAGGGCGCCACACCACAGACGCAAAGTACTCGGCCGCCGGAGATCAGAACGAATCATCGTTCAGCGAGCGTCCGGCCGGCGGACGACGCGCGGTCGAGCAAGAACGCCGCCGGCGCCGGCGCGGCGGCCCGATCGCTCGCCATGATTCACCTCAACCAGCCGCTGGCGCTGTCCGCGAAGAACGCGAGCAGTATTAATGCCGTCGGCTCGCCGCTCTTCGCCGCGTCGCCGGCCTCCTCCCCCGCGGCGGCCACGGCGGCGTGCTGCAACCTGCAGCGGCGAGCCGCCGGGAGGAGGGGCGGCGCCGGCGGCGGTAGGCTCACGGCGCCGCCGGCGAGGTGTAGCACCATCGAGCAGGCCGCCGGCGTGTCGGCCGTGACGGTGGACAGGACGCTGACGGTGACCGCCACGGTGACCGTGCAGCCGCCCATCGGCGTCGTGTACGCCGCCCGCGGCATCGACGACCTCGGCGACCTCTTCGGCAAGACGCTCCTCCTCGAGCTCGTCAGCTCCGAGCTCGACCCAAGTGAGCAGAGCTATATCCATCACATCCATGGATCGACGTGTACATACATGTCCATGAATTTTGACACTGTAACTATGTCTATGCAGGGACGGGGAAGGAGAAGGAGACGGTGAGCGCATTCGCGCACAGGACGATGAAGCAGGACACGTACAAGGCGGAGTTCGCCGTGCCGGCGACGTTCGGGCCGGTGGGCGCCGTGCTGGTGGAGAACGAGCACCACCGGGAGATGTTCATCAGGGAGATCCGCCTCGTCACCGGCGCCGACGACTCCTCCGCCGTCACCTTCGACTGCAACTCCTGGGTCCACTCCAAGTTCGACAACCCCGACCGCCGCATCTTCTTCACCGTCAAGGTACAAACATCACCATAACACCATGCATGGAGGCATCAATGGAAGAAGTAGGTAGTGACGACATCTAGGGTTATTAAATTGTTGTACGGCCATGGATGCAGTCGTACCTGCCGGCCCAGACGCCCAAGGGGATCGTGGCGCTGAGGAAGAAGGAGCTGGAGACGCTGCGCGGCGACGGCACCGGCGAGCGCAAGTTCTTCGAGCGCGTCTACGACTACGACGTCTACAACGACCTCGGCGACCCCGACTACAAGATCGAGCACCTCCGCCCCGTCCTCGGCGGCGACGACCACCCCTACCCTCGCCGCTGCCGCACCGGCCGCCCCTACACCGAGATCGGTAACCCCACCTCACCTCCCAGGAATTTTACAGGATTTTCACAGCCAACCCACCTAATAGTCAAAGGTAGACTGTTCTAGGTTTGTCTCTGTAATCATGTTTAAATACTTTTAAATAATCATGTAAATATTGAAGAAACCCGGTTAATAATAACTTATTAGTCGAGCTTTGAATATGCTTTGATAATTTCTGGCTTCGCCTCTGCCGATGGGATTATATAGATCCGCGGACGGAGAGGAGGAGGGGGCCGGTGTACGTGCCGAGGGACGAGCAGTTCTCGGACGTGAAGGGGATGACGTTCAGCGCGACGACGCTGAGGTCGGGGCTGCACGCGATGCTGCCGGCGCTGGAGCCGCTGCTGGCGAACCAGGAGCTGAGGTTCCCGCACTTCCCGGCCATCGACGGCCTCTACAGCGTCGGCATCCCGCTGCCGGCGCAGCTCACCGGCGCCGCCGCAGTCGCGGCCGGCGGCGGCGCCGCCTCCTCCACCAACATCGTCGGCGGCGTCATCCCCCGCCTCGTCCGCATGATCGAGGACACCACCGACCACGTCCTCCGCTTCGAGGTCCCCGAGATGTTCGAGAGTACGTGATTAATTACGTACAAAGAGGATAATCGATACTGGTAGCACTAATTAATTAACATGTTGGTCGTGATGGCTTAACTAATCAATCAATGGATCGATTGGATTGGCTTGCATTTGCAGGAGATAGGTTCTCGTGGTTCAGAGACGAGGAGTTCGCGCGGCAGGTGCTCGCTGGCGTCAACCCCATCTGCATCCAGCTCCTCACGGTAGCGCCGCCATTCCCAACCACATACAATGTTCACCTGAGAATGACGTCATTTCGATGACGTCATCCCCAAAAAGAAAGAATATTCGCTCGTCCTGTCCTGGTCATTCTTTAAAGCACTAAATAATGGTTGTAGCGGCGGACATACAATTTTTATAATAAGTATTTTAAAAAAGATATGTACTTAAAAATAGGTTGATGTCTTTAGGACAGGAAAAATATAGCACTAAAAAAACTAAACAATGAGTGAAGTGGCAGATGCAAAATTTTTGCAATGGGTATTAAAAATTATGTAGTATTTAAAAATATGTTAGTGCCTATATGAGAAAAAAATGCAATAGTAAAAAATTTGGGTAAAAGCTGGGTGACTGAGACTAGGAATCGAATCCAACCCAAGATCCATAATGGGTATTAAAAATTAAGAGTATTTAAAAAAATGTTAGTGTCTTTAGGAGAAAAAGGATTCAACAATAAAAAGAAAATGTGCATCCCGTATGTTAGCATCATACTCCCTTCTTCCTCAATTTATGCCATGAAGTTATACCCATCTTAAACTCTCAACTTAGT
Organism: Oryza officinalis; assembly: GCA_008326285.1. Taxonomy (NCBI): domain Eukaryota; kingdom Viridiplantae; phylum Streptophyta; class Magnoliopsida; order Poales; family Poaceae; genus Oryza; species Oryza officinalis. Next base: position 8,519,212 of record BDMV01000002.1, on the reverse strand, counting down.
ATTTTGTTGATTTAGTTTTGAAATTTTAAAAATTATATAATTAATAAGTTGTAAATGACATGAACAATTCTTTTAGTTGAAAAATAACCATATATTAACCATAGGGTAAAAAATTAATATTTATATAATCATAAAAACAGCCCGTGCAATGCACAGGTTCCCTTAACTTTATATGTAGAAACACTTAATACATACACATTTTATATTAAAAACATTTGAATTTGAATCCAAATTAAAACAGGACATAAACTTTCAATGTAAAAATTTTAGGCGTATAAACTTTAGTTATATAAACTTAACAAAAATAAAAACCACATGCCAAAAAAGAAAGTGTGGCCGTTCGCGGTGTGCGAACATTAGCCCTTTCGCTAGATAATTTCCCTCTCGATGTAGATCTTTTTAATTAGCTAAAAAGTTTTAAATGGCTTTAAATAAATGACACTGTTGTCTTTTATAATTTGTATGACTTTTCTCATGTGTAAAAATATTTGTGCAAATAGACAAACATACAAGTCACGCTTAAAGTAATATTGATGATAAATCTAGTGGTACCTTTTTTTTATTTTGCTTAACATTGATTGATTAACTAAATAATTGAACAAATGTCGTTTATTAAAGTTTGAGGGAAAAGTCTTAAATGGTGTGAGTAGCATAACTCACCAATATAATTAATGGCGATCTTGTACAGGAGTTCCCGATCGTGAGCAAGCTGGACCCGGAGGTGTACGGGCCGGCGGAGTCGGCGCTGACGAAGGAGTTGCTGGAGAGCCAGATCGTGGAGTCTGTGACGGTGGAGGAGGCGGTGGCGCAGCGGCGGCTCTTCATCCTCGACTACCACGACGTGTTCCTCCCGTACGTGCACCGCGTCCGCGAGCGGCCGGAGACGACGCTCTACGGCTCCCGCACAGTGTTCTTCCTCACCGACGCCGGCACGCTGTCGCCGCTGGCCATCGAGCTGACGCGGCCGCAGTCGCCGACGAGGCCGCAGTGGAAGCGCGCCTTCGTCCACGGCCCCGACGCCACCGCGTCGTGGCTGTGGAAGCTCGCCAAGGCGCACGTCCTCTCCCACGACACCGGCTACCACCAGCTCGTCAGCCACTGGCTGCGCACCCACTGCTGCGTCGAGTCGTACATCATCGCGGCGAACCGGCAGCTCAGCCGGATGCACCCGGTGTACCGCCTCCTCCACCCGCACTTCCGCTACACCATGGAGATCAACGCCCTGGCCAGGGAGAGCCTCATCAACGCCGACGGCATCATCGAGGAGTCGTTCTGGCCCGGGAGGTACGCCATGGAGCTCAGCTCCGTCGCCTACGCCGCCACGTGGCGCTTCGACGCCGAGGCGCTGCCCGAGGACCTGCTGCGGCGCGGGCTCGCCGTGCGCCGGGAGGATGACGACGGCGAGCTCGAGCTCACAATCAAGGACTACCCGTACGCAAACGACGGGCTGCTGGTCTGGAACTCCATCAAGCAGTGGGCGTCGGACTACATCAACTTGTACTACAAGTCCGACGAGGAGGTCGCCGGCGACGAGGAGGTGCAGGCGTGGTGGGAGGAGGTGCGCACCAAGGGGCACGCGGACAAGAAGGACGAGCCGTGGTGGCCGGCCGTGGACACCCGGGACGGGCTGGTCGGCGTCCTGACCACCATCATGTGGGTGACCTCCGGCCACCACGCCGCCGTCAACTTCGGGCAGTACCACTACGGCGGCTACTTCCCGAACCGGCCGACGGTGATGAGGAAGAACATGCCGGTGGAGGAGAACAAGGAGGAGGACATGAAGAAGTTCATGGAGATGCCCGAGCACGTGCTGCTGGACACCATGCCGTCCAAGATGCAGGCCATCAAGATCATGGCGACGCTGGACATCCTGTCGTCGCACTCCCCCGACGAGGAGTACATGGGGGAGTACGCCGAGCCGGCGTGGCTGGCGGAGCCGAGGGTCAAGGCGGCGTTCGAGAGGTTCGCCGGGAGGATGAAGGAGATCGAGGGCACCGTCGACGAGCGGAACAACGACCCGGAGCTCAGGAACAGGTGCGGCGCCGGCATCGTGCCGTACGAGCTGCTCAAGCCGTTCTCCACGCCGGGGGTCACCGGGAGGGGCATCCCGAACAGCATCTCCATCTGAGTAGTACTCCAATATATTGGGCTTCGATTCGCTAGCTAAGCTAAGCTGAATTTCGGACAAGCTTGGAGATGGTTAAGATCTGTACACTAAATAAGATGGATGTACACGACCATGTACCAACACTAATAGCTCCTGTGCTGCTGTGCATGTGCATGCCACCGGGAGAGGCATTTGCTAGTATGTTTGAGTTAGTAGAATGCCATTAACTAGTAAAGAGGTTATTGAATTAAGCTCAGTTGGTGGAGTTTTCTAGAAATTGGTAGCAAAGCATGCATTAGGACGGGCGAGATCTGCTGAATTCAGCACATATCATCCAAGAAAATTACTCACAACATAACAGGTATGTCATGTGACTGAATCGAGCAGCATTGGTGAGTTCAGGACCAGCATGGTGTCGTGCTGATAGTCCATTGGTCATTGGCTAACGAACAACGAACTACAGCTAAGCTGAGACACTGCCAGGATGCGCATCTTTTTAGGATGCAAAACGGTCAGGAAAGTTCAGGGTATTGGAGCCGACCACAAAGTGATTAGTCAGGGGAAGATAAGGCTGGACCTGCCGATTAGAGTTCACTTGAAAGAGCATTCCAAGCAGCATCCCCATGCTCATGCTGGCTCATTTGAGTCCAACCTTGTGGAGTTAAACGTTCCTAATACATCTGGCCACGCGTGACTAAGTTTCTATCAGAGTGGGCAAGAGAAAAAAGAGTCCATTTCGCTCAATTCTCTGAGGTCAACCATGAACAATTTAAAGCCAATTCTCTGAGGTCCATTTCGCTCAATTCTCTTGGGTTTCGCCAATTGAAAGTGCCAGCAAGTGCAGAAAGCGATCCGGCGCTTGAAATACTCCCTCGAGTACCAAAAATTGGGGGAGTGGAGGAAGGGGTTTATCTCTGGGAGATGCAGCCTCCGGTTGCACTTTGACTTACTAAATTAGAGCAATCAAAATAAGGCTTCGAAATGAAGAATATAAGAACAAAAAAAGGGAAGTGTGTTATCAAGTGAGGTACCAGTGGAGGACGGCTCGAAATACGGTCTGGTCGTTTTGAAAGAGGGTTCCTGAGTATCAACCTCCAAGTGTTGTGTCGCCGTGCTTGTCTTCTGAAGACCTGTCGACTGGACAAGCTTCAGTAGTTTGTCTGTTATGACTGTCATTGGCGGACGGAGCTCTGGAGATTTCTGCATTGAAGGAAGAAATACAACCAGTAATGATCACAAAAATAGGGTGCTGAAATTCATTCAATGAATTCATAAATCGTTAGGGCTGCAGTAATTAGACATTTTTCAGCTATAATCCCCTTCAATTCCCATTTAGGAGCAGAGTCTAAGAATTACGAGTAGTGCATGCGGTGTTTCAATTTGCAGCTTGGCTTCTATCCTCAAGGTAGCACAGTTCAATTAAGGGTAATTACCTTGATGCAGAGTAAGATGATGGTGCCTAATGTAGAGATAGCTTTAGGTGGCATAGTGGCATGTATTCTTGGATCAGTTATTCTTTCCAAAGAATCAAGGCCATGGAGATGAGGAGATGCCCAATCAACTAGAAACTGCTCATTCTGCCTTCTTGAACTGAAGAGGAAAAAGAACTTCATTAGAAAACCAGACTGCAGCTGTACAGGAGTAAGTGAACATATACCTGTCAAAGGCCTTCTGCCCAGTCAAAAGCACGAGCAAAATCACACCGAAACTGTAAATGTCAGCCTTGATGCTATCTGTTGCTGGGTCAGTAAGCTCAGGTGCAACATAGCCTTTACCACTGTTGAGAGCTTCTGAGTCCTGTTTTTTCAGGTGAGGAACTGTTAACGGTCAACGTATTATACAGAAGACATATCATTGACTTTGAAAAACACGAGTTTCCCCTGAATATTGTGTGTGATTTTTCTACCACTTCTGGAGGGACCACGGTTGCTCGGTTGATCTTAGTAGGGACACACATATACATCTTTCAAATATTTCAAGGGAGAGTAGCTTGTTTCGATATAACACTATAATGTATAGGAGTCTATCCAGCAACCTACCTTTGATTTTGGTTGAGGCGCAATTGTAAGCAATCGTGACAAAATTCCAAAAGTATGGGTCTAAACTGGCTTATTATTAATTTAGTTTTTCTTTCTTTTGGAAAATAGTTCAAGCGACATAAGCACCAGCCCAGTGCCTTGGTCTTAGGACTTGAACCCAAGCAGATGGGGAGGTTAAACAGCCTCACCATCACCAGGACAACCCCTTTCCCCTAAACAGCTAACTTATGGATCATTTTTTTCTCAATGCATCCTTCTCTGTCTAAAATTCAAATTCCTTATTGTTAAGTATGCGGTAAGAACTCCAAGAGAATGGCAATCCATGACAACAATTAGATCCTAGAATTGTTCAAGTAAAACATTAACTATATCATCATCACTAGTGATTTCGTACAAAAGTAAGAACACTACCAATATAACATGGAAAACTAGTGAGCACTGACCGTTCTTATGGCGCTGACAAATTGGCTTAACCTGGCTAATCCACAGTGGCTGAGGTAGGGCATGAGCTGAGCATCGAGCAAAATATTTGTCGCTTTAATATTTCCATGAACAACTGGAGGAGAGCACGTCAAATGCATGAATCTGCATACGCTTCAAAATTTCAGGAAAGCTTCCAGTATGTGTCTAAAAATTGACATCAGTTCAGCGAAACAATTTACAGAAAGCCATTCAGACTGAGGATGTGTATACTCTGCAGTACAAAACAAACAGCTAGATGATTTGGTAGGAATCTAAGTCCACAAAATGCACTTACTCCAAAGCATAGGCAACTCCAAGAGCAATCTTCATCCGAGCTTTCCATGACAAAGCCCTGGACCTTGTGGCTGCTGAAAACAAAATATCATCAAGAGAGCCATTTTCTGCATATTCATATAGAAGTGCGCAGTGCCCAAACTCGACACAGTAGCCCACAAACGCAGAGATATTGGGGTGCTTCAAATTGGACATTTTCCCAAGCATGTCTATGAGCTCATCTTGTTCCGATAATGACAGATCTACCATGTTGATCTTCTTGATAGCCAGGAGCTGCATGTACGAGGATAAATACATGTTATACATATAAAATACAGATGTAAAATAATCTGTAGAAAAAATATGTGCCTTTACTATTTAGAAAATGATAAATTTGATAAATCACATATTTTTTCTAATATTGATTTCGGAAAGTTGCATATGAGACTAGGAATTGCATCCTCCTTGTGCATTGAATTTTAAAGCTTATCAAGAGATTAAGAGAAAAAATGTCAACGATGCAAGACGAGCTTTATTGCCGATAAGAAAAGGAAAATGGCCAGTTGATGAACGAAACATAGTAGTAAAATAAACTCAATACACCAACTAAGGAAAATTCAGTATTAGGACACTGAAACACGTTGTAGAAATTAGATTCGAGAGCTTGTTCCAAAGTAACAAACTAACAATAGTATTTTCCAACAGGGTACTAACAATATGATACCTGGCCACCAGGAAAATCACCTCTGTAAACTTGGCCAGTGAAACCTTCACCAATAAAGCATTCTTTACTGAAGTTCCTGGTAGCTGCCAAGATGTCAACAGCTTGAAACTGTTTTGCAGTTAGAAAGTTTTTGGATGTCTTGGCCCAAACTTTTCTTTTCATAGCTCTTTCAGGCTTCATGACATCACTAGAGGAAGTCTCACAGCCATTCATAAGAGAATTCCAAGAGTACAAGACCTCATTTGCTTTAGGGACTGTAAATTGATATGTATGAATTTCAGTGATATGAAAGAAATGTAAGTCTATCCAATAAATACATTAGAATGCAACATGAAGGAATTGAGAACAAGTATATATATACATGATTGGATATCATATACAGATCCTAACACAATGATGAATACTAAGTGATGAACAAGAATAGATAGAATATGTCTAGCCATCAACAACAATAGCATAAACCGGTTATGCTTAAACTAATAAAGTTCCAGTGCTACCTTTTTCCACATTGGCAGGTGGAGATTTGGGATTGTTAGCGGTGCTCTTAGTCTTAGGACTGTATGTGCAGCTTTTCAGAACCAATCCAACAATGAAGAGCACAAAAACTGTACAAGTAACAGTAGCTATCGCAGCAGCTGTCACTCGAGAGTGTGACTTCCTGTGTTGATTATGGTTGTACATAGAAGAATGGCTTAAGGAAGGCTTCAAAGGTTCGGGCTTGTGCTTCAAATTTTCCTTAACTGCTGGCGGAGGTGGGGACACAGGTGGTGGAGGTGAAAATGGAGGTGGATGTGGAGTTGGTGGTGAATGAGCACTCCTGGTAAATGAGGGAGATGCATGTTTGAAACCTGGTTGAAACTGGTTCCCATCAATCCTGGAATGTTAGATTAGCCGCTTATTTCAACTATATATGAAGTCAAGGCAACATGTATGCATAGTATCCTACGGAAAGAAAAGTGGGTTATTAAGCAGAACCGAATACCTCAACTCAGGAATGGACTCAAAAGTTCCAGGCACATAACCACTGAAGCTATTGTTTTCAATATTGCTGCGATCAGTTGATAATTGTCAGTAAGGATGAGAATAAACAAATATAAAGAAGGATAAAAATACAGTTGAATTTCTTACAGGGCTGATAATGGAAGGTCTGCCAACAAAATAACAGATCCTGTGAACTCATTATGCTGTAAATAACTGTAAAACCAAAACAAAATAAACCTTTTATCAACATTCTAGCATATTTTTGTGCATGAAATCGTTAAGAACGCACATCACTCTTACAGGTGATGAAGGTTCTTTAATGAGCTAAACGATGTTGGCAGGTCACCACTGAAAGAGTTGGATGATAAATCCCTGAAGTTGAAGAGGAACAAAAAATGAGGTACAGACTACAGTGGGTGAAAGATCAAATTACTGGAAGATATATAGCTAAATTAGCATGGAGAATTATAGTAGAATTGCAAGAAGGTCCAAAGGAACTACTCTAGCATCAAAGTGTGTGCCCATATTAACAGATCAAATGAGCTTGAGCCTTGAACATCGTTTTTTAAGAAACCATAAAGCAAATAGATGCAAAAATAGAAACAAACAGACTGTAAAAATTTATGTATCAAATGATCCATGTGATTCATGTGAATGCAACAAAACATGCATTTTTTGTGGGGTGGCTAAGAAAACATGCAGTTATTCACAATAATGGAGGGGGGATTCTAGGAAACACAAATATATGTGGTTCTGCATGGCTGAAGCTTCTCTTGTACATGCAAATATTAAATAATGTTTGGGCTGCAAGAATTCGCATGTCGTTGCAGGCTACAGCGCAATAAATAATTCATTTATTCAAGAGGATAAAGAAATTAGAATCTGGGAGCACTACATTGTTCCTAAGCTTTCCATGTTGACAAAAACATCACCAATTATTCCAGAGAGCTTATTGTGGCTGAGGTTCCTGCAGCAAAGATTACTGGCCAGTTATTTGATTCTGCAACCAGAGTCCACTATAGGAAGTGCTTCAATTGCCAAAAATGCACTCACAGATATTTCAGGGAGTGCAACCATGGCAGTGACGGTGGTATACTCCCCTCAAACTGGTTGGCTGCGAAATTTCTACAAGAGCGCAACATATGGTGATTATGTCAACCATAGTTCATATTTGATATTTAACCCAGCTAAAAGGGGGATAACCGAAAGACAAAGAGAACGTACAGGTATTCCACACTTGGGGGCAAATTGCGGGGGATTTCACCAGCAATGTTATTGAAGCTCACATCCCTACGGTCAACATGATTCAGCAAAGCAAAGAAATTAAAGACTGAACTAAGAACTGCAGAATCATGATATGCTAACAGATATCACAAACTTTCTGGTCAAAAGCTCACAGTGTTTTCAGAGAGTAAAACTTGAGCAGCTCCGGACCAAGCCACCCGCCAACCCCTAGCCCACTAATATTTCTGCGTATGAGTGAAAGAATAGCAAAATATTCAATCAGTTAATAATCCCTGCAAAGTTGCAGGTGAAATGATCAGGAAGTTAAAAATAACTGAAGAATTACAAAGCGACAATGGACGAATCCCTGCAAAGGACTCCATGCCATGGCCGTTGTTCACCGCCGCCACCACAGGGGTCACCACCCTCAAATGTCCAACCAGAAAGCTGCCATGGAGAATCCAATGTTCGATATAATTCCCAAAGCCCTAAAGCTGTAGAACAACCAAACACAACAGAAAATTAAACATAAGGCAGCAAAGTCATACACAAACATGATGACGGCATGACACACAGGAATTGAACAAAGATAGCTACGACACGGGCACACTAGCAAGCACACTTGTTGTGGCACACAATCACATCCATCGATATGGCCAGGACCAGAAGAAAAACGAACACTAATACCAAGTGTGAGCAAGCATAGATAATCATCACGCGGCCGTGCCAACGACTGCACGCGCACTGGCGCGAGCTCATGCTCGCGCAATCACGAACGAGTACGCGTGCGGCGTGCGCGTGATGGCTGCGCATCACACCAGCACAGACCGGCCCTCGCGAGCGCGGAGTAGAGGCATCAAACGGTAACTGGTCCATCGCTACAGATTGGGAATTGAGTACACTCACCATCGGAGGGGTCGGTGAAGCCTGATACGGAGGCGAACGCGGAGCACAGAACCGCCGCGGCGAGGAGGAGGCGACGCAGCGCCGCCGCCATTCCGATGCCTCCGCGGGCGCCCCCCAAATCCAGCGCCGATCGCCACGAAATCCAGACCGAATCGAGCAACCCGCGCACGAAATCGCCGACGACACAGACCGAAACGTCCTCGAACCTTCCCAAAAAAAACCCGCGCGCCCGCTGCTCCCGACGCCGCCTCCGCTCGAAATCCTCCTCCCCAAATCCGCGCGCCCGGCCGTCTCCCGATCGGGCCGAGCAATCCGCCCGCGAATCGGAGGAACACGCCGGTGGGGGAGGATCGAATCTCCCCGAGCGGCCGAGAGAAGCCACGGGGATCCGCGAGGAGGCGGAGGAGGAGGAGAGGAGGGTTTAGGGTTTTTGAAAATGTTCCGGAGGCTTCTCGCTTTGGGAGGGAAGAAGCGAGGGGGAGGAGAAGCGGCGGTCACGTGCTGGGCGCGTGGAGGCCGTTACGCCGTTACGGGGGCGGGAAATGGCTGTGGGTTTTGGAGCCTTGGAGGAGGAGGAACTCTCTTTTGGGGAGCTTGTCGGTTGAATCGGTTCTTCAAATTTTGAAAAGCTGTAACTAATAAATAAATTAAAAGCAAATTTCTTTAGATTTTTACCAGCTATTTCTCATAATTTAAAACTACTCTAAACAGACATGAGAGGCCGTTACGAGTACTTCTGACTTCTAAGGCTGAGTTCGTATGCTTGAGTTCGGAACTAATCTTCATTGCACGCAAAACGGAGCGACTTATTAGCGCATGATTAATTAAGTATTAGCTTTTTTTTTGAAAAATGGATTAATTTAATTTTTTAAGCAACTTTTGTATAGAAACTTTTTGCAAAATACACACCGTTTAACAGTTTGAAAAGCGTGCGCGCGAAAAACGAGAGAGGTGAGTTGGGAAGAGTAACAAAAGAACACAACCTAAGTGTTAGCATGCATTCACGGTATTTGGCTTAGCTGGCGAACATATAGGATTAGAGTAGTGTCATCTTCTAGTTGGATTGTTTTTCGATTTACTATATATTATAATTTTTGTATATATTTTGTGTTTTGAGTGGATCAGTCTGCTAATTTTATCACATGTGTTCTCTCTGTGTCAAATTATCAAATGTTGTTTATCCAACATAGGGTAAACTAGAATAAAAAGAACCTTAATAGATGTAACACTTTCAATCTCTATTTACGTGAATATAATTGGAGTTCACATATGCCATGCACTTGGGATTGTTGTTTATTTAAGGTGTGCTTGCAAAATCGCATCCATCAATATACATCAAACATTATTATTCAAGGCTTGCATATTAGTTGTGTCCGAATAAAGGGTAGATACTTGATGTTATAGCATGTAAGGTTATTGGTGGTTTTATGTGCGACACATTATGGACACACTACACTGTTACACATCACCATGTGATATTTGTAGTAAAAACTAGGGATACCACCGATATATCCTACGATATGATTGTCATTTTTGAATTGGGTATCATTGGACAACTTTTTTTTAATAAAATGATGGCAGGAGCTCTGTCGGATATATTCGAGAAAAAGTAAAATCAAGAGAAAAATAAAAGTTTTAAGAGGTACAATCGAGCTTACATGAAGCAAGATTAGAAACGACTGACAACAGAATTAAAAATGAACAGATAGATAGACTACGGAGGCTTGAACGTCAAAAGGGCGTCATTGGGTATCATTGGACAACTAATGACAAAAGTGCATCCAAGATATAACGACACTGATTGGCTTTATCCAAGAATAAATCTACAGTGCTTTGCTTTATATATACTTTACCTTTACCTATCTATGTCACTATCTCATAACCCATCTTTTATCGGAGCTACTAAGGATATTGAAACTTCAGCAAAAATGTGATAGGATGCATAGCTGCCGACTCTAGAATTACGACTCTAGAATTACAGGTTTATTTATTTTTGCTCAGCTATACCTTTGTCAAAGCTAATGGTTATGAGGTAGGAGTGGTGGCATTGGCGGGGCTCGACACGTGACAACGATAATATGTATCTAAACGATAATATGTATCTAGGTGAAGTTGGGTGTTGATGTGGTTTGTTTTGACAATATTGTTATCTGGTGCTTGATGGTGAAGGCAGAACCACCCAATCACGATACTTTTCTGGTGAAGTGAAAGAACCATTTCTAAATTTTTCTGCTTTATTTTTATGATTGTATTGGTATTTTTCTTTCTCATGCTTATGTTGACAGGCTTCACCCAACTGAGGCTAGTGCGTGACTGTAAGTAAGCTTCCCTCCAACTATAATGCTTTGCAAATTTAGCAACCTATTATTGTTGTTAAGATGTACCAAAAATAAAATAAAACTTTTCTTGTGAGCAAGAAAAAAAAGATAACATTAGCAGAGCAAAAAATGGCATTCCATTTCATTTGCAGTAAAAAAAACAGAAGTAGAAAGAAACGGAGCAACAAAAACTACACGGGCACCGCACAGGGCAGCAGCCAGCAGTACACCACTGCACACGAAGGCGTGGCTGCAACCGCGAGCGGCAAAAGCCCGGAAGCTTCCCCACCCCCCCTATAAATCCTCCCCTCTCATCGATCGCCATGGCTCCCATGCTCGATCACCTCCCGCTCGCCGGCGTTGATTGCACCTCACGCCTCCGCCCCTGCCCGCGCCACCGGCCTTCGCGGACGGCGGACACCGCTCCGGTCGCCGGCAACCGCATTGGGTAGTGGTGGGNGGGGGGGGGGGGGGGGGGGGGGGGATCAAACCAAATCAAGTACGAATTGAAATCGCTCACCGCTTCTGGACTCTCTCGTCCTGTTCCTGCGCCCGCTCCGGCGAGAGCCCACGCAGGGGAGGAGGCGGAGCGGCACGGCGCCATCGGTCGAGGCGTCGCGGCCTCGCCGGATCCCCAGCTGCGTAGGCGGCGGCTGCCGGCGTCGTCGCGAGACCGGGACGCGGTTTTGGTAAGCAGGATCCATTTCTTTCCCCACCGAATTCCGACCCGCTCGTTTGATTGATTGGTTTCGATTCGGTCGTGCGGCCTCGGGTCACGTACTCACGTACCATTCATTTCTTCTACTACTACGGCCTTGTTTAGTTAAGTTGTTTTTGAAAGTTTGATTGTAAAATTGAAATGATGTGATTGAAAGTTTATGTGTATGATAGGTTGATGTGATGGAAAAGTTGAAAGTTTGAAAAAAAAACTTAGGAACTAAACAAGACCTACCTTAGCAGTATACTATGAGTAAAGTGTTTAGTTTTGGAGTTTAAACTTTATTATTTTAAAGTAGGAGTAGTACTCCATCATGTCAGTATTACCCGTTGTTTCCGAGTTCCGACAATCAAATACTATTAAGCGCAAGTAAATTCTGCTGTTTAAAATAAAAGGTATTTTTTTCATCCCACTTTAATCATCATCAAAGCAAAGAGCGCAGAGACCAAGGACAATAAAACCTTCATCATTCTGTAGTTAAATCTCATCGGCTGATGCTATGTCACTTCGTATCTCGTGGATTACATCAAGTTTAAAATATTTGCACTAATAATAGATACTTGTTAGAGAATGATCATTTTGAGAAGACCTTGAGAATCTAATGTGATGATCAAAATGGGACAGAGGGAGTAATTACCAAACGCAAATCAATTCTACTGTCCGACAAGCAATTATGTTTCGGTTAATAGTTTTTTTTAACTAATAATTAAATATTTTAATAAATCTGTTGTTTAATGCGAGTAGCGGCTTATAAGCTGAAGACAATTGACCGAGCGATGGAAAATAATTATAGAGTACGGATCTTATATTTCTATTCTTAGCGGTTCAAAACTAAAGTTAAAAATAGAAAATTATGAAAAAAAAAACCTTAAATTAATTCTAAAAGTTGTGAGATTTAAATTTGGCTGCTGCTTATAAGCCAACGCGGATATAGGATCCGGTAAAATTGATGAAACCAAAGGGTGATAAAATAAATCCCAGGGATATGAACCCATATGATATGCTCCAAACAATGCCCAGTGGCTAGAAAGGCTGTACATAGGAACAAGGGAGAAGAGACCGTTGCAAAAAGTACTGTCATTTTAGTAGAAGTTTCATGTTGATAATTAATTAACATCTGTCCTAGTTCTTCAGCAATCGATTGTTGTTTCGTCTGGAGTTGACATGATTGTACTAGTTTTATGAAGAATTATTCTGTGGGAGCTGAATTAACTTGCAGTTTTGAGCTTGTGCCGTGTGATGTCGATTGAAGTGTAGACTGGTCCTTTCTTTCTTGAATATATTACCTTCTTCTGCTTTAATGAAATGTTGGTACTCCCTGACAAAGAAAAGACTAGGCTTGTTTGCTAATCATTTCTTGTACTTGTATGTAGTCGACGGTTCCATAAAACTGAGTAGCTGACCGGGTGATGCCTTTTCTTATTGCAGGATTTATTTCTCAAAGACTACCCATTTCAGATTACTGAAGCATAACTATCACGGTCTCACGGTTTGTGAGAAGAAGAACGAGCAATGGTTCGACAGGTACTTTGCTTTTTTTTTTCTGTCAGCTGTTTGCCTGGACACCTCATTGGGTCGATGTTCTGGGCTGCTGAGAACTCTGCTGCCTGAACAATTATGTTTTTGTTTATCTAGTTAGTTTGCATGTGAACAAATCAATAGTTTGTTAATATTTATATTGAATTTGTGTTAGAGATACTGCATTTCTTTAGCTATTACATTTACTTTATTTGTTGAGAAGATATGTATAAGCTAGATTCCTTTGTCTAAAAAAATGTATAAGCTGAACAGCCCCCGAGAAACAGAGCCTTGAGCAGAAATCTATATTACGTAGACAGCAGTTCAATATGGGAAAAGTGTTTTCATCTCTTGAGGGGATATCCCTTTGTTTCATGCATGTCACCTAAATAGTCATTAAAAAATTTGAAAAAATATTGGCAAGAATAGATTAATATGAAATATATCACTCCATAAACATGCAAACTAAAATTCAACTTCTACAAGTTGTAATAAAAATAACAAATATAACTGCGATTATACGATAAATATTTTCAGTTTAATTTGTTCTTTTTGTTGCAACTTGTAGAAATCAAATTTGGTCTTGCATGTTTTTGAAGCGATATATATCATATTAATCTATCTTGTCAATTTTTTTTAATTTTTTTGATAACTATTTAGATGACATGAAGCAACAAGAGGACATCCCCTCGAGGGATGGAAATCCACATCCTTCTATATGTAAAAATATAAGATTCATATCAGCTATGCATACACAATACACATCAAATTCATTACATTTTAGTCTAACTGTAATAGCCGAGCGTTTGCAAGTTAGAACCATGAACATAAGTTCAAGTGTTATAATTCTTTCCTTCCGTGTTGGTATTGTTCTTGACTTGATTTTGTTACCTGAATAACAATGCCATTTACTCTTAACTCTCTTTGTTTCCTTTTCCAGTATCACTTCTGCTTGCTTATTCTACTTCTCTGCCTCATCCCTATCCCTGCTTTGGCGGAATCCGATATCAAGAATTTATTTGCTCTGAGGAAAGCAATCGCTGTAGGAAAAGGCTTCCTCCACAACTGGTTTGAGTCAGAAACTCCTCCATGCAACTGGTCAGGCATATCATGCATGGGGCTTACTGTTGTGGCCATAGACCTGTCAACTATGCCACTCTACGTCGATTTTCCATCACAGATCATAGCATTCCGGTCACTCGTTCGGCTCAACTTAAGCGGGTGCGGGTTTTCTGGTGAGCTTCCAGAAGCCATGGTGAATCTGCAGCATCTCCAGTACCTAGATTTGAGTGATAATCAGCTTGCTGGCCCTTTACCTGTCTCATTATTTGACTTGAAGATGCTAGAAGTTATGGTGCTTGACAACAACATGTTCTCTGGACAACTGAGCCCTGCCATTGCTCATCTTCAGCAGCTCACCGTGTTGTCCATATCCATGAATTCCTTCTCTGGAGGCCTCCCTCCAGAGCTAGGCAGCCTGAAGAACCTGGAGCACCTCTACCTTCACACAAATGCATTTAGTGGATCAATACCCGCATCTTTCGGGAATCTATCTCGACTCTTGTACCTTGATGCGAACAATAACAATCTAACCGGATCAATATTCCCAGGAATAAGAGCGTTAGTCAAGCTTGTGAAGCTTGATTTATCGTCAAATGGTTTGGTTGGGCCAATCCCCAAGGAGGTTTGTCAACTGAAAAATCTGCAAAGTTTAATTCTATCAGACAATGAGTTAACTGGAAGCATCCCAGAAGAGATTGGTAACCTGAAGCAGCTTGAAGTACTCAATCTCATCAAATGCAATCTCATGGGCACCATCCCTTTGTCGATCGGCAATCTTGAAAGCTTGGAAGAGCTTTATATATCATTCAACAGCTTCAATGGTGGGCTTCCAGGATCTGTTGGTGAGCTACGCAATCTAACGCAGCTGATGGCGAAGAGTGCAGGGTTCACTGGGAGCATACCGAAAGAACTCGGCAATTGCAAGAAGCTTACTACTCTAGTTCTGTCCGGCAATAACTTCACTGGCACTATACCTGAAGAACTTGCAGATTTAGTTGCCATTGTCTTGTTTGATGTGGAAGGAAACAAACTCTCAGGCCAAATTCCAGATTGGATTCAGAACTGGAGTAATATTTCATCTATATCACTTGCGCAGAACATGTTCGATGGACCTCTACCAGTTCTTCCGTTACATCTGGTTAGTTTCTCTGCAGAATCCAACCAGATGTCAGGCTCTATCCCTGCCAAGATATGTCAAGACACCTTTCTGCAGATACTTAGATTGAATGATAACAATCTGACCGGGAGTATCGATGAGACATTTAAAGGATGCAAGAATCTTACTGAGCTAAGCTTGCTAGGTAATCATCTCCAGGGAGAGATACCAGAATACTTAACTTTGCTACCACTAGTGTCACTTGATTTGTCCAACAACAATTTCACAGGGATGATACCTGACAAGTTGTGGGAATCATCAACCATCTTGGACATCTCTCTCAGTGACAACCAGCTAACTGGCATGATCACAGAGAGCATTGGTAAGCTCTTGAGCTTGCAATCGTTGAGCATAGACAGAAACTACTTGCAAGGACCTCTCCCTCGATCGATCGGCGCTCTAAGGAATCTGACAGCACTGTCTCTCAGTGGCAACATGCTATCTGGGGAAATTCCAATACAGCTCTTCAACTGCAGAAACCTTGTCACATTGGACTTGAGCTCCAACAATCTGACAGGACACATCCCCAAGGCCATATCTCACTTGACAAAGCTCAACACCCTGGTTCTGTCCCGGAATCGGCTGTCAGGCGCTATCCCTTCTGAGCTATGTGTGGCTTTCTCGCGTGAGTCCCACTCTGCATTGGAGTATGTGCAACACGTTGGATTGATTGATCTGTCGCGAAACAGATTGACTGGTCACATCCCTAGAGCGATCAACAATTGTTCTATACTGGTAGAGCTGAACCTGCAAGGCAACTTGTTAAGTGGCACTATACCTGTGGAACTTGGTGAGCTGAGAAACATTACAGCCATTGATCTGTCTTCCAATGCATTGGTTGGACCTGTCCTTCCATGGTCTGTACCAGTGGCAAGCCTCCAAGGCCTTCTTCTGTCTAACAACAGACTCAATGGCTCCATTCCTTCTGGCATTGGCAACATTCTTCCCCAGATCACTATGCTGGACTTGTCGAGTAACGCGCTTACCGGCACTCTTCCATTGGATCTACTCTGCAAAGAGAGCCTAAACCACCTGGATGTCAGTGACAACAACATCTCTGGACAAATCCCATTTTCCTGTCATGGGGACAAAGAATCCCCAAATCCATTGATCTTCTTCAATGCAAGCAGTAATCATTTATCTGGGAGCCTGGATGAGTCGATCTCCAACTTCACAAAGCTGACCTATCTTGATCTCCACAACAACAGCCTCACTGGAAGATTGCCATTAGCAATATCAGGGATCACTTCTTTGTACTATCTTGACCTATCAAGCAATGATTTCAGTGGCACCATCCCCTGTGGTATCTGCAATATGTTTGGCCTCGCCTTCGCAAACTTCTCCGGTAACCGCGACGGCACTTTCACCTTGGCAGATTGCGCTGCTGAAGAAGGCGGTGTTTGCGCCGCTAACCGTGTCGATCGAAAGATGCCCGATCATCCATTTCATGTACTGGAAGCAACCACTTGTTGCGTTGCAACAGCCATTGTCATTGTGCTGGTGATCCTGGCGGTTTATCTGAGACGACGGAGGAAGATGTTGAGAAGGAGGCAGTTTGTTCTTGTCCCTGCCGGTGACAACGCCATGGCTGACCATGAGACAACCTTGAGTGACAATCTGCTGGGGAGGAAGAAGAAGAAGAAGAGGGAGCCACCGAGCATCAACCTCGCGACGTTCGAGCACGCGCCGGTGAGGGTCACCGTGGATGAGATCATGAGAGCCACCGAGAATTTCAACGGAATGCACGTCGTCGGCGACGGCGGCTTTGGCACCGTGTACAGGGCGGAGCTCCCCGGCGGCCGGAGGGTCGCTGTCAAGAGGCTCCACGGCGGCGGCCGCCGGTTCCAGGGCGGCGAACGCGAGTTCCGCGCCGAGATGGAGACCGTCGGCAAGGTGAAGCACCCCAACCTCGTCTCCCTCCTCGGCTACTGCGCCGCCGGCGACGAGCGGTTCCTCGTCTACGAGTACATGGAGCACGGCAGCCTGGAGGACAGGCTGCGGGGCGGGGCGGCGGCGGCGGCGGACGCGCTCGGGTGGCCGGAGCGCCTCAGGATCTGCGGCGGCGCCGCCCGCGGGCTCGCGTTCCTGCATCACGGCTTCGTGCCGCACGTCATCCACCGCGACGTCAAGTCCAGCAACGTCCTCCTCGGCGAGGACCTCGAGCCGCGGGTCTCCGACTTCGGGCTCGCGCGGATCATCAGCGCGTGCGAAACACACGTTAGCACCGTCCTCGCCGGCACGCTCGGCTACATCCCGCCGGAGTACGCGCTGTCGATGCGGTGCACCGCCAAGGGCGACGTGTACAGCTTCGGCGTCGTCATGATGGAGATGCTCACGGGGCGGCCGCCGACGTGGTCGGCGGCGGAGGGCGAAGACGAACGCGGCGGCGGCGGGAGCCTCGTCGGGTGGGTGCGGTGGATGGTGGCGTGCGGGCGTGACGGCGAGGTGTTCGACACTTGCCTGCCGGTGTCCGGCGCGGAGCGGGAGCAGATGGCCCGGGTGCTAGACGTCGCCCGCGACTGCACCGCCGAAGAGCCGTGGAGGAGGCCGACCATGGCGGAGGTGGCCAGGAGGGTGGAGGCGATCCAGGCGATGGAGTGCGGGTCTCTGGTGGTGGCAGTGTCCAGTGGCGAGCCGCCGGCGATGCAATGATCTTGCTGCAACTATACTGTGTACTGTAGTGCATCATGCTCCTTTTTGTGAATTAAGGTGTTTTGATATCATCTCATATGTCGACACAGAGATTCAATAGAAACTCAATTTTCTAACAAGTTCATACCTCACAGGCATTTCATCAAACACCTTTCATGCGAGCAACCAAGCCGCTCATGACATTAAAACCATACTAGAACAATGAGCGATCCTAGCCTGAAAAAGTTTTTTTAAACGCCTAGGTGCAATTATCATACTGGACGGCTCCGCTATGCTCCAAGAGCAACGGTGAATTCGACGTTATGCGAAAAACGTTGGTGACACAGCAAAGCAGTTTTAGGGTGCACTAGGGATGTTCGGAATGCGACAACAGCGTAAGGGGTTTTGGATGAAGACAGCGGACAACATCAGTTGGCAGCATATGATATTGTGGTCTGCAGAGATGAAGATGGTGCGGCGATGGGCAGCACAGACTAATTCCGATTCTCCTCTTCCATCCTCTCGTACTGAGGCGGAAAGTATAAGTTGTCAATGAAGGTTTAAGCTAAGTCTTCAAGTTTTTCTTTTTCTTTTGTGTGTATTCGTGTGTATTCCTCCGTGTGAGGATTGGAGTCTAAGAACTCGTACATGTCTTGGTTGTGTATATCCTCTATGGATATAGAGGTTGGATTAATAAAAAATCATTGTCTAAAAAAAAAGATAATCCAAATCCTAGCCTCTATTGATTGTTAGAACCAACTGATGAAATGTTGATAGCTACATATATCGCGTGAGATTGCTTTAAAGGCATTCTTATTGGTTATTACAACCAACAGATGAAATATGTTAGATTTACTCTTATTGATGATAAGTTGTGAAAAAATAAATGAAATGATAAAAAAATACGATAAAACTTTTATTCCTATAGTTAGTGACTTAAAAATCAATACTAAAAATCAACTACAATAAAAATCTCAAAAATAAACTCTAAAATTATGTTTGGTGATTTAATTTCTTTGTGAGGAAAATTGGATTATATTATTTAACTGAAAAATCCTCACAAACAAGCTGTGCAATGAAATTATAACTATCTTCCGCACAAAAGTTTGTTAAAGACTTACACTAAGCTCTATTAGCTAAAACGTGAGTGATATAGTTTTAGCTTCAACAAACTTTCTTAATTATAACCTCCCTATTTCTAGTCATCAGGTCCCCAACATCCCTACCTAAATAAGCTAGCTCGGACATCTCGTGCCTTCTGTTTGGATCAATTGTACTTGCACCGCCACCAAACAATCTATAATTTCATTCATCCCACTTATGGTCTCTCCCATCTACAAGGACGGAAGGGCCAACCTTTTGCTTTTTCTTGGCCGTCTTTATCATGCTATGATGCATCACATGTTTCCTTATACTAAGATTAGCTCTAAAATTATATTTAACGATTTTAAATTTGAACGTCATTGATAAGCCAACAAGTAAACAATAGAGCAAATTAATGTGGTACGGTCCGTGATCTTCCAATGTTAACATCCTTGTTGGCAACCACATTTTAGAAACCGAAGAAACACTACTTGTACACAACAAGAATCCATTGATTCCGATGTATGTAGCTGGATAATAACGACTCTTTTTATTCCTCATGGTTTTGGAACGAAAACTTGGTTCGAACGATGCATGCATCTTTTCTGTGTAAGATGGTTACGATGTGTATATAAACCAAAGCATCTCAGAATATAATTTTTTTATGTTCCAAATGGAATCGAATCATCAAACAATTTGCGACTCGCGAGTTCTGACGCAACTGAGAACCAACCAAATGTTTGAACCAAAATCGGGAAGCTGGCAAACCTCCCAATTTGGCAATTCCCAGACCTCGAAATAGCGAGCGGGAATCAAATCCATACCTGAATTCTCAAACCACAAACACACAAACGGTTGGTCCATATGGCTATACTCACTGACATGTGGGGCCCACCTAAAAACGCCACGAGCCCCCTGAACCAGACGCATTATCTCACGCACGCCCGTCGTCCAGTCCTGCCAACACCGAGGCGAGCGCCAACTCACTGACATATGGGCCCCACGAAGCTCTAAAAAAATCCCTAGCAACCGACCTCCACCTCCCCCCCAGTCACTGACAAGCTGGCCCCAACCAACGTCCGTACTACTACCCCCCCCCCCCCCCCCCCCAAAAAAAAAACCCGAATCTCTCCAAGCCGCAAGCGTTAAACGCTTCCTCGGGAAGGCTCCACCGCGAGCTTTCAAATCCGCGCCTCCCCCTCCCCCGCCGGCTGCTTCCCCCACGGAATTTCGCCCAAATTTTCCACTCGCCGCGCGCTCGCTTCGCCGATCGGGGCTCGAGGCCGGGCAAGCGCGTTGGGGATTCGGGGATCTGGGGGGGATTAGGGTTTGGGATGGCAGAGGGCAGCGGTGGCGGCGGCGGTGGCGGCGGGGGGAGGCAGCAGCAGCAGCAGCAGCAGGGGGTTGCGGAGCGGCGGCTGCTCCGGTCGCGGTACCTCGCCGTGAAGAATCTCATCAGCGGTAGGGGCCCGCCGTGGGGTGGGGGTTTGGGGGTTTGGTTTGATTGAGTTGGTTTTGGGTGTGTGGGGGTGTGATTTGAGCTGTGCTTATTCTGTGTTTGTCCGCCGCAGATGAGAAGGATGACATGGCGAGGGCGGGCTCCGACAAGTTCGCCGCCATCATCACGCAGGTGGAGTGCCTGCACGAGCTCGGTACGAAATCCCCCTCTCGCCTTTGCTAAACCGTGTGTCTTCTAGAGTTTGATGTGATTATCCTTGCCTTGGACTCGCTGTTTCCGATTTGTGTTGCATTTGAGTCACAGATTAGAAAGACATCGTCATATTTGAACCTTCTGCTTAGACTGTTAGTATTAGCTGGAGCACTTGTTGCAGGTTCAGAAAAAAAAGGATATTAACAAGTTGTTGATCTGCATTGTATGTGTAGTAAATCCCAGCAGGATCTCAAACATTGGTTGGTATTCAGATAACTGATATAACATTCTTGCCAACTACTAAATTCTGGTTTCACTTGAAAACTTCATGAAGCATATTCCCCATTCTTGAGACAACTATGTCCAATAACTAAATATGCCTTGGAGAGGGCTTAAGGATCAAAATCCATGTTCCCGTCTTATTCTTACTGTTGATATTTTACTTCAAATTTCTACTCGGAAATCAGAGCATCAGCATGATTGCATTTTAGTTGCGTTGGTTGTTCTCCCATGCTAATGTTGATGTAATTACTCAGTTCTTATCTTCTGCAAGACCAATGTTTTGTAGTTTGCCTGCATGATTGCATTTCTTGGCAAAACTTGGTGTTTATTGCCATGTTAATATTAAAAGTTCAGAACTCACTGTGGCATTCCAAAATGAGTACTAGTACTTAGCTGCTTATGCTATATTTTACTGGTTTGGATTTAAGCATAAGTGCTATATGAAGAACACAAAATAATGGCATCCTTCTACAATGCAGTGCAGAGGCCTAGGGAGCAAATAGCTGATGCAGAAGCTCTGTTGGACATTGCAAACACGTTGGTAACATCCGTTAGGTCTCAGTCAAGTGAAGGAATCACTCCCTCTGATTTCATAACAGCAATGCTGAAGAAATTTGGGCAATCAGGGGGCCTTGATTCTGAGGCTGCCTCATTGCGCTGGGGCGATGTTGGGCTTTCTGTGTCCCATGTCTTCAGGGCTGCACCTGGATGCTGCACTATGTAATGAAGCTCTTCCGTCTTTATATATGCGCATCATTTCTTGCTTTCTATAATTCTATCTGCCTGGCAAATGACTTAAACAACTCAAACCTGAATCTTTACAGGCTTGGACCCATGAATACAGAAGTAAAACAACGGAAGGCTGTGGCTGTCAATAGAAAACGAACTGCGAAGCCAACGGAAAATGCTCGTCCTGAACAGGTAGCCAACTAGGCAACTAGCCATATGCTTTTCTATATTTTTAAGGATATGGTAGACACCAATGAAACCATAATAACCATCTGTGCATTGCTTTCATCATGGTATTCATTTTTTCCCTCCATGAGTCTCTGAGGTAGATAACAGGTCTGGTGCTATTATTCATGCCATTGGCTGGAACTTACATATCTATCTTACTGGATTCCATTTTGTAATTGTGTTGCTCACATGTTCAAAACCATAGAACCTCTTTTCTTTAAAGGAACATCTGGGACAGAACCATTTATATTCCTTGTCCACTATCAAGTTTCTTGTTCGTGCGTCTGGCACATACTTATCTTCTTTTTTACGACAATTTAGTTTGTTTATACCTGTATGCAATCACTGGGCTTGTATACTGTTCACTTATATGCAGCCTTATATGCAGCTTGCTGAATCTTCGGAGGGAGTAAAGACAGACACTGATAGGAATGTGTCTGTTATATTTGATATCCTGAGGAGGAATAAAAGGGCAAGGCTGGAGAACCTTGTTTTGAACAGGCGTTCTTTTGCCCAAACTGTTGAGAACGTTTTTGCACTGTCCTTCCTAGTTAAAGATGGCAGGGTGGCAATAAATATAGATGACAATGGGCATCATATAGTCTGTAAGAACCTTTTCCGTTGCCCTCATTTGTTTCCTTAAATGATATGACAAGATGCCGCTTCTTTAGTGACATGTCTAAGATAATTCTATTGGTCCTATGCAGATCCTAGAAATGCTCCTGCTGCTAGTGCGATAGCCTCAGGAGAAGTCTCCTACAGCCATTTTGTTTTCAGATTTGATTTCAAAGACTGGAAGGTATGTTAGTAGTTCTTTCTGTTGATAAACCTTCAGATATTCGACTTTGATGAATCAAATTCAATGCTGGGTGTGAGATCATTCTGTAGAACTGTACAAAATTCAACTTCAAGATCTGATATATAGAATTATTCTTAAGTTTTACCACCCCGTTTTGGGATACTGGTTTTCTCAGGAGTGAATGCCCTTTGTCTTCATTTATCTGATACCAATCCATTTTGTTGCTGTACATTAGGCCTAAGCTAGAACTTAAGCTAGGCAGAAAAATCCTTGTGTTGATTTTTGTTTTGGCCAGCTCCTCTATAAAATGACAATTTTTTCGCATGCTTTTCTCTTTTCACTTACAATTCAGGGTACCAACTAATCTACATTTGCCCCTCTTTTTTTTGTCATCCTTTTCCAGCTTATGCAAGAAGTCGTCGCGGATGGGGAAGAACTGATGCCACACAGGACCCCCGAGAACATCCCCTGCGCCGAAGATCATGACCAGCTCGATCCACCGGAGCTATGCACGCAAAGAACACCCATCAGGAAGCTCACCCGGAACCGGGGCCTGGTGATGCAACAGGACCAGATGGTGGTCGCGGAGACACCCGAGGAGAAGCAGCCAACCTCCAAGCGGAGGCGCCTCTTCAGAGACCAACAGTCTTGAAGCGAAACGTGCCCTGCTCGGCCGACGGCCGTTGCTGTAGTTTTAGCACTTTAGCGTGTGCGCCTACCTGCTCTTTGTGTTGTATGTAGAGGGAGAAGATTTATAAGTTATATAGCCCGCTGTGGTTTTGCCTAGTGTCTGTACAACAGTCGGGCGACATAGCTCATCTCGTGCTAGCTCGTGTAACAGCTTAGATGTAACTAATGTTATTCTTTTAATTTCTTTAGAATTTATATCAGGCAGCTTCGATTTTTCCAAAGATCAGTAGACTTTTTGTATGACAAAAGATTGCTATAAGTTGCTCTTTGGAAGAATGCATGTTTGCTGGTAGCACCAGTGGCTGCGCTAAGCCTGCAATCCTTCCGAGGTGTACAAGGAGCACCAGTGGTTGCGGCAATCTTTCTGGAGTGGCTACGACTAAAATAATTATCTGTAACCAACATAATACTAATAGTTTCACATTGAGGTAGGAAAATGAATGGGAAAACACATTGAGGTAGCAGTTCAGCAACATGAAGTGCAAACTGCATAGCACCCTTGTTAAGGTAGTTCCAACTTCCAACAATCAACGTGCGATTGCCACTTTGCCAGAGAAACAGTCACAGTAGCATTAATTTTATGGAAAGCATAATCATTAACCACAGTAGGCTTGAACATCACAGAAGAAAAAGGTTAACGTAATCACATAACAAGGCGGACGAGAAATAGCTCAAAAATAAAATGCAATATAGAATCCAGAGGTAAAACAAGACAGCATAAGCCTAAACAGTCAGAAAATTCAGCACCAGCCCTCAAAGTTTTGAGTTACAATGACTAATCGCTACAAACCACAATGGATCTCAAGCAGCAGCTGATTTCCGAAGCTCATTTTCACCATGGGCAAAATGACACCTGTCGCCAAAAGTGCATGACCCTTTAGTGAAGTTCTCGCACAGCTTGGTCTTGAAGTTGCTTCCTGGGCCTCCACCGCGGTGAGATCCTCCAGCAGGTTTCTTGCCTTGTGGAGGGGCACCGCCACCGATGCTGACAATCAGCTCCCTCACCATTGCACTAGCATTCTTGATCTGATCAAATGTGCCCTCAAGCTCAATGTTTTTCAAGTTGGTGTCTGATTCATGATCACGGATGGCCAGCTTGGCCCCCGTGACTCTGGATATCTGCTTTGTGTTAACCCCACCCCTCCCGATTATGCCACCTGCAAGGGATGCGTCAACACTTATCTTGGCTGTGGCAGAAGCACCGAAGCTTGCTGGAGTGGACATGCCAGGGTTAGGCATTGGTGGAGCTGCAAAGTGACCAGTGGGCCTTGGTCCCATTGGGGGTGGCATTGAGCTGTCCATCAACATAGGCTTGCCGAGCTCCCTCTCACCGTGCGCAAAGTGGCACTTGTCCCCCCATTTGCATCCCTCTGCAGTGTTATACTTGTTGCACAGGCGAGTCTTAATAGTGGGTGTAGGTGGCCCATCAGGAACAGCAGTTCCCATTGGAATTCTTCCTGGAGGTGGCGCAATAGCTGGACCACCAAGATTGGTCATCTTTGCAACAGCTTGGTAGCCACCAGGGAAGTGGTGGAGGAAATGGCAACCCTCACCAAAGGGACAACCAGAGGTACTGCACAATAAGAATTTCATGAGTGCAAGCAAAAGATGCTGCAAATAATATGTCCTAATTGAAGAACTGCACAAAAGATTCATTGTAAATGCAGCTGATGTTGACTTGGAAGATTCTTATATGTGAACTTTAATAGGTCAACACCTCATAAACAATGATTAGAAATGATGGTAACAGGTGAAGAGCAAATGTTATTCCATGACAAACTGTACTGAACTTAAGATGCAGTATGGACTAGAGGAAGTTTCTGGAACCATCAAATTTAAAAAAAACATGGCAGTAGACTACATTCTAAATCTTGAGCTTAACAATGGATGCTAATACGAGATCTGGACCATAAGCACAAATTTTGTTACTGCCTCATAACATCATAGCTTGATGGAAGATAATTCCAGAAGCAACTATTGATGGAAATATAGATTCAAACCATACAGTAGTAAAAAAATATCCCTGCATGTAGCAAACATTAGGATAAGTATTATATGTTATGAAGGACATAGGTGGCAGGATTTCAAAGTGTGAGTTCAGTTGCAGTTCCCAAGTCATGTATTCAATCTTCTTTTCTCAATTTGAGCAGATGAGGCTGCATCATGATATTACTGACAGATTGTACATCTGAAAAGGAGTTACATATCCTTATACTGTTGTTGCATCTTTCACGGATTCAAAATGATTTCGCACAACTGTGCGCATTCCAATTTTACTCCATTGAGTATTTCTTAAGCTTGGATTAGGGACAACCTGTATCACAATCTTACTTGATTCATTTGTTAGCAACAACCAACAAGACATTCTTTTAGAAAAAAAAACAGAAGCAAAATTTTAATGAAATAACAACCATGCATAATAAATGTTACCAGGTGGAGTTCATTTTAAGTTGGATTATAACCTGAAAAATTTGGTGCATGGCTTCGATTTGCTTCCTACACCGGTTTGAAATGACTCCGATTCTGTTGCATCAAATTAATTATGCGTTCCAAGTTAATAGTTGTTGATTTGCTAATCTTGGTACACAAGAGAACATTAATACTACTCCTTTAACTACTGTTATGTTACTACTGCAAAACAGTGCAAAATACCGCATTGATTGAAGTAGCTACTACACTCTTTATCAACCACCCACAGCTTCCCTCCAAGTTTTAAAACCCATAATTAATTCAAAGAACGCCTTGAAATGGAGAACACGGAGCAACGACAACAACAGATCTGGTTAAATAGACTAACCAATCTGCAAAGGAAAACACAGGCCAACTCACTCGCGAATCTTCGAAAACAGAATAACATACTAGCTTCTAATTACCACACACAACCGCTCGCCTTTACCAAACAAGAGTCACAGATCCGAGCGGATCGCCGCTTAGTCTCTCTCTCTCTCTCTCTCTCTCTCTTTCCAAACCTAAACCCTAGCAGAACAAGCAGCAAAGGCACAAACCAGGAGGCTCCTCGATCTAAGCAACGACAAAACCGAATCTCGCGGGAGGAATGCGATTCGGGAAGACGACAGCAAAAAAGGTCGGGCACGGGGGGGTTAGATGGCTCCACTGCGACTCACCTCGCGCGCGCTTCCCGCCGGCGCCGTTCGTGCCGTCGGGCTTGCCCCTCTTGCGGCCGCCGCCTTCCATGTCTCGCCTCGCCTCGCCGCCGCCCCCTCCCTCCCACCGGAGCTCGGCTAGGGTTTCCGGCTCGTTGCTGCTGCTGCGGCGGCGAGTGGGAGAGGTGAGAGATGTGGAGGGGACGAGTGGTGTGCTGCGTTGTGTTGGGCCGCGCGATGTGGTGGGCTTTCTGCTGCGTGGCCGGATCAAGCATCGCCAACTCACTCTTCTTGAGTGATAAAAAATTAAACTGCACTCCCATCTTGCAAGTTGAAATAAAATTCAATTTCTCGGATTTGAGAACTTCTCGGTGCAAACGAAATTCATTTTCTGGGATTTGAGAACTTCTCAGTATGTTTCAGTGCAAACGAGTGAGAGAATGTACTGTGATTCACAATTTTGTTTTCGGACAACTTTCCACTTCATGTCTTATACCGCATAATAATTTTGCAACAAAATATCATCAACTTGCACAATACTGCACGTTAAACATCCAAAAACTCACGTACACGTGGTAAGTCAATCACGTAAATAAAAAATCTAGCGAGGTGAGCCCTAACTCTGATGGACCAAGCGTAATTTAGTTTGGGCTGATGGCCCGCTAAAAATAATTTAATCTACGTTGCGCCAGGCCTGGGCAGCAGTGCAACGCCTGGGCGACACCCCAGGCCCCAGTGACAAGTCACTGTGGTGGGCCCTACCCACAAAAAATAAATTCAATATCTAAGTAAGTATATGGCCCACATATCAGATATTAAACTGATAAGAATAGATAGGAGATGAGTTTTAATCTCTCGAGGAAACATTCTCTCGCATGTCACCAAAATAATCATTAAAAATTTTAAAAAAAATTGACAACATAGATTAATATGAAATAGATCCCTCCACAAACATGCAAGAACTAATTCAACTTTTACAAATTGCAACAAAAAAATAAATTAAACTGAAAATATTTAACGTACATTCACAGTATATTTGTTATTTTGTTATAATTTATAGAATTTGATTTGAACTTGCATGTTTATGAAGTGATATGTTTCATATTAATCTATGTTGTTAATTTTTTTTTATTTTTTAATTGACTATTTAGGTGACCTGCAAGAAACGAGGGGATATCCCCTCAAGGGATTAAAACACTTTCCGATTGTGTCATTGCCGTGGGCCTCATCTTATACCTGCTCCTCTGTCTCCTCTGTCTCCTCTTGCTCTGAATCTGTGGGAATAAGTTCACTTTAGGCCTCTCGATTTGTCGCCCAGTCTAATTTTCGTCCTGAGTCTGAAAAATCAGATACAACGCATCCCCCAATTTAAAAAACTAGTACAAACGAGGTCCCTCGGCAGTATTGACCATGGTTTTGGCTGACGTGGCGCCTACGTGGATCCTACGTCTTCGTCCCACATGGTATTGACTTGGCGCTTACGTGACAGTTTGAACCAAAAAAATAAAAGAAGCAAAATTGAAATCTAAAGAATTAAAACAAAATATGTGGGGCCTATATGTCAGTCATATGTTAGTGGGTCCCACTTCCTCCACCTCACCCTCTCCACTGGCGCTCTCTCCTCTCTCTCCACCGGCAAGCGTGCGCAGAGAGGGACAAGGCAGGGAGGCCGACGAGTGGGGCGGGAAGGCCATCGTCCTGGGGTGGAGATGTAGCAGTCGGGGAAGGGATACGAGGAGGAAGCAGGACAAAGGAAGGCGGCAGCGGTGTCGCGAACCGGTGAGTCATTGAGGCGCCAGTGGGGCCGTAGGAACGGGTGGGTGATATCCTCCAAAGTGGTCCTCATCTTGGGCGGTGACAATGATGGTGCGAATCGGTGAGCCGGCCAGGCGTCGACGGGGCGACAAGAAGGGGTGGTCGATGTACTTTGGCTCCGGGAAGAAGTGGCCATTGTCTTGGCTAGCGGGGAGGGAGGAGATGGGGAAGCCGAGGTAACGAAGATCTGGGAGGCAGAGAAGAGCGGTCGCTCCACTCCTGTCGGCCGCCGCGCGCTGCCTTGGAGAGAAGGGGGTGGGGAGGCTGGCGAGCCCATCTAGTTGGCGGCGTTCGAACTCGAAGAGGGAGGCGTGGAGGGCGGCGACGAGGAGCTGGGCACCGGTGGGGGTGGCGGAGATGACCTCGACGACATCCTCACCATGAGTCGTGCTCCCGCCTCCTTTCCTCCTTCCCATCCTCTTTCGTCTGCGGCCACCACCTCCTAACCTCGTTGACGGCTCCGGATACGGCCACCGCCAGGGCCTGAGGCCACACTAAAAGTGCATCTAGGCCCTTAATTGTTTTGATGATTAATGACAATGCGATTAGAGAGGACTAACAATTTTATTTAAGTGAATGTGAAGGATTGTTAGTCAGTGACGGTTTGTAGCGCAATGCATAACTCAAAGAATACGAGAAAATCATGAGTTGCGGCAATGATCAAAGGTTGTATTGTTTATTTTCATCACTTTGGGTCAATAGGAAAACCGCACTATTAAGAGGGATGATGCATTGACATATGAGGAGTGATGAAAGTGCTCAAAATCTTTTCTAAGAAAATGTTTTTCCTCAGTTTCTGCATTCTGGAAATTTTCGGAGTTGTCCGAAAACTATTTTCGGAGTTGTCCGAAAATCATTTTCGAAACTTCCGAAAAATTACAGAACCAAGTTGTGCGTTCTGAAAATTTTCGGAGTTGTCCGAAAATTATTTTCGGAACTTCCGAAAATATACAGAACCAAGTTGTGCATTCTGGAAATTTTCGGAGTTGTCCGAAAATTATTTTCAAAACTTTCAAAAATGTCTACGAACCAAAATTGCTTCTGGAAATTTTCGCTCTTGTCCGAAATGGATTTTCGGAATTTCCGAAAATGTCCAGAATGCAGTCTTGGATCTGGAAATTTTCGGATATGTCCGAAATTAATTTTTGGAATTTCCAAAAAATGCAATTATTGTGCATAACGGGCAGATTTGGAGCTGTGGCTATAAATAGTCCCCCTCTTCACTTGTGAAGGTTGCTGGTAACATTGGATATTTTCGTGCCCTTGGCTTGTTCATCTCGCGATTCACTCTTGAGCCTTGCTTTCTTGTTTCCCCTTCTCACCTGTGCTCGAGTTGGATTTGATGTGTGTGTGAGAGTTGTGGATTCAAGTTTGTGTGAGTGCTTG
This sequence comes from Oryza officinalis, assembly GCA_008326285.1. Classification (NCBI taxonomy): domain Eukaryota; kingdom Viridiplantae; phylum Streptophyta; class Magnoliopsida; order Poales; family Poaceae; genus Oryza; species Oryza officinalis. The sequence continues at coordinate 8,489,326 of BDMV01000002.1, read as the reverse complement.
TTGACTTTGTAAAGATTTGTGAGCACTTGCATCATCTCTGTGAGTTCTTTGCTTCATTTGTTGCTCTTGGAGGTTGAGGACTCCTAGGCGGCTAGGTGTCACTTCCGAGCCACCGATCTACTTGTGGTTGGCCGGAAGAAGTTTGTGAAGGTTGGATCTCACCTCCTAAAGGGAAGAGATACCACTAGTGGAAGGAGGAGTGCTTTGTGCAACCTCTCGAGGAAAGGGTTAGTGAAGACCCGGCTCTTTGTGAGCTCCTCAACGGAGAGTAGAATTCCCTCAAGGATTTGAACTCCGAGAACAACTCTTCGTGCTACAACGTTTGGTGATATTACTTTTCTCACTCCTCTAGCTTTGCTTGATTGTGCCGCTATAGGTCTAGTTGCTGTTTGTGCTAGCCTTTTCTTGTTGTAGGCAGCTAGATCTAGAGTTTTCTTGAAAGTGCGCTTACTCTGCTTTTTTCGGAACTTCCGAAAATCATTTTCGGAAATTCCAAAAATTCCTGCTTCCGCATTTACTTAAGTTTTTGAATTGGCCTATTCACCCCCCCTCTAGGCCTAATTGACTCTTTCAATTGGTATCAGAGCCTAATCTCCTTATTAGGCTTAACCGCTTAGAGAGATTATGTCGGGTCAAACAGGGGATGGCAAGGAGGGTGATAAGGGAGCTAAGATCCCTTATGACTACTCCTCTACATCTACATCTTATGTGAGCACCTATAGCGGTAAAGCTCCGTACTTCAATGGTACGGACTATGCCGCTTGGAAACATAAGATGAAGATGCACCTGAAGTCTATTAACCCATCTATTTGGAGAATAGTCGAAAATGGCTATGTTTTGCAGAACCCCGAGGATCCCACCAAGGAGGACGACGAGAACGAGCACAAGAACGCTCAAGCCGCTAATGCAATACTTAGCGCCTTGAGTGGAAGTGAGTTCAACCGTGTTGACGACATTGAGAGTGCCAAAGTGATTTGGGACATTCTTCGGAATTTGCATGAAGGCACGGATAGTGTTCGCGAGTCCAAGGTGGAGATTCTTAAGGGGCAATTTGAGCGGTTTGTGATGTTGGATGGTGAAAGCCCGAGCGACATGTATAATCGGTTGAGCAAGATTGTCAATGAGATTAAGGGGCTTGGCTCCAAGGACATGACCGATGAGGTTGTGGTCAAGAAGATGGTTCGAGCAATCACTCCAAGGAACTCTACCTTGGTGACCATCATTCGTGAGCGTCTGGACTACAAGACTCTCACACCTCATGATTTGCTCGGACGCATTCTTGCCCATGACATGCTTGAGCAAGAATCCAAGGAGGTCATCCAATACATCAACCAAAGCTCAACCACAAGCATCAAGAAGGAAGACTTGGCGTTGAAGGCGAAGGAAGAAGAAGAAGAGAATCGCCAGAGCAAGAGCAAGGCAGAGATTGATGATGAAGAGATGGCTCTCTTCGTCAAGAAATTTGGGAAGTTCATGAGGCGAAGTGGCTTCTTCAAGGGGAGTTCTTCCAAGCGCTCCATCGACAAGTCAAGTGGGAGGCACTCCACGAGGAAATGCTATGAGTGTCATGAGCCCGGACATTTTATAGCCGATTGTCCAAATCTCAAGGAAGAGAAGAAGAAGGGCGACAAGAGGGAGAAGCCCAAGCATAGCAAGCGCGAGCAACATGGCCAAGCTCACCTTGGGATGATATTCGGTTCCGATTCCGAGTCAAGATCAAGTGATGATGAGGGAGTGGCCACCTTCGCCGTCAAGCCTACATCACCTCCTACACCTAGACTCTTCAATTACTCAAGTGATGACGATGCTCCCATTTGCCTTATGGCAAAGGAGCCTAAGGTACCTTCTTTGCTCAAGTCCTTAAATGTTGATCTTATTAGTGATGAGGAGGATGAGGTTGATGAGGTTATGGATGAGGACTTGTTCCAGTCCATAACTAAGAAATCAATACCACACTTGAGTGAGTTGCTTGGGAGAATCGAGGATCAATATGCTACCCTTGAGAGGCAAGAGGATTTGCTCATTCGTGAGAAGGAGCGAACTCATGAACTCAAGGTTGAGCTTGCTAAGGAGAGAGATAAAAATGAGGCTTTGGTACGGCTCTACAAGCAAACCAAAGAATCTCATGCTAATCTTGAGGTGGCGAATGCTCAACTTCAAGAGAGAGTGGATGGCTTGGATAAAGCTTACCTCTCCCTTGAAGAGAAGTTCGAAACCTTAAAGAATAGTGTCTCTCTCCCTAGTGAGGTATCTTGCTCTAAGATTGCCCCAAGCAAAGAATCATGTGCTAGGTGTAAGGACATTGATATTGATGCTTGTATTACTAATTTTACATCTTTGAGTGCTTTGCAAAAACAAAATGAGAAGCTTATGGGACTTCTTCACAATGGCCTTCTCAAGTGCCATATGGGTAGTAAGGCCCTAAAGGAATACCTAGGCTATCAATGGGACAACTTCAATCATGAAGGTCTTGGGTATGTTCCTCCACCAAAAGGAAAGGTGGACAAGAGTGTGATGATCAAGAAGCCCCAAAGTCTTAGCAACTTTGTTAAGGCTAAAAGTATCCTTCCTAATGATTGTGCTTCACATTGTTCTTTTGATGCATCTTATGTTCTTAGGAAGAATGCAAATGGTCGTGTTGTTGCTAAGTATGTTGGTCCAAGGGGCAAGAATGTTTCTATCAAGAGAGTGCTTTGGGTGCCCAAGACACTTGTGACTAACATGAGAGGACCCAAGCAAGTGTGGGTACCTAAAACTAGAAATTGATCTCTTGTAGGATTATATCTCCGGTGGAAAAAGTTGGGTGATTCATAGTGGATGCACCAATCACATGACCGGAGAAGAATCAATGTTTTCATCTCTTGATCCTAATGGCACATCCCAAGAGAACATAGTCTTCGGGGACAATGGAAAGGGAAAGGTAATGGGATTAGGTAAGATCGCAATCTCCAATGATCTTTCCATTTCCAACGTCCTCTTGGTAAAGTCCCTAAACTATTATCTTTTGTCCGTCTCTCAATTATGTTCCTTAGGTTACAATTGTCTTTTTACTGATGTTGATGTGACCATATTTAGAAGGAATGATTCCTCGGTAGTCTTTAAGGGTGTTCTCAAGGGAAAACTTTATCTTGTGGACTTTTCTTCAAGTAAAACCAAACATGAGACATGCTTAGTGGCTAAGTACAACATGGGGTGGCTTTGGCATCGGAGGCTAGCCAATGTTGGTATGAGGAATCTTCACAAGCTTCTAAAAGGCGATCACATCCTTAGACTAACAAATGTTCATTTTGAGAAAGATAAAGTTTGTAGCGCATGTCAAGCTGGGAAACAAATTGGAGCTCATCACCCAGTCAAGAATGTGATGACTACCACAAGACCATTGGAACTTCTCCACATGGACCTCTTCAGATCCATTGCTTATCTAAGCATCGGAGGTAACAAATATGGTCTTGTTATTGTTGATGACTTTTTACGCTTCATGTGGGTGTTCTTTTTGCATGACAAGAGTGATACTCAAGCTATCTTCAAGAAGTTTGCAAGAAGAGCACAAAATGAGTTTGAGCTCAAGATCAAGAACATCCGAAGTGATAACGGCAAAGAGTTGAAGAACACGTGCGTGGAGAGTTTCCTTGATGAAGAAGGCATCAAGCATGAGTTCTCGGCTCCATATTCACCTCAACAAAATGGAGTAGCCGAGAGGAAGAACAGGACTCTCATCGAGATGGCAAAGACCATGTTGGATGAATACAAGACATCGGACCGTTTTTGGGCCGAAGCAATCAATACTACATGCCACGCTACCAACCGCCTCTATCTCCACCGCCTTCTTAAGAAGACTCCTTATGAGCTTCTTACCGGTAACAAGCCCTGTGTCTCTTACTTTCGTGTTTTCGGTAGTAAGTGCTACATTCTTAACAAGAAGGCGAGATCGTCAAAGTTTGCTCCTAAAGTGGATGAAGGGTTCTTGCTTGGGTATGGGTCAAATGAGTGTGCATACCGCGTTTTCAACAAAACCTCTGGTATTGTTGAGATCGCGCGTGATGTGACATTTGATGAAACTAATGGCTCTCAAGTAGAGCAAGTTGACTCACATGTGTTAGATGAAGAAGAGGACCCAAGCGAAGCTATCAAGAGGTTGGCTATAGGAGATGTTCGTCCTAGGGAGCAACAGCAAGGGGTCTCTTCCTCAACACAAGTGGAGCCATCTACATCAACCCAAGCTAACGATCCCTCACTCTCACACAAGGATCATGGTGAAGAAGACGAGCACGTGCCATCTTCACCAATCAACCTTGCACGCCCAAGGATACACCAAAGCATTCAACGAGATCACCCCACCGACAACATTCTAGGTGATATCAACAAGGAAGTATCTACTAGATCTCGAGTTGCAAATTTTTGTGAACATTACTCTTTTGTGTCTTCTATTGAGCCACTAAGGGTTGAAGAAGCACTCGATGATCCGGATTGGGTGATGGCGATGCAAGAAGAGTTGAATAACTTCACACGGAATGAAGTGTGGACATTGGTGGAGAGACCAAGGCAAAACGTGATAGGTACCAAGTGGATCTTCCGAAAAAAGCAAGATGAGAACGGTGTGGTGATAAGAAACAAGGCAAGGTTAGTGGCTCAAGGGTTCACCCAAATCGAAGGATTGGATTTTGGTGAAACCTTTGCGCCTGTAGCTAGGCTTGAGTCAATTCGCATTCTATTAGCCTTTGCCACTAACCTTGATTTCAAGCTCTACCAAATGGACGTGAAGAGCGCCTTCCTCAACGGTCCAATTAATGAGTTGGTGTACGTGGAGCAACCGCCGGGGTTCGAAGATCCAAAGTATCCTAACCATGTTTATCAACTTCACAAGGCGTTCTATGGGCTTAAGCAAGCCCCAAGAGCTTGGTATGAATGCCTTTGTGATTTTCTTGTGAAAAACGGTTTTGAGATTGGTAAAGCCGATTCTACTCTATTTACTAAGAGACATGGCAATGATATCTTTGTGTGCCAAATATATGTCGACGACATTATATTTGGCTCTACTAACAAGTCTTTTAGTGAAGAATTTAGTAGAATGATGACCAAGCACTTTGAGATGTCCATGATGGGTGAATTGAAGTTCTTCCTCGGCCTTCAAATCAAGCAACTCAAGGAAGGAACCTTCATTTGCCAAACAAAGTAGTTGAATGACATGCTCAAGAAATTTGGCATGGAGAATGCAAAACCAATTCACACGCCCATGCCGTTAAATGGGCACCTAGACCTCAACGAACAAGGTAAAGACGTCGACCAAAAGGTATACCGTTCCATCATTGGCTCACTCCTTTATCTTTGTGCATCTAGGCCCGATATCATGCTTAGTGTATGCTTGTGTGCAAGATTTCAAGCCGCTCCGAAAGAGTGCCATCTTGTGGCCGTGAAGAGAATCCTTCGATATTTAGTGCACACACCCAACCTTGGTCTTTGGTATCCTAAGGGAGCGAGGTTCAACCTCATTGGTTACGCCGATGCAGATTATGCCGGGTGCAAAGTGGATAGGAAAAGCACATCGGGTACTTGCTAATTCTTGGGTAGGTCCCTTGTTTCTTGGTCTTCTAAGAAATAAAACTCCGTCGTCCTATCCACCGCCGAAGCAAAATATGTTTCGGCGGGGAGTTGTTGTGCTCAACTTCTTTGGATGAAACAAACCTTGAGAGACTATGGCCTAAATGTGAGCAAAATTCCACTCCTATGTAACAATGAGAGTGCCATTAAGATAGCCAACAACCCCGTCCAACACTCCCGAACTAAACATATTGATATTCGCTACCACTTCTTGAAAGACCATTCCACAAGAGGCGACATAGACATTCAACATGTGAGAACCGACAAACAATTGGCGGATATTTTTACCAAGCCTCTAGATGAAGCAAGGTTTTGTGAGTTGAGGAGTGAACTAAATATCTTGGATTCTCGGAATGTGGATTGATCTATTGCACACTTTTTGGTTTGCTAGAATAGGGTTGTTTATCACTTTGTGACAAAATAGACATTCAATTCATGGATGGACACTAGTCATTTTTTTGTGTGGACAAATTGAATCTATGTGTTTGGGGATCTCTTTTTCAATAAATTTTGATCCTTACACAATCTAAGATAGATTCACACATTACCTCTTTCGAGGGTGAATTATCTTGTCTCATGGTAATTTACACTCCTTTTGATCCTTGGATCAACCCATTTGACTTGTGGCTATTGTTTTGTGTGCTTGCTTGTGTGCTAGTCACAAGTTCAAATGGGAGCCAAAGTGTTCGACCAACCATCCTTTCCAATATTCCCTTCAAAAAGATTGTGAAAATGTCGTTCTTCAAAATTCCCGGTGCAATTCCTTTTAACCAAAAATAAATTCAAAATGGTTGCAAAAAGGTTTCCTCAAAATTCCGGCCAATTCCTTCCAAATCCTGAGTTTTCTGTTTTTTTTTTCAGAAATTCCGAAATTTTTTCGGAAGTTCCGAAAATTATTTTCGGAACTTCCGAAAATTTCCAGAACCGTGCACCTATTTATCTCTTCCACCCGTGGTTCTATCTCTCTTTTTCCCCTCCTCCTCCTCTCCACCGGCGACCACCTCCTCTCCGGCAACTCCTTGGCGCTCTCTTCCTTGCGGGAGCACGGTTGGGGGCTCTTGTGGAGGCTACATTGTCGTTTTCCTCCGCGTTCTTCACTCGTTCTTCACGTGCTTGAGGTATCCTTCTTCCAATCAAATCCTTTGCCTCCTCGGTTCAAATCGGTTGATTCCCTTCGATGGAGATGTTCCCCTAGTGCCATAGCTCTTGTAGGTTTACTTTCACAAGTTTTTGTTGGTGGATTTGTGCGGGATCTAGGATTTAGGGTTCGGTCAGCTTTTTTTCGAAGACGTCCGAAAATAATTTTTGGAACTTCCGAAAATTGCTGCCCGAGCCCTCCCCCCTCGGTACTCGCATGATTTTGCCTCCAATCACTTGTAGTTCCCTTCCTTGTCTTCCATGCACTCATTGTCTATTTCCTTTTTGCCTCTAAGATGCCTCGTCTCAAGATTGCCTCTCGTTGATCCAAGCGTTCACGGGATCGTTCTCCTACTCCATCCTCTCCGGAGGATTCGGACAGTGATTGGTCCGGAGCGGAGGACACGGGTCCTCAAGTGACGCGGGTGGCCAAGGGCGGCACTCTTCCTCCTCGTCGGTCGACTCAGTCGCACGACAATGCGGGTTCCTCAAGACAACCTCGCCAGTCTACTGGTGAGGGCTCGTCTCAGCAACCTCAGACGCCGCCGCACATTCCCGCCGTCCCCATTGGGCCTCTTCGCATTCACACGCCCGAGCGGGACCCGGCCGTGGTGCGCCAAGTGCGTGACTGGCGGAAGAAGCCCGATGTGGTTGCTCCTCACCGGGATGAAGATCCTCGTTCCAGTCGCCGCTCGGCCTCCGATGCTTAGTTCTGGACTCTATTTTAGCAGGGCTTCTATGAGTCTGTCATCAAGCCCAAGTCCAATCCCTCAGTGCAAATGCAATGGATAAACTGGGAGGAGCTGCTAGCTCATGATGATCCTATCCTCAACACAGTTGTTGCCGTCTGTGAAGAGATGGGAGTCCGAGCCTTTATGACTCTTCAGCAGCCTTGGTGTAATGAGATCATTGCCCAATTCTATGCCACGGTGTACTTTGATCGTCACCGTGGTGTGCATTGGATGACTCAGGGCTCCTGGTACTCAATTATATATGAGAGGTTGGCTGAGCTCTAGGGCTTTGATTTGCACTGGATGCGCCACTTCACAAACCTGCATGATCATCAAATTCCTCTCAACACTGAGCTTCGTCCTTTGTACCTTCTTGATGGTGTATTGGGCAAGATTGAGGGTCTTAAGCCCTTTCACGCCTATCTCAACCGGATGATGCGCCGGACCCTTGTGCCCAAGGATGGTGATGCTAGCAGCATCAACCATCTCTCCAGAAATGTCTTGCTCAGGTTCAATCCTCTCTCTTAGCCATTCCATGTGTTCAACTTTGTTTGGGAGGAAGTTCGCTTGGCATCCATACAGTACAAGAAGGGGTTGGTCTATGCTCCTCATCTCATGCGGATGATCGAGTCCGTCACTCAGCTGCAGTTTGAGCATGAGATGCCTCACTCTCAGCTTCACTTGCGCCTGCTCAAGGTTGATCGCCTCTCCAGGGCTCCTATCTCTGCTGCCGTTGGGGACATCCCCTCCTCCTCGACTCAGCCTCAGTTGTCTGCTTCTATGGCTCGACGTGCGCCATCTCCTTTGTTTCACATTTTGTGGAGTCTGTTTGGCCTTTGCTCTGCATAGGCTAAACAGAATCGCAAAGCGCGAAACAAAGTCAAGAAGACGGCCCGGCGCGTCAAAACTATGCAGGCACAGCTGAACCAGCATCTTCAGGTGGATGTCCCTCCTTCCCCTCCGGGTTTTGAGGCGGAGCCTGACGAGCCTGAGGAGGAAATAGAGGACCCTTTTGCAGGGCTTCTTCCCGACTACGACTTCTTTGGTTATGGCCATGGCTATAACCATCCTCCTCCTCCAGAGGATCCTCCCTAGGCACCCTTCGCTTGAGCCGTCGTCGTCTCATCCCCTTTTTTGGTGTGTTGATGCCAAAGGGGGAGAATATCTATCTCCTTTTTCCAAGTTTGGTCGAACTTTGATGGCATTTTTTTTGTATGAGACTTTGTGTGGTAGAATTTGAGTAGAACTTGAGTTATTGTAATCTCTTTATTCATTATTGTTCCCTAATGACTGCTTATGTGTGACTTTGTGTTGAAATGTCTTTTATGCCAATTGTCTAGGTAATGCATTGCTTTCATTTCTATTCATTTGTTATGTGATGGTGATTAAGTCTTAGTGTGATTCGTGTTGTGAGCTTAAATGTGAATGCAAGGTTTTAGGGGGAGCTCTCCACTTGCCTATAATGCACACTTCTAGGGGGAGTTTTCACTAAAATCTTACACTAAAACCTTTATATTGTTTTACTCTCCATTGTGATCTAATCGTGTTGTCATCAATCACCAAAAAGGGGGAGATTGAAAGTGCATCTAGGCCCTTAATTGTTTTGATGATTAATGACAATGCGATTAGAGAGGACTAACAATTTTATTTAAGTGAATGTGAAGGATTGTTAGTCCGTGACGGTTTGTAGCGCAATGCATAACTCAAAGAATACGAGAAAATCATGAGTTGCGGCAATGATCAAAGGTTGTATTGTTTATTTTCATCTCTTTGGGTCATTAGGAAAACCGCACTATTAAGAGGGATAATGCATTGACATATGAGGAGTGATGAAAGTGCTCAAAATCTTTTCTAAGAAAATGTTTTTCCTCAGTTTCTGCATTCTGGAAATTTTCGGAGTTGTCCGAAAACTATTTTCGGAACTTCCGAAAAATTACAGAACCAAGTTGTGCGTTCTGGAAATTTTCGGAGTTGTCCGAAAATTATTTTCGGAACTTCCGAAAATATACAGAACCAAGTTGTGCGTTCTGGAAATTTTCGAAGTTGTCCGAAAACTATTTTCGAAACTTCCGAAAAATTACAGAACCAAGTTATGCGTTAAAATGTCTACGAACCAAAATTGCTTTTGGAAATTTTCGGACTTGTCCGAAATGGATTTTCGGAATTTCCGAAAATGTCCAGAAGGCAGTCTTGGATCTGGAAATTTTCGGATATGTCCCTCTTCACGTCGTCGCTATCGCCCCTCTGCTTCGTCCCCCCGCTCCGCCGCCTCCGCTCCGCTGACCTGCTCTGGCCGCCGCTGCTCCACCCGCTGCTTGCCTTGCTCCGCCCCACTCGTCGCCTGCTCTGGCCTTCTATTTTTTATTATTTTGTGAGAGATAGGATAGAGAGAAGAGAGGAGTAGTGAGGATGACATGTTGAGCCACATGGGCCTCACTATTTTTTATTATTTTGTGTGTGTAACTGACATGTGAGCCTCATAGGTTTTATTATTTTTTCGGATCGAATTGCCATGTAAACGTCACGTGGGACGAAGAACTAGTCAAAGGATCCATGTAGGCGTCACGTCAACCAAAACCATAATACTGCCAAGGGACCTCATTTGCATAGTTTTGTAAGTTGGAGGATGCATTGTATTCTGCCTCATTTGCATAGTTTTGTAAGTTGGAGGATGCATTGTATTCTGTTTTTTTGGACTGAGGAAGATAATCAGACTGGGTAAAATTGAGGGACCTATAGTGAACTTATTCCGAATCCGCGAGGTGGTACTAAACCGAAGAAAACAAAACCATGTCCTCTCCTCCCGCTCTCTTGCTGGATTTTTTTATTTTATTTATTAAAATATTTAAAAAACAATTTTCTATTTCAAAAATTTACAAATCTAGTTGCTTCCCAAAGGACGATTTTTCTGACGTGGCAGAGGACCGTTGGCTCTCGCCTAAGTGGCGACCAATGGAGGAGGGACATTTTGTAGGCGGCCCCCTTGCCGCCCTCCCAGAGGACGATTTTTCACTGTGTGGGGGGCACCTGCAAAAGGGCTGGGAGGGTGGCCTGACTTTTTTGCAGGCGACCCCCTTGCTGTCCTCGCGGATGGCGTTTTTGAACTGTATGAGGGCCACCTACAAAAGGACGGTGAGGACGACCTCACATTTTTACAGGCGGCCCCCGTACGGTGTAAATTCGTCCTTTGGAAGGGCGGGATGGGGGCCGTCTACAAAAAAGCCAGGCCATCGCCCTTTAAGCAGGTGACCCCCCGCACAGTGTAAAATTGCTCTCTGGGAGGGCGGCAAGGGGGCCGCCTGCAAAAATGCCAGGCCGCCCTCCCAGCCATTTTGCAGGCGGTCCCTACAGTGAAAAATCGCTCTTTGAGAGAACGGCAAAGGGGCCGCCTGCAAATTTTCCCTTCCCTTTTGGCTGGTCGTTAAGCGAGAGCCAACAACCGTTTGCCACGTCAGAAAAATCGCCCTCTGAAAGAACGATTTTTAAAAATCGCCTTTCCAGAGGGCGATGAGCGATTAGATTTGTAAATTTTTGTAATAGAAAATTATTTTTAAATATTTTAATAAATAAAATTAAAAATAAAAAAATTCCTCTTGCTGCGTTGTTTGGTTGGGCCCGCCTCTCTTGGTGGGCTGCGGATAAATGGGCTTCTTCGTTCTTCCACAGCCCATATCACTCTTCTGATTTTCCTTTATCTTTATTTTTTCCTTATTATCTTTATTTTAAGTCGTTTCATTTTGCATTTTCCGCGTGGCGTGTGTTCTCTACTTCTTGCGGGGCAAGCCTGCATTGCCATTTTTGCCTGGGCCATCCAAAATTCAACAATTTATTTTTTTATTTGTTTCTACGTTTTTCACCTGCTGAAAATTAGAACTATTTTTACATACAAGTTAATTATTGACCAATGACGTGGTTGAACAGTCACAAGCTTTCTTCCTCCCCGAAGAGACACCAACCACTCGATGATAATATATTTATTAGTCATGGTCGTATCTAATTTGTCTTCCTGTTTGTAATGAGGTGCAACCACCTCATTCTGGAAGCAGTTTGAACCCAATTTTTTTGGAATCAATTTGACCAAATTTTATCTTTATTGACCAAACTTTGGGAGCATCTCCACAAATGGGTGTAAAACGGAGACTTTTTGAGGGGGCTAAGTGCGAAAAGGGCAGAAAAAAGAATGGGCGATTTATTTATAGGCGAGGAGAAGCAGCCTCGCCTTCCCCTTCTTCCTCCTCTTCGGGAGTTCTTTGAACAATCTCTCTCTTTCTCTCCGATTCGATTCGCACCGCCTTCGTGTAATTCTCCAAAGCGTAAGGCCTCCTCCTCCTCGATCCCGGGGCATTTCATCTCTCCCGGTTGCGATCCTATTCGCCGTAGTCTGTAGGATTCCCGGGCGGGTGGTTGTGTAGATGGGTTTTTATGTGGAATTCGGTGGATTTTTCTGTTGGATTTTGGTTTTCTACGCGGGGATTAAGAGTTGTGGATCCGTCCTAGCTTCGAGAGATTTATTTTGCTTTTTTTTTAATTATTATTTTTCGGTATGGGAAGGATTTGTTTGGAATCTATGTGGCGATCTGTTCCTCTGCGCGTGCGCGTGGTGGTGTTTTATTTTTTTTTTTTGCGGGACTTTGGTTGATTTTGGGATGTATTAGGTTCTGACGGAATCGTATTGTTTGTGTTTGTTTGCGCAGCAGCTTCCCCGGTAGCCGCGTGCTCCGGCCATGGCGTTCTTCCGGGGCCTGACGGCGGTGTCGAGGCTTCGATCCCGCGTGGTGAGGCGATCCATCATCTTCCATGCCGTGTTTTCTGGAGATTCGTTCGTATGCCGGGTGTAGCGTAGCATTCCTGCTCGCTGAAAATTTTCGTTGCTTTGTGTTGCCAGGCACAGGAGGCCACCACGCTTGCTGGTGTGAGATGGCTGCAGATGCAGAGCGCATCTGATCTTGTAAGTCAATAGTTTGTTCGTTTTTCGTGTAAATGTGTGGTTGAAACTGCTAGTAATGTACAGTCTGTGGCTAGGTTCGAAAGTTGGAAATGTGCTCTGAAAAAAGATTTTTGATCGTGTTTCTAAATATTATGCAGGATCTTAAGTCTCAGCTGCAGGAATTGATTCCCGAACAACAGGTTTGTTACTTTCTAGCACTTCTAATAATTCACACAAAGTTGAAAAGTATATGGCATCCAGTTCCTTATCTACCCTTTTCGCTTTACTGCTTTAGCCTGTAGTGATATCATCTTCTTGCTTCATGCGATACTATGTGAGGGCATGCTTAGATACAACTCCCAGATGTTGTGGATTACCTCTTTTTTGTAAAAGCTGTGCTAGGGGCATGGAAGCAAATGCTGCATGAACATTGTATTAGACCATTGTTTCAGCACCTTAAGAAACCCCTCATCACAAAATGTGTATATTTTGAGCAGCCACTAGCTTTGTGTTTTCTGGGCTATTGAAAATGCATTACAAGATTGGCCTATCAGGTTATTGTTTTCTTCACAAGTTTAGTTTTGCACCAAGCAGTAATCACAACATTCAGAATCTGTATTGGAGAAGAACAAAATTGCAGCTAGTTGCACGCTCCTGTCATTACGAGAAAGTCATCATGGTTGAGTTGGAATAACTTCACTATTTCACTGTTTACCTAAACTTCATATATCAGTTGCCATGCCTTGTGCTATGTCTCAACCATTCAAGAGTGCCAATTTCCTGTCAAATACCAGGAAAGAAAAGCTCAACTCACTTTACCATTCTGTTACAGGATCGCTTAAAGAAACTTAAATCGGAGCATGGAAAGGTCCAACTTGGAAATATAACAGTCGATATGGTATGCTTTTGGTATTGATTATTTATGGATTGTTTCTCAAGGGTGTTCTTTATCGATTGGGCTAAAATCTTGAATGGTCTTTATCCAAGGTCCTTGGCGGGATGAGAGGGATGACTGGAATGCTTTGGGAAACATCATTGCTTGACCCGGAGGAGGTATTCTTGTAAACTATGGTGCTATGATACCATAATGGCATAATATAAAAGCAAATTTGGATATTTTGTCTATATATATCTTGAGATGTGCAAAAGTTGGAAAATAAAATAAATGAATGATGAATCACCATATTTTCATGATCTCCAAGCAAGTGTACTAACGGTTGAGCACCTTCTGTTCAGCGCACAGTAGGAACAACGTAATGATTGCTGATATTTATCAATCTGAATCAAGTTCTGTAATCAACTTTAGCACATTGATTTATAAGAGGTGCTGGGACTAAATAGTCTAGATTTCTGAAGTCATTATGTAGGAATGTGCTTCATTACAAGAGTTTGATGCTTTTACGATTTTATTATTTTAGGATAGCGGCTTTGCTGCAGATTTTAAGTTAGATTTTTAGCTTAGTTTGACATTGTGAAATTTAAACGTGCACCACTCTATATCTTGCTGTTGGATGTAAATCTGTACCTCTTCTCTATCCAGGGTATTCGTTTTAGGGGTCTCTCGATTCCAGAGTGCCAGAAAGTGCTGCCAACAGCAGTTAAAGATGGGGAGCCTTTGCCTGAGGGTCTCCTTTGGCTTCTTTTGACCGGAAAGGTTTGGCTTCTTTTGTTTACCTGTTTTTCTTGTAAACTCAATTTTCCTGTTCTTATTATTGTCAGTATTTAGCTGTTAGTGTGGACTGATAGGTATTTGTTTGTTTCAGGTGCCAACCAAAGAGCAAGTTGATGCTCTATCAAAGGAATTGGCTAGCCGTTCGAGTGTTCCAGGTCTGCCATTGTCTCTGTTGGTTTATTGCATTATTTTTTGCTCAATTAGTAAAAAAACCTAGATGAGTTTCACATCATTATCTTATTTTCCATTTCTTAAAAGATAAAAATATGGTCACAGATAAATACAGAGATTATGGAGTTTTTGTTCCTACGAAGCTTTATTCTGCAAGTACACATAAACATACCATGTTTCTTGTATATTATATTCCCACAGATGGTTCTTTAGTTAGTTAATTTCAAAATAAATCGAAACCACTGCATTCTGAATTTCTGATAGTAATCTGAGCTTTTAAGGTTAAACTTTTCAATTGCCTTAAAATATGAATTGTTGTTAACTTAAGCTTATTTTCTCAAGTGTAGTTGATTTTTTTTTTGCGGGGCAAGTGTAGTTGAAATTTGAAAGGCAACTGTAGAAAGTATATTTTGGGCCTGTTCCATTGATGTTCTCTATTATGACTTTTTATGTCCTCTGCAGATAGAGTAACTTGAGTTTTCTTAATCCTGCCTTTGATAATGATATAGCTCATTTAAGTATTCATCTGTGATAAGTTGATTTGAGTTTTTGCATACTCAATCTTTAGAAAAATATGTCTCGGAGTACTGCATTACAAATTTGCGCTTCTATAAACATACAATATGTTACCCACTTGCCTACTTGGCTCTTATTCGATTGACGTATGATACGGATGCAGGTCATGTGTATAAGGCAATCGATGCTCTCCCTGTAACTGCTCATCCGATGACCCAGTTTACCACAGGAGTGATGGCACTTCAGGTAAACCCTTATTCTTTTCCTGTTTCTTGATTTGTAGCATATCACTCATCTGAAATAAAAAAAACATATTCTGTTGCCACTTATTTGAAGGTATATTTATTTAGGACCCTCTTATTTTGCTGCTTGTAATTCTTTCTAGGTCTCCACACTTAATTAATTTGCCTTTTCTATTTTAATTCTTATTTGCAGGTTGAGA
Organism: Oryza officinalis; assembly: GCA_008326285.1. Lineage (NCBI taxonomy): Eukaryota > Viridiplantae > Streptophyta > Magnoliopsida > Poales > Poaceae > Oryza > Oryza officinalis. The sequence continues at coordinate 8,474,132 of BDMV01000002.1, read as the reverse complement.
GTGAGTTTCAAAAGGCATATGACAAAGGAATGTCAAAATCAAAGTATGCTTGGGATTTATACTGCCTCCAAAATTGCATTAATTGTTCAATGGATTTTCCATGTCATTTACTGATCTGGTGCTATTTTAATAGGTTCTGGGAGCCTACCTATGAAGATTGCTTAAATTTGATAGCTCGCCTTCCAGCAGTGGCTTCATATGTTTACCGGAGGTAGCTTTTTACCAATTCATTCACCATCTTTACTTACCAGGCAATGTGTAAAAAATTTCAACTGCAATAGCAATTAATCCTATTTTCTGTTTCTCTGAAGGATATTCAAGGAAGGGAAAACTATAGCAGCTGATAATGCACTGGACTACGCAGCGAATTTTTCACACATGCTTGGGTTTGATGATCCCAAAATGCTTGAGTTGATGCGACTATATGTAACAATCCACACGTAATTCATTCTATTCCTTGTTTTAGTTTCTATTTGTTTCTAAAAGATTTGGTTTGATTTCTTTTTCGCTCATACTTCCACCTGGTTTCTTCCAGTGATCATGAAGGTGGAAATGTCAGTGCTCATACTGGACATCTGGTAATTTTTGTTTCTTTTTTTTCAATGTTGTTTTTTTTCTTGTTAGCGTTGCTACGATGGTTGTAAACCTGCCAATGGATCATTGCTGGCTGCTACATCATCCTTGTGCCTTTTTTATATATGCTACAGTTTTGGCATGCACTATTGCACTGGATGCCACTTCAAGCCTGTGATGATTTGCTTCACAGTGATTACTATGTATCAGAGAGATATTAATAAGCACTGATAAACCAACCTAGTACTGATAAACCAAACTAGTAATGATAAACCAAACTAGCCATTAGGGATGATAGCTTTAAGGAATATGAACTAGATAGGAACAAAACTAGAACTTAACTGTTTTTAGCTGAGTTCTTCATTAATTTAACTGATATCTTGAAGGATCATCTGCTTAGTTCTCATGGAGTCATTAGTCTTACATTTTATTGTCTAATAGCATCAAAGCTATGACTGAAAATATATATCTATTTCTGCTGGATGAGCTATTGTATGTCTAGGAAAATCCTGGTGTATCAGTGTGGCCTTTTAGTGCATTAGAAAAGGTACTATAATTGGTTGTGCGGTGATCCTTGATCTGGAGAACTGAATCTCTATCTTCAAGGTAGAAGTGGTAATGATAGTACAAGGTAGCCTCATAATTTGCCACAGAAAACCTTGCAATCCATTAGCTTTAGGATTTTTGCACTATTGTAAACAGACCATTTCAAGTTCCACATGTTCTCACTTATGATCTACTACTTTTTTTTTTCTTTTGTTGGCAATTGCCTCTCTCTCTCATGACTCATCTATGGGCACTGACCTCTTCATTCCGTGCTCGTGATATTCAATTACAGGTTGGAAGTGCTCTGTCAGACCCTTATCTTTCTTTTGCAGCTGCACTGAATGGTTTAGCTGGACCGTTGCACGGCCTGGCTAATCAGGTATGCTCAGTTTGTTGCACTGGATCATCTCTGCCACATCCTGCTAAACAAGGATTCACTGCATTGTTTACTCAAAATATGTTGCAGATGATCTTTGAAAGAAGGAACATATGTTCCTTTCATTTTTAAATCGATATTTTAATGTGTGTGAACTAACCATAGTCCACATCCAATGCAGGAAGTGTTGATGTGGATCAAATCTGTAATAGGTGAGACTGGCAGTGACGTTACAACTGATCAACTCAAAGAGTTTGTGTGGAAGACACTAAAAAGTGGAAAGGTAGATTATCTCAGTGTTATATCTATTTGATGAGTAAGTGCATATGATCGCGTTTTAACTGAAATGAAAACTCAACTTTCTGAGAGTTCATTGCTAAGCAGTGGTTCTGAGTTGGTCAATATTGGATCTGTTTTCTTTAGCTGGTTATATTATACAAATGATTTCTAATGATCTGGATACACATTACTTTTTTTTTGTTGAACTCGAACTGAAAAATTCACAGATAGTATGCCATGACACATTCATTTGTAGGTTGTTCCTGGCTTTGGTCATGGAGTTCTACGTAAGACCGATCCACGATATACTTGTCAGAGGGAGTTTGCTTTGAAGTACTTGCCTGAGGATCCACTTTTCCAACTGGTTAGTCTAAATTCTAAAACGTCCATCTAGCTGCATGGCTCTTCAGTCCAACTATTTCGATGGGATTTATATCGACCTATCCCCTTTCAGGTCTCCAAGTTGTATGAAGTTGTGCCTCCGATCCTCACTGAGCTTGGCAAGGTAATTGATCAATAATTACTGCTCCTTTAATTACTTCCATCTTATTGGCTGATCAATAATTACTGCTCCTTTAGTTTACTTCCATCTTATTGGCTAAGAAATAAGAGCATCCTTCATATTTTCAGGTCAAAAACCCATGGCCTAATGTTGATGCTCACAGCGGAGTTCTACTGAACCACTTTGGATTATCTGAAGCTCGGTATGTTTATCTGTATTGGCTAAATAATCTAATGTCATAACTAATTTAATCTTGACCTTATTATAGAGTGGTAAATCTAACTTTAGAACAAGTACTTAAGAAAGCCCTTTCTAATTGCGCAGGTATTACACTGTCCTTTTCGGAGTTTCAAGGAGCATTGGAATAGGATCTCAGGTATCTCTCATTTTCCACTATCTACTCTATTTGGATCTTCTCTGCATTTTGTACTCTAATGGTGACACATTTTATGTGACCACAGCTCATTTGGGACCGTGCTCTTGGCCTGCCGCTCGAAAGACCGAAGAGTGTCACCATGGAGTGGCTGGAAAACTACTGCAAGGCTGCTGCTTGAAGCTACACACGCCTACACGGCTGCCTTTTTATTTCTTTTTCTTTTTTACTCTTTGGGCATCTTTGATGCCAATAACTGAGCATAAACTCGAAAGAGCTAGCCACATTTTACCTTCTCCCCCTCCTCCCGGGGCCAATAACAAGAGGAAGATGCTCTCAGCTGGTAGGATTTTGTAACCATCGTCAGTTGGAATGCTCAAATAGTTGATCTGCCATTGGGCAACAATGTGATTAGTTTTGAGTTGCTTAGAGCTTTATTCGTTGATGAACAACTTTTTTCGAGCCTTTAAAGTTTGCTCGAGTTGAGATATACCAGCTGTGGGTTATGGTACTATTCTTCAAGGAATTTTTTCTGGTTGAATTCACAAGTACGATTCATTTTCTTTCACCAGTCTTCTGTTGGTGCTGGTTCATCTCCAACTATCAGCGTTTTGAAGTCCTACTGGTGCCTAGCTTAAGGCTTACGCTTTGTCAGACAAGTTTACTAAGGCTAACGATTTGATACGCCGTGTCAGAAAAATTCATTAAGGGCATCGTAACGATTAGCATGCAATAAAGCATAGAGGTTTGATGCGTATCCCAAATGCTTTTGATGCAAAGCTAGAAATAATTACACACAGTGCGTCATTCGAACTCAACAAGAACACACCATTTCATGAGCTGGACGGACTGCAAAGAATTTGATCAAACTCCATTCATACTACAGCTGATCACAGTTTTTGAATATTCTACTACCTAGAGCTGACAAGGGTCGGTGTACATCAACCCATGTTATGTCGATTGACGAAGCTCGGCTAGAATCAACTTATGCTGATGACGGGTTTCGGTTTCTCATCGTCCTTGTTCTCTGTGGTCACGGTCGGCGGCCTGCGTTGGTGCTGCACAACAGCTAGTTGATCAGAGAAGAGCAATTCCTTCAAGCAGTGGAGTTGCTTCCTCTCTTTCTCCATCAGTAGCTCCTTCTGCTCGAAACGACGTATTTTATCCTGGATTTCCTTCATCTGAAAATAATTTTAGATAGGAGATAGCAAGAAACCAATATAAGCATAGAAATTCTATGCAGTATTTATCTCAGAATTTTTGTGGCGCCCTACCTGAACACCCACTATGTCAGACAAAGACTGCTCTATAGCCTTCCGTTCATTTTCAAGTTGCACTTGTGCGTTAGCAGATGCCTCTTTGAGCAAATCATTGGCCGAAAGCCCATTTGTGCAAGAAGAATCTGTACAGTACAAGACACTCGTTTAGCGAAAAGACCTTTTCAAGATGTTGCAAGTACTTGCACATCATTTGCTTCTCCTTTGCACACTGACGCAGTTACAGCACTCACTAACCATCATTGTCTGAACAGTTATGTGCACATCAGCATATGTTTGCCAACAATACAACAATCAATGTGATGGAATCACAGAAGCTGTCAAAGTAAATGGCAAGCACATGGATTAGAGAGCAGAGCTGGTACCTTCTTCCTTGGTGATGTTGATGGAAGAATCAGTCTCGCTGCCACTTATATCAACCTGGGACTGTGCAGAAATAGCTGCTTGACCTGCAGCTACGGCAATATCTGAGCCCACAATGGCTGACAAGAACGCAACCTGGGAAAACAATGCCATTACTCAGTTCGCTGCATTGATATCCATATTCAAAAGCCTGCTACATAAGAACAGTGTAACTATTGACTTGAATACAAGATTAACTGTGATGTTCCAGCCGAAGTGATATTCTTAGATATGTCACAGGTCTCTCAATTACAATTTACAAATACTACAATTTTCTTGGCAACTATGGTTGCAACTTGCAAGCTTGCATGTTGCAGTCTTTGCTCAAGTAAGACCAGTCTTTGCAAGCTACAAGTGTACCGCATACTCAAGAAGTCAAGATATAAGATCAATTAACTTCAAATGCAGAATTACTGACACAGACCTGGGCCATGATTGGATTGCTAGCATCAGCTAGTGGCGTGAGACGTAGTCGTTTTGAGATCTGTGATCCAGATTCTTCATTGAGATCACAATCATTCTCAAACTGAATTTTTTCCTCCTTGGGTCCCATGAACTGTTCCCCAAAAGGTAATCGGGTGAATCTAGCAATGCAGTCCTTTTCTGATCGACTACCAACATGATGAGAAACCTTTTTCCAGTCCTCCCCATAATGCAAGACGGCCTCAAGAAGGTGAAGAGTTTCTTTATCTGTCCAATCTGATTTTGCGTCCTCAGTAATTTCAATTCTCTTGAAGTCTGCTGAAGTAAGACCTGGCCGGTAATTGGCACGGACATAGCATCTAGCACAGAGGCTTATATCTGCCTGGTCATAAGCAGAATTTAAGGAGTTTAGTAACACTTCCAAATAAAAGATGCAAAGAATAAATGATACTTTCAGCAATACAACAGGATGATATATGATGACAGTATCTCAACTAAGTATAAAGTTTGCGTGACTAGCAATGTACCAGACGTGCCACTAAGTCATTCTAATCGTTTGCAAATATTTGTTTTTTAATGGTAATTAGTAAGAAACGACTGCAAAGAGTACATTTGTTCTAAATGAATTCCTAGCCACCTCCTTAACAAGCAACGGACAAATGAGCTGTCCTGTACGCTTCTGTGAGAGAGTGGCGCCTGTATGCTAGATCAATGCAGCAAGCAGCAAAGCTGTGGTTTGATTGGCGTTGGCCACAAGAAAGAAGACAAGAGATAAGTCGGTTGCTATTATCTAACATGCTTTGTTAAGCAGTCAATCCATATAGTTGGAATTTATTGCCTCTGGTAAACTTTGTTAGGAAGGTGCCTAAGAAAATAACAAAAAACAAAGTTTGCAAGAACACGGATATCCAGAACTGCCTTCCACAGCGAGCAAGACTACTCTTGGTTTCAAGACCTACTGCTCAGAGCTGCAGATATCCCCTTTTGCCATAGCCAAACCACACCATGGAGTTTCAACAAAACATAGGTAAAGCCAAATGGACTGTTGTTCCCGTAAGAAGAGCAAGCTCTGAACTGTTGAGAATAAGTGCAAGCTGGAAATGTTTGCGATCTTACTGTCTAATTGAAACCATGAGTTTTACAAACCTAAAGACCTCAATCTGTGCAGAAAATTTTCAGCACACATGTTTGATTACCCTCTTAATTTAATTTCATAAGAGACTAAACATAATAGTTCCCAAAACAAAGTAATATATCAGCCTATTCGTCAACAACTTTGTCTGCTCATCTGTCCTGCCCTTCCTATGGGACATGCCAAAACTAGCTAAACTAAACAATTGCAACCCAAAACATCTTCACACCCACCAAAAAAATTTGTTCACACATGCGTAAACCCATAACTGCAGAAGAAGAGACCCTTTGTTCCATTCCATAAGAAACTAAGCATCTAAGTATTTACAGCCTTGCGCAGTTGGTGGGAGGCGTGGATGTGCACCACCACCACCCAAGTTCGAATCTTCTTGAGCTAAACTTTGGTGCTTCTTTCTTTTCTATTAATTAGATACCAAGTTCCACCTTGGTATCCTTCATTTTTTTCACTCAAAAAATATTTGCCACTTCATGTATTAACAGCTAAGCGTCGTCATAGCTCATCTGAAATAATTCATGCAAATGAGCTAAGATGATTCTAGAGCTGTAAATGATGCATACATATTAACAAAACCTGTAACAGGACTGCATAAAAAACTCATCTGCAAATCAAAACAAGGGCGAATCACTAACCTTTTCGCAAGAGAAGTAAGCAAGCCCGCACACGGTGCGGCACCCAGTGCAAAGCTTACTGGGCATTGTTGCCCCAACCGGCAAAGAAGACTGCGATAGTGCTGCCTCCTCTTTCTTATCTCTCCCCTGCTTCGCTCCTGACGGCGAAGCTCCATAATTTATCAGCCCCCACTCCTCAAGGAAGTCGAACACGCGGCGCACGGAGCCGACATCGCCGACGAGCCCACGCCTGGCCTCAGTGAGCGTGAGCCGCCGCCCTGGCCGCGCCCGGAACCTCCTCACGAGGGTGTCCCGGTAGTACTTGTAAGCCTCCGGGCCCCGGGAACCGGACGCCGCCGCCGCCTCCCCTTCGAAGAACTCCGGCATGAGGCGGCGCTCGGTCTCGTGGATGGAGTCGTAGGAGAACCACGCTGCGAAGAGGGAAACTAGGGTTTCAGGTTTCCGTTCAGTCTCTCACAACAGGTGGGCGGGCGCTGGAGGGTTACCTGAATAGCTCGGGACGGTGATGGTGCAGGGCGACTCCTCGGCCACGGCGGCAGCGGCGGGGGCGGCGGCGGAGGCGGTGGCTGAGGAAGCCGAGGTGGATGGCGGCGGAGGGGCCTCCGTCTTGACGGTGCCTGCCGTTGAGGGGGGCTGGGAGAACGGCAGCGCCCCCGAGGGCGGCTGCGGCGGAGCGGCAGGCGTGGAGTTGGACGTCGCCGTCGCCGCCGTCGCCGCCGCCGGCGGCGCTGGCATCGACGGCGTGGCCATCAGAGCTCGAGATGGCCGCGTCTCGTGTTAGTCTTGGGCTTCACTCGCAGCGAAGCCTATTTAGCCGCGGCCCACCAAGAGGATTGGGCCCAACCGAGCAACGCAGCAGAGAGCGGGGAGTGCGGTTTTCTTGCTCTCGGTTTAGTACCACCTCGCCGATTCTGAGCGGGAGGAGGCGGGGGAGAGGCTATAAGAGGAGGACCGGGGGCAGCTTTGTCAGTCATTATACCTCTCTCGACCTTTTGGCTAAGATAATGCGTATTTATCTGTTCTTATTCTTTGATCGAATAAGTTCGGAATTCAGGAATAAGTTCACTTTGGCTCCCTCAACTTTATAGGTCGAGTTTAAATATCGGATATGTGGGCCATGTTCAAATGGCCTGCTTTTATATCCAACTTATTTTTTACGGGGGAGGGCCCACCAGTGGCTTGCCACTAGGGTCCTCATGCGTTGCCGAGGCGTTGCCCGGGCCTGGCGCACCCCAACCAAAGCTTAATTCAAAATTCAAAATTTTAATTGTTAGTCTTAGCTCTAGCAAAAATTTCGATTGGTGTTGTGTTAGTTTGCAATCCAAATTCCAGTCCAACCAAAAAACTGAAGCTGCAGTTTCAGTGATCGAAATTTTTGGTTTTTCGTTCAATGATGCTGATAAAACTGAAGCTCTTGTATATTGATCATATGTATGAAGAGAACATATTTTCTAGATCAGAATTTCCAATGCTGTCAGTCGAGCAAAAACGTTTGGAGTTTAGCACACTGTTACTTGAGGTTTAGGTGGATTATATTTATTATTCAGATCGATTAACTCACATGAGTTTCATCTCTCAAGATAAGAACTACAATCTTCTTCATAACACAATCACTCGATGGATTTTGTATAGGATGCTCAACCGTCTTCCAAAAGATCGAGACTTCTCAATAATTATTATACTGAAATATTCTAGCTAAACAGAATGTTGGTATTATCATGCACAGTGTAGGTCCAGCTATGTACAATGTCATAAATCATCAGGCAAATGAAGAATAGGGATCCCGCAAAGAAATCGAGGGAGAGGAAGAAGATGCATATGTAATTGTAAAGGAGCTGGAGCTGAAGAGCAAGTATATCTGGAGGAGATGGCACTTCATCCTGCACTGAGCATCAGGATGAGTTTGATCTCGTCAAGTTGTTAGTACTTGTCAGCAACCTAGCTCTCTCCCCTCCTCACTAGTCACTCCGGTTTTGTTTTGTTTTGCCGCAACTTTTAGGAAGATCAGTTGTCATTGAGATACATTGTTGACTATGCAAGTAATGCATGCAGTGTATTCTGATTTCTGGCATGGTGATCAGCTTGGCTGCTAGACTTACATAATAACTCATATATTAGAGCAAATAGAGAGTTGATGGTCATTTGATGCACACTAATTAACTACTGAGCAATTGAACGTCCCAAACCATAAGATCCTAACCACTTGTGTGACCTAAATTAAAGTAAACAAAGCTACCACCAAATATATTGTCAGGCTCATGACAAACTCCAGCTATCAGTCTACCACCAATATCGTCAAGCTCTCCAGCATTCAGTTTCCACCCTTCAGTAAAAGCAAGCAATGATCAGTGTTCATTTACCAGCCTCCAAAGCAAGGCAGGCAGCATTTAGCATGCCATTACAAGAAAAACCATGGGGCTACTGACTAAAAGTTACAAAACTAAAGATGGCAACATTGTTTAAGTGGGATGGTCAATGGAGATCATCATGGCATTGCAGCTAACACATATGACCAATCACAATGTTTTACCACCACCACCACCACCACCACCACCACCACCACTTGACATGAGTGAGGCGGCAGCAGCGCCTGCAGTCAGGACGATTCCAGTCGAATTGCCTGGTTTAGAGAGATGCAGAAGCCTGCAGTATGTTTTGCAGTCAAAAGTGAGTAAAAATTTGTTTATGTCAGTCTAGTAATAATCTTGAGATAGCTAAGGAGCACTTAGTTACTTACGGTGCTAGATATTCACAGAACGAAGTGACGGCTGAAACAACATCATTGTAATTGTCAGCAGCAGCAGGGGCTGTGATTTCCACTAGCTGTATTGCAGGAGTGATTGGCACAGCTTCGTTGGTAGCATGGAGTTTTGTCATCTTGCTAACAGAGGTAACGGTCACAGTTATCTGGGCACCTCGGTGGAAACGAAATGCAAATCCTCCCTTCAGAACTTCATGATCTAACTTGTACCCTATACCATAGAAGTAACGCAATACATTGTTGCTGGCTTTGCTCTCTACAATTGACCGCACAAGGACTGAGATTTGCTCTGCACCAGCACCTCTCATGGCACCTCCAACATGTCTTATGGTCCTACATGAATACTACTGGCTTCAGAATATCATCAAATATCACAAAAAGGTAAATTTTAACAGCTGAAAGAAAAGTTACCAGGATGGCGTGGACTGAGCTAAGTCACACAATAAACGAACCTCTGATGGGACAACTCCTGTATGATTGGAAGATGTATATGAGTAACAATGGCATATGATCAGAATAATGAAAAAGTTGCAAACTGACCTAGATTTGGCCCACTTTTAAGACAGAGCTCATGCACCCTGACACGTTCTTTTGGGACACCAGAGAGGCCCTGGAGAAGAACCTCAAGAGCATCAACATGCTGCATAACAAGAAGACCAACCAAAAATCACAATGATGTGAAAGCAATGAAAACTAAAAAAAGGTTAAATGGTGTTCTAAGCACAAGACATTGACATGTGTATATAAATTAACCCCTTCATAGTAAAATTACAAACCATATAAGCGATATGGTTCCTCCAATTGTACATAAAATAGAACCATATCAATATATTGAACAGAGAAGCCAAAAAAGCCTGCAAGTGGCAGAAGTAGTGCCCTCAGAGTGGAGAAACATGGTTGACCATATAGTGGTCAGCATGATCAATTTTATACTATTTTTTATTATCCTGAAGGGAAGTATTGATATGCTGACAAGAGGAAACTATAAGAAACTAACAAAAGGTCATGTAGACAATGAATCGACGATGAAATCTTAACGCTGGCATGAATTATTTATTCTCCATTCCCTGATGTGTTTCGTTCAAGAAAAAAAATTCTCTATGGATATAAAGTTCCAATACTACTTCATGCTATATGGAGGGAAAAAATAACTTTGTTCCTAAGTAAGACTATTGAGATGAAATTTGACACTGGAGCTATGCAATTGATAGATTTGTTACCTGGGATAGCTTAAGTGTTACCTTTCAAAACATTTACAGAGGTCTGTTTTCAGGCAATTGACAAACTAGTATTGGAAGATAGTTATGCTGAAAACTCCAACAACAAAAATGCTATCTTGAATCAAGTGATAGAAAGTTCATTTAATAAACATCGGAATTCTACATTCCAACTCCTTTGGATAAGTTTGCTACAGCAGCCAAAGGCCAAATAACCTATACCAAAAATTAGATCAAATCTAGATACAAAATACAAGTAAGGAGTGCAAAAACTCATGTCAGATCAGCGCACTTGACTACTAATTTCCCAGAAAGGCCTACCATCATAAAAAAACCAAGCATTCATGAAGAACATAACATCTACCATCACTCCGGCTTATGTTACGGGCCATGTATGATTTTCTGGGTAAAAATTCAAATAGGTTATGTTTTACAGCATAAACAGACAAGTCAGTTTCATATGAACAAAAATGCATCGTTGCATAGCTACAGCTCAATTATTTTCGGTAAAAATACATCTCACTTCAACAACACTCACCCCGTAGATAACCACAACTCATACAAGTCTACTGGCTTAGTGAATCAGTGAACAAGAAGAACAATTACCTGGGTCTCGATAATCCCCTGCACCACGCACTCCATCAAGCCTACCGCTTCTCGCTAGCACAATCCTGCAAGAGACATATCCTGAAACCACGCTGCGGAATTTCGACGAACAGCTGCCTTGCAGCAACATAAGTCACCCACCTTTAACCTAACAGCAACAACCCGCGGCGCGGCGCGGCTGGGCTGAGGCGTCGGGAAGTGAGCTGATCCAAGGTGCAAGAATCCCCCCCTCGCGAACCCCGCGTCCCCGAACAGAGCCAGCCACTCCTCCCCGCTCCGCCACTGACCGCTCGGCGTTCTCCGCCGCCGCCTCCAGAGGGCGTCGCGGTCGCAGCGGTGGAGACGAGAAGAAAGAATTCCGAGAAACCGAGGGGGGTAAAGTGATTAAATGCCTCACCCGCGCGAAGGGTCGCAACGTTTTTTTCATATAGACCCTGGGGAAAGTGGAAATTTCAGTCTCACCCCTCCTCTGACCTCTCCTCCTCTTCCTCCCCTCCCCCACGCGCTCGTCTCGTCTTCCTCTCGAATTCCCATTTCTTCCACCTCCTCCTCCTCCTCGTCTCAGATCTCTCGCCCACCTCCAATGGCCGCGACGGCGAAGGCGACGACCACCACCAGCGCCACCGCCGCCGCGTAGAGTCGTGACACCTGCGTCGCGGTACTATGGCGTCACCGGCGGGGGCAATCGGCGGCGCGTCGCCGTCGGGGCGGGTGCTGGGCCCGGCGCTGGACCGGATCATCAAGAACGCGGCGTGGCGGAAGCACTCGGGCCTCGTGGCGGCCGCCAAGGCGGCGCTCGACCTGCTCTCCTCATCGGCGTACACGTCGCCGTCGTCGTCGTCGCTGCTGCACGGGTTGCCGGCGGCGGCCGCGGACGCGTGCATCCACGCGCTCCTCCTCGCGCTCGAGTCGGCGTCCCCCAAGGTCGCCGACCCGGCGCTCGACTGCGTCGCCAAGCTGCTCTACCACCGCCTCCTCGTCGGTGATCTCGGCGGCGGCGGCGGCGACGACGACTCCCCGGCCTCCAAGCTCCTCACGGCCGTGCTCTCCTGCGGCGCGCTCGCCGACGATGCCATGGAGCTCTCCACCCTCCGTGTCCTCGTGGCTGCCGCGCGGTGCCCCTCCATCGCCATCCGCGGGGAGGGGCTCGGCCAGATGCTCAAGACCTGTTACAACATATACCTCAGCAGCAGCAGCGGCGCCAACCAGCTCTGCGCTAAGCTGGCGCTCGCGCAGGTGCTGGTGATCGTGTTCGCGCGCGTGGAGGTGGACTCCATGGATGTGCGCGTGCGCACGGTGTCGATCACCGACATGATGGACATGTCTGATCGCAACCTGAATGACTCCAGCATTGTTCATGCGGCGCAGAGTTTCATAAATGAGGCAATGGAGGGAAGCGATGTTCCTGAGCCAGGGTCTCATGTCGCACCGGCTGAGATGGATGGGAAGGACGATGCTGTCATGAGCAAGATCAGGGAGGATGGGTTGACACTGTTCAAGAACCTGTGTAAGTTGTCCATGAAGTTCTCAACGCCAGATAATCCTGAAGATCAGGTGCTGCTGCGGGGAAAGGTGTTGTCTCTTGAGTTGCTCAAGATGGTTATCGACAATGCCGGGGCATTCTGGAGAACAAATGAAAAGTATGATATGATATTCATTATTATCTTACTTCTGTGCATTTTAATAGCTCAATTTGCTGTGTTGCCTATCTATATAAATATTGTTGTTGCAGTGAGTTAGAAGAATGCAGATGACTTAAATGACTAAGGGAAGGAAGGCATAAAATGTTCAGTATAGTAATTGATATGGAGGCTTCATGTTTGCCTAGTAGTAACTCAGAAATTACGGATACACATTTTTCTGATATTAATGCATTATTTTCTCAATCCAGACAAGCTTTGCTATTATCTGCTTGGATGTGTCAACATTTTGGGTATATTTTTAATGTATTACTGTGATGGATGAGAATTTTTCTAGGGAAAAAAGTGCAGAGGTTAATCTATGGTGGTAGATACATGTTTACGTGACTTACTATTTTGTATTTGAATTGCCATTGGTTCTTCTAAAATGTTTCAAATGATGTCCTGATGATAATCTGCGTTTGCATGTTGTTCTCTTAATTTGTTTAAGTCTCTCCACTTACTAAAAAAGAAAATAATTAATGAGCTAACAATACACTGGAAAGGGAATAAAAACATGAAGTGTTAATTTATGAGCTCCAGATGTAACATGATGGCCAGGAGAGGGGGCAAACATCACAATATTTTATTTATAATAATTAGAGTAACTGAACTTTATTCTGTTCTTTTTTTCCTTCAAAATATGCTCATCCATCTAAATTGCTATGCTGAAAAATATGATTATTGTTCACCAAGCTTCCTGCAAGTATACGCTTACAATTTAAAACCTTTGATGTTTAGGGTATTCCATAAAGAGCATTATGTTTACTCTGATTCTAATGGGTAATAAAACTCTTATACTGAAGTGTTTTTTTTTTGTTAATGCAGGTACCTTGGAGCAATCAAGCAGTATCTTTGTTTGTCCTTGTTGAAGAACAGTGCCTTGTCAGCAATGAGTATTTACCAACTGTTATGCTCCATATTTGTGGGTTTGCTGTCAAGATTTAGATCTGGGCTGAAAGAGGAAATTGGAATATTTTTTCCCATGCTTGTTCTGAGGGTTCTTGAGAATGTCCATCAACCTAGCTTTCTGCAGAAAATGACAGTTCTAAACCTTTTGGAGAAGATCTGTAAAGACTCCCAGGTTATTATTGATGTCTTTGTGAACTATGATTGTGATGTCGATGCACCAAATATCTTTGAAAGGTATGTAGTTTTGTTCTTGATGAATGGCCACCTTAAGTTTTGTTGTCACAGATTAGTAGCAGCAGGTATGCATCTATTTAGTGGCTCGTAAGTGCTGCATAAGAATTGATGTGTTGACCTGATTACAGTTCTGCAAAAGTCATAGTTCACTCTCTCTTTATCATAGTTAAAACAACCCTTTAATTCCAACAGATCTTTGCAGGATTGTCAATGGGCTTTTAAAGACTGCTCTAGGGGTGCCTCCTGGATCTTCAACAACATTAACCCCTGCGCAAGACCAGACATTTCGGATTGAGTCAGTCAAGTGTCTTGCAACCATAATAAAAACAATGGGTTCATGGATGGACCAACAGCTGAGAATTGGTGAATTTTCACCCAAACCTTCTGAAATCTCTTTAAATTCGATAGACATTCCTAACATCCTTGTTGGAGAAGATGGGGGTGCTGTTGATTATGAACTGCAAACAGACTCTGGTAGCCCAGACCTATCTGACGCTTCCTCACTTGAGCAGCGTCGTGCTTACAAAATAGAACTTCAGGTATGGAAATATTTGCATGCTTTCCATTTAAATTAACTCCAACGTTAAACTTTTTTATAAAGGGTTAACATTTGGTTTACTGAACTGCAAAACTCCTTCTGCAGAAAGGAATTTCCTTGTTTAACAGGAAACCTTCCAAGGGTATTGATTTTCTCATTAAAAGCAAGAAAATAGGTCATTCCCCAGAGGATGTTGCTTCTTTCTTGAGAGATACTGCTGGTTTAAATGCAACAATGATCGGGGACTATTTGGGTGAAAGAGATGAATTCCCTATCAAAGTAATGCATGCATATGCAGATGCACTGAACTTCGAAGGTATGGACTTTGGTGAAGCCATTAGGTATTACTTGCGAGGTTTCAGGTTGCCTGGAGAAGCGCAAAAAATTGATCGAATCATGGAAAAGTTTGCTGAACGATACTGCAAATGCAATCCAAATTCTTTTACCAGTGCAGATACTGCATATGTTCTTGCTTATTCTGTAATCATGCTCAATACTGATGCTCATAATACGATGGTCAAAGATAAGGTTAGCTATATCACTGATTCCCTCTATTATCTGTCAATAACAGAAGTTTTGATCATTAAATGGATTTTCTGTACGCAGATGTCGAAGTCTGATTTCATTCGCAATAACCGAGGAATTGATGATGGGAAGGATTTGCCTGAAGATTATCTGAGTACATTGTATGATCAAATTGTCAAAAATGAGATAAAAATGAGTGCTGATTCGTCAGTTCCACAAAGCAAGCAACCTAGTAGTGTAATTAAGCTCTTAGGTTTGGATAACATTATCAACCTTGTCAACTGGAAACAGGCTGAAGACAAGGCACATGGAGCAAACGACTTACTCATTAAGAACATACAAGAGAAATTCAAAGCAAAGAGTGGGAAATCAGAGTAAGAGAGAGACAGTTACTCATAAACAAATAACTTGCGTTAGCTAATACTCTATAATGATTAAAGCTCGTCTTTGCAGATCTATATTTCATGTAATTACCGATTCTACCATTTTAAGATTCATGATGGAGGTATGTTGGGCCCCTATGATGGCTGCATTCAGTGTGACACTTGACCAAAGTGATGATAAGGCTGCTACATCACAGTGTTTGCAAGGATTCAGATCTGCAGTGCATGTAACTGCTGTAATGTGTATGCAGACACAGCGAGATGCCTTTGTGACATCTGTTGCCAAATTCACTTACCTCCATTGTGCTGCAGACATGAAACAAAAGAATGTGGATGCTGTGAAGGTAGGAACTTAGATAAGCCAAACTTGGTTCTCTTTTGTTTTCTTGAAATAAAAAATGATTCTCTCATGATTTAAATGCACTGCACACATACTGTTGCATTTTCCTATTGATATTATATAGACAAAATTCCCAAGCTTATATGGTCCCTTGGTCTATTTATGGGAGATATTTAACTATTTGCCATTCTTACAAGTGACAATTAAGGATTTATCACTGGACCTACATGTCATAGATACATGAGGGCCCTTATGTCATAGACTGCGAGTGGCAAATCCTTGATTGGCACATCTTAAAAGTGCCAAAAAGTTAAATGCCCCTATTTATGGTGAGGACACTTAGATGGCTTCACAGCACACAAGAGCTTGAACTATTCAAAGCGTTTTACACTTGTACTGGATTAAAATACTTGATTCTATTTTTTATCAACACCATATCGACTAATATTTAAATCTATTATTTGTTAGACATAGACCTATTCGTCAACATTAGAACAAGTAATGATGTGTGTTTTCTTCATGTCTTTTTACAGGCTATAATATCCATAGCAATTGAAGATGGTGACTATTTGCAGGATTCCTGGGAGCATGTATTAACATGTCTTTCACGGTTTGAGCATCTACATCTCCTTGGAGAGGGGGCACCTACTGATGCTTCATTTTTGACAGTGCCTCTGGTTGAGTCAGAAGATAAAACACAGAAGTCAAGTAGCACTACAGCTTCAAAGCGAACTAATGCTCTTCAGAATCCAGCTGTAATGGCTGCCGTCAGAGGGGGTTCTTACGACAGCACAACAGCTAAAAATAATGCCTCACCATTGGTTACTCCTGAACAGATAAATAGCTTCATATCAAACATAAATTTGTTAGACCAGATTGGCATTTTTGAATTAAATCATATATTTGCTCATAGCCAGAGATTAAATAGTGATGCCATTGTTGCTTTTGTGAAAGCTCTTTGTAAAGTTTCAATGACAGAGTTGCACTCACCTACAGAACCTCGCATCTTCTGCCTAACAAAGATTGTGGAGATTGCGTAAGTCTTTAGCAAAATCTAGTCCAAGAACATGTTGCAGATACATGAAATGTCATAGCAAGCAGCCCCTACATTAATTTTATACCTGGATCTAACTGAAAGTTTTGTTTGTGCAGGCATTACAATATGAACCGCATAC
The DNA here is from genome assembly GCA_008326285.1 of Oryza officinalis. Taxonomy (NCBI): domain Eukaryota; kingdom Viridiplantae; phylum Streptophyta; class Magnoliopsida; order Poales; family Poaceae; genus Oryza; species Oryza officinalis. The sequence continues at coordinate 8,457,229 of BDMV01000002.1, read as the reverse complement.
GTCTGGTGTGGTCTCATATTTGGAAAGTTTTATCAGACTTCTTTGTGTCTGTGGGATCGTCAGAAAATCTATCAGTTGCAATATTTGTTATGGACTCTTTGAGGCAGCTAGCGATGAAGTTTCTGGAAAGAGAGGAACTGGCAAATTACAATTTCCAGAATGAATTCCTGCGACCTTTTGCAGTTGTCATGCAGAAGAGCAATGCTTCAGAAGTACGGGAACTTGTCGTTCGTTGCATCTCCCAAATGGTTTTGAGTCGTGTTAACAATATAAAATCTGGATGGAAAAGTGTTTTTACGGTATGTATGGTGTTTTACAGTTAATTTTAATTTTTCATAATTCCCTCTGCACAATTGGGAACTAGTTCTGAAGAAACAACTAGAGGAACATTCCTGCATTGCTGCTCAATTTATGATATTTTGTCTTCATACAGGTTTTTACTGCTGCTGCTGCTGATGATCGAAAAAGTATTGTTCTGTTGGCATTTGAAACCATGGAAAAGATTGTTCGGGACTATTTTCCATACATAACTGAGACTGAAACCACAACATTTACTGATTGTGTTAAATGTCTTATTACATTCACGAGCAGTAAATTTAGCAGTGATGCCAGTCTCAATGCTATTGCATTTCTTCGGTTCTGCGCTGTTAAACTTGCTGAGGAAGGATTTGTTTGTCATGAAAAGGATACAGATCACCAGCCAAATAACTTAGATGCTTCTGATGGGAATGCCACTCTGCACAAGGACGATCATGTTTATTTCTGGGTTCCTCTGCTTGCCGGTGAGTTATTTTTTCTTTCACAAAACTAGATTGGTCTTTCTGGGTCAGTCGATTTGGAAGTTCTCGGCGCTTGTAACATAGTTCTTGTTTTATGCCTTCAGGTCTAGCTAGGTTGACAACTGACACAAGACCAACAATCAGAAAAGGTGCAGTAGAGGTACTCTTTGACATTTTGAAGGATCATGGGCACCTCTTCTCACAGTCCTTCTGGAGAAATATCTTTGAATCTGTTGTTTATCCTCTATTTAGCACTGATAGCTCTACACCAAATGGGCACATTAATAGAACTGAGGATGACTCTTGGAATTCTGAAACTAAAACAGTAGCAGTGAAGTGTTTAGTGGGTTTGTACATTACCTTTTTTGATGTGATGCGGACAGAACTTTCTAGAGTTACTTCTGTTGTCACAAACTTTATCAGAAGCCCTTATAAACAGTCTGCTAGCACAGGTTTATCTGTTTTTCAGTGTTTAACAGAAGGACTTGCAAGCAAACTCTCCAAGGAGGAATGGAAAGAGATCTTGTTATGTTTTAAAGACTCAGCAGTGCAAACATTTGTCGTGTTTGACAAGATAGTTAGGATGATGCAAGATATAGAAATTCCAGATAGAAATGAATCTTATTCTGAAGCTGAACGATATTCAGATCATGACATATACAATGATGATGAAGAGGAAGCTAATATGGAAACAACATCATACGCAATTATTAAAATGAAGAATCATATGGCGCAGCAGCTCTTAGTTGTTCAGGTACTTGCAGTTTTGTTACTCCTGTCAATAATTCCCTTATGTGACATGCCCTAGATTTAATTTAATACTATACTTTCCTTTGGCCATCCAACTAAAATAGTAATATAACAAATAAAAAATATAGTCTGCCCACATGTTCAACATGCCACAATAGTTCTAAGATCAAACTCACCATTTCCTGGTTTCTTTTCAGGGCATAGTTAAATTGTATGAGACTCACAGGTGGTCTTTTTATGCTGAGCATATGGGAATAATTTTAGAGACGCTATCAGCCATTGCGTCGCATGCGAGTGAAGTGAGCTCTGAATCTACCTTGCACATGAAATTCCATAAAGCATGTTCCCTTTTGGAGGTATCTGAGCCAGCAGTCATTCATTTTGAGAATGAGTCTTACCAGAGCTACCTCAAACTTCTGCAAGCTCTGGTTCATGACAACCCATCAATCTCAGAAGATATGAAAATTGAGTCACATATTATGCTTGTTTCTGAGAAAATACTACGGAAGTATCTCAACTGTGCAGGACGTGAACGATCTAACGATTCGTCTGGTAGAGATCCAGCTTTACGCTGGATACTGCCTTTGGGCACTGCTAAGAAGGAGGAACTGTCTGCTAGAACTTCATTGGTCCTTCATGTGATGCAGTTATTGGGTGGCCTAGAGAGTGACTGCTTTAGGAGAAACTTGCCCCTCTTTTTCCCCTTGTTAACTAACCTCATTCGCTGTGAGCATAGCTCTGGAGAAGTTCAGCTTGCACTGTATGATATATTCCAATCATCGATAGGCCCTATAATATCAACATAGTATATATCATTTGTTCAGTGGTTGTACAATTTTGCCATTCCAATTTCATAAGGTATAGCTTATTGATAGTGGTTACATGAGAATATGAGATAAGAAAAAGGTACCGGCTTGGCACTGCTGTAAATGACTGGCAGTTGGAACCTGCGCCTTCAGAATTCTGTTTTTAAGGTGAAATCTTTTTTCTGGTTATTCACAACTTAATATGTTAAAACTTTCAACTGAAATGTGGGATTAATCGTATGCCATTTGTTGCAGCATCATTTAACATCGACCCAGGTGCCTGGAGAAGGCCTTTTGAGGCTCATTTGACATTCTTTTTCTAACACACATTTCAATTTGATGGGGTTCAGACTTCAGAAACAACTGAATATTTGGAAGTTAGAACAAGTCTTTCTGACTTCCAGGTCTGCTGAGGTTTTACAAAGAAATGGTTTGCTCACGAATGACAAAAATTTTGGCATGTAGCCTTTTGTCCTCGTATTATTGTCTTTTTATAGTATTTTCTTCAGAAAAGAGACTTAAAAGTCGTCCATCAAGTTCCTTTTTTTTCCCTTTAATTTATATATACTCGAACTGCAGGCAACATGTATTTGTCATTCTTAGTGGAAATGAATCAATAAATGAAAGTTGATGGCTAACAGATAACTCTTTATTTTACAGTCCAGTGTGGAAATAATCTTATTTCCCTTTGTCAGGAAAGGATACCATATTATTTAAGTATACCATATTGTCTAGCATTACTAAGTTACTACTACTTAGCATTCTTAGGCCCCATTGAGAAGCATGATCATCCCACCTAATAGTAATTGAACTATTTCCTATGAAATTCATATGAGTCTATTGTGTGCTTGGTTTGAGACAAAACGAGCCCGAGCTTATGCTCAGACTCACGATGTTTGCGAGCTAAAAGCTCAAATACCATCGTAAGCTTGGTTATGTGTGCATTTTTTTGAAAAAACTGATATCCTAATTAGCATGTATCCAAATGATAAAATAATATGTGGATCGTCAAATATTCTTCTTAGACCTCCTTATTTGTTAATGTGATAAAAAAATTACTATTTTTTTAAAAGTAAATTTCATATAACCCCGAATATTATGCTCCTAGGCACAATGTGACATACAGATATAGTCCGAGCTTGAGCCTGGTTGAACTTCAACCGAACCGAGCTCGAGTCCAGCCTAGTCGAGTTTTGAGGCTGAAATAAGGTTCGCTCAATCTCATGTCGAGTTGGACTCGCTCGAGCTCGTCTCGTTGACATCCCTAGTTTAAGAAGATGGAGTATGCCGTCCATCTCCACAAAAATTAAGGAGTGGGTTCCTCAGAGCCTATCAAGAATTCCCCATGATATAATAACAACAACAATGGTCAATCTTGATAAGTATGTATGCCACTAGAAGCCCTCATCCTCTACTTTTTGTTTTGTACCATGCAAGGGCCCAACCACTCCTGTCAAACTAATCTTTGATACCTCCCAAGTCACAATCCATGACAAAAACATCACCTAATTCCTAAGTTGAAAATCACCGCCTAACCATGCATCAACACGCAATTTTCAAGGCCAAGAAAATGACATCTATCTTTCCAATATGGCCAGTAGACCATCACTGCCAGCAACATAATTATTACTATGTTTTATTCATCAAAATTAACATCCTTTTGTACATTCTTGATAGAAGCATTAAGCAACAAAAGCTAGCAAAACTGAGATATACAGATTAATTCAAGCTACTGCACATCACAGGATAAGTGAACTGAAGAACTTGATCACTAATTAATTAAAATTCACTAGCAAGCTGATGCTGCCCTATGATCACCCTGCACAGTAGGCTGCAGGTATGATCTCTTGATGAACTCCAAGCAGTCGGCAATGGCCTCCGCGTGGAAAGAACTTTCCCCGCCGGCCTCCGCCGGCGCCGACAGTCGCCGGCGCCGGCAGTCCTGGCTCAGCCGCTGTGCCCTCATCACGGTGGTCGTCGTCGTCGCCGGCGACCACCTCCTTGGGCAGCAATTGAGCTCCTCCAGGCACCGGACCAGCAGCCCGACGACGCCGAACAGCCTCACCCGCAGCCGGAGAACCGAGCCCAGCCGGACATGCCGCACCCGCCGTCCCCGGCGGCCGGTCACCGGCCGGCAGCTGATGCTGATCACCTGATGTGTCATTGAGCAAGAAGAAGATGATGATGATGAAGAAGAAGCTGCACTCTTTTTTCAGTTTTCACTGACCTGAAACTGAACTGAAAATGTGCAGAAGATAGCTGTGGCCTACTGCTCGCCATGGATGGCCTCTTATATAGCAGCAAGCTGCAACCTGTCACTCTGAATCTTTTTTTTTTGAAAAAAATATATTAAAATTATGTGATCTAGAGGTAGTACACAACACACTTGGTGTGGGTCCGAGCCACTGTGCTTCTTTAATACATTATCACCTGGAGAAACCACTTGTCAGTTGTCATGCTGTGTAGGATGGATTTCTCAATTTTCTCTTCTCATGGCCTTACCTGCTCTTTGCAATGCTTTTTCTTAGTTGAATATATAGTTGATGTCCTTCACTAGTATATAGTATGGCTACTTCTGCTCTCTGAAGATTTGGACATTCAGGTTTTGTGGATGGAGTTGTCTATCAGACGATCTTAAATCTGCGTGCCCCAAATGGTTTCACGCATTGTTAATTAGACAAAATGGAGATTACAATAGTGAGATTAAGAGCTCAACAATATGATTTTGCTTCAGATGTTTACCAACCTTGTACTTGTGAGTTGGGAATTCTGAACATTTTGTGCCTTGTGAGGTTGAGACTTTGTCTGATCACTCTCAGTCTCTCACCTCTGTTGCATCACTATCCTTCTGGAAATTGAATCTGAAAATGGCAACGATTGCTCTGTGATTTCGTCATGTTCTGCACTTTATGCTGGCAATGGGGACCTTGATGAGACATGAACAAAATTTTAAGCATTTTTGGTTCCATGGCAAACATGTTTTCGCCATGTCGGCAAAACAAGGTTGTAACTAAAATACGTGATCTTGTGCATTCTGTCATTGGATCCACTTGCATGACAGTTTTCAATCACGTTTTGGTGTTTGTGACCTGATGGGATTAGTATTAAAAAAACAGTGTGCATTATTTGGAGAATCTATTTCATTTATGATTATTTATTTGAAACAAAATACTTTTAGGTTTATTCAATTCCAAGTTTAGTTTGTTTGTATGTCAATTCAGGAAAAGGAAAAAAAACATAGCTCCACTAAAATTTAGCATGATCAGATCACCACTAACATGAGCATGCAACCAAATTAAGAACTTCTTATTGCTTTTTGATAATACTGAAGGTCACCGCAATCCACATCGAGGATATATAATCAAATCAGAGTACAAGATTACAACATTCAAACTCTGAAAGCAAGCCTAGAAGGGCTCTGCTTATTGTCTAATCTTTAGAGGTTTAAAGCTTATTTCGGCAAAATGTCGCATCGTTCAAAAACAGCAAATCAGGAAAAGAAACGCAAGATTGCATCATATGAATACTGCTTATCAAAGGCTGCTTAAAAGGGAAGTTGTGCAGCGGATTTTCCATTAGCAGTTCAGCTTCCCTGTTCAAAAAAAGAAGTGTGATAAAAATAACTGACAAAGAAACTGAACCTGTGGAAACATATATAAGCTAAAGTATTCTTACTGCATGAGGTTTCTGCGTGTTGCTTTGCTAAGCTTCAGGATAGATGGTTTTGAACTCTTTGGCACTTGGGGAGCTGATTCCCTAAAATTATCGAAAGAGGAAGGTATATTGGAATCATACGTTATAAAGAAATTTTAAAAGAATTATTCAAAATCATTAACTTAAGTCCTTGACCCCAAAAAAAAACTTATATGATGTCCATTTAGCAGGCCTCATTTAGTAACTTTGTTCCGATATGCTTGTGTTCCAAGGGTATATATGCCAGGTGTTGTTGCTCCTCCAGGTTTATATAGATTTCAACATCAATTCTAGAATTTTGCGACAGTATCAGCACAGTCAAGAACCTCCAGGTTCATATAGATTTCTCTTTTTTCTTAATATCGATTACATGTTAGTGGGTAAAAAGTAATAGCCTTTTTGCAGTTTAACCCTAGGTTTCTGCTGAGGCATGAGAGTTATCTCCATGCTGGCCATCAAATGCAACATTAGCCCCAGCCTGATGCTAGTGACAATATCACACAACAACTTACTGATCATCTGTAGCTGTATCATCCTGTTACAACAGAGAATAAAATTCATCCAGGGGAGAGTGGAGTCTGGATAAAAAAAATAACTACACTAGAATCATTTTGATATGTACACCTCAGGATGTGACTTCTTTTTGGATGATCTCTGAAGAAATGCTCTGTAGTATGTTGTTTCCAAATTCCAACTTCTCCACAGGCTTTGCTTTGCTTTGCTGACCAGAAAAAAAAAGCGAAGGATTTTACCGTAGTAGTATATATGCACCAATTACCATACACTTAGCAATAAACTAACAAATCCTGATTTTTGTGTGCTTTTAGTCAACTAAAGATAAGCTATATATAAAACCTTGGATCATAACTAGCAGAATCCGTTGTAGTCTAGCTGGTTAGGATACTCGGCTCTCACCCGAGAGACCCGGGTTCGAGTCCCGGCAACGGAATTCTCCTTTTTTTCATCCCTTCCTTTTGTTTCCACGGTTTTCTACGCTATTCTAACGGAATTGATTTTGTTTTTCATCCTTTAGCTTTTTCTCCACAACTTTTTACGCTATTCTATTCATACAAACGAATAAGCACATACATAGGGCAGCTTTTTGTAAATATACATATGAGGAAAATGGATTGTTAATATGTACTCACTCAATCTTTAACTATAAATCTTAACATAGCCGAGCTATATATAATTAGGTTTATATTCAGAAGTTAATTTTTTTTCTCAAACGAAGAAAGTACTAAGTAAAGAACACCAACTTTTTTTTTGCAAAAGCAAAGAACACCACTTAAGGATATAAATGTAAGGAATATGATATATCGAGAACTCATCGGTTAATTAAGTGGTTTCATATCCCATCTACTTGATCGGGCACTTTTCTCTTAGTTATTCCAAAGCAAATTAAAGTGGATCCAGTAACATGAATCTTATGAATCTTGTGTGTTTGGACTGGCAACTGGTTCTTCATTTGTCTGGTTCACTCTCGGAGTCACTCTAATTCATCCATAGTATGGTCACCTTGTAGAGTTGAGAATTGACTTCAACCGCAGCCACAAGCAGGTTCCTCAGCAGGTAATTAACTCTTCGATAAGAAGAGAAAATTACCACACAAGCAAAAGTAGCGCTACTAACCAAAACAAATCTTACCATTTGTTGCTAAAATTTTGGTAATGTGTTGTTTAGTTTGGTACCTTACCAAATTTTGGTATGGTTTTGTGATTGGAATGTTCTAAAATTGTCAAATTTTGGTAGAGTTTGGTAAAGTTGCAATGGTAAAATAATGTTTAGTTTGTCACCTTACCAAAACTTGGCAATGTTGCCAAATTTGGGTAAGGTTTATTTTGGCAATTAAGTGAATAAGATAGCAATTTTTTGATTTAGAGATGCAAATAAAATTAAATCAAATCAAATTTCCGCCAAATCTTGCGAATTTTGGTAAGGTTAGTTTCGGCAACAAACTGAACAAACCCTTATTGTTTATTATTCCATCGTAGTCTAGCCAATACAACGTACATCCCATGCAAATTACCACTAAATAAACGAAAATTCCATGAAAAATAACTAAATGATGCAAACCGTAGCAAACTAAAAACAATGTATCCCTATTTCACTACCCCTACCACTGAATATTGCACGCCATCCTATCCTCCTGCGCTGTGCCCATTACCGAAGCTCAGCTCTGCTCCTGTGGGTAGGGACATATCCAGCTTTAACATAGAGGGAGCTCTTCTTCTTCTTCCTCCTCTAGCCCCCATATTCCTCTTACTTTCCCTCTTTTTTCCTCCTCCCCTCTCCCCTTCTCTCCATGGGGATCCAGCAGTTTTTTTTTGTGTGTGTTGGGGGGAGGGGGGCTTAAGCCCCCTGGCACTCATGCTGGATCCGCCCCTGCCTAAGGGGCAGGGGGCACGGGGGAAACGGGAGTAGGAGGTGCCTCTGCCGCGACGTTCCTCAGCACCTATGTCATGCACCTCTTGAAGAGCAACCATCAACGCCCCGAAGAAATGGGCGAAGTTAGGGTGGTTGTGGGGAAGGTAGCTGGGCCAGGGATCGTCGGGTATCCGTGAGAAGAAGGGATCATACCGTGCCATGGCGACGACCAACCAACCATGCCGGGGAAATGGAGGAGATCTTTAGTTTCGATGTTGTTGCTGCTGCTGTGACCTATGGTTTGTGCTACAAACGTGCGGAGAGAGCAGGAAGAAGAAAGACTAGCCAGAAGTTTGATCAAGTTTATAGAAAATTTAGCAATATCTAAAACAACAAAACGTTAATTTTTTAGCAAGAAAATTTAGCAATATAACATTGAATATATTTTGATAATAGGTTAGTTTTGTATTAAAAATGCTACTATATTAATTTTTCTATAAGCATGGTCACATTTAAAGAAGTTTGATTAAAAAAAATCAAAGTGACTTATAATATGAAACGGAGGGAGTAAAAATTAGTGTAAAAAGTGAGTAATTTCGTCCATTTTCAGTTTCGTCCTCTCAGTCTTGAATTCTTTCCCGTATATCTATGAAAAGGAGAAGTAGAGGTGGTCTTGAATCTATCACTACCTCACCATCAACTCTCTACTTGTTGAGATAAAGGAAAATGATGATGTGCGGTTAGAGGGTCCACATGTCAATCACCCCCATCACCAACTTTCTTTTTTTTTCCTCTACTATGTTAGTCGTTCTGCTTTCCTTCCCACCCCTAATTTCCACATATAAAAAAAACCAGTGTACGAAAAGAAAATGTCCGGAGTAAAATAATGCATAAGAGGAAAAAAAATGAACCATGTTCTTCATATCTCATCCCTCTATAACGCATGGGGCTGTGACTAGTGGAAGAAAAAACGATACTGTGAGGCTAAAGAGTCTACATGTTGGTAACAAATATATGCAGAAAATGATAGTAATAATGGGTTAGCGATAATTTTCTTTAATTAAAATCTCATTGCAACGTACGAGCAATATGCTATTTATTATTGTAAACTTTGATGATTTGACGCTTTATCCGTTATCACTTTGATTATATTAACACCTGTGACAATAACATATGGGACCATCTAAGTGTGTGACAGTGGGCCAAGATATCAAACAATCAAAACCTCAATTTTTTTTTCTCTCTCTCTCTCACTTAGTACCACCCTGTGTGCTGTCACTACTATACTCTCCTTAGCTTGCAGCTTGAAGTTGTGAGTGCTATTAGCCAATAGGGTCATCAACTTTTGAGGTTCTGTAAGGTGATCATTTTTGCTATGCTGGATTAGATCAAGCGGAGTAATATTTCATCTACTCTCACTTTTTTTCCCGGCTCTGGTTCATATCTAATCTTTTCTTCTCATTTCTCTTCTTCTTTTTCTGAAAATATCTTGTTCTCCTGCACGTTAAGTTCTGCACTTTATGCTGGCAATGGGGGACCTTTGATAAGACCTGAGAAAAAATTTTTAGCATTGGAGATCTATCCATGGCAAACATGTTTTTTGCCATGTCTGCAAACAAGTTGTAACACCTGATCTTGCGTATACTATCATGGATCCACTTGCATGACTGTTTTCAATCACGTTTTGGTGTTAGTGACCTTATCGGGTTATAGTGAATTATTTGGAGAATCTAATGCCTTATGATTTTTATTTGAAAGAAAATAATTACCCAGAAGGTTTACTCAATTCCAGCGTCAGTTTCTTCAGCCCAAAAAAAAACAGAGCACCATTAAAAATTAGCATCACTTGTGTTCATCAGCATCCAACCAAATTAAGCACCCCCAACCCTCGTCGAGGATTTATCAATCAAATTATCGTACAATATTACAACACTCATGGATAGCCTAAAAAGGCTCTCTGCCATCCTAAGCTTTAGAGGCTAAAGCTTATTTCGGCATAATGTCACAAACATTCAAACAATAAATCAGTAAGAAGATTGAAAATACAGCATTGCACCACATAAATATTGATTATCTAAGGCTGGTTAGAGGGAAATTCCGCAGCGGATTCTCCATAAGCAGTTCAGTTTCCCTGTTAAAAAAAGCAAGTGTACATTAAAAAAAACTGAGAAAGGAACAGAACCTATGGAAATATAATATAAGCTGAACTATTCTTACTGCTTGAGGTTTCTGCTTGTTGCTTGCCTAAGCTTCAGAATAGATGGTTTTGTACTCTTTGGCACTTGGGGAACTGGTTCCCTGAAATAATCAAAGGAAGGTATATAAAAACGTATATTTTTTATAGTTATTCTTACTAAAGAACTCTTCAAAATTGTCAACTTAAGGGCACAGTAGCATACTCGGCGCATTCGTCATCTACGAAGACCTCAATGGAGCTTACACGAGTCGGCTGAACTGCTGCCCTTGATCCAACCTTCTGAGGAATCTGTTGTTCAGTGCAATACTATCATCAGTTCATTGATCATTACTGAACCGATAAACCTCGAGGCATGTCACAAAAAGGGACCTTTTGAAGAATTCTAGTGGCTTTGAGGGAGAAAAAATACCTTGTGTGATGTCCATTTAGCAGGCCTCATGTTATTTTCTTTGTTCCGATCTGCTTGTGATCCAAGGGTTTGCCAGGCCGTGTTGTTGCTCCTGGTTCTAGCAAGGCCATGGCTAGGTAACGAGTTCTCATCTGTGTAAACTGCAAGTGGCCTATTGACATCAACTCTGCAAATTTGCAACAGTATCAACACCAGTCAAAAAAATTCCAGGTTCATCTAGATTTCTTTATACTGATTGCATGCGTATAACAAGTAATAACCTTTGCAGCGTGGCCCTAGGTTTCACCAGGTGAGGGTTTTCTGCATGCTGGCCTCCTGCCACATCAAAATGCAACATTAGTTCACCCAGCCAGACACTTGAAATTGATGTTAATCACACGAGCACAGCAAACTTACTGATTTCACCACGGTTCAAGACAGTCCCAAAGTTGCGTACTGGATGATCATCAGTAGCTGTATCATCCTGTTTCAACAGAGAATAGAATTCATTCAGTGGGCAGTGGAATATCGATTAAAAATAGGGTACTAAAATCAGTCAAATAGTACACCTCAGGATATGCCTTCTTTTTGGATGATCTCTGAAGAAATGCCCTGTATGTAGTTTCCAACTTCTCCACAGGCTTTGCTTTCCTGACCCAAAAAAAGGTAAAGAATTTTACGGTTTAATATGCACCATTCTATCAAACAAATGCATAAACAGTATGCTTTAGGTATTAAGGTGTAGTTAGAGCAGCAAATTGAGAAATTATATCATATCCCTCCAAAAAAATAGAGAAGTCAGCAATGCATTGTTTTCATCTAGAACGGTTCATAAGCTTACTCCACAATCAGTTTAATACATTTTAGTTATAATACATAGAGCTAAAATGATGAGTGGGAATATGGAAGACTATACACCTTGCACTCAAACAAATGCATAAATCGTATGCTTTACGTATTAAGGTATAGGACGTAGAGTGGCAAGAGAAGTCATATCCCTCCAAAAACAAATAGAGAAGGAAAAAGTTTTCAGCTACAATGGTTCATAAGCTTACTCCAAAGTACTAAATGGGGATAAGTAAGACTATATGTTTGTTGACTAAAAATCCGAAGAAAAAAATATATTGGCACTCACAGACTTCTGGCAAATTAAAAAGAACTCAATAAAAAATAACAAATCCTGCAAGCTATGTTTTCAGAGTGTTCAAATCTAGAACAGAACTTCTTTGTCAAAGGCTGTAGGGAAATTTAAAACGAACTTATCCATTATATCTATATTAAAATCTAGCAGAGTAGCATTGAAGAAAATCCGCAACTTTTCTCATATCTGAAGAAACTACCAAGTTCTCACAAAATTCTCACCTGGCTATACCAAGGTTAAAAATCTCATTAGCTTTCTTTAGCTTGTTCTTGGACTCCATTACCGACGCATAGGACAAGTAGTAATTGGTATGGCTCTGACCAATCTGATTGGCCTCCAGGAACCTGAATATCACCTCAGAATCAGCACAATTCTCCGCCTGCATACAAATTAAGATCAAGCCAAACTGGATGTCAAAAGGAAACCAAACCAATCCACCACAGAACCAATCCTGAATTCATGAACTCACATATTCCAGCCACACTTTGAGGTAGCGGAGATCGTCCTTGTAGCGGTCGTCGTGCCAGAAGGAACGCACGCACTGCTCGTAGATCACCACCAGCCCTGAGCAATCCCCTCCTGTCGGAAACGACTCCTGAACCCATTTGATGCAGCTGCGCGCGGATTAAGCAGACAAGGCATGCCATGAGCAGCAAGCTTGAGGAAACCGCAGAGAAATCGCCGACATGCCAAATCTTTCGGCTCGACCTACTAGTATACGAATCAATGAAACGAAGGGGAAATTGCTTACTCTATCCATGGTTGGAGCGGATCCTCGCCGCTGTACTCGTCGATTGCCTCGATCATTTTCCTGAATCAGTAGATCAATCAAACATAGGAGGAAAAAAAGGATTACCAGAGGCCCGCCCCCAAATCAAGAAATCCAGAGCAAACCAAACCCAACAACCGAGCGACCCGGTGATGGGAGCGGCGGTGGTACCTCCGGGCGGCGAGGAGGGCGGCGCGCTGGGCGGGGTCGGCGTGCGCCTTGAGGGCGCGGTTAAGGAGGCCCACGTTGCGGCCGCGCTTCAGCGGCCGCACGTTCTCCTTGAACGTCTCCCACTCCGCGCACGGCGCCGTCGGCGGGGCGTCGCCGCCCCCCATCAGCATCAGCGTCTCCTTGTCGAGCATCACCACCGGCTCTTCCGCCGCCGCCGCCATGTGTTCGTCCGGGCGCCGCCTCCGGAGCCGACCGTTTGGGAGAGATTCAAATTGGAAGAGATTTTTGACCGTTGAGCTGAGGCGGATGCTGCTGCTGCTGCTCGGGTTTATATAAGGTGAAAAAGAATTGGGCTTTTCATGAGTTGGGCTTGGAAATCTATGTGGGCCTAAAATTATTGGATCTTGATTGCGTCAGCACACCCAGCAGAGTCACTATGAACAAGAAATTCAGTCTCAGCCCTGTTCAGCTTATCAGCTAATTAGCCGATAAATTCATAGATCAATTCAATATACTGTAGAATATGAAGTTAATAATTTGCTTAGAAAAGGTTATCTAAACAATGCTATTGTAGAAAGATTTTTGAGAAATCATACTGTTAAAAATGTTGCCCATCAATTCGCCGTGATGAATGAGTTTGTTTTTTTTGGTTATATTAATGCTTTTAATTTGTATATGTGTTTGTGCAAACATTACGCAGAAGTTTGTGATGATCAGTTAATCTTCACATGAACAAACTTAGTTTCTTAAATCACATGAAACACAAATTGCACACTTTTTTTCCCCGATATCAGTTGCATCATTCTTAAAAGCATAACTCAAACTTGAGGCAAGCTTCATATTTGCTGAATTTTCTGTTTTGCCACGATAAAAATTTCAGTTAAACTGATAGCACTCTTTCATACTGCACAAAAGAACTTCAAACAAGTGCTCTATATGTTCAAACTTCCATAATTAAACTACATAATATGTCTTTGCTCTTCCATTACAATTGGTTACATCTAGCAGGAAGCAGTAACAGGTAACTGAATTGGACTATGAACAGACAACGAACAAGCATAGAATGCCTCATAGCCTTCTCTGTGGCTGCATCTGTGAAGGATCCACAAGGCCTTCCAACACAACAAGCTGATCCAGCAGTGCAAACTTTTCATCCTCGAGAACGCTGGCTTCCTCTTCAGCCTGGCTCAATTGCTTGTCCAGCTCACCGTTCTCATCCTCCAGCAGCAGGTACTTCTTCCGTAACGCTCTGTATTCATCAGCTGGACCGAACTCTGGCACCGAATCTGGGGTTCCCCAATCAGATTGTGGAGCGGAAAGGCGAGGCTCACTCTTGAAGGTTATCTTAGGGGCTTTCTTGGTCTTGCCGGATGTGTGTGGAACCTCCCTCAGCAACAGCTCAGGTTCAGCTTTTATTTGGCCGGGAGGCAAAGGGCGGCAAACGACCTTTCTCTTATGCGTCTTCGGGGTTGCGAATTCATCTCGCGGCATACCTCTTGGGTCTTGCATTCCCTCCGGTCACGCCTCCTGAACAATGCAACTCATGTGATAAATTTTACTAAAGCGTCATAAACATATAATTCATTTGCAAAACAATATAGCAGGCAATTCAATAGGATTGATCGGCATTAGCACTATGTGGAAGACTACTACTTAAGGTGCTCATCAAGCAAATCTAATTATCAGAGTGCGCAAACGCACAAACCAATTTTTTCAGTAAGTATGATACTATCCCCTTCAAGATAATGACTTGGTTCTTACTCCTGGTCCTGGAGTTCGATGCTAACACACACTGCGAGGGATTCGATGCTAGCACACTGTGAGGGATTCGATGCTAGCACACATTGCGAGGGAGTAAGCGCAATGTTTGTGCAAACATGCCACCGTATAATCTTTGCCAATTCCGTAATCCTAATCGTAATGTTGATGTTTCCCACAACTCCGTAATCCCTAACGTTGATGCTTCCCACTCAAGCATGAAGCCACGAATCGTGACTTCGTGAGCACCAAAAACCGCAGGATTTCACAGCAGCGTACCCATCAACGCCGGCCTATCCGAACCCAAACCTTAAAAACATTAACCCTAAAAAAATTTCAGCTAAAACTAATTACAAGGACGAAATCCGCGGGAACAAACTGAAATCAGAAAGGGGAGCATATGCCGGAGGGAGCCACACGCCACGAATTCGCCTCCTGTCTAACGCCACAGGCGCAGAAACAGTGGGACGCGACGGCGAGACGGAAAGGAAGAGGCCGCTTACCGGCGCCCGTGCTTCTAGGGCACGGGAGGGTCGGGGAGGGGGAACGGTGGCCGGAGCTTCTGGGTTTCGCCGCCGATCTGGATTCGCGGCGCACGCGCACGCCGCCGCGGTGGGAGATCGAGCCGGAGAGGAGGAGGACGACGACGACCCGAGGAAGACGACGAGGAGATCCAGTGGGTTGCGGACTTGCGGTGGTGAGAGGTGGAGTGCTTGATGGGCCGAGAGATCGCGTGGGCCGCACGTTATCCGATCCGCTTCGGATTTGGGCCGCACGCGGCCTTGTGGGTGACACCGGGCCGGGCCGGGCCGCGCCGGGTCACCGTTTGGGCGCTCCTACTCTAGCGACCATTCATTCCACGTCAGTAACAGAAAAGGACAAAACGGCAAACTTCATGGCTTCATGCTCCTACTGGAGAAATTTTGTTTTGTTTTTAGCGATGAAATGCGGTTCTGCTTGTGTTATCAAACGGGTGGATGAATATCTACTTAGTATAATGAATGAAATGGCTATATGAAGATACAGGCTCAAAACTTTATTGCTAACATCAAACTGTTGAGGAACAAAATAATGCAGTTATACAGTGCTTGATTTAAACTAATATACCTTCTTGCAAAATGACACAAATGCCCTGTAGACTATACTATTGCATTGAATTTTTTTAAAGCATAGAGCTATATTTTCTTTGTTTTAGTAACAGGATTGAAATTCAAATAAAGTTGTTTTCTAGATCAAAATTCAATAGAGTTATGATCGGTTATGATTGGTAATTGATCACCAAAAGTAAGATTATGCATGAAAAGAACTATAACATGTTGTTCTCTCTAAAAAGGGCAACCATATTTATCCTCTAAGATGGCTCTTGACCGTTGCTTCGCAATATAGCAATCGACAAAATTATAAAAATTTTAAAAGTAGTAGACGCACGAGGATGGGCCTACCCTCCAAAGAATACACATTGATCTTAGCCATCAACTTTTATATGCAGCCCAATATAGGATACACTGGCCCAGTATTTATACCAACTGGTTACGCATTTGCCTATATATATGCGCGTGATCTAAAGTATTTGCCGCATGTGGAAGACTCGAAAGCATAACTAGCCTACCATGTTGCCAAGGCCACCAACCTTGATGGCTCCTCCCTCTCCTTTGGTGTACTCCTCATCGCGCCCCCAAGATAAGAGGGCTAACCCCTAAGAGCATCTTGTTTTAGTGGATAGATTCATGATATCCCGTGGTGGTGGTGGTACTGGATTGATCCCCATGGGATGAAAAGTCTCTTCTAATCCTACTCGGCGTAACGCTTGTGAGGTATGTTATTTACAGGGTAGCCGTGCTTGTTTGTTGAATTTTGTCTTCTCTATAATTGGGATTTGTGGATTTGTATATGTGACGTTTATTTCAACGGTGTCAGGTGTGGTCATCTAGATCACAGTTTTGAACTTTGTTGAATGGCAGCAGATTTGTTCCATATCAAATTGAAGATGGTGATTCAAGCAGTCCTACGATTGATTCCAGGCGTCGTACATATTTATCCGAACTTTTAAGTTTCAAAATATTTTTTGTATGGCTTAACTTTAATTATTTGTGATCACAGGGAAGATGCAAGGTACACAATTTATTTCACTTATGGATGGTTTACTTCATCTTTGATTTGATTTTGATGGCCCTTGTGGTTTGTGGGTTGTGCCATGGCTAGTTTTGACAATTAACCCAGGTGGTGGTACCTCTTAATCTCTTTGCCTAGTGATTAGGGTCACACTGATGAATTTCAGTACAAAAATGGATACATAAAATCGAGAAAACACGGAGGGAGAGAGAGAGGGAGAGGCTACCCCTCCTGCATGATGCATCTCGTGCCATCCGTCTATGGAAACAATCGCATTATGCTAAAACGCTCGCGTCCGTAGTGTAAACCCAGCCGCCAGCCACTGTCCCGTGTCTATCATTTCATTTCCCTTTCCACCCCGCTCCCCCAATCTCATCCAGAAGAAAAAAAAATGGAGCAATCTTGAATCGAATCTGGCACAGATCTTCACTCTCCCAATCGAATCCCCGTCGTCTTCGTCGTCTCTTCGATCGATTCTTCCGACGAGCAAGCAGTGGTAGCGAAGGTATGTAGGTAGTCGCTTGGCGGCAAGATCGAGCAATGGTTTGCCCGGCATTGTTAGTTCTTGTCTTCGTCTTCGTCTCCGGCGTGGTGGTGTTGATCGGGTGCTGCATTTTTTGTTTTGGAGGTTGGTGATGGCGAGCTCGGCGGCGGCGGACGAGGCGATGGCTGCTGGGTTGGCGGAGCCGGAGACGGAGGAGGAGCGGCGGCGCGAGCCGGCGTGGCTGCGCCCGCTGCTCGGCGCGCTGTTCTTCATGGCGTGCCCGGCGCACCGCGGCATGAGCAGGAGCGAGTGCAACCAGTACTGCCTCACCTGCGCCGGCGGCGAGGCCGGCGCCATCGGGTGCCAGTGGTGCGTGGCGGCGGCGCACGGCGGCGCGGGGCAGCATCACCGGGTGGTCCAGGTGCGTCGGTCGTCGTATCACAACGTGGTGCGCGTGTCCGAGCTGGAGCGTGCGCTGGACCTGTCGCGGGTGCAGACCTACGTCATCAACCGCGACAGGGTCGTCTTCCTCAACGAGCGGCCGCAGGCTCCGCGGAACGGCCGGTGCGCCGCCGCCGCCGCCGTCGCCTGCGCCGCCTGCGAGGCGTGCGGCCGCGGCCTCCTCGACGTCGCCTTCCGCTTCTGCTCCCTCGGCTGCAAGGTCAGAGCTCCGGCCGGCCGGCCACGCTCCTTTCCTTTTCCGGCCGTCTCCGCCCCGATCTTGCCGTTTTTGGGCCTCGTCCGAGGAGACACGCGTCTCGTATCATGAGTGTGTTGGCACTTCATCTAGACCGTTGAATTGGGAACCAACGGCCCAGATAGATCTTGACGTGAGGAAAAAATGGGAACAATGTTTTTCCTTTCGCCCTTGTGCTGGGCCGGCATTGCATGGGCCTGACTCAGCCCAATTAGGAAATTTGCCTCTCTTTGTTTTTCGAGAAAATTCAAATAAACCCCCACAAGACACTAGTGCTTCTAATCTCCCTCTTCAATTTACTTCCGCACAATATGCTCCCCATAAGTCAATTGTCTCTTTCAGTTTTGTCATCTTTGTCTAGTTTACGCTGATTTTTCATCATGTTTAGCGATTTCTCACATCCTGTGAATCTTCAGCATGGTGAGCGAAGTTTCTCCATGTCTTCTCTTATTGAGAATGGGATCTAATATACTTTTTTTTATATTATGTGATTGTTTGTCGTTTTGTCGTGTTTTATCATCATTTTTTTGTGTGTTTTATCATCATTTAAACTGTTGTAATTAAAACATGCATAAGTAAAAGGTGAAGGAAGGCTGAGGAACACACACCTTTGATGGCAAAGGACAACTTCGCTTACCACAATGGAAGCCCACGGAGTGTGCAGAAAGTTTTGAAAAATAGATAGAGATGGAAGTTTATAAGAGAAAATGAACTTGCGGAGAGTATTTTGTACAAAATTAAGTTATACGAGGGTGTAGGGGATTTTGTACAAAATTAAGTTATACGAGGGTGTAGGGGTATTTAGATTTTTCTCTCTTTTTTCCATTTCTCATTTAGGCAAACTCAAACAAAACCATGCTTGAAGCTAGTGATAATCAATTCAACACCATCGAACTCGTATCTTTCTCTAGTGAAAGAGATTTCTTCCATCAAAAGAAAGCATCTCCAACATTGAACTCGAATCTCCATACAATTTTCTGATTATTAGTTCTGATCACTTCTGATTAATTAACTGAATTACCACTCTAATTCATACTACTGAATCTTATCTATCTCCTGTTGATGTCAGCTCAAATGCATGGAATCCGATCCTACCCTGACATTCACCATCGATCCCAACAACATCCCAGAGCCACAGATTTCAGGGCCACAGGAAGACGAGGAAGACGACGAGGACGAAGAAGACGAGCCGTTCTACCCAACCAAGACGAACGCTGTTCAGAGCAAGGCCAGCGGCGGCTGCCGGCCGCCGCTGGCACAGGGACAGCCGTCTGCGTCGTCGTCGCGACCTAGGAGAGGAGGACGCCGGGTGACTAGAGGTGATCAGAACGGCAACGGCGGCGACAAGGAAGACGAGGAGGCCGCCGCCGCCATCCTCGCCTTCGTCGCGGCGGCAGCGCGGTCGGTGCCGGCCGCTTCGGCCGCCGACCCCAACAGCTACCGGCGGCGCTCCAGGAAGGGCGCGCACCGCGCGCCTGAACGGGCGCCGTTCGTCTGACGATCGACGGCGGAGGAGATGCACGTCGTCGTCGTTGCATGGTGGTGGTGGTAGTAGCTGCATGCGAGGTCTGAATCACCCGATTTTTTTTTTTACAAAAAATGGGAACTTGGTTGATTAAATTTTCTGTGGTGAAATTCGTTTGCATGTATGCTAGCTGCATTTTGATTAATGGTGGGTAAGAATCTAGACATTTTGGTGACATTTATCCTCGAGAATTTGAATTTCCCGTGCACTTGTGAGATGTTATATATCTTAGAGAGGAATTGTATTTGTTGTACAACGCTGTTTTTGTCTCTAAATTAAAAGTACTTGTGTTCCACATACATTTGTAGCTATCAATGTACTACATTACTGTGGTCTAGTCCGCGATGGAACCAGAAACACTAAACCGTTTTGGTTGAAGGGGGAATAGTGTTAGTCTTTTTTCCCCCAAAATTTGCTAAATCTATTATCTGTAGTAAATTCAGTATAAATTTGAAGCCATGGGGTTTTTCATAATAGTATTTGTACTATATAATGGATAGATACGATGATGGGATAGTTTTGTCTCGTGGGGATAATTCAAAATATTTTTTTAAAAGATAACGGTCCAGATATATTGTGCCGTGTAGTCAAATTCCTTGATTTCCTATGCATATAACTTTTTTATATCTACTTGATTAATGGCATGCTACAGTAGTAGTTGGGCAAAAGAAAAAATCCATGCTGCCTGAGCAGCTACCTACAACCCACCGGATACTTAGCTATCTGTTTTAAAATATACGTAAGTATTTTTAAGTATATATTTGAACAAAAGTATATTTTGGAACGAAAAAAATATTAAGGTTTGCTTTGGAAGTCAATCAGTTAAGTTTGTCCTAGATAAGCTCGGGAAGTAGCACTTGTTTGACTGTATTTACTTGAATGGAAAGGTAGCTATTTCAGTCAGCGACGAAAAAAGATACGCATGATGTTGCATTATTACTCGATCGGTCTCCATCACTAACTGATATGATCATGACTGACTGCAGGCTGGCCGGCCGGTAATCAGGTTATTAATTACAGTAGCTGTTTAGCTTCTGATCAGCCAGCTGAAACTAGGTACTCACTTACTAAAAGGTCAATTTCCTGCATGATCGGTAATCGGTACTGTACAACACTATAGTAGATTAGTCCAAAAGGCCGGCTCTCTGGATAGACTTTAATTATCTAGTTTGATCTTACCAAGATAGGAGTAGTTCTAGCTCAAAGAAAGATCTTTTCCAAGATGTGATCTGCGTCGATCTGTAAGACTGTAGTAACAAGCTGCATGTGAATGTGTGTGTCGGAGGGGCAACGGCAACGAATTGAAATTAAAGGTAGGAATATAGGCGATGGAGACGTAAGTAGGTACGAGGAAGAAACCACGAATAATCTCTTTTTTTCTTTTTGTGAAAGCAAAACCCAGAATAATCTCTCGTGTAGGAGCACTGTTTAGAGCTTAATTTCGATAACTCTTTTCTCCACGAACAGGATTCACTGTTATAAAAAGATCTAATTCCTCTGAGCAATGAAGATTGTGAAACAGAAACAAAATTACCCGACTTCTAATACTCAAACTAAATAACTATTAGTTATACTTAAAAATATATATATAAATAAAAATACATAATGACTATTTCATTCATGCTAAAATACATAGTAATACAGTGAAACATACTTTAGCTTGTGGTCAGCGGAGAAAGTCCTAATTTTGTCCTGGCTTTTCAAAATTAGCGAACGGACGAGGCAAGAGCGAAGCGGCGAACTCGACACGGTCCGTCTGCGACATCCGGCACAAGTTCACGCGCGGTGGCGCAGGAAAAGTCGGCTCACTCGCTCAGCCGCAAACACCAAACCGCCTTGGCCCGCACGACGGACGGACGGACGGACGGAGAGGAGCGCCTGGCCGGCCACTGACAGGTGGGCCCCAGGAGAGCGAGGAGCGCCTGGCAAGCCACTGGCAGGTGGGCCCCGGGATCCGCACCCTGTGGGAGCGTGTGGCCTTGGCCGCCGCCCGCCGCTGCTGCTGCCGGCGTCTTCAGGTTTCCTTGCCGCGGAATCGTCAGCGCGCTCACACCTTGACGCCACGAGTCCACGGCTACGTGTTGACCCTTGTATGCCGTTTTTGCCTTCTGGTCCCTTCACAAGTGCCATTTTGTGCCTTCTGGTGCTGGACTAGACCATGTGCCTTCTCCATCGCTTCTAGAAGCAGCAGTGGGGCTTCTAGATATGGCTGCAAGGCAACGAGCACTTACAGCTACAGTATCGAATACATGATCTTTACGGTGGTAGTAGCTGTGACACTGTATCTAATACGCACAGTCGAGCATCCCTGTAGTAGTGTACTACTAGTAGTGTTGTCCATTAACTAGCAGAAAGTTAAGGATATAGTATTCGATATTTTGTTTATGTTCTTTACCTCGTTTTATCTTTTGATAATGAAAGTATATGTAACTATCATATACTTCTTTCATTTCATGATAATTGTTTTAGTCTCATGTGTTTAAAACAAGGTAAATAATAAAAAAGTCAAAGTGTTTATCATTAATAAGAAAGTAGTATTGGTAGGTAGGTAAGATAAGGTGTCCATAAAATATATTGAAGGCAATTTAATTTGTGGATCGAGAGGAGTTAGGAGATAAATGTGAACTTATTTCGAGAGAAAAGGTAGAGTTCAAAAATCAAGTTATTTTAGAGAGTATGGACCAGTAATCCATCACTAATCACTCAAAAAAAACCATCTTGTTCCGTGAGCACTGAGCAGGGCTATTGAGCATCCGACAAATATAGTGGATGTCTTAATTTAGTTTATACTACTAGTTTCCAAGTTGTAATTAAGAATTAATCATACTTTGCCATGATAACATATTAACACTCATGATAGTAGTCTTAACTTATATTCAGTTATTATCTTATAACCTTCTTACATCTGCGTCATCCAGTCTACTAACCACAGTACTTGACCAAAAAGTAAGGAACTATGTTAAAAAAAACTAAGAAACTTATTTTCCTCATAATTTATCAAGAATCAAGGGGCTAAAACGAAACAAGTCATCACTTCCCCCATTTCGCACTCTATATATACACAAGCCATTTTCAGTCTACGCATCCAACTTCCAAACCAGCAATAAAAAATTCCAACAATATCGAAAAAAATTCCCATGGGATTGAAGCTTTCCTGCATCAGCCGGCGGCGCGGCTCGCCGTCGCACCAGCCGGCGCCGGCGCTGGCCAGGGTCATCGCCACAGACGGCTCGCTCAAGGAGCTCCATGCGGCCGCCTCTCCCGCCGTCGCCGACGTGCTCGGAGGCGACGGCGACGGCGAGTCCTTCTTCGTGTGCAACTCCGACGCGCTCTACTTCAACGAGCAGCCGCCGGCGATGGCGCCAGGGGAGGCGCTCCGGCCCGGAAAGATTTACTTCGTGCTCCCGGCGGCGATGCTCGGGCAGCCGCTGTCCACCGCCGACATGGCCGCGCTGGCGGTGCGCGCGAGCGCCGCGCTCGCGGCCGCCAAGGCGCCGCGACGAGGGGTGCGCCGTGGCTGCCGCGGCGGCGACAAGAAGAAGAAGAAGATGGTGCGCGTCACGCCGTTGCGGGACGAGGGGCTCGACGGCGGCGACGTCCTGCTCCACGAGAAGCTCAACGAGCGGACGCTGGGTGAGTTCCCGGCGTCGTGGAGCCCGCCGAAGAGCAGCGGCGAGAAGCTCGCCGCGGCGGCGCGGTCGCGGCTGAAGAGGGCGCTGAGCATCATCCAAGAGGATTCATAAAGATTCATTTTTCCCCCTTCTTTTTTGGGGAAACCATTTTTTCAGTTTTTTTTCAGAAGCTTGAAGCACAATACATATACTTAAAGTTTTTAATTAATTTGTTTAATTAGTACATTTAGAAAGAAAAAAATACTGGGGAAAAAGATTCATGGATGAATCACCCTCTTGTATATATGACTTCAATCTGTAGTTGCAAAACTACAACAATGTAAAAAGAAAAAGTTGATCTTGTACAATTTTTTCTGATGTACATTTCCCAGACTCTGATTTTCTGCTGGTTATATAGAAAGATGGAGAATTAATGAATTAATTCAGGCTATGTAGAACAGAAAGCTACATGGTGCCAGTTAGTGTCATTTTCCTGACGATCACACTCGAACTTTGTATTATCCTGACATCATTGCAATAATTGTGAAATCAGTGAACCCCGTGATAATCGAAATGTTCTTACCAAATTTTCAGTCTACTTATTAATCCAATCCACTCCACTCCTTAAAAGTCCTAAACCAAATAGGACTACATCTTAGTTACACAGTACTAGCACAGAGCCTTAACTAATTCAGTAATTTACAATCAACAGAAGTCACTGAATGTTCCTTTCAAGAAAAATGAACCAAACAATTTTCAGAACTGTAATCCTAGGTAATAGGACTGTTTAATTTGCATGTTGGTAGAAATCAAAATCATGGGGTTAACTGCATAATATGATACTATATGAATCTTAAGTATTTGTGATGTATAATTGCATTATTTTGTCAGGTTACCACCTCATTAGAATATACTACCTTTGTTTTTTTATTTGGCGTTGGTTAGTTTAAAATGAAAGTAACCAAACGTCATTTAAATAAAAATGGAGAGAGTATAGTATAACGATAGTCCATCAGTTTGATCAGGACAGTTTGTTCGCAACTCCCTTTTAATTTTTATTATTCTTGCATTTTTACATTCTCTGAGGGAAGAAAAATGCACTAGAAGATTATATTCTACTCCTTTTCAGATGCCGTATATATCGGTGCTCTCTATTTCTCGACGAGATAAGTAAAGAATCGGTCAAAATATTCACCAGAAAGAGAGTTTCTTGGAAATTTCAAGCCACACTGGTCTTTGGCAAGGGAAGTGCCAATCCCGGGTAGTAATTAACGACCCTTAAGTACGACGATTAATTAATTGTACTAATCTCCCAGGACCGATGCTAATTAATTAAGATGATGCCAGAAACGTCAAAATTAGAAGCAGATAGAAGCTGTATCAAGTCATGGTCAAGGAAAGCATTAACAAATGACGATTTAATTTGGCAATCAGTGCCCGTTTTATCCACTGATCAGTCAAAGTTCGTCAGTTAGCTACGCCCCCAGATCGTTTTGCAATAATCTGTTTTGGTGTTTATTATATGAAATCCTTGCTTTACTTGATGACTAACGCTGCATGCATGCGACGACTGAAAGACCGATGGCGTCAATGATTAGATCAGAACTTTGTACTGATGAAGGCTTCATCTCGGCCTGCATCATGTGGCTAATTAATGGTTATACACCTACCTTAATCTTCTCTGTTAAGCAATTTCTTGATTGATTATAAGAACTACCAGCTGCAATTATGTGTCCTAATTCCTAAATCCCAATTGTGCATCGAGGTAGGTCGACGACATGGGTGAACCTGTGGAGAAAATTAATTAATGGCGCTGATCAGCTTCTGAACCTTAATGGAGAAAATTAATTCAGTTTGTCTCCTCTTTTGTCCTCTGTAGGTTGCATGATTAAAACTAAGCAGGTAGCAGATGAGTCTGAAAATAGAGAGACAGACAAAAGGAGAGTATGAAAGAGGGCTCGGATTGCTGGTGTTTGGTTGGTGATCTTCTGAACTTATCTGAATTTTTCTGCACCCGACATTCTGAAATAGGAAATGGTTGCATGACTGGCCACTGACTTTTTTTTTTTGACATAAGAAGGTAGAGCCAGCTCAACCTTATAGTCATTTCATTGAAAGAAATGATAGGTTACAAAGTTGCATGAATAAGGGGGAAATGATTAAAGGAAGAGGAAAGGATAAAGAGAGAAGGAGATAGACTGACCACTGACTCGGGAGAATGCTGGAAAAATTCAACAAATTCAGAATCAAGGCCGGGAATAAACAAGCTGACGCGCTTGTGTACCTGCAATCAGAGATTCATAATTAGCCAATTGGTCAGTGTGTCGTGTAGTTAATTACTCTAGATTAAGCTGTACCTTTTTCATAATTAAAATTAGAAGTACTCTAAAGTGAAGTGCTCACGTACAAAGAGTAGGACCATCGGACTGACCAAAACTTCTGAAGACATATGCCTGCATCAATTAGCACAGGTTCTTTAAAAATTTCAGTTAGGACTGATGCTGTCTGAAAATCTGTATGCACACGAAAGATTAGAAGATTAATTGTAAGAAAATTCTAGCAACTGGTATATGCACATATCATGGATACGCACGCATGATTCATCGGACTTACCTGCCGAAGCAAACGTTGATATATATAGACTGATAGTTTTGATTATTGAATTGAAAAGCATGGTTTTACACAAGTTGATCAGATAAGCCATGCGAGGAGTAGTTAAGCACTGTTGGAATGGAACATTCTGCTATGGAAATGGAATTAGTAGCATGCTCTAAGTCACTGATCATCATTAAAGGAAGCGCGTTGGTTGCTTAGCTAGTGGACAGTACACAAAGTTGCCCAACAAGTGTGAAATGAGAGGGAACCCTTTGTTGAAATGTATCCAGAGGTTAGACATTGCAAAAGGTACATGTTGGTTATAAGATAAAAGGATTTTCTTCCTTTATCCTCCGATTATAGAGAAGCCTTTTACGCACATGCATGCATACACATTATAATGTATGTACACCATATGCACGCCGATATAAGTATCCACGTCCAAAGAGACAAATGTTACTGTAAATTTTTGATCTTACGCGCGCACACGCATATGTAATATTGGAGCACTAAAATTTAAATCGTAATGGATGAAGTCTTATACATACGACTTCCCCATTATATTTCTAGTATTTTTTAAGATAAAAGGATTTTCTGGTTGCACCATTTGTTACTTTTGAACAAACTAGTAAATGTCTAGGTATGATCTCTTACTATTGTCTGTGCATTCTGCCATATCTCTTTACTCTTTATTTTTTTAACTCTCAAAGGCATAAAATGACCTTTTTGCCCATAGTCAATTAGTCATCTAGAGGTTTAGCCACACCAATTCTTTTAGTAGAAAAAGTGATTTAGCCAAAATAAAGTATTTTCATTTTTTTTACAAACGCGTGCGTAAAAGCCTTGCGTATCGATATATTAGAAAAAAAATTTACCGTTGCGACCTGCTGACGCAGATCACCGGGGTTATAAGGGAGAGGGAGGGCACGCTAGCTTAACTAGGTATTTGCAATTCAAATTTGTCAATTTAGAAATAAAATTATCCTCAGTGAAAATTCACAAAATACTAATTATAGTGTAAAAATAATTTAACTATTTTTTATGAAAAATATGACGTCGTATCCCAACCACAATGCCCTATCAGTCCCGGCTAATCCTTAATTAATTAATCAATTAATGCATCATCTGTTTTGTTTTGAATAATGCAAGACACTCGGTCCAACCCTGCTTTTGCCACTCTATAAATACATCTTCTTCATGCTTAATCCACCTGCAAAATCAAAATTCAGACCCACACTCCTTAATCTCATCAAACACACAATTGCAAACACAGAAAAGTTCCCATTTTCCCATGGGATCGAAGCTTTCTTGCATATTCTACCGGGAAGACAGTGTCGTCCTCGCCGACGCGGCAGCTGTTCCGGCGCCGGCGAGGGTCATCGCGGCCGACGGCTCGCTGAGGGAGCTACCGGCCTCTCCCTGCGTCGCGGTGGTCTCCGACGTGCTCGGCGGTGGCGACGACGCGGCGTCCTTCTTCGTGTGCAACTCCGACGCGCTCTACTTCGACGACCGCCCGCCGGCGCTGTCCCCCGGCGAGCCGCTCCGGCCGGGGGAGCTGTACTTCGTGCTGCCCAAGGCGATGCTCGGCCGGCCGCTGTCGAGCGCCGACATGGGCAGGCTGGCCGTCCGCGCGAGCCTGGCGCTCGCCGGCGAGAGGCCACAGCGGGGGCCGCACGCGGCGGAGCGGCGGCGACACCGGCGCGGCGGCGGCGACAAGAAGAAGAAGAAGAAGGTGCACGTCATGCCGGCGCAAGCGCAAGACAGAGACGCCGACGCAGACGCCGACGGCGTGTTCAACGAGAAGCTCAACGAGCAGACGCTCGGCGTGTTCGCCGTGTTCCTGAGTCCGGCGAGACACGGCGCGATGCCCGGTGACGCCGCCGCCGTGTCGGCGGCGAGGTCTCCGCTGAAGAGAGCGTTGAGCTTAGTAGAAGAAGAGGCGTAGCAGTGAGGCAGTAGGGAGTACTAGTAGGAACTCGTCTTGATCCGTTTCTTATTTTGCTCAAAGTGGAATGAATCACCAAATCATCCTCAAGTTTGATTGTACACACACAAAAAAAGGAAGAAATTAAACAGGAGGAATTTTGAAGCAAACATGAATGAATTCCTCACCTCAAAGGAAATACTCTCTCCGTTTGCAAATACTTGGCACTGAAGTACGATTCATATCTAACCACTCATGTTTTTGGGGAGGGGAGAATTACAAATCCTCAAAATGATGACATGTTACCAAAGTGTGTTGCCTCCTAGGCTTTGTTCGATAGGAAAGGTTCGAAACCTTTCTTCTGCTCACGGAAAATGTAATAACTCATTAGCACATGATTTATTAATTATTAGCTAAAAAGTAAAACAATGGATTAATATGATTTTTCAGAGCAATTTTTTGATTGAGGTTTTTAAAAAACACATCGTTTAGTAGTTTGAGAAGTGTGTGCGTGAAAATAAAAAAGTAGAAGTTAGAAAAGTATAGTTAAGAACATACCCTTAACCATGAAAGTTTCTCCTACAGTAGTCTAACCATTTAAGGATTATTAGGCCATGTTCAGCAGAAGGAGTTCCCAACTTCTCTTCCTTGTGTTTCACGCGCACGCTTTTCAAACTACTGAACGGTGTATTTTTTGTAAAAAGTTTTTATACGAAAGTTGCTTTAAAAAATCATATTAATTCATTTTTCAAAAAACATTTAGTAAATACTTCATTAATCATGTGCTAATGAGTCATTTCGTTTTTCATACGAAAAAAGAGTTCTCTACTTATACAAACAAACATAACCTTTGATCAAAGTTAAAATGGCAAAAATCAACATTGGCACGCAAAAGTAAACGGAGGCGGTTTGGGACAATTATAATCTATGGTGAAGCCCATGTCCCGGCCCATCTCCATGGAGTATTTGGGAAGAGATTAATCTAAGTAAGCATGTGGTTCAATCAAGACTAGCCTTACAAACTTTATTAAGTTTCATAACGGAGGGAGTTACTCTTCCGTTTCATATTGTAAGCTGTTTCTACTTTTTCTCTATTTAAACTTTATTAAGTTTGACTAAATTTATAAAAAAATTTAGTGACATCCAAAACACCAAATTAGTTTCATTAAATCTAATATTAAATATGTTTTAATAATATGTATTTTTATAAACTTAGTCAAATTTTAAAAAAAATTACTTAAAAAAAATAAAACAACTTATAATATTAAACGAAGGGAGTAGTTAAATCTTGGCGGGGAAATCATTTTCTCTGACCCGCTAAATTGCCATATCAAGTTACCCGATTTTGCTATCTTAAAATGCATTGCTCTCGATTATACAACATCCTTGTTCGGATGGTCTGGTGAATTTACACGTACATCTTTCGTCTTATAAAAAATTAATTTTTAAGTTTAAATTTAAATATATATTAATTATATATAAGTTGGAAAGTAAGTGTTTGAATGAATATGATGAAGGTAAGCTGGTTTCATGGCTCATTCCGTGTTGTTTCCACGAGGAAAGTAGTAGTAGTAGTCACATTAAGAGCATACAGTCATGGCTTCCGCTACAACTATCTTCATACTAGCTAATGTGCTGATGATATCGACAAGCCAATTCATGCTAGCATCTCCCGGAGGAAATGACAGTATGCTCCAGCAACAACAGTTCGTGCTACTTGATCCTTCTAGTGCTATCTGCTCCAGCATTTTTGCTATTATGAAGCATTATTTTTTCTACGTCTTCTCATTTGTTCTTTCTTTTTTTTTTGGGCAATTGCGTAGTGTGTCTATTAGATGTTCTAGTTGTATGCTAGTACAATCTGTTAATATTCATGTTCCGAGTGGATTTGCCCAAAGCTACGAGGATGACCACAAGAAGAAAATTGAGTGGGGCCAGGGCCGTTCCTCGTATATTGGAGGACCCTAGGGCGACCAAAAATTTGAAGCCTCTTTTTAGTAAATATTCTATTGAATTACATCTATTATTATATTTGTAAAATGCATTATGCCAATGGTTTTCATATGATGGAATTTACAATAGATTATAAATTTAATCATATGCAAGTTAGTAGAAAGCTAAAAATTAATTGGATCTATTTTATTAATGAACACTACCTAGCACATAGAAAAGACTAAGAGAAAAATATTGTTTATTTTAGAGAAACACTTATTTAGCTCTAAGTAGACAAAACTGATATAATATGTGATGGATGGATAATTGCTTTAATATTATTAATCATAGTTAACTTTGTCTTACTATTATTGATTTTATTGATTGATCTTAATTAATTAAATATGGTATGATACTTATGTTTAGGAACATGTCAACCGAATGAGCCTCTAAATGCGTTGGGCCCTAGGTGGTCGTCCTTCTCATCATGTCTTAGGAATGGCCCTGAGTGGGGCTAGGGTCCTAGCACTCAAGCAGAACGAGGCCCACATGACAGGGACCTGGTGGTATAAATAAGACGAAAAACTAACTAGGGGCCAAGGCCTCCAACTTTATAATTTTGATTCGAAACATTATAAATTAGTATAAATAAAAAATATACGTGGATATCACATGCATGTAAATCACTCAAGCAAACCACATAGCAGAGATTTGAAGTGAAAATCGATTGGGGCCAATGTCCATACTCTTTAAATGCTAAGTCCGTCCCTTCTTGTTGAAATGAAACAAAAGGTTAGCCACAACTTAAGTACCGGTCGGTTCTAAGCGATAGAAGTATTTGATTCCTATCATTAATATCATGGAATGCCCATACTCTTTATATGCTAAGTCCGTCTCTCATTTCTTGTTGAAATGATACAAAAGGTTAGTCACAACTAATTAAGATACCGACCGATTCTAAGCGATAGAAGTATATGATTCCTATCATTAGTCTGCCATATAAGTTACCAAGAACGACATGCAATTTATCATCTTCTTGGTCACATTGCCATATATATATTTTTAGAAAACAGTATCGGTCTATTGGATTTGGAAAACTGTTGTTTCTTAAATTTAATCCAATCACCGCCAAGTGTTCCATTCTGACATCGCCAAACGACAACAA
This sequence comes from Oryza officinalis, assembly GCA_008326285.1. NCBI lineage: Eukaryota > Viridiplantae > Streptophyta > Magnoliopsida > Poales > Poaceae > Oryza > Oryza officinalis. The sequence continues at coordinate 8,426,365 of BDMV01000002.1, read as the reverse complement.
ATGTGCACCAATATGAGTAATATAATTAACTAAACAAGGTCATTTTTTATGGCCTTCTGCAAACACAGTAGTCTGAATCTGTGTGAGCCTAAGTAAACTAGAGGTTACAGGACATTGTGATTGTCATTCTAATTGTGACTAAGTAAGCTTGATTGACAGAGATTGTTATGTTTTGTATTCTGGTAGGAAACAGTAGCAACATGTGCAATTAAGCGTGATTGCGTGGCTTATTAACTTGTAATGTTGTGTGTAACCAAAGGAAGGTTTTTCGTCAATATTAAAGGGAAGTATACTGTAGTACATACCACGGACTCTGCAAATGTATCATCTAGAAAATAGTCGGTTTAAAAGGTGCAGTTCATGCAAAAGTGCAATAAAAAACACTATGTAGCTAGAGGGCAGAACATTAATCTGTAAAATGAATTTAGCATATTGATAGGCATGCATGTGGAACAATTGAGCAGGATTGACATGATTGAAACTTGTGGTTAAGGAGAAATACCATAGGCCGGTGCGTATACCGACAGCCATGCTAACTATTATCAAACACATGATAGATTGAAAACTTGTGGTTAAGGACTAATACTTGACTATATACACACTCACATAGTTATCTTTTACACGTGGATAGGCATATATCTCATTTCTCTGCTTAAAAATATATAGGCCTGAATCATTCTGAATAAAATAACATATTTTAATGAAAAATTGCAAAAATATACGTCGGACGGCTAAAATCGCAAATTTAGCACCTTGTCAAATAACCATAGTTCAACAGTATACATATCGAACGACCTTAATATGATTACCTATAAACATGTCACATTCAAATAACATATCAAACAACGGTTGTTTGACAGGGTTGCTAACATCATAAAAAAAATAAAGAAAAAAATTCAAGAAATATCATTGACAAACATCCAAATCTAAGAAATGTCATCGACAAACACGAGTTCCCAAAAATGCCATTGTACAAATGACTTTGTCCCATAAATGTCACCACAGTTAGCATCCCTCCATTAAGTACTGTAGGATTTACAGTGCATTTAATGGCGCGGGATGGATGAAACCTTAACGATAATAGCATTTTTGAAACAAAATCGTTTGTACAATGACATTATGCAACTCACACTCGTCGATGGCATTTCTTGGATTTGGGTGTTTGTCAATGGCATTTTTTAAATTTTCTCAAAAATAAAAGTGTATTTTGCTCTATTTACTTGATGCTTGGAACAGATTAATGTATCTTGATTCATCCTATTTTTCTCGATCTGTTGTGCACAGCGCGGTGGCAGCGACTGCGAGAGAGAGAGAGAAAAATAGAAGGGAGGAAGAGAAGAAGTGGGGCTGACAAGTGAGCTCTACCGTATTTTATTTTACCTCTATTTTTAATTCTTTTGATGACTAGGCTGTCACATCATCACATTTAGACTAAGTCAACCTGCCATGTCAGTATAAACTGTTTTTCAAAACATCCAAGGAGTCAATTTACATCGGTTTATGAAGTCAAGGGATGTGTTATAACGGTGCCACGTCAACATAAACTGCTTTTCAAAACATTCAAGGAGTCAATTTACACCGGTTTATGAAGTTGAGGGATATGTTATAACGGTTTTGTGTTTGAGGATATGATTCAACCAAGGCAAAAGATAAGGGAAACAAAATAGACTTATTCCGACTTGTAATGTAGGGTAGTTTGTAAGACTTACTCGGTAAAAGCCCACGCACCGGCCCATCCCTAGGCTTGATAGTAGGTAATCCCAAATTGTCTGGAGAGCGAAGCAACCCCAAATTTGCGAAAACTGATAGTAGTACAGAATAAATCAAAGTCACCTATAGACTAGAGTGATTCAAAACTGATACAAATCGATCGTACAAACTAGGGGTGGTGCCCTCCTCCTTACTTTCTAGACTAGCACGACAAAATTGTCACTGCTGCTCGGGGACAGTTTTATTCACTCAATCAATTGCAATACAAATACTATTTTCACCTACAAATTCAAAACTCAATTTGAAAATTTTCGATCTTTTCGGATCAATTCCAACCAAATTTACTACCAATTTGGTTCGTTCGCTACCTCCCAATCAGCGACGACCCGGAGTTGCCGTGATCCGAGGGGTCCCAGTCCACCGTGGAGTTGTACACCGCCGCGAGCGAGACGAACACCTCGTCCATGGCCGGCCGCGCGCCGGGCTGCCTCGCCACGCACCGCGCCGCCAGCGACGCCACGGCCATGGCCAGGTCGAGCGGGTAGTCGCCGTCCAGCCGCGGGTCCATGAACGCGCGCACCTTGGCCCCCGCGTCCTCGCCGCCGCCGTCGACGAGCCCCTCCGCGGACTCCCACAGCAGCGTCTCGCCCTTCTCGTCGTCGGCATCGCCGGAGAACGCCGCCTCCTTCCCGGAGAGGAGCTCGAGAAGGACGACGCCGTAGGCGAACACGTCGAGCTTGGGCGTGATGAGGCCGTGCTCGAGGTACTCGGGGGAGAGGTAGCCCTGGGTGCCCACGACGTGGCGCGTCAGCTGCGCGGCAGCGGCGCTGTCGCCCTCGGGGAGCGCGCGGGCTAGCCCGAAGCTGGACATCTTGCCGTGGAGGTCGGCGTCGAGGAGGACGTTGCTGCTTTTGATGTTCTTGTGCACGCACGGCGGGTTGGTGTAGTGGTGGAGGTAGTTGAGCCCGTCGGCGATGTCGAACGCCACCTGCACGCGCTGCCTCCACCCCAGGACGCCGGTGCGGCCGGCGGCGGCGTCGCCGCCGTGGAGCCAGTCGCTGAGCGCGCCGTTCTCGGCGTACTCGAAGACGAGGTAGGTGTCGCCGCGGTGGACGCAGAGGCCGGAGAGGCGGATCAGGCTGCAATGGTTCACGCGCTTCAGGATGGCGACCTCGCCGCTGACGTCGCCGGCCACCCGCTTCACCGCCGCCGCGTCGCCATTGAACACGCCGCGGTACACGGCGGTGCCGGGCACCCTCCGTTCCTCCGAGAACCCCGCCGTGGCCTTCTCCAGCTCCGAGTACTTGTACACCGTCAGCGACTCCAACGCCTCGCGGACGTCGCTCGCCATAAGCGACCTCGCCGCGGACAACGACGACGACGAGGTCATCGTCGTCGTCTGCTTTCCCGACGCGAGCGCACCGTACTCCGCCGAAGAGGACACGTCGACGACCACCTTCCCCGGACGAACACTTTCCCCAACGCCACGTCTCCGCCGGAGACAGAAGAACAACAAGCCAATGACTCCCGCCAACGCAAGAACGCCGCAACCGACACCTACCCCAACGGCGACTCTCCTCCCGCTGCCGGACCCGCCAGATGGCGCCTGCTGCTGCGGCGGCGCAGGCGCGGGGGGCGGCGCCGGCGCCGGCGACGCGAGCATGTCCGCCGTGGGCGCGGTCTTGAGCGGGATCAGCAGCGTGGTGAAGGGGTATATGATGGAGCTCTCGGTGAGCGTGTTGGCGTCGAGCACGTCCTGCGCGTCGACGCGGAACCGCGCGGCGATGGCGGAGACGGTATCGCCCCACGTGACGAGGTAGGTGACCATGTGCTTCACGCCCGCGGCAACCTGCGCCGGCGAGGGGCAGGCGCAGCGGAGCGGCACGGTGAGGTTGTCGCCGGCGACGAGGCTGCGGCTGTCGTGCAGCGGGTTCTGGGCGATGAGCGCCTGGCAGGTGGAGAGCCCCTGGTAGGTGAGGTTGGCGATGATGAAGTAGGTCTCGACGCCGGTGTCGCGGATGGTGTGGGAGGCGTTGTGCTGGTAGTAGCCGCCCGGGGAGCAACCGCATGGCACCGGGGCGAGGACGAGGCGGTCGGCGTCGACGGGGGCGACCGGGTCGATGGCGTTGGATTCGGCGACGGCGGCGGCGGTGGCGTTGAGGAGGTAGGAGATGGAGACGGCGGAGGCGTAGAGCGGCGGGGAGGAGCGGAAGAGGAGGTACGCGTCGCAGGGTGCGGGGGCGGCGGAGGTGGTGGTGGCGTTGCAGGTGTAGCCGAGGGTGGAGCTGGCGTTGGTGGCGTAGCAGGCGTTCTGCAGGTTGGCCTCGTACTCCTGCTGCGCCCTCGCCGCGACGGCGAGGAGGACGACGACGACGAGCGCGAACCCGCCGCCGCCTAGGATTCGCCGTGGCCCCTCCGCCATCGGCGAGGTCCGGTGATGGGGGGATCGATCGGTTGATGGGAGAGTGGCGCGGCGGCGGCGGATGCCGGGGCGGATTGGTCTCCGTCTCCGGCGTGCTGTGCTCCTCGCAGTCAGTCGCCGGCGCGGCCTTGTAAGTGGTGGTTGGCAGCTGCTGCTTTAGCTGGAGCCAGTGGGTCAACGGTAACGAGTCAAACATGTTGCCCATTTTCTATGTGTGGATGCAGCGACGGATCTTGAAAAAACTTTTGATAAATTTTACCACGCGGAGTACTCCTATTTGTCATGAATTCGATGAGTATTTGCCAAAAAGTGTCGCATTCAATCCCTATTGTAGTATTGGGTTATTGTTGACTAGTCTGGGCGGTGAATCCATTCAGTGCGTGGGATGATTGTACATTGTGAGCTAACCGGTGTCGTTTTAGAGGTTAATAATTGAAAGGATCTTTTTGTCTTGCTTTTTTAAAAAAAATTCTCAATCTAGTAAGAATAAAAGTGCATAAATCGTATTTTTCAAATAGTGCTAAATCAAATATTTTAAAACTTTAACTATTAATATAAAAAAATAATGAAAAAATTAATCTTGTAAAAAGTATCGTCAAAGTAACATCTCGAAGATCGTATTGACGTTTAGCCATCGTTATATTCTAGTACAGAGAAATTGTATACATCAAATTATTTTCCGTTTTCAAATTACGCGTCGTCGGGTTATTAGCCGAGTAGTAAAACTTATTTCCAAATAAACCCGTGGAACTTTGCCACTATCGATTTCATTTGTCACTGCAACCTCGCAAGCAAGTGACACAGGGCGACCTCCATCTAAGCAACGGGGGAAATGGTCAAAGAGTAACCAAAGGGAGGGGTAGCGAGTAGTACGGGGAAATGGTCAACTCAAAGACCGTCCCGTTTCGTTGTCAGTGGGACACGCAACAACGCGGGGATGATGGGGTTCCACCCCACTCGAGTCCACATCACCGATTTTTTTTCCGAGCGAATTCAGGTGTTTGTTTGCTTCACGGGACGCGCAAGCGCAACCGCGACCATGCTGGATTCGTTCCTTCGTCTGACTAATAAAGTTAGAATTAGATGGAGGTGGTAGCTGATATACTAGTCCGAGGATGATAGTGTCCATATGTGGATGATCACGTTGGGTGGAACATTATTATTATGTTAGAGCATCACCAACAGTATCCTTATTATAACCTTTATCTTGATTTTTAAAAATTTTGATAAAAAAATACCTCTAACAAATAGATATGATCCTAATATTTTAAAAACTCCATCACCGCATCCATCGCTCTCTTCATTCGAGGGAAAACGACGCCGTATCTCCCGTTCTCAATCTCTCTTTTTCGCGAGTTTTTTTCCTCGTGCGATCGGGACAAGAAGAAGATGGAGATTTTTCATGTGGTGGTGAAGGAAAACGGGAGATTTCCGTTGGTAGTTTAACAGAAGGATCACTTTTAGCTTTTGGGAATTAAATTTAGGTTTTCTCTTATAGAGATGATTTTTTCATTTTTCATTTTTAATTTAGAAAACCCAAAATAAAATTTTGAGGATGAATTATTCATATTCTGTTGATGTTATTAGAGGAGTCTCTTTCGGTCACAGCAAGTTGTTGTCAAGTGCTAACCGATCAACCAAGCACTCGAGCATACTTACTGCGTCCGTTCTTCTTTATCTCCGATCAGATTATCGGAGATGTCGCCGCCATTCAGAGTTAACGAAATGGATCTGTGCTTGATAACCGGGTTTTGGCGGATCACAAATAACTGCTCGAATTTTACTCAAAGTCGGTTGAATTCCACTGAATTTTACCGATGTGAATCCAATTGATAAGCCGAGCGGTTAACGTTGGTTTTGCGATCCTGCCTGAGTCAGCCGCTCGCCTGACCATCAAAGCACCACACTATCCCCATGCTTTTGGGCTAAATTTTAATGAAATATTTAACTATTTTTCACTTTTAGATATGGTGTCTAACAATTTATCATTATCATAGACACATAAGACAAATAGATATATGAGTGAAAAATTGTTAAACGTAAAAGTGATAGATCCCCCGAATATTAATAGGGCCAACCTGAATCATCAAGGCAGGCCGAACAATCCCGTTTCGGCCCAACAAAAAAGGCCGGATGTCTGTGGACCGTGGCTACTAGGCCCGTGGGCCGGCTCTGCTCGCCTAATCCAGCGCGACACCACGCCGTCCACCCGTTCCCTTCCGCCTCGCCATCACCACCGACCAACCAAATCCCGCTATTTCCTATCTCTCGCGTCGCGCCGCGCCGCGCTCTCCTAAACCAAATCCAGCACAGGAGCATTTCCTCGAACACCTCGCCGTCGCCGCCCTCCATGGCCGCCCCCACCGCCTCAGCAGCTCTCTCCACCCTCTCCGCCGCCAGCGTCACCGCCGGCAAGCGCTTCATCACCTCTTCCTTCTCCCTCTCCTTCTCCTCCCGCCGCCTCGCAACAGGCGTCCGCGCTGCAGAGGCGAGAGCACGGAGGGCGGCGTCGGCGTCGTCCTCCACCACCGTGGTGGCGACCATCGCCGTCGGTGACAAGCTCCCCGACGCGACGCTGTCCTACTTCGACCCGGCGGACGGGGAGCTGAAGACGGTGACGGTGGCGGAGCTGACCTCCGGGAAGAAGGCGGTGCTGTTCGCGGTGCCGGGGGCGTTCACGCCGACGTGCTCGCAGAAGCACCTCCCGGGTTTCGTGGAGAAGGCCGGGGAGCTCCGCGCCAAGGGGGTGGACACCATCGCCTGCGTGTCGGTGAACGACGCGTTCGTGATGCGCGCATGGAAGGAGAGCCTGGGTGGCCTCAGCGACGGCGACGTGCTCCTGCTGTCCGACGGCAACCTGGAGCTCACGCGCGCGCTCGGCGTCGAGATGGACCTCTCCGACAAGCCCATGGGTCTCGGCGTCAGGTCTCGCCGCTACGCGCTCCTCGCCGACGACGGCGTCGTCAAGGTGCTCAACCTCGAGGAGGGCGGCGCCTTCACCACCAGCAGCGCCGAGGAGATGCTCAAGGCGCTCTGAGATGGAATCCGAGAGCTCTCGTAGGTGGCAATAATGGCGGGAGCCGCTGCTCTCGCGCGTTGGTGAGTAGCGTCGTCGTTGTGAAGAGGAAATTTTGTGTCTGTGTTTTTTTTTTGTTGAATGTTGCATGCCATGTGCTTGACGAAACGACGGAATATAAAAAAAAACGAGTTTTTATTTTTGTTGAATTTTGCAAATCATGTGTTTGACGAAATGACGAGATATCAAAGCTGTGAATTCCCTTACGTCACATGCACTTGAATTCTTGAAAATTTGGGAAATTAAGCTAGGCCATGTTTGAAATGCGGAGAAGATTTTACGATTTGTACCGAATTTGTACTAGTACTACAACGACGGCCTATGGTTTTTGGGGAGTATATTGTCAAGCATAGTTACATAGGCCATGTTTAGAGTAGTTTCTATCAACTAGCTTCTTTTAAAATCTCAACTCTTCCAAATAATGCAGATTAGATTTAAAAATCCGTAGTTATAGAATCCATAATAAATTAGAAGACAAAAATTGAAAAACCCTTTTTTTTTACATTCTCAAAATCTAACTAACAACGAGCTACTTCAAGCTACTTAAACATGGCCATGGTATGGAGGTCAACCGGCCCAACCTGTTTCTTGGGCTATCCATCAACAAGACTCACTCACTACTGTTTCTTGGAATCGAGCCCAGGGCCGAAGAGACTACAGTGAGGCCCATCATTAGTTTGTTGAATTGGCCACTAACAAAATTCTTCAATATTTCATCAAAATCATCCATCATGCATATTTTATGCTACTTACACTGCCTACAGACATATAGGTCCCATCTCACATGTATCTCAAAAACAAATTTTTTCTCTTAAGAATCATTTTCAGGCAAGAGAAATGTGTCATGTAATGTCCTTGCGCATCACCCCTTCTGCTCTCTCCGGTCGTAACATTTCTCACTACCATTAGGTTTTCTGTATCCTGTTTTGTTTCTCGAACCAAACACTCCCTAAGGATATACTAGAGTATGTACAACAACAGTTAACTTATAATCTGACTCCATATTGATGTTGAGTTTAAATCGACTCTTAAGGCTAAGATAAAAAAAATTGTTACATGAGGGTGAGTAAAAGAAAAGACAGATAATTAAATTTTTTTGGTAAAAGAAAAGACGGATAATTAAATTTTTTTGGGTGGCTAAATGGTTAGAGGTTTTGATTGTCTCAGCTGCTGCTGTATGATGACTAAGGCTGAGTTCGTATGTTGTAGTTGGGAACTAATCTTCTGCGCATGTAAAACAAAACGATTCATTAGCACATGATTAATTAAGTATTAGCTAATTTTTTTAAAAAAATAAATTAATATGATTTTTTTAAACAACTTTCGTAGAGAACACATGACGTGTATTGCCTATTACTTTTTTCGTCCCAACCATTCTGAAATATAAGTGGTTTTTTTTATTTTTAAGAAACACAATACAAATGCAGGTGTTCACAACGCGTATTATTTTAGATGAATATAACACATCGTAGTACTACGAATCTGGACAAAGAGTGATACTAAGATGTGTTATATTCATTTAAAATCTTTTATATTTTGATGAAGAAAATACAAGGCTACATCAGGCTTAACTATTGTACTTGCTTAATACGGTACGGTCACAGCAGCGTCACCGGCGAAGCGATGCGATAAGCACCCAACACGAATATGCCATAAGTGGCCCATTTCCCTCTTTGCGCGAGGGGCCTATGTTTGCAAATTCAGGTTTCTGAGAAGGTTGTATCCGCAAAAATCTGGCGAAGAAGTGGGTGACCAAAAGCGTAATAGTAGTGCTCATACATATCTCCTCGCTTTGCGCATGGCATCTGGCATTCCGGGGCCTGTGCTTCCATGTGCCATGATTCCCTTCTCTTCCTCTTCCTGACGCGTCCTCTCTAATTAACCTAGAAGAAGATGATTACATGTATTAATTGTAGCCCACTATGTTCGGTCCAACACCATGTCATCCATCATCATAGTTTGGTCTACACTTTCATAAGTCGTGAAAAAAAAACAAATAAAAAATAATTAATAAATAAAATTTACATATACGTTTTTAGAGATATAAAAGTAATGTTGAAAAATACATTATGATTAAAAACATTAAAATTAACTCTAAAATTAAAATTTTAGCAACGAATTCATAAGCCAACAAGTAAATAGTGGAGCTGCATATCCAAGCTACACATATTCAGAAGCTGCAGAACATACAGTTCAGGACCACTCCTGCGTAGCATACCCTGTACAGGTTCTTGTACAATGCTGTAGCTCAGGTGCTCAGGTGAAAGTAATATCTGCATATGCAAATGTTTACTGCTTCGTCAGAGTTTCTTTGCGAGTTACAGTTGATCGTATTTACCGTTAGTTACAACTTAGTAGAACATTGCACGTGATTTTCTGTGGTGACAGTACTAGGTTGGTCTGAGTTCTTGTTCTTTCATGTGGAAAGAATAAAGCTCTTTGATCTTTTCTGAACTTTCCTTGTCCCATCTTTCACTGCATCTTTGATCTGCAATCCAGCATTACCTCTCACATCCTACTATTCATAATTTCCCCTGAAAATCTGAAGATTAGCAGCACCAAATATATGTCACACCGAGCCTTTCAGGATTAAAAAAACAGTGTTGTTTTTACTAGCTGTTTGACCTGCAAGAACAAGAACAAGATGGTCAGCTTTGTGCTGTGCTGCCTGCCTGATTAAATGAGCGATTAAATTCCGGCAATTAGCAGTCAACTGTTTCTTGGTCCTGGAATTTTGCAGGCAGCACACAAAGTGGGGCTGTGTAAATACAGTAGTACTCATCCCCACTATCATCATCATCACACTCTCACTCACTGCTGTCAGAGCACACTTTGGTTCTTGCAAATCTAGCCAAAGACTCTGACAGTGATGATCCAAAGCGAAGAACCAGCAGCAGCAGTACAGCCTCGTGACCGGTGAAATCGATCGAGATGCATAAATATATACCTGTACAGCGAATCATCGTGTAAACCGGTGTCACCTTTCGCAGGTCGTGTTCATCTCTGCTTGTCTTCTTAGATCGATCCCTTTTCGACAGAGAAACGCCGTGTCGATCACTACATCGGAGGAATAACAATGCCAGCATCTCTGAAGATTTGAACGTTTGTTCGTCATTTTTGTCTTGTCGGTTTAAGTTTCTGGGTGAACTGAACTTGCTGGTGCGACAGGTGCGTGCAACTCAATATTCTTTCGACGTCGTTGTAGCGTTTAATTGCTTTCTTGACTTTCATCAATATTCAGTTAAAGAATTGTTCAAGATCACATGTTTCGGAGCTCGACGTCAGAGCTTCCTCTTCTGCTGCTGTAATACTGCAATTGGGGTCAACTGATACTTATCATACTTCGTTTACATTATGCTAGAACGTGATTAGAGAACCCGAGGAAAGAATTTTCTTTTCGAGAATACGCAAGAGGGCTACGTATCTTATAATTTACAGAGAAGATCAGAAGATTCGAATACAGCTTAGGTACAGTCTCACACTCTCACAGTGAAGTATTCTGCAGTTCAGTAGTTCATGGCTGCATATATATGTAGCCAAGTAGAAGCCAATTCGTCAGTTCAGATCAAGCAACCCGGCCTGTCTGTTATTCCTTCTCGATCGCCAATAGTTTTGCTGCAGTTTCTGTCATGAATAACAGATAATTACGGTTACCATTGTTACAACTTGGAACTTATAAATTTTGATGTTGTACGAAACAGCGAGGTTATTAGTACAAGCAAAACAGCAGAGCGCACTGAAAATCAGTGCCAGTCTCTTCTTGCTTCCTCTGTCATTGAATCTGATGATCATGAACTGAACAATTAATTCTCAGACATAACTTTGGGAGAAATTAGGAGTGAAATGTCAACTGCATCATTCAACTGATCAGATCATCTAGCTAGCTTCAAGTTGTTAATTTTACTGCAAATTAGTGGCATGGGAGTACATCTGTCAAAACATAATTAATTACTGGCTGCCAGATAGAGAGATACCCATAGAGAGTAAATTACTGACAGGGAAGTTGCTGTAGAAGGGAATATTCCACATCAACCCGTGGTGTTTCCATAAATTGCACAGCACATTGGCTGAATTGCATTTGCAGTTGACTTGGGCGACCGACGGTTTCTTGCTGGCCGGATCAGATCTCGCCATCCTCTAAAACGATAGCATGAACAGTGATGTCAGCATCTAGGAGGAGGTGCTACGTAGGGTTTCTACGAGGCGGAGACAAGAGAAAGAAATAGAGAAAAGGATGCCAATGATACTAGTGGTGTGGAGTTAGTTGCGCCATTAAGCCTAGACGACGAAGAGTGTTTCCCGGTCGTCGATGACATTTCACAATCTTATTAAACCGTCCTTTCATTAACCGCTGGCATCTGGTAGCGGAGCGGCTCAAAAACGATACCGTTGTATCATCATACATAGTTAGTATTTGGGTTTCAGATATCGGTTATCTCATTACATGAATATAATAAATAGACAACCTATTATTTCTTAAATTATCCGTACCGTATCTAAATTCATTCAACGTATATATAAAGATTATACATATAGCAGTCTTCTAAACCATTATTCGTGTCAACATAACCATTTCATGTCTTGCATATTGTGTCGGTTGCAAGCAAGAAGCTGGCGTTTGTCCAAACGGGATCTCTCTCTCTCTCTCTCGCCATGTGGCTACACAATTCCCAGTAGCTCTCACAAACCCCATTCATTTTCATGCATTAGGGTTAGGCAGCGGAGATCATGGCGTGGTTACCGTCAAAACACCCGGTTTTTGCTGCCAGGTACCAACAAAGAAGAAGGGAGAAAAAAGCGTGCCGCCAATTTGTTAATCGGCGCCGTCACCAATGGTGGGGTTTCATAACTAATTAATTAATTAATCACCAATAATCTAGTCTTCGTTGAATCGCATTGTACTTTAGCAAAGCCCATTTAGGATTATACAACTATATTAATTGATTAGTAGTAGTAGTGATCACTTTGGAAGGTTAGTAAGTGAAGCATAAAGCTGCGCATGTTGTGGCGCGGCAAGAGGAGCCGAAATTAAGCTTGCATGTGGCCGGGTCGGAGGAAACACTGTCTTCTCCTCCCTTAATGCCTTGTCTTGTGGACTATGTATGTGTATGTGTAGGCCATGTCCAAAAGAGAGATAATAAAGTTGTTAGCTTTGTGCCTTAATAAAATGTCGTTGGCATGGTATAAGGTACTTGTAGAAATGGATTTTTATGTGGTTCAATATATAGTCGAGTGAATTTTAGAAAAAAAGAAAGATGATTTAAGGCTTCATCGTTTGTCCTAAAAAGAATCAATCGTTGCCAAAAGTTAAATTTTGAAACTTAATTTTAGAGTTAATTTTAGAAAGGGTATTTTTAACGTATCTTTTAGCATTAGCTTTTAAATCGCTAAGGATATATATATATATATATATATATATATATATATAAATATAAATATAAATTTTACTTATAAATTATTTTTTTCTCTAATAAGCTGTTTTAGCATATAATTAGCTGTTGGCTAACCAATGATGTTGTTAGATTATTGTACTATCATATATCTTTCTCGAGGATGAATATGTGACAAAATTATCTATGTTATTCATTTTATATGTAATATTTGATAATTGTTTAAACTATATGGAGAAACTAGGGTTCATGCTCTCGAGAAATAGCAATAATAAGCTCGAAAATTTTTCGAGAGCCCAAGCAATACCCACTACGACTGGCCGCTGACATCCTACCGTACGCCGACGAGCCCTAGTTCCTCCGATGCTCTTAAGAGCTAGAAGTAGCTCCCTTATGCATGATAGCACATATATATTAGTTAAAGACCCCTATGTGGAACTCGTGATTTTGCAGAGAAAAATTATGCATCCAATAGTCCAAAAACAGGGCCTAGCTAGACTAGGCAAACAGGTACTGTGAAGGCTCCAAGTACATGTCCCAAACCATTTTTCAGAAATATCTCCTGCACTTGCAATAATGTTTTGGTCAACATGTAAACCCAACCATTAATTTCTCATCAACAAAAAAAAAAGAAAAACTATCAGCTTGCTCATTTTTTTCTCTTTTTTCTTTTTGTCATGAAACTGGTGTCGTGGCACGTGATAAGCGCTGGCACATGATGCGACGGTTTTGGCGGGAGTCGTCTAGCTAGCTTTCCCTCCATATCTGCAGATGGTGGCTGATTTTGCACAAAAGCCCATGAACTGTAAATAAATTCCGCTGCTTTGTCTCTTTCTTCCCCAACTGTGAGCCTGTGACAGTACTGAATGAAGAACATGAGGCCTGTTCAGTGTGCAAATCATTTTGTTATTTGAGATTGGGTCAGAAGAACCAGCAAACAAAACCACATGGGATGGCTGCAACACAAGCTCACAATGTGTTGTAGGATGTCAGATCCCATCCTCCCATTGTGAATATGCTCTTCCCTTGTTGTTGTTATTGTTCATGTCTACGTCACTTTCCCTGGACAGCCACGTCAGCGCCGCTGTCTCGACACATCGTAAAATGCATAATGCTAAGCATTGGATTTACATAAAAAGAGCTCTAATGTAACAATTCTGATACTCGAAAGTTTGGAGACCTGGATGACATAAATCCGTGCTGAGTTTCCGCACGAAGGAACAACGCTGAATTCGACCCTTGTAGTACACTCATCTATCTACAGCTCTTTCCACACTGTTAGAGTAACAGAAAGCTTCTCAATTTGCTGCATGATATGCCCTTTTGGCTAAAGCCAAGGAACCCTAAAAATGTGGCATGCAGCAACCATAAGCAACCCAACCCCAAGATTGATCATCACTAGTAACCACTTAACCCCTCCACACAAGAAACCACACACCCTTGATTAACCGACTGACCTCCAGTTGGTTTTGTTTAATGCACACCCCCCTCACCACCGACACCCTCCCCTGTGGGCCCCACTTGACAGCCATGGCCTCCCCCTTCAACACACTTTGGGCTGTTATTACCACATTACCACCCAATCATGTATCATGTGATTTTTTTTTCTTTTCCCTTGCACTGTGGAGCGTCTCCTGGAGCCCAACTTTCACATGCACAATTATTTCTTGCTGGATAGATTCATATATAGTTTTGGCAAATTTGAAACAGAGGGGTAAATTTAGACCCTTCGATGATTCTACGAACTACTCAAAACCAATAAATTTCACATAAATCGGTACGTTTCTTCGCGCTTTCGATTTGAACCTGTTATGTAAATTTAGTCGTTTAGGCTGTCGTATGACATACTTAGAACCTAGAAACTATATATGCATAAATCGATCTATTTCTGTCCATGCAACTTTAGTCGTTTCGACTGTCGTCCAAGAAACTAAGCATAAGTAAAGTCCATTTTTGTTCTTTTTTTTAACCGGCAGTGAAAATAAAATGTTAAAAAAAAATTTATCGTGAAAAAAAGATTAGACTTTTTTTTGGGGGGGGGGGGGGGTTGGTGTTTGGGGTTATGTGCACACGCACACACAGAGAGTACACAGAGTGACACAAAACCCTACTAGTACATGTGCGTGGGCGCATTTTATAAAACCCCGGCTCTCTCCCACGCTCTCCCACCACCTCCTCCACTCCAATCCCACTGCCATTAATTGCGCGCCGCTGCTTGCCTCCTCCGCCTCGTCTCGTCGTCGGCGCCGGCGGGGAGGAAAGTGCAGCACATACAATTAATGGAGGTGAACGGCGGGGCGGCGGCGCTGCCGGAGGCGTGGTCGCAGGTGAGGGCGCCGGTGATCGTGCCGCTGCTGAGGCTGGCGGTGGCGGTGTGCCTCACCATGTCGGTGCTGCTCTTCCTGGAGCGGATGTACATGGCGGTGGTCATCTCCGGCGTCAAGATCCTGCGCCGGCGGCCGGAGCGCCGCTACCGCTGCGACCCGCTCCCCGACGACGACCCCGAGCTCGGCACCTCCGCCTTCCCCGTCGTCCTCATCCAGATCCCCATGTTCAACGAGCGCGAGGTCTGTACCTGTGGCCGCCATTGCCGCCACCCCTCGAGCTTTGCTCCCTTCCCTTGCTTGTCTATTTTTTTTAAGTTCTTTTGCTTCGAGATGTGGATGAGTTTACTTACTCATGACGAGATTATAATTATTTTGAATTATATATATATTTTTGGTTTACTTACTCACGATGGAATTATAATGGTTATATTTTAGTTTTCTTCGGTTTACTTACTCACGATGAGATTGTAAATATAAATTATTTTGGTTTACTTACTCACGACGAGAATATTGTAGTTGTGGAAAGATTAATCAAAATTATTTTTGTGTTTGTGTGTGGGTGTAGGTGTACCAGCTGTCGATCGGGGCGGTGTGCGGGCTATCGTGGCCGTCGGATCGGCTCGTAGTGCAGGTGCTCGACGACTCCACTGACCCCGTCATCAAGGTAGTAAAACACACAACCAACACATACTAACTCATGCCTCCTAATAATTCACTCCTGTAATTAATTATTAATCTACTCCTGTACTACTATACTTAATTACTGAAAGCCCTAGCATAGCAGCAGCGTAATTAATCTCAACCCCAGCGCCATGTGTACCTGTCGGTGAGGAAGACTCAAGCAAAAAAACGAAGAAAAAAAAACTACCTCTTCCTGTCGGTGAGTGAGAGTCAAATCGTCAATGGAGTGAGTCTGTCTCTTTTTGCTCTTTTGGTGAAAAGAAAGGGAAAGAAGGCAAAAAAAGCCGTGAAGCTGGGGCACTCTGCCGCTGTAGCCTCCGACCAACTTTCTCTCTTTCCTCCTCTCGCCACGCTACCATCACAGTACGGACGCCACAGTACAGTGTGGCTAGCAGCCGGCTCTCACCAGAGTTCATCGAATCTATCCACATTTTGGATAGAGTTATAGCCATCTCATGATAAAATAGTTAACATGATAACCTCGTGTTTATTGTGAAAATCGTAAGGTTACAGCGAGGTTTACTGTGGTTTCAAAAAAAATTGAAAAGGTTATCGAACGCGTGATAACCGTATGGTTTTACGATCCCTCGTTCTCACACTCTTCACTTCTTAGCTCTCGAATCTGGATGGATGCTGTGGCTATAGGATTTGATTTGTCAGGATGGATGCTGTGGCTATAGGATTTGATTTGTCAGGGGTTGGATGGATCACTGCAGATGAAGAATTTTGGGGGCTTTTTTGGGTTCTTGCTGTGGATTTTAGTGGGGTGTATTAAATTGTCTTGTGTTGGTTTTTAGCGGAGAATGACGGGAGATACGTGAGTTGGTTATTTTGAAAATGTTTTAAATTTGAATTTGGGGGAGGTGGCCATGTCTCTCTGCCGGCATTTTATTTAGTCCGGTTTTGTTTAGAACGAATGAATTTCTTTGGAATTAAGCCGGTTTTCGTGAAAATTCTGCTGAACCACACTACTCTTTTCATCTCACAATATAACAATTTATGAGTGGATTAGACATGATCTAGATTCGTAGTACTGGGATGTGAAAATACACCTTTTCAATGGCGCTTTACATAGCGGCTGGGGAAAAAATTGTGCAGCTTACTTCAGGGGAGGATAACAGTACGTTAGCCATGGCATTTTTTAACCGAGAAAGATTATCTCTTACTGAGTCGTGACAGCAGAAGAATCCTGTCACTGGGCAGAAGTTAACTGAGTCTACCTGTCATTACTGCTAATCACTTGTCATCACCGGGATCAATGGGTAAGCGGCGTGCAGGCCACGTTGTACACTGAAACGGCCATGTTACCGCTATTTTTCCAGTAGCTAGGTGTGGTAGTAGTACAACTCTGTAAGTATGTGTTGTTACCGTCAATAAACAAGAGAAAGATACCTGGCCTAAACAACTTGTGTCAATTATAAGCTAAGCTAGGATAGCCCATCATCATCTTATTCTAGGTTGGCCCATGCTAAATTGTCCATTTGGTCCCATGCAAAAGCTGCAATTGGTTGCTACTTACCATGTCTGATGTCAAGCCAAACAGTAATAACTACTAAATTAACCTTGTTGTTAATATTATATTTATGTGATTTAATTGTTATTGGGTGGAGATGAGTATGTGGCTGACAAGTGGGGCCATGTTTTTTCTTTTTTTTTTCAGGAGATGGTGAGGATGGAGTGTGAGAGGTGGGCCCACAAGGGGGTGAACATAACGTACCAGATCCGGGAGAACCGCAAGGGGTACAAGGCTGGTGCACTCAAGGAGGGGATGAAGCATGGCTACGTCCGCGAATGCGAGTACGTGGCCATCTTTGACGCCGACTTCCAGCCCGACCCCGATTTCCTCCGCCGCACCATCCCCTTCCTCGTCCACAACTCCGACATCGCTCTAGTTCAGGCCCGCTGGCGTTTCGGTAAGTATAATTAATTGACGTCTATTTTAATTCTACATATATGTCATTGTCATATTTCGTGCTGACTAGACGTTTGCGTGTGTGTCGGTCAGTAAGATATCAGGGGCAAATAAGGGATCTCAGATTTCGCATTTTTATATAGTCGGAATATTATCCAATTGATCTGGGCCATTTATGGGTGATCCAGTGGCTGGGCCGTGCGATCGGGTTGTTGGTTGGGCGGCGAGAGTGAGGGTGAGATTGTCACTCACTGACGGGACACGTGCTGGGTACGTTGCACATTTCTGACAGCTAGAGTATAAGCTTAAGCTCCCTCGTGGCCTTGTCTCATACTAGCGTCGTTGTACTGGCAACTACCAGCATCTTGCTAGATCTTCTCATCAATCGATCGAGCCGGATCTCTCGATCCGATCCCGATGATTATCACCTAACTCATTCGTTATAAAATATAACTTCGGTCTAGATTTATAATACCAGATATTATCAAATCTAACACTAAATAGCTATATTTGTGAGGACGCGCGTTGCCGATGATCGCCAGTGCCGGCCGGCGTCAGCGGCGATGGCTCCACCGACGATCGTCGGCGGGGTCGAGCCCAGGGCTGTTGCTGTCGCCGTCGGTGATCACGGCATGGAGGGTCGTCGGTGATTGCGTCTGCAATTATGTGTCCCTTTTCTTCCGGGATGCAAATTGTGTTCACATATTATTTTTTAGGGTTAGATGGTACTTGTTGGTAGGGTATGTGGCAGTGTGGACTTCATTAAGTAAGATGATGGAGAAGATCCACGTGCCTCGTAGTTCTATGACGATTCAAATAGTAGTAGTATGCTGATAGTCCGACCGACAGTTAGTAAAATGCTGAGCTTTGGTCACCTGACCTAAAATATCAGTTGGTTCATGAACTTGATTAGACCAGTATAAAATCATCTAAAAATGAGCACAATTGACATGACAAAAGGTAAATCCTCTTGTCGGTTGCGCTATGGCTGGTAAGCCGTGAAAAAATAAATAAAGAAAAAATAATTCATCAATAAAAATTTTATATGCCCTATTAAAAAGAAAGTCAATGCGACTGCGGTGAAAAATACCTAAAATAAATCAACATTAAGTATTAAAATTTAATTTTGGCTGCGTCTGATAACTTAATAATAAGCAGATGATCACTTAATTACAACTAACTACATCTCCATTAGCACTAATCCAATAGCTAACACAAACACAAATACATAAGCCAAGTAAAGTACAAGCCCCATTCCTTCCTTGGCTTCCATGCAGTAGAGGAGCTGTGCGTCCCAGGGCAGCTACGTCAGCACAGCAGCTGCTTGTCCTGACACTCCACTCCAGGTAGCAGCAGTGAGCTGAGCTGAGCTGACCCATCTCGCTGCAGTCACTGTGACGTGGGCCCACCCGTGCTGCCACTGCCGCCACCATGTGGCGTGTACATGACGGGTGGGCCCATCTCGTCGGTGATCCTGGAGCCCTAGGTGTCTCTCTCTGTGTGGGACCCACCGGCCATGTCCTGCTGTCAAATGCTGCAGCGATTAATTAGTGGCCGTGCCCTCTGAAGCTCCAGCTTAATTGGTCCTTCTCTTCAACAGTGTCATCAAGTTGCAATTATTATCAAAGCATAGCAGTACAGTGACAGTGGCATGTGAGATCTTCAGAGTTTAGGCACGAGCAGAATTGTGCTGCGATGTGCATTGGATCCTGCAATTCAGAGATTAGTGTAGAGTAGTTTGGGTCCAACTGATTATTATTGGCCACTGCCCAAGGTTACTGTTTAGTAGTAGTGGTGGTAGTAGTACTAGTCTTAATACAGTAGTAGAAGAAACAGGACAAAACCTGCCAAAAATAAAGAAACAAGCAAATAAATAATTACCACAGAGGACGGTGCAGTGCAGGCATCCACAGTTGCACAATTTCTTCACAACAGTGTAGAAGTAGTAAAATGTTTGCTAGTCTGGTTAGCTGAGACAACTGTTTCCAGGTCTCTTTGTTTTAATGATGCATATATAGTACAGTTGTTACCTGTCAAGTATTTCTCATGGAACTATGATGTTGATGCTGTCTTTGAACTATATGATGTTGACGTTGTCTTTGAACTACAATGATACTGATACCGTCTTTTGTCTCTGTTGGTGATCAGTGAATGCAGATGAGTGCTTGATGACAAGGATGCAGGAGATGTCCTTGGATTACCACTTCACAGTGGAGCAGGAAGTGAGCTCCTCTGTCTGCGCATTCTTCGGCTTCAATGGTAAGCTTCACCCTTCAGTAAATTTCATCTGTTCTTCACCAAGATGAAATTTCTAGGATGGAATATGCATTCTATGTTATAATTTTTATACATAACAGCTGATTGATTCAATGATTTTTCAATCAGGAACTGCTGGTGTGTGGCGCATTTCCGCGGTAAACGAGGCGGGAGGATGGAAGGACCGGACCACAGTGGAGGACATGGATCTGGCAATCAGGGCGAGTCTTAAGGGATGGAAGTTTGTCTACCTTGGAGATGTTCAGGTACACACCAATCATGGATACGCATGATCAGCTTGAGATAGCATCCAATGCATCCTTTATCATTGCTCTTGATAAGTTGCTATTGCATATCCCTTCTTTTTCTTTTCTCGAGGAAATAGTAGATTGATTCATGTTGCCCAAGAGAGAAAAAAAAAGAGTTTAACAAGAATTGCGTCGTTTTCAGGTCAAAAGTGAGCTGCCAAGTACTTTCAAAGCCTTTCGGTTTCAGCAGCACAGATGGTCATGTGGGCCGGCAAACCTGTTTAGGAAGATGCTGATGGAGATTGTGAGGAATAAGGTCTTCCCAAACATAATGCCAAAAAATTCCGAAAAATTTAAGCCATGCAGCTTCGTGGGTTGGCATCTAACATGCTATTATTGACATTGTTGCAGAAAGTGACAATCTGGAAGAAGATTCATGTCATCTACAACTTCTTTTTGATCCGCAAAATTGTTGCGCACATCGTGACCTTTACGTTCTACTGCTTGATTATCCCAGCAACTATCTTTGTCCCTGAGGTCAGGATACCAAAGTGGGGTTGTGTATACATTCCCACAATCATCACCCTTCTCAATTCCGTTGGAACTCCCAGGTAAGAATTTTTTCAGAAAAATCATAATTCTAGTTAAATACGATCAACTATAATGCTCCTTTGGTGAATCAACAATTCATGATCTATTTCATGTTTAGTTAACCCAAAGAATCAAAATTTTTTGCAGGTCTTTTCACTTGCTTTTCTTCTGGATCCTCTTTGAGAATGTCATGTCACTGCATAGAACAAAGGCCACGCTCATCGGCTTGTTGGAGGCCGGTAGGGCGAACGAATGGGTCGTCACCGAGAAGCTCGGCAACGCTCTGAAGATGAAATCATCAAGCAAATCATCAGCCAAGAAATCGTTCATGAGGGTATGGGACAGGTAAAAATTGATCAGAACACAACTCTGCCAAATCTGTAACTGTTTTCTCAGCTCATGATTCACTGATTTCGAGTGACAATTTCCTTTTTCAGGCTAAACGTCACGGAGCTCGGCGTGGCGGCATTCCTCTTCTCCTGTGGATGGTATGATCTTGCATTTGGGAAGGACCATTTCTTCATCTACCTCTTCTTCCAAGGCGCGGCGTTCTTCATCGTCGGTATCGGATATGTTGGCACAATTGTTCCTCAATCATAACAGAAGCGAAGCAATATATATATTTTCGAGATCGGCCGCCTTCAAATTCACCATATCTTCACCAAGAGTCTAGTAGTTATATAATCAGTTTGAAGTAAAGATCATGCAGCATTTTTTTACTCTTATTTTTCTCTGTTTCTTCTTTTTTTTTTTCCTTTGCCTTTTTCTCTGTTATGTGCTACTGTAAAAAATAGTGCAGTGTAAGGTCACTGCAGGAAGAAAAAAACTAGGGCATTGGCGTGATCTGGGCAAGGAGGAGGTGAGGAGGATATCGTGATGTGTTTTTGCTTGTACCAAAGTACGTGAGTGGTATGCTTAAGCGGAGCAGGATGACTGCTTCTGTTGTACTGTAATAACATACAGAAAAAAAAGGTCAGACAAGTGCTGGACAAAACCAAAATGTTCAGCCTTCTCTCGCATTCCACTACATTTTTTTTTTGTTCCGTTCGCAAGTGTTCTTACCACTTAAGCTAAAACGACAAGTAATTCATTCGTTTTAAAATATAACAATCTGAAACTAAATTAGACATTTCATAAGACTATGATTCTGATTCTACAGTCTCCTGTCTATCTAGATTTATGTGTTTAATCTAGTTCTAAATTACTATATTTATAGTATTTTTTTTATTTTTTTGTCGGGAAGATAAGTACAGTAACAACATTGCAAAAGAAATAAGAAATGTAAAGTAACATAATACACGAGGTACTATACATCTCTTAATGAAAAAAATACTCACGTGCTTCCTTCTCAAAGACATGAAACAAAAAGTAGTCTCCCAAACAGAAAGAGGCTACATCAAGTACCAGTGCACTGTGCAACACAGCAACACGTCTATCATCTAAGACATGAAGATGTATAAAACAAGGACATGAAGACGTAGCAAAGCATGCCACATTGCCACATACCATTTTTGTTGCAACTAGGACCTTCATTTTCTCTCTTTTTTTAATTAAGAATAAATACATTCTTAACCTAGAAAATTACAAAGAAGTTACAAGAGTAGCAACCATAAACAATATCAGAAGCAGATGATTTTTCATCATTCGTTCTTTTCCCATCCTGACAGTCTCCATTTTTCACTAAAATGAGCCAGAACAAAATTTCACAGGATGGGATTTTTCGTTAACATGAACAAAACAGATTTTGCAGAGTTAGAAACCAGTGAGATATTACGACCACCCGCTCAGGCAGCCGAATCATTGTTGACTAACCATTATTGGTTTCAGTTTCAGTTTAGTTACAATCAAAATTATATCTGTCGCAAGATGAATCTACATTCCTATCAGATGTTGCAACTAGCTAGAAACATCAAACAATGATCAATACAACGAGCCCGAGCCCTCACTAAACACCACATAAGTACAGACCATGAGAATGAGAAACAACACCCGCTACACTACCCACTGCGGCTAATAGAGTGAAAGTGGGTAGGAAATGAGACATATCCTCTACCTGACATGTCTCCTCTATCTCCTATGGAATAACCTCTACAATGAATAGGGTTAGTCCAACAGAGAAAATTGCACCGGATACTCCTGGCGGATCAGATCAGAATGCCAGCACTTGCAGGTGCCTCAAACAATTTACATGGTGGCATCAAGATCAAATGCTCGCACATGGAGTACCATTCTTCCTTCTGGAACCTAAAACCACAACAGAAGTCGAAAAAACGGTAGGCTGGTAGATACAGGTAAAAGAAAACAGTCAGGGTTGAAACTCTTGCAGGGGTACCAGAACGATGTCTACCACGCTACCCTCCTTAAGCGACGACATAACAGAAGACTTTGTATCATCTACCATCGATCTACTTGACAGCAGGATAATATTCTTTTGCTGCCCGAGAGGCTTCTAACTTTGGAGTCTACAACGGAGAGTCCTACATTACGATGCTAATGATTCAGGCTCTCTCCTCCTCCTCCCACCTCTGTTTCCAGACCTTGTATTGTCAGCTGGCTCAACGCTTGGAACTTGATCCTTACTGTAGATGATACAATCATCTAGAGTGTAGATCCTGAGCGCGAGTGAGGATACAGTTGATGTCTTCATAGCTGCTGTGAAGGAAGACCAGTACCACCAATCGTTCTTCAAGAACTCAGCTTTTACCATGCGCTCCAACAAGTTAGCCGCCAAAACCATCTAAAAGAGGATGGATGTCATTAATCAGGAACTGGATAATGCAAAAGAGCTCTCAGACAATAATTTATACTGCATCTTCACATAATCAAGTTAAAAATGGAAGGGTTAAATTATAGCTCAGGTCTTGGTGGCCCATAATTCCTGATCCTGTTTACTTTTGTATCTAGACTTACGACTTAGGAACTAACCACTTGAATCCTTGTACTTCTGAAAATGTTAAATAAACGGGTCCTGTATAAATAATTTTACAGTTAAATTGAACTGTTGCAGACACAAACAAAGACATGGTAAAGTAACGCTGCATGCTTGAGAGTATATCTTAGGATTTCGGAACGCACTATCAATTCGATGTACGTGAGCCAATCAGTATGCCAAGATTAACCATAAACTCATGCTACCCCAAGAATATCCAAATTGGTGTATACAAACTCATTAAGCTACATAGATATATTTCTGTAACAAACAGTGAATAGATATATTAAGGTACCTGGGATATTGATTCTGCATCTTTGACAAATGCACGCCATGAACGCCTTCTTATTTGCTGACACTTTGAGGCTCTCAGTGCTTCCTCAGGCAAGGCTGCTTCGATGTCAAGCAAGTTTATCTTTTGCTGCTTAAGTATGTGAGAGTTTCGTCCTATAAGAGGCCTCAAGGATGACTCTGGAACCAAGCCCCCATTAACAGCTAGCAATCGTGTTGGCTTGCCTGTTGTAGAATGTGCTTCCTCACCAGAAATATTATCAGGGGTGGGTTTTTTAGATTTTTGCACCTTCTCATCACCCACATTGCCAGGACAACTTTGACCAGACTTGGAAACCTCTTGAACTAGCTTTTGAGCAGACATTGCATTGCATTCCTCTAAAGAGGAGGTCCAATCATTGAGTTCATCATCTTTTCTGTTTTGACTTTGTACAATTGCAGGTTCAAGAAAAAATGCAGGTGAAGGCACAAACGATGGAACTCCATTGGACCCATTAAGTCCAATCTGCTTTACTGTCTCCTTGTTCGAATCATTCGTGACGAACTTTCTGCAAATTTCTTCAAAGTCATATGGGCATTGCATCAATTTTCTGTCACTAGACGGTCCAATGACAGAGCTGCGTTCAAGGGAATCTTTTTCCTTCATATCAGATTTGGTAACCTTCACTTTTGGCTCATCATTTTCTCTGCTTTCATCAGGAGATTGCTGGATTTTACTGCATTTTCCATCATTATGCCCCTCAAACTCTGTAGATATGAGATAAGTCTCATGACATGTTAAACAATGGAGTCGAGAAGGCCATACAGCTTCCAAACAGTCGCAGCGATATGTTCTCTCTTCAGAACTTAACTTTATCTTTTTTCCTCGCTTTTTCGATAGATCACTTGTGTCCTGGTCCAATTGCAGACCATACTTTTGTTCCAAAATTACTGCAGCCTTGGTATTTGGAAGCTCCATAAGCTGTTCACCCTTTGGAAAACCAGAAATTGGAGGATCAACGAGAGGAGAACTGCTTTGATGACAGAAATGTCTTTGCCACTGCAAGATAGAGTCTTTCAGTTCCTTCTCCCTTGGGTCATAGTCTCTTAACCAGTCAAGAAGGCACTGGATTTCCTCATCAGATTCATAAATGAAAATAGATGCTGAATTCCAACCTTTGCAATCAAAAGCAGACGGGGGATAGCTGTTAACCATACTGATATCTCTCTCCTTGGGTATCAGCATGCTTCCATCAGCCACCAACCAAGGACGTTTACCCGGTCTTCCTATAACCCAGTATAATCGACCAATGGAATCCTTACCCAGACACTCTCTTCTCGATGATGCCATATTAATCTGTGACTCTAGTAAGCTAATTGAATCCTGCAATTTCAAAATGTCATCCGATAAAGTATCCATTTCATTATTATCAGCATCAAGCTCAATTGATTTAGTTGATGACGCTTCAAGATTATCTTGGATTGATGTGCTGGCATTTTCATCAGGCAACTCTCTTCCAGGTGTGCTAAATTCAGTGTCTTTCAAATTCAAGTTATCACATGTACTGCTTTTGGCACCTAATGACCTCTTCTCACAACTCTGGGACCCTTCATCAATAGCATCCCCATCAATCTGGTCAATAGCCATTCCTGATGGTTGTTCAGAAAGTCCCAAAGATTTGTGTTCTTCAACCATAGATGCATTGGATATGTCTTTGTCACTTTTGTAAGGCTTGCCTACATTCAATTGCCCATCAGGAACCCCGTCAGCTGGGTTGTTTAGGTTAACTCCAACATTACCCTGTTCAGCCTCTTCCAGATGGTCCAATGCTGTGGGCGTGCACTGCGGTTGATTTTCCACGGGTCCAGAACTGTTGTTAAAATGCTGTTCAGTTTTACTCGATCTACTTTGTCTAGCATATGAAGTCCTCATCTCCTCCTTATATTTCAAATCTTTCAAATCAAAATTTGAAGCACGGAACTTCTGCTGAAGATCCCCCAACTTATCTGAACATTGATCTAGATGCTCTCTAATTAGAGCAGTGTTGAGCATTTCATCGCATAGAAATTTCAGTAAATATATCCTCTGCATTTCAAAGATCACAATAAAATATCAAAACAAATATGTAGGTCACTTTGTCAACTATGGAAATCAGCATACCAGCAAATGCTTAGGCAATTATAGTATTGTACAGTACAATAATAGATGGCAGGACTCTTAAGTAAAATCAAACCAGACCAAAATTGTATGCAATGTCCATGAAGTAGACATACTTATAACGAGGTATATTTGAAATGGCAACAAGAACTGTATCCAGCAATATATATTTACCACTGAGAAATAAGAAAAACACATCAATTCCTTGCGTGTTGCATAACTTGGATGTCCAAAGCAACAAAACATTGTAGTTACTATACTATTCCATGGATGACAAAATTAACCTCAAGCTCCAAATTATTGACCTGACCTTAAGTCCTTAACTGAGGGGCCTCTAGGTTTATAGCAGGTCCAACTTTATCTTGTATAATGACTCAAAACTCTAAGAAGCTTATTTTGAGTCATTATTTTGGGATTGAGGGGCCTCTAGGTTTATAGCACACATTAACCACAGAGAAGCTTACATCAAATACAAAGAAAAAAAAAGGACAAACCTCTTGCATGTTAAGGTCCCAATATTCCTTCTCTTCCATTGCTGTAGCTAATTTATTAAGTTCCTGTTGAAAGGCATGGGCTTCCTCCCCAACAAATTTCTTTTGCTGCCGTTTCACATCTTGAACACCCTGATCATGGTGTGCTTTCTTTTGACCTAACATACATGATGGACAGTACCAGTTCCCTTCTGGTATACGGGCTAGTGGGGGATTCAAGCAGTAAGTGTGGTATTCTGAGTCACATTTGTCACATAGCAGAACACTATCATCGTCCCTATCAATACCACATACTTTGCAAACGCCATCTTCCCATGGAGCTTTAGGTAAGCTGTTTGCTGCAGTTAGAATATCATGTAGCTCCTCGTGCATTTCTGAACCAGCATTCTTGTCCAAGAGGTATTTGTCAAATTTCTCAACAAGGTCAAGAACCTGCATCAGCCAAGTGGAAGGGAAATGAGAAGATAAAAGTACTTAATACATAACCCTGACTATAATGTTTTAAATTTTAAAATGTGAAACTATAAAAGGATCTATATATTCAAATCAGCATTAGCAATCACATGAGATAACACACAAAGAATGTGGTGTTTTTTTTTCAAGTAACGATAGCATTGTTTCTACCATTAGATTATGAAACTAAATCAGATAGGTAAACTAAACTGATGATCGTTTACAACAATGGTCTGACCAATGTAGCTCAAGGGTGCAAAATTAACATTTTTCTAAAAAAGGTTATGACAAAACCCATGAATGGAAAATGTAATGGCTATTGGTATTTTGTATAATATCTAATTATTGTGATGGCATTTGGAAGGAAAAAGGGGGAAATAAAGCTGAACAGAAAAGCAAAGATGCAACAGAAAAGTAGGATTAACCAACCTCTGTCTTGTATAATGACTCAAAACTCTGAGACAATGCAACAACCATTTCAAGCACATCAGGGCGATCACCAAATGCAGTGTGCAGGTTGCGTATTACCTACAGGAAAGCATAATGGCAGCATAATTTGACCAGGGAACTTTCTTGCAGTCGAAAACAGAATATTAATTAGAACACATGTTTCAGTATTTTTGCACTGCTCAATTAGTTATGCAAATGAGCAGCTCAATTTGCCATGTAAATGAGCAAGTATTACTATAGTAGGTTCACAAAATATCACCCTAAAGAATTCACAAAATAAACTAACTGCTGTTCCAAGTTGTCACAACAGTGCAAACAGAATTCCTTGGATCCACGTAAGCAAAACATCCATGAAAAATCTTGCAAAATATATCATGTGCATCATAATTGAATAATATTATGTTAAAGTAAAACATACTTCCTGTACATCCTCAAGAAAAGCCTCCCATGATCCATAGTAAGCTCCCATAGCCAACCTTATATCAATTGTGCGGAAGTCCAAAGGGCGGGACACCATACCAGGGAATCCTAGTATGCCTTCATCCTCATTTTCATTGGAATTCACTAGAGTAGTTCCGAGCAAATTCCCAAAAAGTTTGGATTCATCTGAGGAAATAGCAGAGCGCAGGGCAATACGGCACTTCTTCAAGATAGCCTCTGAGATGGAAATAGCATTTCTCTCTTTTCTTGGCTTTTCTGGATTATGTGGTACTTTTACACGACATGCTTCTGTCAACACAGATAGAACTGCTTTCTGTAACAAAAAAAAAAATAGTATGCAACCAAATAATATTTTAGGCATAGGGATAGGAACTTCTTAAGAACAAAAGAAGCACAAAATATCAGCATGGACATCAAATTTAATTTAATGCCAGATTCATTTCTTTTGAATGGTGTTTAAGCATGGCCTTGCCATTACGTCACTTTTTGGCATATATACTACTCCCTCTGTCTCAAGATACAACTACTTATGCCATTTTTTTGACGAGATCAAGGTAGGGGTGAGGAATGGTTGTGATAAGTTGAGATGAGAAAGTAGGTAAAAAAATAAATGGGGAAAGGTTGTGATTGGTTGAGAGGTAGGTGGAGAAGTAGTTGGATTTTGAGACAAATTTGAATCCTAGAAGTAGCTATATTTTGAGATGGAGGGAGTATATTAGTAGAAATGCAATTTCAACAGAGAGCTAATGTTAACATTTTTCCCGCTAAACTAAGCCATGGAAGCATCAAGCATCATCACATCAGCAGAAAATCCAACACAGCCATGAGGGAAGGCATGTGAGCTGAAATTAAGAAAGTTAAAACGTATGACCTACAGCTACAAGAGCTATTAAACCTTGACCAACCAACTAGATAAACATAAAAAGCTCGTTGGACCACCAAAGCCTATCATCAAAATCCAAGGTCACAGTGATACGTAGATTGTTCTCATTGGTCTCCCTTTTTTCATCACATCTTTTTTAGGGAATCCAATAGTCTGTATCACAACATAGTAAAAGCACAAACTATTGGGGAGATACGGAACTATCATGCAATGTGTATTACATGATGTATGACAGGAACTCAACAGATGAATTGATGTTGAATGTCAACTTGGCAAGAGCCAAACATATAGAGTACATGAGGACTCCCACGTCCTAATATAAGCAGAAAAACACATGGTAATAATCCTAAACTAATATGAGGCCATGCTTTACATACTCTTAACGTAAAGCAGTATTTGAAAATCATTATTTTGCGGAAGATTGAGCCATAGTCGCAGGGAGCACACTAACCTTGGTTGGTCCAGATGCATTACCCTTGTAGACCTCTTTACTGATTGAATGCTCCAAAATTTTCCTTGCCCATTCCGGAGGTTTTCTCTCCAAAGATTCATAAACACATTTTCTAATTCGTGTCCCCACATTTGTTGGTAATTTTCTCACAGGCTCCAGTGATTTTGCCCAATCAGGCAAAGTTTTATTATCAGTAGCAGGCACCTCAGGAGAATCTACCATGTCAGTATCCTTTTGATCCATCATAAAAACTTTACTTTCTTCATTCACCGAAGATTTGCATATCAAATTTTCAGCCTCCACAAGCAGCTGAAAATACAAGATTATTGTATAAAGTACAGCATAAGAAAAGTTACATTTTCTCCTTAGAGACACAAGGCCACTTAATATGGAGATTGTATTTGTATTTTTTTTTTACACAACTACAGATGGAAATGAAGTAGAAAAAGTTACAGATAAGTTATATGACAGACAGTAACGTATTAATGCATCCTTCCAGGTCAGATTTATATTCAGAATGATGTAGCTGGACATGTAATTGCTGTAGCTAGGAAATCTCAATTTCAGCTGTGATTTGGAACATGAAAAAATTCTCTAGTAAAATAAGAGAAAAATAAGAATTTTGTCACCATATACATGGTTTAACATCAAAAGTCTCTAAAAACAGGTTAAGGGGCTCCCTATAGAACCATAGGAAATATCTTCCTAGATTTGCTTAACTGATTATCCTGCACTGGTAGGCAACATCCTTTCTTCTATTATTCATAAAACAACAAACATACAGAATTATACAAGCAAAATAAGGGTTTCTACTGTTCTCCCTCAAGATAAGTAGAAGTGTTGATATGGCTGGTAACAGAGAATGTTTTATAGAATTATAATAATGATAAACAGTAGAGAAAGTTCACAGCATATTATGAGATATCAAAATTTTATGTCCTGCTGGCTAGTTTTGCTAGCATATCTCTTTTCCTCACAATTTAAAAGACGACAATATCGTATAAGGGTAGAAATAGAAGTACAAAACTTGATAATGTTTAAATGAATGAGTGGAAAATAAAAAATTGAAGAAAAAACGAAGAGAAGATAGCAAATACGTCTTATATGACCAAAGCAAGCTAAAAGTTACACCGGTGCTACTAAAACAAAAAAGCCAATATTCCATACATGAAACCTAAAAAACTAGATATATTCATTGTAAACAGAAGTGCAGCTAAACCAAGAAGCAATTCCTTACCAATGCATCCTTCTCCATGCCAGCAACCCCAGGTAGTGCACCACATAGAATACCACCATCGCCTTGTAGACAGCGGAATAATTTCACTCCTTCTCGACTTGAAATATCAGATAAATCCATGCACCCACTTATGGACAAAATGGCTAAAATATACCTTCTTGCCAATTCCGGCCAAGTCAACTTGTTAGCTGTTAGCATATCAAACTTAAATTCTTTTGCTGAAATGAGATTCTCACTGTCTCTCTTTCTTCCACGCCTAGTTTTTGATTCTTTAGGATCAATGTTTGGATCTACAAAAATTGCAACCTTAGATAATAGCTCACCAAAAAGAACCCTAAAGAGTGTAAGGTGAACCCCAGGCAACACTACACCACTACATCTTCCAAGCGTCTGGGCTGCCAATTTATCTTGAGCAGCTTCCTTCATAGAAGAAGTTTCAACAGGAATGAACAAAGACACAATCTCTTCATTACTGGTTAGACCTGATTCACCATTTGAATATGATGTAGAAACATTTGCAGGGGAATTAATCGGCGAAGTATGATCCCTGTGAATGTCATTTGATAACTTCTCTTTCTGATCTGCACAAATTGGCCATGGGTCAATAAGTTCATCTTCTAGCTGCTCATATGAAGGAATTTCTTTCAGGCCAATTATTTCAGAGAAGCGTCCCAGGAATTCCCATATCTACAAGAAGATTGCAAGGGAACCAGATGCAAGAATTAGTAGATTTGGACAAGTATGTACAGGTACATTCGATCAAATAGCAGAGAAGTGGAAAACATATGCATAGAGTTATACCTGGAGAACCTCTCCTGCCAACTCTGGCGGAAGCTTATTGCTAATAGGACGTCCCAGAGGAAGTTCACGGATTCTAAATCCACTAGGCTGGGTATGATCCTGTAGCCCAGTCACCACAGATCCATGTCTGCCATATGACATGACGTCTCCATTACTCTGACCATTTTTATGTACAACTCTAAGTGAACCACTTGCAACTGTCAAAGAAGAGACAAATTCAGCCCTGTTGCACAAGAACTGGTAATTTGAACAAGTCCTAGATCTAGGAAGAGATTCTACAATTTCTTGAACAAATTCCAAGTCAAACCCAATTCTATCTTGGTACATCCATTCTTTGAGTAGTGAATAAGTAGGCTCCACATCATTCTCCTTTTCTACAATTCTCGGTATACTGGGCCCATAAGATGAGCAAAATCTAGTTAATGGAGTGTAAGGACCATTAAAGTTCTGACATCCACTCCCACTGTCAAATGAATGCTTTTCAGTACCATGTGTGCAGAAGAACACCAAATGGCCATGTTCCTTGTACATTTTTTCACAAGCTTCCATCATAGCACAAGAAATCATCCTCCATACTGAGGAAGGAGATGTTCCCTCAAACGTAAACTCACCAATTTTGTCAGTCTCAGAGTGTGACGGTACTGTTGGTACCGATCTATTTGAACTATGCATATCATTGCAACCTAAAGAAGTCATTTTGCTCTCCATATCATTGCTAAAACATGATAAGAAATCTTGATTGGTCTCAGAAGAGTCTGATAGGAGCATTAAGATATTATCATCTGTATCATTAGCAGTATCTTCAAGCAAAGTGTTGTTTTCATTTGTTTCTATTGTCTCAGCCTTTCTTGTACTATTTTGAGAGAGAATGGTTGATGCATCTGGAAGCGGGAACACTGAACATGATAGCCTTCTCACCTTAAACAAAGGCCCGAAATTCCCTCCGTCACACACCTCACACTCAAACAGTGAACCAGTAATTCTATCATGCCAGTAAGACGTAAAACCAACTGGCCATATCTGGTAGGAATTATGGTAGCTTGGCCTTTTATCGATTTCTCCCAAACTGGTGATAAAGAAATCACTATATTGAACAGGTAGGCCAACCTAGAGATACACCACAACAAAGCAATATTGTCAAATTTCAGTATAGGAGTCAACAGATAAATGCAATTCCAGAAACTACAAATCTGTGCCTTTGGAAAATAACATATGAGAATAGTTTTCCCACATGTACATGTAGGTCCATTACTATCCCTGTCATCAATTAATCCTCAACAAGTCAAAATTGATCAAAACTTTCAGAATTTAAACCAGCCATCCTATCTTCTATACATTTGTCATATAAACATTTGAGATGTTAGTATGGTACATGTACACATGGTTCTGCAATTTCTAAAGTGGATAGTGGATAAAGAGAATTAGATAAAATGGACAATAAGATACTCACAGTACGATGATGTGGCCGACGGTTACTATTATCCACAAGAAATTTTGGAGGCTTTAATGAACTTTTGTTTTCTGTAGAACTAGGCTCTGTTGCTTTTGTGTAAAAAGATGGATCCATAAAGATATTGGCACTTCCAAGCTCATGGTTCTCAGCAAACTTGGGTAATGATGATGTCTGTGGAAGATCCCTTCTCTTTCTGCGTAAATGAATCGACCTTTGCACTATGTTTCCATCAGCCATGATATCACGGTCCATGGAAGTAAATTGTTGTCTCATGCTCAGACAATGAGCAAGACCAAATGCTGGCATAAACTGATTCCCATCTGCAATAAGAGAGGAAGTAGTGGAGTTGTCATAAGCTGCACCAATAATAGTCACCTTTGAAGCCACACAGGTATAAGATACACAGCATAAAACACCATGCAGGAGACTTCAAATATTGGTAAGGCTCACAAATTTATGGAAACTATCATGAAGTTGAAGTCTACGGACAAGCATGTGTTATGCCTAACTGAGCAAAATAACATACGATGAATTTCTTGAGCAACTATGCACTGAGTATAGCAGCTGGCAGGATTTGATGTTGATGGTCATCAACTTAACACAAAAACGTTCTTAAAAAAGTTACAGGGCTTAGAAGGCATAGTAAATTTCCAGCCAAAAGCTTCTACACATCTCTCTTGCCTAGATATGATTGTTCTCTTATCCTTACCATAAAGAGCAGTGTTCTTTAAGTGAAGCCCCTCAAAATGTGGCAGCTGCACAGCAAACTCAGTCAAATGCGCTCCATCTGACGCATTTGTTCTGCAGGAATCAAAAGGATATATTAATTAGCGATAATAGTGTCTGTATGACAAACATCATTAGAAAACTTCCAAAAACTTCAGATAATGTTATTGTCAGAGCAGCCAAAAACACTCTGGGTTACTTGCAGTTTCATTTTGCTTTGCAACAAACCAGAATTTCAAGAGATCAGAGGTGTTTTCCTTTGTACAGATCTTTCAAGTGATTGGTAGTCAAAACAAGTCACTTGACAAAAAAAAACCACAAATATCATTATTCATGTGTAACTGATCTCATGGATAGTAGTATTTAGTTCTTCTTTTACATTCAGATTGGTAGTAGGTTTTCCGCCGGCTAATCTCTTTTCTTTGAGCTGGTAGCTAAAAGAAAGTCCTTGGAAGGATTGCAACACAATGAACTAACTATAGCGAATACAGCACGCTTCCAGTATAGCACATAAACATGATCCAAACTGCTCAACTGCTTATTCTGCTTTTCCTAAGGCCCTGATTGGAACACATGGATAAGGTAAATCATTTTATTGTAACTATGCAATCAACATAGATTTGAATCATCTTCCCACAACTCAAATTCCTAGATTTCAATCATCTGATATTATTCTCCCCCTACTTTTCTCCACCGATACCAAACAGCACTATATGAAAAAAAAAAAACTAAAACGAGCATATTAAAGCCAGATGGTTAAGGCCATGAACAGAACAGTTCCGATGTTATGTCAAAACCAGTAGGCACGATGTGGTGAAGGTTTAGGGCTCCTATGGATCACAAGGATTTTACACGATTTTCACCAAACTAATTCAATTCCCACAAAAGTCCTCCAAAATTCCTATGTTCCAAAGAAGGCCTTAAATGCCTCAAAGAATTGCAGATCTATAATTGTTGATACCCTAGATGCACAGCACCAGATGACCAGAGCCACAAACCATTAACCCCTCCAAAATCCTCACGGAACCACTTGTACCACCAACAGAAAATGAATAAAAATCAGATTGAGGCCTAGATCTATACCTCCAGATGGGACAGATTTGCGAATCGCTCGCTGTCCTATCAGTCCAAGAGAGATTCAGCGTTGATTGCAAAAGAGCGCTGAAGAAGCAAGTTAGATGATCTCTCCCTCACCCTTCCCCCTCTCCCTCTCTCTTAGATGATCTCTTCCTCACCCTTCCTCCTCTTCTCCCCCCCCCCCCCTTCTCCCTCTCTCTTTTCCACCTATTTTTTCAATACTTCAATTGAGGAGATGGATTGCAAGGAGTCTAGGATGATAGGCCATATATAAAGGGTAAGGTCCAGGGAGTATAGACTAAGTCTACCAACTCCATAAAAAGGCACGCGAAAATTGTGACATCATTAAAATAACAAATATATATATGTATATGTACTAATAAATTTGATGTCATAATTCCAGCACATATAATCTGACAAAACATCTCACGTGCCAATTGAACAATTCTAAGAAAATAAATTGCAGGGACCCAGTTGAAGAATTTTTAAAAAGCCGTTGTGCGGAGAGCTACAATTCTCACGTGCCAAACTCATCCCCAAAACGAGTAAGAAAATACTTTCTTCAATCTGTCCAATCCGATTTTTTACTCCAATCAAGCAGTGGAAAGTTTGCTTTACATTCTAATCATTCATCCAATATGTGTTTTACTTCATGATTTCATGTTATTGTAGCCATTTAAAATATGGTTCGACATTGTTTGTCCATCAAGGAAATAAAGAGCAGCTATTTCAATATGTCTAAATCTATACGTTCTTCAATGACGTGAGAAATGTTTTGTGGTTGTGGTATGTTATTGATTAATTCTATATATGGTCATCTTACTATCTTTTACAAATAGAGATATGCACAATCATCTCTTACTAAATTTTCAACTAACCACGACTAATCGTGTGACTTGCTATTTGTTCAAGTCATGGCACTCTAGTCGTGTGGCTTGACCAACTTTACGACTAATCGCGGGACTTGATAACAATCGGCAATATGTTGAGCTCAACATGACATAAGGCTTATCCCATTGGCCACTGCCAATGTCAACACCAAGAGAACTCAAGATAAGAGTCTTCTTTTTCTTTGACAAAGCCAGTGATGGAGCCAAAGGCATGATCGTTTGAGATGGAGTTGGTATGGGTGTCAGCACAATTATCAAAATGCCACAGAAAACAGCATAACCCACTTGACCAATGTTGATATCATATCATCTACTATAGACGCGATGTTGTTGAAGGTGGATGCCATGTTGTCAATGGTTGTTGTGACGTTAAAAGTGTGTTACAAGAGATCCTCGAAAAGAGGAGATAGAAACAGAATGCAGCTATACAATCTACACTTTCCTCCAATACCCGCCCACAGTTGCAACGGGAGGATCACAAACGCAAAGACTGGACCTAAAATCAGTAAATAACTGAATAGGTAGGCCTTTGGTCATGATGTTCGCAAACTGGTGAGAAGACGGGACATGTAGCATGCGAACCTGCCCCAAAGCAACCTTCTCATGAACGAAGTGAATGTCAATCTTGATATGCTTCGTGCGACGATGAATCGGATTGGTTGTCATATAGACAACACTGACATTATCGTAGTAGATGACGGTGGCCGAAGTAATCAAGATATGAAGCTTCTTAAGTAACTGCCGCAACCAACAACATTCGACGACGACGGGGTTGCAGCATGATACTTGCCTCGGCACTAGAGAAGGAGATAGTGGTCTGGTGCTTGGAAGACCAAGAAACTAGATTGTCTCCAAGGAAGACGCACTAGCCTGATGTGGAGCGGCATGAGTTAGGACAGCCAGCCCAGTCTACGTCGGAGTAAGTCTGGACTTTGCCGGTGCCAATGTGAAGGCCAATAGAGAAAGTGCCTTCACGTAGCGGAGAATCTGCTTGATCAATGCGAGATGAGGCTCTCGAGGATCATGCATGAAGAGGCACACCTATTGAATGACATACACCAGATCTGGTTGAGTCGGCTTGAGGTAGTGCAAAGCATTAGCGAGACTCCTGTACTCCGTTGGGTTTCGAGAGGTGGACCGTCTGTGGCAGACAGCTTAGCACGAGCATCCGTTGGTGTTGCAGTAGAGTGGCACTCGGCCATGCCTGCTCGTTGAAGTAGATCCACGACGTACTATCGTTGAGATAGGAATAGGCCGTCAGAGGAGCGCCTAACGGAGATGCCGAGGAAGAAGTGGAAGTCGCCAAGGTCTATCATGGCGAACTTAGAGTGCAGACATGTCGTCGACGTACAGAAGGTGGTGTGTGAGATTGCAGGGCCAAGAGGACGCAGCAGCGCTAGGGCACCGAAAAAGGTAAGAATTCTAAATCTAATACCATGTAGAAAGATAGAATTAGGGAAAATGCCTCACACCTATGGTGGGGTTGGGGTTTAGGGGAGAGAGGGGGCAGTTGTGATATATATAGCCAAATAGGACCCTAGCCAATATACCGATAGTTACAAGAGATCATCAAAATGAGGAGATAGAAACAGAAAACGGATATACAATCTACACTGTCATCTAATATGAATACTCGGTAGTCTTTGACTTGAGCCTTGGCTCATAACATGGTAAGTACTAGGTGGAGGTCATACAATATTGGCTTGAAGGGGAGAAGCACGTGGGGAGAGAAACTATAGACTTTGGGGGAGTACTACTTTGTTGATTGTTCTATCTCAAACATGGGGCCCTGATACGGAAAATGCCTCCTACCAAGAGCTTATAAGAGGCAAAAATAACTACAAAAGATATCAGTCTACATAACATGGAAAAAGAAAAATAGATATCTTAAAAAGCAACTTTTAATCTTTGGGTTGACTACCTCGGCTGCCGCGACAACCTAATGTCTTCCAATCCCTTATTGGTTTCCATGTTCTTATCAAACATTTTCCCAACATCTCCTATGCAAAAAACAGAAGGCATGTATCTCTTGGCATTCATTCAAGACAAATATGCCAATCATGATTGGTTCTAATGGGCCCATATGCCTACGAGCCCAACATCAGTAACATTTTATCGTCGAACCACTATCATGGAATCATTACACTACAATAATAGGACCAAAGATGGCCTCCCTTAGTAAAATTATAAAGTGATATTCCACTCAAAAACACATGTCAAAAAACTTTTCGCCAAATTAAACACCTGAATCCAAATTGAATCAACACCCATGTCCATTTCTAATTAGTAATATGCATGTACAATTGCCAAATCGAACACCAAAATCCAAGTCTTGATTTCTAATGAAGGTGCCCATGTCCAAGTAACCTTAAAAGTTAAAATTGAATGGATTGTACATATATATAAAACCTATAAGCTACAAAATGATGCAGCAAGCCATATTATTCTGCTATTTGATCAAATGCAAATGTTGGAAGAGCAAACCACATCTTCTCTACATGATGTTAGCCTTCCAGAATGGAAGTCTTCATACGCAAACAAAGGACATTCACTTTCACATCATACTACATAAAAAGTTGGTGGAAGTGTAGAAAAAAATATGCATAAATCTATTATATCAAACCAATAGCATAGAGACAAAGACAATCACACTGGCTAGTATAGGTATAAAAGGATTCACCGGACAATTGCAAAAAGGTGGTGATGATTGTAAGTAGCAATGGTGGCAACAAGTAGCAAGATGGTGATGAAAAGAAGACTAAGATAGTCAAGTCACAACAAAGGTGGCAAATCAGAAGAAGGCTAAAAAGGAGGGCTCAAGAGAAAAACTGAATTGATGATAACAGGCCATGATAAATGCGACAGAAGAGTGGAGATTGAACTCGGTCCAAGATGGACTGTGATCAACCTAAAAGAAGAGCACAGTACACATCATTAGATCAGAAAAGAATGGCAAGTGACAAACCAAAGAAATATTCGCCAAATGTCCTAATTATGATGAATTGGAATGGCTTAAAAAAATTAGAAGGCCATGTAACTTGGATTAAACTAAAAAAATCCTTTAAGCATCAAAATCTAAAGAACATAGAATAAAGTAAATGGAGAAAAGCTGAGGATGCGATATCATGAGGGGAAGCAAGTGATACACGGGAAGTCTGTCCATGATGAACAGTAACTCGGCAGCACAAGATGCAGCAAGGAAACCTGAATAGTCATTGCAATGAGGCTAGAAACACCAACACAAGATAATGCAACTGGTATCACTTTCCATGTAGGTCCAGATGGTGCAATAGAGGTCATCAATGCACAACAGTGACAAGATGGTGCAGACTTTAGATCCAGAATGGAGGATGAGAAGGTAACCAAAAGTGGCATTGCAATTCAAACACCACAGGGAGCTTACTAGGTGCAAGTATGTCAATTACATGGGCTCTCCCGAAAAACCAAAGCACTGATTCATTCTGATAGCAGCAACCCCCAAAGAACTAAAGCATTGATTCATTCCATGTCAACTACGGATTGGTGGAGACGTACAGTTTCTTTGATGTCATCCATCTCTTATACCATGCTAGGAAAATGGGGATTCATGAGGACTCAATCTAGGCCAAAAGCAATATGGTAACAGAAGGGAACTAATACAAACTAGTGCTCTAGTCCTCTTCACATGCCTTATTTATTTGTGGCAACTAGCAAGAGCAGATTGGTGAAGCCAACTAGAGGTTTTCAGAACTATGCTACGATACCATGTTAGTAGGGAACATATGTAGTCAAACTAATGCATTCATGGATAGACCAGAAGCCAAGTACGCAAAACACACGAGGACCCATAGTCTAGACCAAAACCAATATGGACCATAAGTAAACTACAAATTGACTATAATACATGGACCTGCCAATCTGCCATGAAGAAAACATGTAGGTTCCTACCTGAATCAACTGAGAATGCAAATTACAAATGACAAAGGAAAGATCCTAAGACTACAACAAAATAGAATACCATTGACCGTATCAAGCAAAGGGTAAAAGCATCAAATCATCTGCACAGTGCCATATATCTGGTTGTTCGTAGCGTATTGGGAAGTAAAGAGACAAGCAACAGCGTGGCACCTAAATTTAGTAATCACTATAACAAGAAGCTATAAAAAGACGAAGGCCACTGCCACAGAGTGCTAATTATAGGATATTATAGGATTGAAACTCGGTCATTTCGGCATCAATCATGCAACAGGACTAAGATCCAAATGCATCAACATTCAAACAGAGCAGATAACCATGCTACGTAGCATAACAAACACAGATATAAGTCTGTAACCATGGCAAGCAATGAATTAAAACGTCAACCATAACAAAAAAAGGTTCATAGCGTCATCCCACGCTAACGGGTGTGGCTTAGTCCCACCAATACCATACGGTGTGGCTTAGTCCCACCAATAATACCATATGCACAGCACCAGCATTTCATCACACGGCGGCATGAGTTTTAGCAGTTTTTAAACCAACAGATCAAGTCAGCCGTAAGCAAAAGGAGTTGAGGAAATGAGAGCTGAGATAACTGCCTGGTGACGTCTCTGGTGGCGACGGCGACGGGGTCCTCCGCGTCCGGGGTGCTCGGCGGGGGCGCGTTGATGTCGAGCGGCACGGGGCCGAGCTTCCACCTGTTGGTGCGGGCGCCACGCATCTCGCACTCGGGGCATATCCAGTCCTCGTTGGCGGCGGCACGGGGCCGACGCGCGCCGGGGGGACCGGGTGGCGGCGGCGGGGGCATGAGCGGCGGCCAGACGCGGACGCAGGCGAGGTGGAACCCGCGCTCGCAGGAGTCGCAGACGATGGTTCCCCCGGGCTTCTCGGGGAGGCCGCACGCCGTGCACGGGAGCGGCGGGTTCCCCCGCCCGGCCTCCCCCGGGTGCCGCGCGGCCGGCGGCGCCGCCGGCGGCCCGAACGGCGGCGCCCTTGCCGTCACCGACTCGATCGCGCTCGCCGCTGCCACCCTCAGCGCCTGCGCCTGCGCCACCGCGTCCCGGTGGATCCCCATCGCCACCTCGCGTGCCTCGTAGGGAAGCATCGCCACCTGGTTGACGGCGGCGGCTGCCGGGGCCGTCGGCTGCGCCGGGAAAAGAGGAAGAGGAGCCGCTGCAGCCGCCGCAGCAGCAGCCGCCGAAACGGGCGGCGGAGACGGGGGCGCGGGGGCGGGGGCGGGAGGGGGCGTCTCGCACGGCGGCGGCTCGGGCTCCTCGTTGAGGTCGATGTCGAGATGCGGCGGGCGATCCATTTCCGGGAATGGTGGGATCGGGGTCGCCGCACAAGCTCGGTCTAGGGCTACGATCTAGGGCATCGCTCGCCCGAGCAGCAGCAGGAGGAGGAGGCGGGTGGGGAGCAAGGGGGAAAGGGGGGGGAGAAGAGGAGAGCTCACGCGAGCAAGCAAGCACAAGCAAAGCGAGGAGAGAGGGTTAAGCCAAGCCAAGCCAAGCGCAGGAGGGGAGAGGGGAATTCGCGGAGAGTCGAGTCGGGGGCGAGGCGATGAGGCTTTTCCTTCCCTGACCCGGTGCAGTTTGCAGTCATGCCACTGACATGTGGGCCGTGGTAGGGTGGGACCCACATGTCAGCTGCTCAAATGTGGACTGCAAAAAGTCAAGAGGTTTCGCTTCCCCGGGGGAACGGAAGGGACGTGACGCGAGTCACGCGACGGGACACGTGGTGGAGGGTGAGTGGGTCCAGGTGACGTGGGGCATGTTTGGGAGAACCCAGCCGATGCGGTGGGGCCCACTTGTCGGTGACCGCGGTGGCACGGGTTGCGCGTGCCCAGTGGCTGTGTCCGTGTCCGTCCGTCCGCGCGGCTGTTTCTGGTGATGCGATAGTGTTTTTCCAGTGCAGACTCGATGAACTTTTTCAAAGAGGTAATTGTGGTAAGTATTAGCTGGGTTATTAATGGCTTTAATGGGGTTTTTAATGGCGCAGATATCAGTATGAACCCAGATATGAAAGCAGTTAATTCATGCTTGCTGTGAATATCTAGTATAGTACAGGTGTTTATTAGTGAGAATATGATTTTGCAAGATTATGTGGAGTAATGGTGTTCTCTTTATATGGTTTGTCATAATTCAGATTTTTGGTGTATTAGAGGAAAGTATTAAAATTCAGATTTTCTTTTAATGATACTCCCTCCGTTCAAAAGATATAAGACGTATTAGCATTTTACGTGGTTAGCGTCGTGGCTAAGGGTCCCTCACTTGACCAGTTTGCTTAACATGGAATGTAAGTTGTCAAAACTGTGCGAGTCGTGGGCGAGCATTTCTCCAGCCTAGGCCAAATACGAGGCTTGCGGGGAGGTCTATATGTCCATCACCTGTCTAGGTATCAAGCCTTAAGAAAGTTTAAATGTCGGACACTCTATTAGGGTCAATTGGCTCAGGTCGAAGTCGTGCCTGCAAAGCTGCTCGGAGGCAGCCGCTTTGTCCCATGCGTTGTTACATGGGCGAACTAGCTAGCCACCTAGGAACCAAGTTGTGGCATTGTTTTAAGATAGAAGTCATGACTAAGGACTGGTCGGGAATTGTCAGGTGTGGCTTGACCAAAATGAGTCAAGGTGAGCAGGTGGATCATCCTCTCCCAGGGGCCACCACATGGTAGCCCCTAGGAAGGGGACGGTTTTCATACTCTAGGTGTCTTACCGCGAGAACCCATTACCACGGGAAGGGGTACGTGGTGTTCTCATGATAAGCAAAACGAATTGATGCTTATCTATCGACGGGCTATACCCAACAATGACATTTGTATAGTATAGGGAACACTGGTGCTAAGGTATACGCGATATTGCAGTAAAGTAGATGAGAGACAACGATTTTTATACCAATTCGGGCTCTCAGGATGAGTAATAACCCTACTCCAGTTTATATGTCTCTAGGATGTATCACTGATCATTACAATGGGGGAGTAAGCTAGATAATCTACGCTGCCAATTAGTATTCGTCGAGAACAAGTCCAATGACTTGGAGTCGGAGGCTAGCTATTGTCTTCCTTCTGGTTGATCTGCGATTTGGATTGTGACCATGTTTTGTGATTTCATGCTCTCCCCTCCCATAGGGTTTTGCATTTATACTAGTATGCAACTTCTTCTCCAAGTAAAACTCGAAGAATCCTTGTAGAACACGAGCAGATAAGACCTTGCCTTGCACAAGTCGAAGTCTGACAACTTCTATACTTGTGGATAGAGTTCCCGTTCTTATCTGCTATAGTCTCATATTTGAATACACATTTCCGTATAATATTGAGTATACGATATTCCTAGTGATTACAAATCTAAGTATAGGAGGTATATCTAATCTGTGGCACTAACAGTATCCCTTTGGATACTTCGTCACCTAGAAGAGCGGTGCATCAGCTGCGAGGCCCGTCCATCACATTAACTCCTAAATCCATTGTGTTGCCCCTTTATATCAATGCAGTGGGATATATCATGACGAAGGAAAAGATATGCATGACGAAGGAAAAGACTAGAGACTGCCAGCAGGCCCAGTGTTGCGTCTCATGAACCATCTGTTGCTACAAGGAAATTAGTGTGGAGCTCGAGGGTTTAGTTCAGGCTTATCATTAGCTACAGTGTTTTTCCTTATCTCTCAACGGAAAGAGGGAAAGGAGCTAAGGGTATAAAAAGTTAAAAACCCATTCGGAGCTCAATAACGCCCGGGGGGTGGTTGGTTACAGAAATCGGCAAGAGCTAGACTAGATTACTTGAGAGCTTTCAAGTTTGAATAAACTTTTACTGATAGTGATCTAGACATGAGTAGAGTTGTTATCCTTCGGGAGACCCAAACACTTGCTTTGCATTTCTTATTCCTGAGCACTCTTGAGCACATCAAGTTCACGCAGAACCTCTAGTCGATCACAGACCTGTGGTTTCCCACGTCTGTCGGAGCCCATCCCTTCGATATATTATACGTTGATCATTAATTTATATTAATTTATTTTATAGTATGCTATCAACAACTATGAAACTAACATTATAAGAAAGTATTTTTCGAATACAAATCTAATGACATCACACACATTATGCTAAGCATGTACTGTAATTTAAGTATCAGCTAAAAGTAGTATGAACACCTTATATTTTGGGGCCAATAGAGTAATATCTTAGTGTTAATTTTAGTGTTAAGTGGTCACTAAAAATGAAAAAAATTGTTAGGCCTACCATTATAATACTACAAAAATACATAGAGAATGATTTCATTATGATCAAATACTATGGTTTTTGGTGTGAAAGTGTTAGCAGTGACTAACAATGAATGAAATCTAAAGTGGAGGTTCGTGGGAAGGATGTTAGCCCTTGGGGGAGAATCACCATCACCACTACGTTTTTTTAAAGCAATATAGATTTTCATATTGTGTTTTCAATTAGCTTCTCAGAATAAAGGTTTCTAGGAATCAGAATTGCTTGATTTGATGTAAATATCTTAGTATTTACTAATGAAAAAGAAAAAAGAAATTCATTGAGTTTTACAATTATTTGCTATAAACATTTTTAGAAGTGTATAATATGTTTTTTCCAGGTTAAATAAAGTTTCATCACTTGAATATCATATTGTTACTCTCTCTGTTTTTAATGTTTGACACCGTTGACTTTTGGACATATATTTGACCATTTTCTTATTAAAAAACTATGCAATTATCATTTATTTGCTACAGTTTGTTTTATCGTCAAAGGTATTTTAAGAATGACTTATATTTTTTTCATATATGTACAGAAATTTGAATGAGATGAATGATCCATAAGTTGATGAGGTCAAACTAAAAAAAGCTATCGAGATACGTATGCCGAAAGCAGGGAACCCGAAGAGCTGGCGCGCTAGTTAGGGAGTACTAATTGTCATTTCTGTTAGTCAGAATATCTCTACCACTGGTAAGTAAAACCGAAACACTGCAATATTTGTTTTAAATATACCATGAAGATTCTATTCTATGAGGATGAGTGAGGCCAACGACGTGGGGCATGTTTGGGGGAATGCAGCCAATGCGGTGAGGCCCACTTGTCGGTGGCTGCAGGGGAGGAGCGTGGCGCATGGATTGCACGTGGTGTCTGTCCGTGTGGCTGTTTCTGGTGTGGTATATTTCGCTGGGTGTACCTAGCTGGTGTACACATAGAGACGGAGATATTTCAGGCATGTTTTAACTTTTCCATTGGCAATGGTAGCAAGTGTTTAATGGCTTTAATGGGGTAGATTTAAAATTATTAAATTCAAATTTGCTGTAAAGATTTCTACATGGGTATATATTTAATGGGATGCGATTTTCACAGATTAAGTGGAGTAATGATCTTTGGTGTATATGGGTTGTCATGATTCAGATTTTTGGTGTAAT
Organism: Oryza officinalis; assembly: GCA_008326285.1. NCBI lineage: Eukaryota > Viridiplantae > Streptophyta > Magnoliopsida > Poales > Poaceae > Oryza > Oryza officinalis. Next base: position 8,381,691 of record BDMV01000002.1, on the reverse strand, counting down.
AGTGGGAAGTAATAAACCACATTTTCTTTGAGTGATACTCCTTTCGTTTTAAACTATAAGTCATATTAATGTTTTACATGGTTTCTAACACTATACTTTAATCATTAGTTTATTTTATACTCCCTCCGTCTAAAGGGACTGTTGTCTTACAAAGTCAAATGCATATCAAGCAATAGGCCAAAAAGACTACTACACCCTTCATTAATACAGAGAAAAAAAAGGAGAAGAAGGGTGTATTGGAAGGTTAAAATGAGAAAAACAAAGATAAAGTGGTATTAAGAGGTCTAGTGGATCCCACAGCTAAAAAACACTTTTTGTGGGACAAAATCAAAGGCTAAAAGGACACTCTTTTTAGGCGGAGGGAGTAGTATATTGTCAACAACTATAAAATTAACATCATATGAAAGTATTTTTCAAATACGAAACTAACAATATCAACATATGTAATGCTAAGGCATGTATTTTAGTTTGATAATTAAGTTGGTTTTTCCTTAAAAATATGAACACATTATAATTTGGGACACAGAGTAATATCTTAGCGTTAACCAGTTACTAGTGAGTAAAATCAAAACATATGTCTTTTGGTATGAAAATGCATAGTTAATGATATCATTATAATTAAATCTTATGTTTTTTGGTGTGAAAATCTTAGCAGTGATTATCAATAAAAGTATCTAAAGATTAATAGTATCTGCCGGAGTATAGAACTCCTCTCACGGGGAAGCGTGTACTTCCCCTTTGAAGATTCGGCCAGGGGTGAGTTGAGTCCGGGTCACCCTCAGGAAGCCGATGAACACAAGGGATTATACATGTTTAGGTCGTACGGATGCTTAATACCCTACTCCTATGTGAATATGGACTATGGATGTGGAACAAAAGTTACAATGAGATATAGGACTTGTGTGAGTTTTAAGCGCTCAAAAACGAACCCTCTATCTATCAGTTGGCATGGATCCTCCTTTTATAAGCGAAGAGGAGTCCACAGTGCCAATACATGCATGCAGAAGCGAGACACGCTCCAAAGTGTTTGGTAAGCTTAGTCTTTTCAATTTCCCTCCCAACAATCCAGTTGGATGTGACAGTTTCACCTACCGGCTGACAAGTGAAATGAGAGGTGAGGAAGTCTCCACCCGGTCACCATGGGACCAACCAGTCAGCCCTTGTGAGGTGGCAAGGTGGAACCGTGCGGGAGTTGATGTGGGCGCGGCACATCGTGCCCTTCCTATTCCTTCGGTTGATGTGGGCGTGCGGGAGGATGTATGCAGCGCCACATCATTGAGGCATTTGCGGGTGAGCTGTTCTCTAAATATTTTCATCCTGCAACGGAAATCATGATGTTGGTTGAAGTCAAAACTTCGGGCCCACCTAGATGGGTGGAGAAACCCGGGGTGAGCCTGGGGCAGGGGGCATGCTCGGGCCCCCTCTTAGGGCCTCAAGACTCATGTGCCATGCTTCGGGACAGCCTCCACACTCCAGGGCAGCCACACACCCGGGCATAGTATGTGCCCGGGGCACCGGAGATCATCCCCCTCGCCCATTCATAGTTTTTCTCATTACTTTGGATAAGTTTCTCAAAGATGTTGTTGACGAATGAGTTCCCGATGAACACTGCCCGTGGAAGATGCACCAAGTTGCCAGCTGTCCTTTCAGCACTTTGAAGATATAGATTTTGTAGGTCTTGACTCTCTTTTTGACACCTTGAAGATGTAGATCTTGTATGTTTCTTGAGGATATAGATCTTGTACGTCTCTTGAAGATGTAGATCTTGTATGTCTCTGGGAGATGTGGAACACCTCTGTTGCCCCAAAGACCCCGGAGGGTCGGGGACCCCGTCCCCGTTCCTCCGACATTATCCATTCTAGTACTATGAAAAATTTGTTAGAAATTAGAAATGAGTAAGTATTACTAATATTTAATGGGATTTCAGTTTTTCATGCATCTTAGACAAACATTCATCCAGTAGTCAATAAGAACTCTCAGTGATAATAAGTTGTCAACAAGATCAAGTATTGCAATATTTGTTTCACTCTACTAGATGAATACCCATGTTTTGCTATGGATAAGAAAATTATTATAATATTGTCTAAAATAAATATTAATATATTTTTTTATAAAATATGTTACTCATCAATTTGCTATAGGGAATATTAACATTAATTTGATTTTATGTGTGGCTAACCATTTAGATTTAATTATTTTTTAATATTAAAAAGTTTAAGAGGTATTTTACAAAAATTACCATGAGAGTAAGACAGTAGGTGGAGCGACAAATTCATCGTCACCATGATTACCTGGTTAGTGTACACAAAGAAGATGATTTTTGCAGTGTAGGCTCGATGAAATTTTCCAAAGGGTAATTATGGTAAGTACTTACTATTGTTTAATGGCTTTAATGGGGGATTAATGGGATTTTTCCAGACTTTTGTTGTATTAGTGGGATTTTTGGAGTACTAGTTATCATGCACGTGCAAGGCACATGTTGGCAATATATAGCTAACAACGATTACGAATGTAGAACATGCTAAGATGACAATTTGGTCGGTGATATCTACAAAATCCTCTGTGTTCAATTACAATTTTCTGACCAACAATGGTAAAAAAATATTCACAAAAGGTACAAAATTGCCAACCACAATTCACTACTTTCGTAAACAAACCATCGGGATCTAAACTTAAACTTAAATGATTGTCAGCTAGAAGTGATACGGTAGGTAAAGAGAATAATTATTGGAGCATTGTTTTCTTATATAAGAACAACAAATTATTTTCTTACGGAAGAATAGCAAATGATCTTATTTTCTCATCGCCGTAAAACAGAATAATTTGAAGGAAATGGACAAATTTCCTATTCTCTCAGCTGAATTCACCCAAATTACTCTTTAGAATGGACAATAATTTATGAATATACAATCAGAGTAGACGATGCATCTTACAAATTATGCATCTTTTACCTAGATGCCCTCCATCTTTACAACCAATTCAACAAACATGAGCATTCTGGGGCTAGCTAGTTTAAGAAAGATGCACAAAAATACTCCATGCATTCTCTGCGGTGAGTTTTCCTTAATGAGAAAAATGTAAACATAAATACATATTAACATTCCTAAAATGAATTAAGGTGACCAAATTATATATTCAGGCATAAACTTTTATCTCACTTTTATCCATGCACTAAAACTCTATTTGAACTCCTAAGACTAGTATACCACAAGAAAACATGCGCACCATGGGATCCTAAATGGTCACTCTGAATTGACACTTACTAGTTTCTGCAACACATTTAATTCCATGGATGGCTAGTAGTTGTACATAGCTTAGGGTGACAAGATACATCCACACCAATAAACCTGATTTCATAGGCACAAAAGCATTCCCTTGCCTAATCGATTTTTTGTTTGCTTTTGTTCTGGTTATAATCTTCATACTGGTTATAATCTCTATCAGCCTATCTAAGTTGCAATATTAGTAATTAAATTGCTGGTATATTTCTTACTAACCGAAAGATATGGTCTATGTATTTACCCTTTCTATCTCTAAGATAGAGCTAATTTTAATTAAAAAATCAGCTGCAATGTGCTCTGAATTGAGGAGATGGCTATGCAAACTAATTGAGTTTTAGCAGTGTTATTCAGGTTATTGATGTTGCTCATGGTCACCATTGTCCATAGTGTTGCATCTTCTGCTGCAACACAGGTTTGCAACACTGCCATTACTACGCTGCTAGCATGCACAGTTCTTGAGCCCTGAAGTTGCCAACACAACAAGTGGGAATTTCTCTCTGTGTAGCTATGTTTTTTTTTTGTTGTTCCTTTAATGTTTTTCATCTCTTTCAGGATAGATGTTTGTGCGTGAAGGGTCGGGAATTCAGGATGGTAGTTGGTGATCTCATGTAGTATGAATCCATTACGTTTGGTCGTCTCTCTCTCAGTCACAGCGAGTATTCTTTTTTAGTTAATGGTCTTATTTCTGATCTTGCAAGTCCATGAATCTGGTTATGGCAGTCCTCTTCATAGTCACCAATGTGCTCGTGAGGCATGTGAAAATACTATTGTGTTTCTTGTACTTTCGTCTAAAGATAATTTAGCTCTTACATATGAAGTATTACTGTCACATATTATGGTGTGGAAAATTCTTCTAATTAAGATTAGACGAATTCCTTTGGATTTGGGGACCTGAAATTCATTTGCTTCCTAATCATGATTATGCTCATGTTCACAAATTTAGGAAATCAATGTTTTGCATTTTTTATACAGAAATCTTAGTCTTCACTTTACACCTATGTTGCTGGTTGTACAATTCTGGGAGATGATGCTTTACAACCAATGCTTTTTAATTGTGATTGCCAAATTGCACCAATTATATCATGTAGAAAATTTTCTCTCCATAAAGTTATAATCATGCAGTAGATCTGAAGAAAATAACAGAATATCTGAGTTCTGAAATTTCATAGAAACCTACATAGATTTAAATTTGGAAAATTTGCAAAAAGATAATGGTCATCCCTGGTTTTGGAGCAGGGAGCCCAGGAGTACATTTATCACCAACATCACTAATGTTGTATTATAGTTTGTTTTTGATATCTAAAAATTTTCTTCTAATTATCAGCACCATCTATCTGAAGCTATTATTGTAGAAGGCCTGACCACTTATTCCATTTTATGTGTCATGGGATATTTTCTCCTTTTTTACCCTTGAAGCTAATTTTTTGTGTCGGTTTTATTGGGTGTAGGAATTAGATAGAAAGAGAATACAACATGAAGATCGCTAGAAAAGAGTTTTAGCTTGCATGGAGCAATGCCCCTGCCCCATCACATTGTTTAGTTTTTTTATTATTGAGTGTTAACTATCCCCGTCAATCCATCTAACAGTTCCTTATTACTGAATGCTAACCCATTGATTTAATTTCAGTTGTTGAGCTCCTTTCCAATAGCCTATCTGTTCACAACAAGGATTACTGGGTGCAAAGAAGACTACCAGACCATCTTTAGGATTTTATTGCCTTCTTAGTCCTATTTGGTAATATTCGTGGTGAATCATGTGGCTTTTTACAGCTTATACAAGATAATTAAACTGGATTGCCATTTCGCTTGTGAAGTTTATTTCATTGCTTTCTTGGTTTTATTTTCTGCCATCACATTTTACAATTACAGTTAGGAATGAAGTGATGACTATCAACTTTTCGTTTGTTTCTATATTTATGCAACCATTGTCCATGGCTATTAACTAACCAAGTTGGTATCTGATATTTCTTTTAGAGTTGTTGACCTACAAATGGTAAGTACTTAAAAGAGTCATGAATTTGTGACTCAATTTCATTTAAGCCCTTAACTTTTTCAATGTTCTTGAATCATCTAGCAATTTCATGAACCCAGCAACTAAAAGGTAATCCACAGCATTTATTTAAAGGCCCTCAAATTTTATCACTTAGTTGTAGAATATGAATTTGTTCCACAGGAGGAAATGCATGGTATAATCTCAGAAGTTCTACAGTGACAGCCGTGGTAGTGTCACCATGGCATAATCACCTAATTATCTGCCGATTTATTTCTTATTGTGAGAAGTTAAAATAATTGATTGAGCTAGCATTTGATATGTTTTTTTAGTGCAAAAACTTAACACCTGGGCAATCTAAAGGGCATAATCACATCCACATATTCCAAAAATGAGAAAGGAATGTCTGTGGTTTTCAGTTCTTTTGTTTTAAGGTTAGAGTCCACATGTAACAGACGTGGTTTTCAGTTCTTTTGTTTTAAGGTTAGAGTCCACATGTAACAGACCTTCAGCTCCTTTGCTTCTATGATCATGTGACAATATCAAGTTTTTGCTTTTGTGAGGTGTGACAGAAACATTCGAAGGCTGTGTTCAAGGGACGTATACTATTCTGTGTTAGTTTTTCATTGCTGTGCACATGCACTTCTCAAGGAGAAGAGTGCAGTCTTGAACTCTTGATAGTGGTCAAGGACTTGCAGGTCAATAGTTTTTTTGAATATTCAGACTTAAGTGTAATGATTAGGAACTTGGGATTATACAGAAACTAAGGAACAAAAATCAGGACATTTCGTTTTTCCTCTGCACTTTCTCCCATTTTCATATTGCTATGTTTATTCTTCTGCACGTTCTTTCCTGTAGATATTAGATACTATAGCATACTAACTTTTTACAAAACTTCTATTTTGCAGGTTAGCCATGAGTCGAAAGTACAGTCCTCTAGGGCACTGATGTATGTTATATAAGCATGCATCACTTGAAAAAGCAGGGGAAATAGGGAGAGATATATTAGTTTCATGGTTAGGCTTCCTTTCTCCTTTCTGATGAGAACTGAACTTGATCTTTGCTCTGCATGATAAAAGGAGAACATGTAGCAAATGTATGCTCTAAATTTGTAAGTATGTTTCTTTTTCCTTCTAAAAGGTAATTTTCACAAGTACATCATCGTCTTTTGATACCTTAACATATATGATGGGAGATGTAGATAGGAGAGGGTACTTTTTGAAGGATTTCTGCTTAGTCGGATGGTACTTCTCCACGCAAGAAAACATGATTCTTTGTATGTGAGAGCAAATTTACTCTAAAGTGCACTATACTGGTTATCAACAAAATGTATGCTTGTGGTTACAACTCTATCCTAAACCAATGATTATTCTAGAAAAGTATATTAATGGTGATAAACTTTCATCTTGACAAATTCGCACTCTGTAAGAAGTGTGGTTACATTTTATACTAATTGCATTCTTTGTAATGGAACCTAAATGATATCAATAAGGGTTAGTCTTTTATAACAAAATGATGTTCCAGTTTACATTCAAATTGGTGAATGCATTGCTTGGATTTTTATTGAACAATGTATTGATTAAAACAAACCATTGATTAAAAAGCTTTTATGCCAAAAGAGGAGCTAAGTCTTCATGTGCTTAGGTTTATAAGTAGATATAAGCCCTTTCTTCAATCATAGATTGTTGCTATGTAAGTTTCTACCTGTACATAAACCCTGTAAATATTAAAAAATATTCACATATCGTGAGGTCTTCCTTACTGTTTTCCAGTAAAAAAACAATGTGTTCTATTTTTTCACTATCATTTTGAATGAAAATAAAAATAAGCGAGGTATCTTTCATCATGTTGTTCCTAAGATTTATTTGGACACAACTATGGTGGACCAATATATATTGAAAAACATGCATTGCACGTGCACAATTACTGGAGTAATGTGTTAGGTGGTAACTAATGAGTATAATGAAAACATCTGTTTTGGGCGTACCATTAAAATCCTACACAAATGCATAGAGAATGATTTCATTATAATCAAATACTATGGTTTTTGGTGTGAAAATCTTAGCAGTGATTAGCAATGAACGAAATCTAAAGATTAATAGTATACATTCCATATGTGTACTGTGAAAAATTCGTTACTACAAATTAAAAATGAGTAAATATTATTATTTAATGGGATTATAGTTTTTTCATGTATCTTAGACAAACTTTCATGAAATAGTCTGTTTTACTTACATATAGTTGTAACTAACTTATCAATAGGGATAGATCCCCCTACTTCGCTAGATCATCATTGATAAAAGGAGAGGGAGAAGGGGACAAAAGAGAAGGAAGAGGAGAAAGGGGAGGGGTTGAAGTAGGAAGAAGGAGATGAGTTTTTCATATAATTTTTTTCTGGATCCGTCCCTATTTATCAATGTATTTGATTAAAAAAATTTAATTAATATCGCAATACTTGTTTGTTGTATTAGAGAACTAATTGTGTGTTGTGTAGACTGTTTCAGGCTGGGTGTACTGGCTGGGGTATACGTATAAGAATGTTTGCAATGCTGCTCAATGCATTTTTCTCGAGAATGCGTGGTGTAATTGTAAATCGATGCTGAATGGCTTTAAGGAGAGTTTCTTGGTGGAGTAGAAACTAATGAAAATAACAAAGAACAAGACTATTTATTTCGAACTTGCTATGAAGATTTTTGTACTAATTTTTATATCGAGTAAGGGTTTCTGGGAATCAAAATTAATTGATTTGATGTAAATATCTTAGTATTTACTAATGAAAAAAAAAGGAAATTCATTGAGTTTTCTCATTATATGCTATAAACATCTTTTTAAAAGTGTGTAGTATTTTTTTTCAGGTTCAATAAAGTTTAGTCACTTGAATATCATAAAATGTTTGATGAGTTGACTTTTGAACGTATGTTTGTCTGTTCTTCTTATCTATACCTATTTAAAAAATACATAAGTATTCTGGATTTTTTTCGTCTGTTTATACCTCATCCGATCCCGTGTGCAGCGTGCCTCCAGCCCCACACGGGCCAAACCCTAGCGCCACCGTCACATCGATCTACCTCCCTATGCGTATTCTCCTTCAATTGATTGAAAAATCGATTCCCCACTCCTTCTTCATCATTTTCCCTGTGATTTCCTCTTTTAATTCGACTTTAATTCGCCAGATTTAATTGATTTCAATGATGGCCGGCTGACGAACTTCCCCCGACAGTTTTTATCCTGAATTTTACGGATTCGCTTTGATTTTGAGAAAAATGGAAAGAGGAGATCAAGTGGATTAACAGTCCTCAACCAATTTTGAGAGATCGAGAAAGATTCGGCCGGATTTGGTGGGAGGATCGGCTCTACGGGCGTGGGACTGTCTTCCAGATATTAAAGACGTGAGTCAGTTGGGCTAGCTGCGCCTGTGGCTCCACTTGTGGGCTGGGCCGAAGAGAGGCAGGCCGAACGGAGGGAGGTAGCAGATTAGGCTGGGGCTAACAACAAAGGAAGGAATGGGCTTTTGGCGCAAAACCAAGGAGTGATTTTCATTAACTTTTTCAATTAAAATGTATGGAGATCCTAATGTTTCAATTTATTACTGAGCTCCTAATAGCTGTTGTACCATTGAAAAAACGTTTTTACCCGTTACAATGTACAGACATTTTTCTAGTTAAATATTATGCAAATATCATTTATTTGTTGTGATTTGTTTTATCATCAAATATATTTTAAGCATGGCTTATGCACAAGTTTTTTAATAAGATGAATGATCCATAAGTTAATGACGTCAAATATTAAAAATGGAAGGAGTACTAATTTTTATTTCTTTTAATTTCTTTTAGTCAGAATACCTGAGTGGTACCTGATGAGTAAAACCGAAATATTGAAGAATTTGTTTTAAATATACTATGAAGATTCTATACAAATGCATTTTTCAGTGGCTAGAAATGTTTTTTCCAATGAACATTTCTAATGTCATTTGTCCTCATCACCCCAAAAACAAAGAACAGTAACCAAATATTACTCGATGTATTTGACTTGAATTCTTAGCAGTGATTAGTAATGAATAAGAAACTGAAGATGAACAGAACAGGCGAGGGCAAGCCGTTGATAGGTGGCATCCGCTTAACCTCTAATGCCCCCACAATGCGTATTTTTGATATGAAAGTAGTAAATAATATTTAGAAGAAATAGTTAAAATTTCAGGAGTTTAAATACAACCTAAAACGGCAAAATTGATGCTAAACACATATATTTGTTACAAGCATCGATTATTACTCATCCATGTTACGGTTTAAGAGTAGTATCGAGATATTATTACTCATCCAAAGATTTGCATAGTTCAACAGAAATAAAATAATTTATCTTCGGATGTCAAAATTTACAACCATATGGAGGAAGTGAGGCCAGCGAAAAAAGGGAGTGCTGGATAACAACGTACAAAAAACTTCAATCCTTTTCCCAGATTCTGCCCACTACAAAAAGTTCAATCTAAAAGTACCGGCTAATGCTAGCTTAATCAGTAGGCAAACCATACTTCGAGCTAAAACCAACAAATAAGATTATGTTTCACACATTATCTGATAAAAGATACATGATGGCATTACACAGGTTCCACTAGATCGAGTTCATAGAAGGGCAACAAAAAGCACAACATAATTTACACTTGAGAACATTGGCAAGGGTTTTATGCTGCGATAGGGACTTTGCAGGTTGCCTTGTTGTGCCCATAACCCTTACACCTGCTGCAGCGTACTGCCCTTTTGATAGCAATACGAGGATCAGCTGGCTTTTCCTTTGGTCTTCCAACCTGCCTCCGGGTTAGAATCGGTGATTGATGTAATGCCGTGCCTTGTGATGGGTCAGTTGATGGAGTAGCCACAATAATATCAGGTATTGGATTGATTGACATGGCATAGGTCAAGCGGTAGCACTCTGTTGTGAAATACTTGACACAGAAGTCAAGTGGGTTATGTTCAGTGCGCTCAAACATGGCAATTGCATGTGAGCAAGGGATCCCAGAGACCTGCCACTTTCTGCAGGTGCAGTCCCATGTATCAATGTTGACAACATTGACGGCGCCATCGCATACCTCAAACACATTATTGTTTCCGTCACTGCCTGTTGAGCAAACAACACTGTGTGTAAGAGATTTGCCCATCTCTTCCTGAATTTTCTGATTGGTTGATGGAGTTAGTGGTTCGGTCCATGAATTCGAATATTCCCTGCGCGTATACATCATCTCCATCAAGTTGCATCTAATCGTATCAACCAACTGCACTACTGAGAGCTCATATCTGCTGGGGATCCACTGAAGAATTGTCTCAGGAACATTGCATGTGTACTGGCCAAGTCGCGACCCCTTGAAGAAGGCATCTGACCACTTCTCAGGTTTAGTCTCCAAAAGCCATTCAGCAAGCTTATCAGATTCAACTTTGATGAGTTCAATACACTGGTTGAATTCATCAACTTTGCACGAATACATGGCTTTCTTAACATGCTCAACCATTGTATCTTTTAGTTCTTCACTCCAACTGTCATCCAATTGTGCCTTAAATTCTTCAACAAAATAGTTGACATTGTAGCCATGATAGCTATCTGGAAATATAAGAGAGACCTCATCCAATAGACCACATTTGCCATTTGATATGAATGTTAGTTCTCCAGATACAGGCAATGAAGCTTTTAGCTGTTCAAGAAACCAATGCCAATTTTCTTGACTCTCGTCGTCCACTACAGAGAGTGCCACAGGGAACATATCGCCTTCACCATCAACTGAGGTAGCAGCCAACAGCTTCCAATGCTTGTTCGGTTTCACAGATATCACATCGAGAAAGAGGAGAGGTCTGCAACCATGCACAAAACCTTGAATGGAGGCATGAAATGCAACAAAGAAGCGGAATTTTGAATCTTCCAAGGCCTCTACTGTTGCCACACTTCCAGGGTTTGTCTCGACAATCCTTTGGCAAAACCAAGGAAGCTGGTTGCATGCTTCTTCATGTGAACTGTATAGTTCTTTTTGGGCTATTGATTTGCCTCGCCAAGCTTGGGAGTAATTCAGGCTGAGCCCATATTCCCGCTGAAGATCATTAGCAATATCTCTTGGCCTATAGTTTGGACTATCACGCAATTTTTCCTTAATAACACTGGCCACCCACTTTTGAGACGCGAGACGATGACTTTTGACTGACTCTGATTCACATGTATGACTTCCAAAAACTTTCTTAATCATGAAATCCTTCTTTGCAGGAGACTTGGATGCATGTATACGCCATGGACATCCTTCAGCGGTACATTCCACGGTGACACGAGAAGAGTCATTCTTAACAAATCTGTAATGGAACCTATGTGCAATGGCATACTTGTGTAGTGCATCGCGGAATTCCTTTGGACCTTCAAACACTTGACCAGCTCCAGTAATCGCATTCTCCCAACTTGCACAAATCTTTTGCCTCTTAGATCCATCTGGAGTAGTTGCTATTACAGCATGATCCGCAGAAGCAGCAGGCACCACTGCAGATGTTTTTACCCTGAAAAAAAATGTCTCATGTCATTTTTGGATATCCACTTACAAAGATGTTCATGCCAGTCAGAAGGGTACCTGTTGTCAGCCTTCTTCATGACATAGATATATGTTGTCTCTGACTCTGCATGGAATTCAACCATGCGTTTTAGGTCTTTGTCATTGGAAATTGAAATCAAAGTCTTGTTATTCCTCGGAAGGAAGTACTTGAACACATAGGAGTCAAGTTTGAGATTATTGAGCGTTGAAGATATCTCATGTTTGAATGTTTTAAAAGTCCAATCACTTTTCACATGCATCGCATGCGCCTCTCCACCAGAATAGGACATCTGTCCATCATCATCAGTTTTGAATTCTCCACCTACTTGAAGAACAGCCACAATCTGTTTGCTCCCCATGACTTACACTTTCCTAAGAAGACGTTCAACGAAAGTGTTAAAATGATTTCCAGAATTAAGGATGTATGCTCAGCAAGTTAGTCTACATGGGAAAGTAATTATTGTGCAGCCAATACTTGTTTACCAGTTAAAGGCAGTGCATCAAGTTCAAGAAATTATCAGGCTGCCATCTTGCCTAGTGAAAAACTTAAAGAGTTTGAGAGACACAAGCAGCAGGCCATCCTTAAACAAATGGGGCAGGACATAAAAACAGCATCCAGTACATGAATTATCTAGTCTCACTAGAATAATACTACTATAGTCTATACCACCATATTAATAACGGAGCATTTGATTTCTTTACTGAGTTTCCTGATATCCTAATCCTTTTAAAGAAGCAAACACTTTAACTACTTAGGCAAATGAGTTTTAGACAGCCAATCAGATAACCATAAAATATATATTACTCTCTGTTCAGGTCCATATCAGTTGATTAATTTTGCATGCAACAATTTATCATTTATGTAAGTGTACTTTTGGTACTGGAATGCTGGGAATGCACAGGACTCCCTAATATCTATATTACTTTTACATATCCCCTCCATACATATAGGTTTCAAAACTTTTGGACTTAATTTCAATTAGATAAGACTTGCAGGACTTTGGCAGAAACTCTAAAATATCCATCACTCCCTTACTTTCTCTACATTGCTATACAACAGCTTGTTATTGGTAGAGAAAATGTTCTTCTTACCACTTATTCTCCTAACAGTTTCATTTAGTTATAACTCAAAACAAAAAAGTCCAGTTTGCCACTAAATTTAGTGCTCCCAGTGCTTAAACTGAAGAATATGGAACTGAGTGTTCTATCTATATCACATAAAGTGGAAAACATGAAACTGGAGAAATGACCATCCATTAGTTTCTGGACACACTTTTGCCACCATGGTGAGATGATGATTACTCATCAGATCCCATCCCAAACCTATGCCCAAACGTCAGTGATCCAACCCTAATCCCGTCTCCTCTCCATCCCCGGGAGAGAAAGATTACGGAAAACCCTCACAAAATTCACAAATTCTACCCACGCAACAGCTCAATTTTTAAATACCCAGCAAAAGTAAAGAAGCCCTATTTCCACAAATTCTTTCGACATGCCATTATATTTACATATGAACGCAGCAAATTTTACCTGCCTCGGTGAAGCTTCACAGTTGCAGGCAGCGGCAGTCAAACCCCGCCGATGCGTCGTCGGGGCGCTTGACGGAGTCGTCGGGGATGCAGTAGTCGCGCCTCCGCCACCTAACCACCACTCACGCCGCCGCCAGAAACCCCCCAAATCCCGGCCTCCCCGCGCGCCTCACCTCGCCACCATCACCGCGCCCGAGTTGCCGGGTGCCCCAGCCCGCGAGCACCGGCGGACGGAGCGCCGCCCGCCACCGTCGCACGCGCGCGTGCGGCTAGGCTAGGGTTTGGAGCTCGCGGGGATTGGGCTCGTGCTCCTGGTGCCGCCGCCGCCGCCGCCGGCTAGGGTAAGGGAAGGGGGGGAAAATAGGGAAAATACTACTAGGTCCCTGCACAAATACAGAAATTACAATCTTGTCCTCCTCGCGTGGGCCGGAGTCGCTGCGGAATTTTACAATCCGGTCCTTCTCACCCATTCTGGGCTCGTGGGCTGAAATAGCGCGAAACCACCGTCCACTTCCACAAAAAAAAAAAAATCCGAATCTGTCTTCCTCCTCCTCACTCCGGCGACTAACCCTAGACCCGCCTCCCCCTCTCGCCGCCGGCGACGACTAACCCTAGACCCGCCTCCCCGCCAACCACCGCGCGAGGTAACAACCTCTCCTCCTCTCCTTCCCGCCGCCGAGTTCGCCATGGGGAGCAAGGGGAGGGCGCCGCCTTACCACCACCGGGCGCACGCGGGGGCGGCGCACGAGATGATGCACCGGGACCCGTACGGGGCAGCGGGGATGCTGCCGCCGCCGGGGCCGTTCCCGTGCGACATGCTGCCGCCGCCGCCGCCGCCGGAGATCCTGGAGCAGAAGCTGATGGCGCAGCGAGGGGAGCTGCAGAAGCTGGCGGTGGAGAACGACAGGCTGGCGATGAGCCACGACTCGCTGCGGAAGGAGCTCGCCGCGGCGCAGCAGGAGGTGCAGAGGATGCAGGCGCAGGGGCAGGCGGCGAAGGCGGCCGAGGAGCAGGAGATGAGGGGGATCCTCGACAAGGTCGCCAAGATGGAGGCTGATCTCAAGGCCTGCGAGCCCGTCAAGGCGGAGCTGCAGCAGGCGCACGCCGAGGCACAGAGCCTCGTGGTGGCGAGGCAGCAGCTGGCCGCCGACACACAGAAGCTGAGCAAGGACCTGCAGAGGAACCTCGGTGAGGCGCAGCAGCTCCCGGCGCTCATGGCCGAGCGCGACTCTGCTAGACAGGAATATCAGCACCTCAGGTGCGCCATAAAACGCACCGCGTTTGCCTTTTAGTATGAATTTACTTAGTTTGTGACTGACATCGATTCTACATGCACCGGTTAAAATCTCAGGGCTACGTATGAGTACGAAAGGAAACTCAGGATGGATCACTCTGAGTCGCTGCAGGTGATGAAGAGGAATTATGACACCATGGTTGCAGAGCTAGACAAGCTTCGTGCTGAGCTGATGAACACGACTAATATTGACAGAGGAGGTATTTTCGTGTATCTATTGTTCCATTTTACCACCACATTTGGGTAGCATATATAGAAACCCATGCTTGCTTCCACGATTCTAACACCATGAGACATTTTCTATGTGCAGGTATGCTATACAATACTAATACCGCTCAAAAGGATGATGGTGCACCTAGTCTTCCTGTTGGACAAATTGCTTACGATAGTGGTTATGGAGCTGCGCAGGTGAGCTTTATAACTCCTAAATAGATAACCAACACATAGTGCAACTTATTATTTTGTGAAGCATGTTTCATCTGGATGACTGCGTCTGTGACGTTTCATCCCCATCGCAATTCCTCTAGGCAAACCTCACTTCTGCATAGCCTTAACTTCAGAATTTATCTGCCATGGAATTGAGCCTTTTTGTTGTTATACCTTCATGGATTAGTCTATCATGAAAGCACTTCTACTATGATGCTTATGCATATATCATCTTCTGAATTAAGTTATGCACAGTAGCACAAGTCAATAACCCACTAAATAGCAAGAACACAAGGATTTGGCCTGTTAGTTCCAATGTCACTGGTTTAAGCTTTTTAATTATCATTTTGCTAACTTTTTCAGGTAGTTTTATTTATTTATACGATTGCCATCTTATTCAGTCCAAAATATTAAATTTTATTTCACACTTGTGTAATTAAATTGCATTTATTTGCACAATCGGATACCCCTTGCCCTTTTTACTAAGCTAGTTTTTCACTTCTGCTTGGTTTCAAAATTTAAGACTTCAAGGTATGGCACTGAGTTCTAGAAAATACATATTGTACCCGTTTATTCAAAGATCGTTACACCTACTGTAGAATGAGTTCATAACAAATATACGATTGAATCAAAGATCTGGATCAAATCCTGAGCTCTCATGGGCTCTCAATGCAATTTCTCATAGGAAGTACAGAATACCGTAAATGAAAGGTGGACTAACTAGCTTTTGCTTTTGTTCATTGATGCCTTTGTTCATTTCTTTTCTGTCCTGAAGTTAATGGATGCTTTTCTTGCGGTGCACCCTGGATCATAAAGCAATTACCGTACCTTTTTCCCTGTAGCAATGACAATTTCGATTTTGTCTTCTGCTTTTCTAACTGGTGCTGGATCAATCTTTGTGTATTAGTAACGATGGAATTTCAAATGTTATTACAGGGAAGGACACCACCTGCTGGACTGGGAGACTCTTTAAGCGGAAACCCAGCTGGCACAGCTCCTCGGACTGGATTTGATCCATCAAGAGGCAATATGTATGACGCTTCTCGTATTGCTAGCTTCAGTTCTTCAAAAGCTGGAGGACATGATGCATCAAGGGGTGCCGCAGGCTACAATTCTTTGAAAGGTGCTGGATATGATCCTTCTAAAGCACCTGCACTTGGAGGACAGGCAACAGCTGCAGCTGCTCATGGGAGTAATGCTGATTACTATGGATCAAATCAGGCAACACCACCTTCATATGCTTGGGGACAAGCTGCATCCGCTTATGGATCTGCACAAGTGCCACAGTCACATGCATCTGGGCCTGTTCAATCGACATCCTACAGCACAACAACCGCGCGTAACTTTGGCTCTGCCCAGGCTTTACCATCATATGCACATGCACAGGAGCAACCTTCATATGGACACGCACAGCTACCATCATCGTATGGATTAGCGCAAGCACCATTTCCATTTGCCCCAGCGCAAGGAGTGTCACCCTATGGGTCAGGTGCACAGCCTCTGCAGTATGGAGCTGGGCAAGCAGCAACTAATCCTGGCAGTGCTTATCAAGCCCCTCATGGACGTAAATAAATCAGCAAAAGTTGTCTACTGATGGATTGTTAGTGGCAAAAGAGACGCTGCACTGCTTTGTACACCAGAGTTCAGTTTCTACCAAATCTTGTTGTTTAACTGATCTGAGGTGATTCCTGAATATAGTCTGGAGAAGTAATGCTCTGCGAGATGGGAATTCTTCTGTAAAGTGCAAACTTGTCGTCGGTGTTTTAACTGCCTTTTTTTTACACCCTCAAGCCTCCAGGTTAGGCAACCAACGGAAGCATGAATTCTGACAAGAGCTGTAACTGTTGATTTTTATTTGATTTGTCAAAGTTAATCGATTGTTTGTCAGTTCAAATGCTGTATGTATGATATGAGATACACAACTGCTAGTGCTGGGAGGTTAATAATATGCTCATGCTGGAGATTCTCAATGTTTATCATGCATGCATCGTTCTGTTTATCCTGTAAATGCGCATGCCCAGTATGCAATGCATCTGATGTGCCTAATGACAGCCTCAATGGCATATGGTAGAAACGGAAAAAGTTTGGAAATTCTGAACTGGAGTAACAATAGCCTCCTGTTGTGCTCTGGTTATCAAGTATGTTTTCAGATGGACAATCACATATTTTTGAAGCAATGCTAACATTTTTGATATAATGATCCAATTTATTGAAAAACAATCAGCACTAGATTGGCTGCATTGCAAAGACAAAAAACAGTTTATTCTTCTTGATGTTCCTTGCATTTACCTCGCTAATCAGCGATAAGCTAGAGGAATAGCAGCTAGCAAAAGATACCTACCTGGAACAATTGTGTCAGAGGACAACGTGAACGCAAGTAACAGCCACCCGTTTCACTAGTTACAGCAGAATGACAGATTGAACAGCACACTGATGAATCCCTATCTGCGGCAATATAATGCACTATGAACACGGCTTTTTTTTTTACCTCAGTGCACCAATGAAAAATCTGAAGAAAATTCGATCGAAACGTCTCGGGAACCACGCAATTCGGTGGCCATGGATGCACAGAAAATTTTGCCAGGACAAGTCAAAATTCCAGCTAGAGTTCTTGGTGCCGGCACTAGTATATCTATGGCTCATATAAGCTTCTTGCTGAACTTGAGCAGAATAAATTCATACACACTTTACAGAAAAGCAGAGGAGAAAAGACTGAAATTTGTTCTAACTCTACACACAGGGGAATATGATAGGGCCTATACTGCCTCAAGTTTAAACTCAGTATTATCAGGAATCATGATCAGGAGGGGATAACAATGAAAAGAAAAGAAGCTTTTTACATGGCAGTTAGGACTGTACAAGTGAAACTCTGAATTTAATTGGCTGATAAAAAAGGGATCACTGCCTAACTCTCTTCTCTGGGGGTGCTTTATTCATAATATTCATAAAGGATAAATCTTCTTGCAACAGACAATGGTTGATAAGGTATAATGTTACTGTGCAAATTTATTCAACTTATGTCAAATCGCTCGTATAGTTCGTTTGATAGCGCAATAGCTTTAGGAAAGCTGATCCATTAAACCACTTGATGATGTATCTATTTGAAAATTGATTTCTCCGTAATCTCGTTATATTGCTTTTGCGATGATGCCAGTCAACATCTATGTTGTCTGCCTAGAAAAAATAGATATCATTTAGAAACATAATAGATGCACTGTTAAAAATTTTGTTAAATAACTCTTGTACCAATACTTTTTGGGCAACAGTGCAAGGTTGCATAATTAATACAAAATAATCAAAATATACTAAATCCGGCAGTTGGTTAAATTTTGCTTTGTCAAAACAGGCCATTGCTTTAGCTCTTTTAATAAAGAAACCACCCTAACCTCTTACAGCTTGTTTTTTTCCCTTCAGAATTGCACATCGGAACCTCATAAACTAACTGAGATATTTCATACTCTCCATGTTACTCTAGTGATGATGCTTTGCTTTATACTTTCTAGGTTCTGTAAGTAGTTACCACCATTTGTAAGATTCTATTGTTCTTCATTTGTTCGGCACGTACAAAAAGGAAAGGAGGCGATAAATTAGTGATAGTTTGATCAAAAGGAGTAAACACTTTGTCATATTAAAAAAAATCTCAGTTTTAAAAGTGAGAAATATCTTAATTAATCCCCTCTTTTTTCTCTTTGGTTGCTATCTTTCTTTGGAAGCCATGAACTCACTCTCCTATGCGAAGATTCATCTCTAGCTAAGGCTTCCAATGCCATCTGGACACAAAGACATACAAATGGTTCTGCATTATTGCATTGAGAATCCAAATTAACTAATCTAACAGAGATTATGACATGAACATATCTATATCTTTACATCTAAATTTGTAGCCCTCGCCTAACAACTCCGGACCTCTTCTTATCATTAGGATTCTGCCTAAAATTTGTTGTGCATGATCATCCCAACATTGATCCCAACATTGCGATTACAGCAAGAACGCATTACATGTACGGTGAGGACTAAATTAAGTAATGAACCATAGGCCTAAAAGCAAAGAGATCTTGCAGTTTGCAGCTTGTCTTCTAATACAACTAGGCAAAAATCTATCTGTAGAAGGCACTTGGGAGACCGCAAGACTGGAGCTGTATGCAGCAAAGCTTCTACTGCAATATGCTGTATGATATCTTCTTTGGGTGGTTAGAATCATTTACATGGCAGAATTCCCTTTTTGACTGGTCTTTCTCAGTGATCACTGATCAGTAGTAAACTGGTATAGTCTATGCTATACTGAATTACAGATAAGTATAGAGAATTATACGCAGTATAGCTAAAGGGAGCAGGAATAATTTGCTCTAAAACTTTTTGCAAAACTTTTTGCCTGTCTACTTGTTAGGTACCGAACATGGTACTGAATTTGGGGTAATGTGAATGCTTCTTTTTAAGTATTTTTTTGTTTAGAGTTTTGATTAGGACGTAAGATCACGGAATTGCATGCTAATCAAGATTTGTTCCTCTTGTTCTCCTAAACAGGAGGTATTGGTCCCTGACTTGTTAGTCCTGAAGGTAAAGAGGTAGGCCAAATCTTGGCCATGTCTGGTTATTAAAATGGCCCTGAAGTGACTAAACATGTTAGTGACCCTAAGATGCTGGCTTATCGTCATAAACTGCCTTATCTAAACAGTTTGTTCTTGCTTCCCTTATCTGAATTTACTTTAATCAGTACCCTAATGGATGATGCAAAGAGTCACTGCATGCTGTGGAAGCTCAACTGGGATATTGCTCCTATGATTAGCAGTTAAATATTCATGTCATTTCTAATCCGAGAGGAGTGAATTGCTGCACAGCTAGATTGTTCAGAGAACAACTCCTGAAGTCCGAATGATCCTTTTGGCAATTTTTTATTTTGACTTTTTTTGGCAACTGTAATTGTACAGTGTACTTGCAGCATCAGGGAAGAATGCATCCTTGCATTGCTGCACAGCTAGATTTGTTCAGAGAACAATTCATCCTTTTGGCAATAGTTATTTTTTATTTTGATCCATTTTTTTTGGCAATTGTAATTTTACAATCTACTGTGAGCATAAGAGAGGACTGCATTGCTGCACAGCTAGATTATTCAGAGAACAACTCCAGAAGTCTGAATGATCCTTTTGGCAATTGCGATTTTTACAATGTACTGTAAGAGCATCACATTCAGCTGCACATTACTAGTACTAAGAAAATGATTTTTTTTTCTTGCAACCAAGATCAAAAGAGTACCTACTTCACCTAATTGTCCGGCCAAAGAAAGAGGGTGGTTGTGGTTGATTAGAGGTAAAAATTATGCCTAACTAGTAGTAGCATGCATGCCAGATAATTTGCTTTCTCCTCTTGCACCAGAAACTTCCATCAGAAACTTCTCTTCTTGATTAGCGAATGAGAAAACTTAACATTCACTGATCTCCCCAACAAAAATCACATTCGAACCAGAAGTTGGAGGCAGTTTTTATTGGTAACGCCTGTTATATGAAAGGCTAAAGATAAAACACCATATATTATACTAATCCAAAATTCCAAATCATACTGGATCATGCAAACTTTGAAGATCCAACGACAACTAACTGCAACAATGCATTTCAGAAATTTCTTCTGTGACTGTAACTTCAGAAAAAAAATCATTTGAACAGAATTCAGAAGCTCACCTGAATTTGACTCTCAGAAATGTTATCCAGAGTGCACCTTTTTGTTCTATAGGGAATAGTTAGTTTGTCATCATGTTGTTTACTGATTTTTTTTTAAAAATGCATTTAACTGTAGCCACAGTAGACTGCTATTCCGTACTAGTAGACCAGAATCAGTGTAGCAGAAGATCTAGGCCATTCTTTTCGCAATCCAATCCAACGGTTGGAATTTATCCCGAGACAGGTGTCTTTTTATTCTCTACGTACGGTAGGGAATCTTCGTCTACCTCTGTAGTTACATTTGGTGTGTTAGCTTAATTATTAAGGCCTATTTTGTCCTAGCATCTAATTGAATGATTTTACGACTATTGAGAAAATATCGACTGTCAAACAGCATAATTTTAATCTTTTGGTATCTTAGTACTAGGAACGTAACCTCGGTATTGCCAATGTCCATAAGAATCGATTGATTTGGATATCGACATGGTCTGTACTGTAAGATACAACTTTAATATCTAATTTTTATTATAATATATTTTACAAACCTGATAAAACCGAGACATATCGATAGATACAACCTTGCGTCCACTATTAAGATGAACATTTTTTTAGACAGGCTAAATGTATTTATGTAGACGAGTTTTGTGGTCATCTCTAAGCAAAAGCATGTAGAATTGGTTGTTTATACAGGTGGCCACTTAACATAGCCGCATGTGAAAATATTTGTACAAGTAGTCTTTTTAAATGGCCAAATATGCAAAAGATTTGTACATGCGACCTTCTTAAAAACCCGCTGACCTTGCTCCACTGCCTTTGATAATATCTTTCAAAGACGGTGAATTATGAAAATGACCCCATTTATACAGATGGTCTACCTAAATTGACTGCTTGTGAAGAGGTGTTTCTACTAGCAGACGACATGGGCCCCACCTGGCGTTCTCCAGATGTGTCTCTTTTCATGGAACGCCTGTGGAGTTTTTTAGGGGGTAGGGAGGAGAGAGCACCGGGGAAAATTTCATAGTAGTGATCCCGTCTTTTTTTTTCTTTTTTCAATATATTCAACTTAAGGTTGGGCTCGGAAATATCCAAAACTGAGATATTTTCATGAAGGTGTTATAGTGTAAGCCAGCAAGAGTCCAAATGCTCAATCAACAAATCATTTGTCAGGTCCTACGGACCAAGAATCCATTGATGATTGATCCATATTTAATCTATACATCATATATATACTCCTTGTGAACTATAGCAATCTTTCATGGCAATAATGCAGGCTCTTGCAGATCCAGGTCCATCAAGATAAAGAACGGCTGCAAACTTGCAGCAACTACACCGTATGCTCATATATATCTCCTGCTAGGTCGATCCAGGGGCGGAGGCAGGCCTCTTTAAGCCTGCCTCCAAAATCATGGTTAAATTATCATGAATCATCATATAAATTTAAGAAAAAATAAACAACTCATTAGGTAGAGTTAATTAAACCCTACCTTAACTCTACTTTTGGATATTTTTTTTTTGGCTCCATCACTGGATCGATCAGTAATCAACTACTCCTTTCATTTCATATTATAGGCTACTTTAATTTTTTTTCTAGTCAAGCTTTATAAAGTTTAACTAAGTTTATAAAAAAATATAACAACATTTTCAACATAAAACAAGCATATTATCAAAATATTCAATGCTATATTTAATAAAACTAATTAATTAAAAAATAAATTTAGACAACTAACAATGAATTTAGACAAGTGCGTACTGCTCAGATTTATTTCAAAAGTTATCTTTTTTAGACAGTGTGTAGCCAGCTACCTCGTCGATCCTCCTCACCAATCTCAAGGGGTCGAGAAACGTGTGGTGAATCCCCACCGTCGAAACCGCGCTATACTATACCTAGCCAAGCTGCAACTTGCGCGGGAATAATCCCCCGCTCGCGCGTATTCCGCGTGCGCTTCTTCTTCTCCACCTCTTCCCATCCACCTCGATCGCGGCCTCGGCGGCTATAAAAGGAGCAGCTCCACCACCTGCCATGGCGAAAGCTAGCTAAGCCCAACCAACCACCGCGGCTGCAATCCGTAGCTAGCTCGATCGATCGCCAAGAAGAGCGAGCTAGCAGCTAGCTAGCTAGCTACTTGCAATGGGAGGGTGCTTCTCGTCGAGGTCGTCGTCGAGCGAGCTGGAGGCGGCGGGGCAGGGGCAGCAGCACGTCGGCGGCGGCGGGTACGGCCGGCCGCAGCGGCGGGGGGGGGCGGGGGGCGGGGGCNCGGGTGCGGCCGAGCGACGAGGACGGCGAGTGGCCGCTCGCCGGCAGGCGGACGGTGGACCTCGAGGCGGCGGTCTACATCGCCAAGTTCCACCAGTACCAGTCCAACTGCTGCGCCGAGCACGCCGCCATGGCGCCGCCGACGCCACGAGCTCCTCCGGCGCATCCGCCTCCGGCTCCGGCCTGAGCTCGCCACGCCGCCATGCGATCGAGATGCAGAGATTTGGTTGTTCTTCGGCTAAGTCTAAGGATGAAGCTACTAATGAATAATTAAGAGGTGTGTGTTAATTATACTGGTAATTATTATATTACTAGTCAATAATACTAGTGTATGCAGCTTAATTATGTAAATTTGTTGAAGAATATATCAAGATAGGCTCCGTATATGTGGTTTTGGATGGAATGAAAATATGAAATAATTATCAGTCTCTGATTGATGTTGTGACAGTGTTACAAATGTACAATCAAGTTTAATTAATCTCTTTGGTCAGAACAAGTGAACACTTCGCACAAATACATGTACGGTTGAGGAGAAACAAACAGAGTGTTCGCAAAAAAAGAGGATAAATAAATCGTAGTATATAACTGTGATTTGGATTACATCATCATGCATGACGCTAACAAGCAATGACGAAGCTAGCATTAACGTCGAGCCTGGATGACTAATAACGTTTTTTTGATGATCGACTGATTTTTATATGCAGCGACAGATGTTGGTAGTGGAGATGGTAGCTGCAAAGTCCGGGTGACCATCCAACCTGCCCAGGAGCTGCCTCCGTCACTGCAAACAAAACCAATGGACTGAGCTAGTGAACCCCTCCACTTGGGGGTTAAAATCTTAAGATTAAGAGAGACAACCTTTTGATATTAATTTAGAGGGAAGGATTTGAACCAAGGTGAATTATAGCACACACCAAGTGTGCTACTAGTGCTAGTCATTTGGTTATAAGATCTTAGAGTAAAAAATCCTAAATTTTTCTTAGAATACGATTATGCACATATCCTTCCTCAGTGAACGCTAAAGCTCATGGTCTTCTTTAAGAAAAGAAGAGGAAGAAGAAGAGGTTCATGCATGGTTATGTCTATCTACACTATTGTTGCCAGAGTGACGGAATATTGAAAGTAGCTAGATATATTACCTTTGTTTTGAAATGAAGGATGTTTATTTTAACATGACATTTAACCATTCATTTTAATTAAGTACTAGGCTTATATTCTTTTTATATTTACATTAAACTTTTAATAACACAGATAACAAAACATTATATATATAAATACCAACAAAATCACACATTAAAATGATAGAGGGATTAGAATTTAAATCGACCGGACGTAACCGGTATTAACCAGATTGGCCGGTAATAGTATTGATATATAAATATACGATCGTGCATGTTACATGGTGAGAGAGAAGCAAATTTATATTTGTCCTACTCCGTAGAAGTTATGATTAGAGAATGAGCATATATTTAACTTGTTAGGTTTTTAATGGTGAAATTTAACTATTCAGGTTTAAATTTTATATTTAACACGAACGCTTACATTTACGGTTAATTATTCAATCTATTGGAGATGTTCGGTTTGCATATGTACGTGTATTGATAGGGGTGAGTATGCGCGCGTATATGTGGATGCTTGCGTTTGTATCGTGTTTGTAAAAAAAAAAGTAAAAATCATGGTTGAACTTAGAATTAGTGTCTGGTTCAAGATGCGTTTGGATCAGGTGCGTGCGTTGTATTTACTAATTTGATCCGAATTTTAAATTTTTCGCGCATCTTTTGGTGGTATTTTACTTCTGAGATTTGATCGATCGCTGGCATTCTCATGTAGCTTATGTTTTTTTTTGAAACTATGTAGCTTATGGTAGAAAGACCTGTGGCTTACTTCGTTAGGTCTAACTGAGCAAAATTCAATTTATACATGATGACCCGATCGCGATTAATATCCACGAGAAGCACGGCTTATTCCACCTGAGTAAATAAAGTGCAAATTGTGAGGAATTTACAGATAAAGGAAAACAAAAAGGAGGGAAGAAATCAACGAGACCGAATTAAAAGATTGCCGGCGAATTCACCGAAGGTGTTCCACGATATAAATCCAGGAGCCCAGGTGTTTTCGGAAATAAAAAAAATATCTTCCCTAGAAATTCCGGTGATTAATTAATTTATAATTTACTTTTAAGCTGGTTTGGTTCTGGGGGAGCATAACAAATGTAAGAATATTGGCATAATTACTCACTTTCTTCTTTAGGCCTAGTTCTTTCTTAGAGTTTCCAACTCTTCTATCTCGTTTTTCGTGTGTACGTTTTTCAAACTGCTAAACGATATATTTTTTAAAAAAATTTCTATAGAAAAGTTGTTTTAAAAATTATATTAATTTATTTTTTAATTTTTTAGCTAATACTTAATTAATTATGTGCTAATGAATTATTCTTTTTTCATGCCAAAAGAGAAAGTTCCCAACTGGCATAAGCAAACACAGCCTTATTATGACCTCAGGAGCTTTTGGTCAAGTTTTTTCTGGTCCGATAAGCTTTTCTTTTCACTAAGCTCTATGTTATACTACCTTCGTTTAAAAATATCTGCCATTTACGATAAAATAAGGTCAAGTTTTTAAAATTTCAGCCATCAACAATTTCTTTAATGCTTAGTTTAAACCAAAACAAATGATAGACATAGATTTGCCTCAAAAAATATTATTATAATCTATGCTATTGTAGAAGAAGGTATCGATGGCCATTGTAGTTTTACAAATTACACCTTAAAAACTTTTTTAGTATTAAAAATCAACCAAATCTAAATGGATAGTCACATATATAAAATCAAATTAAGTGAATATTCCCTATACCAAAATAATAGATAACATATTTCATGAGAAATTATTTCCAAATTTATTTTAGGTATTATAATATATTTTTTATTCGTAGCAAAAACACGAAGATTTGACTAGTATCATAAATTTATTAGTTTTTGTAAATTTATTTCTAACATAAAATTAGTTGTCAGAATTTATTCCGCCCAAGTAAATAAAGAGCAAATTGTGCAGAATTTACCAATAAAGGAAAACAAAAAGGGAGAGAAGAAATCAATCAGAACGAATTTAGAGAATGCTGGCGAATTCATCGAAGGTGTTCCACGATATAAATCCAGGAGCCCAGGTGCTTTCGGAAATAAAAAATATCTTTCTAGAAATTCCGGTGATTAATCAATTTATGATTTACTTTTACACATTGCTGTTTTAGTTCTCGGGGAGCATAACAATGGTAGTAATTTGTAAGATTGTCATAATTGCCAACTTTCTTCTTTAGTGAACTCGAGAGTTTTTGATCAAGTTTTTCTGGTGTGATAAGTTTTCCTCTATGCTTACCTCTCTGTTATACTCCGTTTGGTGAAAATATATTTACCGTTTAGGATAATATTTGGTCAAACCTTTAAATTTTCAGCCATTAATAATTTTTAAATGCTTAGTTTAAAACCAAAATAAATGGTATACATAGATTTGCACTGAAAAGTACTATTATAATATGACAAACTTATTAGATTTTGTAAATTTATTTGGACACAAAATTAGTTGCTGGAATTTTAAATTTTTGATCAAATTTTGACCTAAACAACAAATATTTTTGACCGGAGGAATTAATAAGTTATATTTTGCTGGCAGGCGTCAGCTGCCAGCTCTGTTCTATCACTCTTCCTGTTAGGTTTCTTTGTAACACAAGAATTCTACTTAAATTTCACATGAAATTCTCGCAAAATTCCTCTATTCTAAAGAATCCCTTAATTCATGACAACTTTTATAGTGGCCTCTTTTAAAAGTAGTACTCTACCATTTGTTAAAAAAAACAGAATTTTTATCGACCATTTTTTTTCTTGTTGAGAAAAAGGGACACATGCAGTCTGTTCTTGCCTTATCCATCAATCAGGGCCAATTCCAAGGTCCAATCTTGTGCGTATGTACATAAATACGTGCAAAAGCCAAAGTGTCATTTCTTGTTTTCTGGCCGATCTTTTGCTGTTCTCAAGCTAGTTAATTATGCTTATGCCATGCCACTGAAGTTTCATTAGTGGAAGATCATGATTCCGTTACACATGTCTGATGATAAGCCCCCTAGACGACGCTAGAGGCATATGTATGTCTCCTGGTACTTGAATTTGATCTGTGGAAAGTATTTTTACCATTTGTTACTACAATTATGTTGAATTAATCAAAGCTACTAGAATTTGTTAGTGGATAAACCTTGTATGTTTACATTTTTTTTGCATCTTCAGTTTGCATTTCTGTTATGCATGCGCGAGCTCCGGGCTGTGGAAGCCGTGCGAGTAGGGTCATGGCGCCAGAATAGCTGCGCATGGCCAATTTCAGCGGGACGTGCGTATGCCGTGAACTTGTGGGGATGAACGCGAGCAATCCGCGGTGTGGGAGCGATTCCATCGCTGTGTTTTTCCCTCTATTGCATGTTTTTTCACTGCTACAAATAAGGAAGAGAAAACCGAAAAGCTGCAAGCAGTTCGCAGCGCCAAACTCCTCTGTTTTGTTCTGATCTTCGCGTTTTCAGACGGATACAGTGCTCCACAAAAGTGTTCGTCCAAAGTATCGCGTGTCTTCAGCTCGCCGATCGCTTGGGTAAATCCTAACAGAATTTACAGAAGTTTAATCATAATTAATTTACTGAATTCCGGTAAATCGAACTATCTAAGCTACTGAATTTCAAAAATACTACCTTTGGTTTTTGTTTTTGACGATATTACTCGGTGTCAAACATGTAGTACTAAGCAAGAACCCAAGCATGATTTAGTTTTGAAATAAAGAGTTCATGTTAAATTCTTGCCATGTCGTTTTCATGCTAAGAAACATGTTCAAGCAAGATCATTTGAAACCTATCCTCCCTAGAATCATAGGATTCAGATTTTCCCGGCAAACTACAGGGATCGCATGAACTACTTGTCTCTGAACTCTCATCCTCTCTTTCTCCTTGAGCTCCCCAAGAAAAAAAAATTCCCTTAGAGGTAGGGGCATCAAATCCTCCCTCCCGGCAAATGAGCCTTCCCTCTCATCTCTTTTTTCCTTCATGGCAATTGTCACTTTTGATAGATAAGAACAAGCCAATATAATGATGCCTGACAATTCATTGGACCTGGTGGCTTTCGATCTATCGAAAGATCGATCGTCGCTTTGCCGCCAATTGCTCGGAATCATCAGTTGCTTTTCACTGCTCAGATTCTTGATCTGCAAAATGCCATAGCTTCAGCTAGCTCACAGCAGTACAGCACTCAGTAGTGGCAGCATATGTCTGATGTTCTTAGTAGATCACTGTTCATGGTCTTTTTTTGACTGTCCAATCCACAGATTTTACCAAAGTGGTGAGAATGCCGGTGAATCTCTGAATGTTCCCTGAGAAATGGCCGAAATGCCATTCATGGAAGAAAAGCAAATTGTTCCACTGGCATATGCTTGTCACTTTCATCGTCCCTTGTGCTGTGCTACATGCAAGAAACCGCAGATTTTTTTTCGATAATAGAATTCCTCAATCCAGCGAGAAAAAACATAGATATTTTGTATGAAAGTTGCAATCTCAAGCCTCTGAAAAATGTCTGAAGAACACAGTAACACCTACAGAGATGGAATTATGTCAGAGATTTTGCAGATCATGTGTACCGATTCCATCAACCCTACAACTAATCCATCGAAAACAATGTTCTCCTGCACAAGATACTCTCTTGATGATACTTAAGAAAAGAAACAATTCCATCCTATCTCTCCTAATCCAATTTGCAAATTGCAACGGCATCATCTCCTTCTCCTGCATGTGGAATTCACAAAAAAAATCTTCCAAATGCAAGAAAGCTCATGAGTTCACACACACTTGCATCTTGCCATTTTCTCCAAGAGCTTGATTTCCTAGTAACTTCGACTAATCAGAGCCTTGCTTAAGGAATTTGTCGAGCTAATTAATTAGATTACTCATCACCACTGATCAGATGCTCGTCGTCGTTCCCAGTAGCTCAAGAATCTCACGAGGTTAATTAGCATTTGCAGCATTGTTGCTTGCAGCTGGGGCCCAAATCGCGCGACACATTTTCCAAGAGCCGCTGGGACGTCGTTCTTTCCGGTAGTGGAGCCGGATCGAGCAAGCAGAGGATGGAATTGTGTTGATGCTTTTGACAACAATTTGGACCATTTGGACGGAGGAGAGCCGTCTGAAAACTGTTGCAGAAGCGAGCTAGCCGTGAAGGATTGAAGATCTCTGAACTGAATGATCACAGCTCACTCATCCATCCATCCATCCATCCAAGGACTAAACTCTTCTGTACCTGGAAGGTACAGGTTGTGCTCTCTTCCTTTTGCCCATGAAAAAGCTCGCCATGGACAACATTCTTGTTATCAGTAGTACTAGTAGTATGTACAACCTGTTTCAGCGACAGCCTAAAAAAAAGAAAAAAATTATCATTCTTAAGAAAATATCTTAAGGTACCAACATTTTATATTAAAAATTTTAGTATCTCGAGATACCACATATTTTTACAGTAAAAAATACGGTATCTCTCGATATCTTCTTAAGGATGGTAAAATTGTCCAAAAAACATAGTAGAAATTCTGTCTGACAGTAATATGGTAAGTACTAATCTTGATTTCATATTGAGGATTACAGGCCGAACTGAATTCCATAACGTATTGCTCGGTTAATTGAATTTTTGAAATTGATGGACACAAGTTGTGCTCTTTTCTGTACCTGGAAAGTACAAGACTACAAGTTGTGCTCTTTTCCTTTTGCCCATGCAAAAGCTCACCATGGACAATATTCTTGTGATCAGTAGTACAACATGTCTCAGTGACAGCCTAGAAGAGTAGAAATTCTGTCTCAGAGTAATTGTACTAATCTTGGTTTCATATTTACCACGGTTCCCGCCCGAATTACGGAGCGAACCGAATTCCATAATATATTTACTAGTTATTAAAATTTTGAAATTAAATCACAGAGTACAAGAATTTGACTATTCTTGGACTTGAAGCAAGTAGTGGCAAGACTGCCTTTTGGAACACAACAATTCTGCCTTGAGGTCAATTTGGGACATTCTTGAGAGAGAAGATGTCCAATGCTACCAAAGACGGATTGCTTGACAGGAAGCTTCAGTGTAGGCAGCAACCTAGATCTGCAGTGACCTCAAGCTGTTATCCACAGAATCAAGAAGCTTGGCAGAAAGGTGTGTGACCAACTAGACCAGTCGATGGACAGACCAAGCGAGCGCCACTGATCCTGTACTGAAAAATTCAGAAAATGGCGTCGCCATGCATGCACAGTAGTACAGATTACAGAACAGAACATGTTCTCAGTTTAGAAGTCAATTCAGGCATGCAATGCAATGCAATTGCAAATGCAGACGGCCTCACGAGCTAGGAAATTCAGGGAGCATCAGCATCGATGCCCTTGCAAACTGCTAGCTTGCTGCTACTCTGTCTCACTGTCTGAACTTTATCTGATCTTTTATGTGGTAGCTAGGTCTTTTATCTGAACTTTCCCTGCTTCTTCTTGTTCTTGTTGTTCTTGTTGATGGAGCAGATTGATCAGAACGTCCAAATACGCTGACATGGTAGCATATTCGTACGATTGGTACATGCGTGGATAAGGCTAGAAAGATGTATAGGTCTCAAGTGTTGTCTTTCAGAGAAAAAAACACACAAGGATATATAGGGATATCATCTTATCTGTATGACTGTATTGTAGAATGGACACATGAGACGACACTAGGTTGATTGGGGGTAAGGCTATTAATTATTCTCCTGTGTACAAGAAATTTGTTATCCTGTCCAAGAAAGCATGGTCACCTCGATCGGTTTTATCCGATGAAATTGACACAACGAATTAACTTGATGAGGTTGAATAAGTAGTCGATCCTATCTAGGATGATGATGAAGAAACAATTGCAGGTATGGTATCAATATCCTCGTACATGCGAAGATATATAAGGTTACGTTCTTCCCTTACCTTTTCCAGCTCACCTTCCTCATTTTTCACGCGCATATTTTTTAAACTATTAAACGGTGTATTTTTTATAAAAATTTTCTATATGAAAGTTGTTTAAAAAAATCATATTAATTCATTTTTGAAAAAATAAATTAATACTTAATTAATCATGCGCTAACGAGTTGCTCCGTTTTGCGTGTGCGAAGAATTAGTTTCCAATCTAAAGTACCGATCGCAGCCTAAGAATAGTTTTGCTTGCACGCCGGCCACAAACAAGTCATTTCAATTGGAAAAGGTAAGAAAAGATACCGAAATACTCCTCCTATTTTAAAATATAAGACGACGTATATTGTTTTGTTGGATAAGATTTTAATCAACAATTGCTCTAATTTTATAAATTTTGCGTCAAAATATTATATCTTACAGAGTACTTGTTGGTAAAAGCTTTGTCATAAGAAAATAAAATATACACATTATTTTTTTTAAACGGAGGCAATACTTGTGTACAGAAGCAAGCTCTAAAATTTTATGGGAGAATCAAATCACGAATATCTATCAATTTAGACAGGAGGTGAGAAAGAATTAACTTTCATCAAAAGTAAAAATTAGATATTCTCAAAGAATGAAAAAGAAGTGTCTTAAGAATCAACTAGATCTACATCCTTATAGTTTTGCTTATACTTATTAGAAATGAAACGGTTTATTGATGATTAAAATAATTTATAGGTAAAACGTTTACATGCATGTTCTTATTGACTTAAAAATAAATGCTAAAAAATACTACGATGAAAAAAACCCTAAAATATACTTTAGTTAAAATTTAAATTTTTTATGCTTATAATTAATGAGTTGAAGGCTAAATGATGAGGCAACTAATGTATAAGTATCTTATGGTGCGTTCAAACATCAGGGTTCGAAACGCTTCTGTGAAGATTATGGGTACCGGATACCCTCACGACTAGCTTATCTGACTTACCATAGGGGATAGGCTATGACTCATGATTATATAAACCGGCTTAGGACTTGGGTATTACGTTACCATTTTGATAAGGTAATGGCCTATAGTCCAAAGTTGGTAAGATTGAGGAATCCGACATAGAGTATGATTAGGTCTCCGACTTGTGAACCTACCCTCCAAGACTATATAAGGAGGGTAGGGCGTCCCTTGAGGGATAAAAGACGACTACACGGGAAAATAGAGAAAAAACTCACGAGAGCACATATTGAAAGAGATCAAGAGATCAATAAACCACTCGGCGGATCGAATCCCCGAAACAGGAGTAGGGTATTACCTCTCTTTGAGAGGGCCTGAACCTGTATAAATCCCCTTGCATATTAACCCATCGTGTTTGGCGCTTGACTGCTACCCCCAATTTCTTATTGCCGAAACCAAGTTTCGACAGTTGGCGCGCCAGGTAGGGGCCAGTGCGTCAAGTTTTCTTCTTCATCTCGCCGACAAGTGCGATGGGATCTTCATCAGGCTTCGACGACTTCGTCTCTGCCCCTGGGCAGGCGTTTCGCTTCGGCAGCCTCGACTTCGTCACCAACAAATTCGGCAAGCTCTCTCTCCTTGACTCGGATTCAGACCAGTCGAGAGAGGGAAACCACTCGGCGCCGTTCGGGTTACCGGACGACGCTGAGATCTACCACGATCTTCTGTCTTTCGAGTTGGAATCGATCCACTTGGGAGAATCATCGTCATCATGCTGCGATCCGGGCTCAAGGGAAATCGCCGTCATACTCCGATCGCTCGGGTCGTGCTCATCTACAGAGCTCAATGATGACCTCAGCTCTTCCGACTTTGACGACCTCTACGACATCTCCACGGACAAATTCAACGACTCTGACTTCGACAAGGACTACGATCCGATGTTCCCCAACGTCCTCATGGCCGAAGTAGCCGAGACCGATTCGGCCATGGCCTGGAGGGTTGCAAAAGAGGAACGAGCCAAGCTTGAGCAAGAGCGCAAGCGTATGGAGGAGGAGAGCAAGTGCAAGGAGGAGGAGATCAAGCGTTGAAGGACTACATTCGGCATTTCTCGGAGAAGCGAAACAAGATTCCAGACATCACCGACGACGTTATCATAGCCACGTTCCAGAAAGGAGTTCGCGACGAGTTTCTAATCGGCAAATTCGGGCGTAAGCCACCGAGGACGGTCAAGAAGATGTTCGAGACAACAAACTCCTACGCTAAATCCGACGATGCAATCAAGGCCTCACGACAATACAGGCACGACAAGAAGGATGACAAGCCATTTGGAAGCAGCTGGTGTCCTAAGAAGGACAACAGCAACAACAACGGCCAAAAAGATTGCAAGCGTAAGCCCGAGGATCTGGTCGCCATGACGTCAAATTACCAACAACAGCGTCCCCGAGTCACCGCCTACGACAAGATCATGAACGTCCAATGCACTCATCATCCAAATCACAAGCATGCGGCCAAGGATTGTTTCATCTACAAGCAGTTCGCCAAGCAATACGCAGCTCAACTACGCCAGAGGCCGTCAGATGCAGCCGGCACTTCGGGAACCAAGAGGGACGACCCGGCTGTTAGCTCTGAGCCTTTTCAAGATCACAGGGCCGAATTAAACCACATCTTCGGGGGACTGCTGGCGTACGAGTCCAAGAGAAAGCAAAAGCTGACTGACAGAGAAGTCAACGCGGTACAACCCGAAGTCCCACATTACTTACGATGGTCGGAGGTGGCTATCACGTTCAACCGCTCAGATCACCCTGACCGAGTGGTTCACCCGGGGCGGTATCCCCTGGTATTAGACCCGGTGGTTCGCAACATCAAGCTTAAACGCGTCTGTGAGCCCCCGGTTTTGTATACCGGGAACCCCATGTGTATTACAATACCATTCCCTGGATCAGTAGATGGTACACACATGGCACAGTTGTATATCTCAAGCTGACATCGTCTTACAGGTCTTACAATATATTAATAATACAAGGGTAGCCCAAATGGAACCCGAATAGACCAAGCATGGTCGACAGCAACACAAAATACCAAAACAACTAAATGAAGTAGCGGAAGCGAAGCAGCGGCGGTCCATCTTATCCCACACGCATCGACTGGTGAACCTAGGTCCCTATTCCACCGTCCTCGGTAACTCCTTGCCAGCATAGCACATGTACAGGTCGACACCAACACCTTTCTAAAAGATGTAAATAAGCAAGAGTGAGTACCAACCGTACTCAGCAAGCCACCACTACAGAATGCATATAATGTTCATAGGGGTTCAAGGATGGCTTGGTTTATTTGCATAAAGCTAGTTTTCACAAATTATTTCACAAACCTATGCCATAACAGTTTTAACTGAAAACCACGTTAAGTTGAAGTTGCCATTAACCTGCGAGGGTTCATCCACCTTCCCCAAGCCTCGCTTGGTCCGGTTTACCCTCGCATCCAATTTCCACAGTTTTAACCACTACGACCTTTTTGCACATCAGGCAAGGTCACGCCTTCCATACCCATCATATTTTAGCAATATTACAAATTGACGAGGCTAGTCAAGAGTAATGCAAGTCCCGGCGCTCATATCCGCGAGCACGGCTATTCGAATAGCTTAGTTTACTCACACTGCAGTGGATGTACGCTTTTAATCCCACACTCCGTGACGCACCCAACACATGAGACTTGTCACGGCCCGGTTTTTCAGTTACCCTCGCATGGCGGCACCCGCTCCAAGGACTATGAATCCCTATTGCACCCCCGGCGCCACATTCCTACCTCGAGCCGGTTGTGAGGGGAGTCCTGGCGCTCCCGAGATTGAAGGTTACATCATACATATATAAAGCTTGACGTCATTAAACCACACACTTCCACATTTCCATACCGATATCCAGAACCTACCATGTCTGGGGTGCCACCCCACGAGAATAACCTAGTCCACCGGGTCTAACCCCACTCAAGAAGTGTGGTCGTACTCGATTAGTTTCCTGCTTAGCTTCTTGACTCGGTCCTTAACTGACCAGGGTCGGCGGCTTACCGTTCCCTCAGAACCACCCATATTCTATCCGTGCCGCCCCAGTCGAAATCACTTTTGTTTAATTAGGTTTTTGGGTTTTCACAAAGGTTTTCATGCTGTGGGTGGCGCTTATGTCTCCACCCGATCTCTAGCAATCACTCCCATCGAGTGATCAGTATAACCACGTCCACATATCTCACATATGGAGTGTATAACGTCTATGTAAGCAGGGCTAAGCAGTGAGTAAATAATCACGCGTAAAGTAATATACTCAGGTCACAAAGGTGTGTAAATACATAAGGATAAACAATATCAAAGGTAAGGCTTTAAGCAAATGTAGGTACGTGTTTTATAATTAGCATGCAATTTTATTTGCAATCAACACATTTATAAAAGTAGGATCAACATGTTCGAGGAAAGGGGCGTAGTGACTTGCCTTGCTCAATTGGGGGTTCGTTCTCGATTAGTTCAGTTTCCTCCTCGCAGATGTACCCTGTCCGGTTGAATACTAACGTCACAAGCTACTCGCTAACACAAAAAGAGCCAAAAATTCTAGAACAATCAAAAATCACCAAACTAGTTCCATTGCGTAGATCTTGATTTTAGAAAGATTTTGACGAAAGTTTCGTTCAAATCCGACTTAAAACGAGGGAGATATGGAATTCGAAAGATTGAAAATGTTTTAAAACAAAGAAAAGGGGAAGGTCTGACGGGTGGAACCGCCCTTAACTCCTCACGTACAGGTTTTGTTTTTAAAAGAGTGTGCGCATGGTGAGGTGAAGGGCTTGGGCGAGCTACAAGCATGCATGCATATGCATACACACAGCTAGCTAGCTGCATGCATGTGAGCTGCTTGCATGCATGCACACGTACAGCCAGCTAGCTGTGTGGCGCATGCATGGCCGGTGGCACAGCGGTGATCGCTACGGAGGGCAACCGCGTAGGGAACGGGTACGGTGTTGCGCCTCACAACGTTACCGTGCCGCGGCAACAACGGCGGTAAGGAAACAAAAGCAAGAGGAAGAGCAGGAGAGGAACTCACCTTGCGGCAGCCGGGTAGCGGCACACCGAGCGGTGGTCCTCACACGAAACTACGGTCGTCGATGTACAGCCTGGGGACGATCGGCCCGCGGATCGTCCTCGCACACCACGTGTTCGATCGGTGGCAACAAACGAACACACAGCGTTAAGGAATAAATGTTAGCGGGTTAGTGCAGGTTAGGGGTTAGGGATTAGCGAGTTAGAGGTCAGCGGGTTAGTGAGTTAGAGGTCAGCGGGTTAGTGAGTTAGAGGTCAGCGGGTTAGTGAGTTAGAAGTCAGCGGGTTAGTGAGTCAATGGGTCAAATGTTAGATGTTAGAGGTTAACCGTCCAATAAGTTAGTCGTTCTCGGGGTTCAGATGACGGCGCGGCGCACGGCGACGTCGTTGCCGGGAGTAGTACCGGGGAGGAGCATTAGATTTTATCTTTTTATTGCCGACCCAACAGGAATGAATGGCTTGGGGAGGCAAGATGGACTTCAATAGAGGGGGTTGGGTGAGTAGAGGGATATATGTTAGACTTTGGTGAGGTGGGAGGCTGTTGGTGGGCTTTAGCCTGAAATTTGGAGAAAAGGATGACATATAGACTTTTGGCAGGGGATTGATCTTTTGGGCTCAGCCCGACAAAGGATGAGGGACGCCATATAGACTTTGTAGTCGGCAGCCCAATGGACGCAGAGGGACGTTTGGTAAACTTTTTGGGAGGCTTTATGGGCTTTGCCCGACAACGAGAGGGAGGTGATACAGACTTTTTCAAAGTATGGGTCAAGATGGGGCCCACGGGTGGAGAATCAAACGTGGGTCCCACTTCTTTTTCTCTTTTTTTTTTTTCTTTTTTTTCTTTTCTTTTTTTTTTCTTCCCTTCTCCTCCTTATCTCTTTCTTCTCTCTGTCTCATCCCTTCTTTCTCTTGCTCTTGCTTCCAGAGGAGAGGAGGGTGCCGCGGGAGGGCCGATGGCTGGGGGAGGCGGCCGGCCGGGGCACGGGGCGACGGCGGCGTTGCGGCGCGGGCGCGCGGGCGCGCGGGCGCGGCCCGGCAAGCGGCGGCGCGGAGGCCGGGCGGTGCGGCGCGCTGGCGGCGCGGTCGGGGACGGCGCAGGGCGGCGTGAGATGGCGCACGGCGCGGCCTTGGGCGCGTGCGCCAGCCACGGCTGGGAGGCGGCGTCGACAGGGGCGGCGGCTGGGGAGGCGGGGCGGCGGTGGCGCGGCGCGGTGGTGCGGCATGGCGGCTGCGGCCGGCAGGGTGTGGCTGCGGCCAGGAGGCCGGGGCGGCTGCGGTGTGGCACGGCGAGCCCGGCTGGGAGCGGCTTGGCGCGCGGCACGGCAAGGCCGGCAGCGCGCGGCGCGGGCGCGGCTGGGAGGCCGGGGCGGCGGCCGGGCTGGAGAAGGCTGGTGGCGCGGCCGGGCAGCGGGGCGCTGGCTCCGGCTCGGGCAGCGGCCGCGGCTGCGGCGCGACGCGGCGAGGACGATGGGTGCGGCTGGCGCGGCGTTGGCCGGGCACGCTGCTTGGCGCGAGTTGGTGCAGCGGTGCGGCAACCTCAGCCGGGGTAGTGCCGGCCGGGGCGACTCGCGTTCGTCGGTGTGATGGCGACAGTGAGCGAAATAGGGCGGTTTTTATAGCCGTCGCAGCCGGCGGACAGCGACAAGCTTGCTCGGCCGAGTGGGGCCGACGGTCCTGTGGGGCGGTCGTCGTCGACAGGGAGTTATCGCAGAGCGAGGATGGGACTGCTGCAGGACGGCGTGGACGCGGCGTACGCGTTCGGTGTGGACTTTGCTCACTGTGTTGCCGGTGTTTTGGGGGAAAGCCTCGGTGGACTGGAAGCTCGGTGCAGGGGGGGAGCCGTGGGGCTCGGTGCTTGCAGACATTCCGTCGAACACCTGGCGTGCGAGCTGGCTGAGGAAGAGGGACAACAAACAGACTTGTTTTGCTGGGCAGGCCTTGGGCCAGGGGAAGGGAAGAGTACTAGGCTGGCCTAGAGGAAGATGGGCTGGCCCAATAAGGAGAGGGAGGGAGAAAAGAGTTGGGCCGAACAGGAAAGAGTCCAAAGGAATAGGATGTTTTGTAATTTTGTAGGAATTTGGATTTATGGAATTTGAATGAGATTAAATTCCAAAATTGTAAAGGGACTGTATAAATGGACATTTAATTTTGAGTTTGAATTACAATTGGACTGTTAAGTGAGCTCTTGGATTTAATCTGGCATTTAGATGGGCAAGGATCAGACTTAGAGATTTCCCCGAATTTAATCGGATGGATGGACCGCGTTACCGAATCAACGTTCGATATACGAATTCATCGGTAGTCCTAGGATTCCGAGGAAGGGACTAAATTAGGGAATTTTGAATAAAATGATTTATGAGGAAAAAGGATTCGAACAGAGAAAATTTCGATTAAATAGAGTTGGGTTTAATATTCAATTGTGGTAGTCGAGGATGTCAAGGAGGGACGTGACATTTCGATAATTGACAATAGCTCTCGAGACTTTGATTAGAGAACCGCAATTACCAGAATAGATGGATGGTCGAGAAGACAAAGGAGGGATATTACCCCGAGAGGTGTTCAATTCAGGAAGAGGATCGATTTACGAAATTCGAACACTAAGGAATTCAATGCATGGCAAGAATTTAGGTTCTCAAGGATGGATTTAATCGAGATCTTTGGCACAGATTCTAGACACACACAAATAAACAATTAACAAGCAAACTAAAATTATGCTTAGGACTAGACTTTGTCTGAGGAGGTCATATCTTTGAAAATAGCCTATTAGGAATTTATATTTCGCAATTAAGGTTTCTAGTAAATACTTTACCAATAGACATTATTTTGCAAATAATTTACAAAAGCTTATCACTCTATATAAAGGTTCATACAAAATAATCAAAGCTATTTCTTTAGTGGAACGGTATTTGTTTTAATAAATTATCCCTTAATGGGTTTTATCCAAAATGGTGATACATATAGATATATAGCTTTATTTATAAAGTAAATATGCCCGAGGGTTTTTGTTTTTCGAAAATAATTGGCATATGCAAATCATAGTTCCTTGAATGAATAATTATTTGAAATAAAATACCGACATATCCTCAGACGTTCGTCTATTAGCCCACGTATAAACAAAAAATGACAAATCGAATTAAATTAATTCAGGCATGAATGTATTTTGAAAAAGATTTTTTGGTTATTCTGAATTTTTAATTTCGTATTCCAAAGTCGAAATTTTCAGGGTGTTACAGCGTCCTCATCGACGGCGGCTGCACCCTCAACATCCTCTTAGCCAAGACGCTGGACGAGATGTAAATCCCGAGAGCAGAATTGAAGCCAAGTTCAGCCCCCTTCCATGGAGTCATCCCAGGGCTGTCGTCTACGCCACTCGGGCATATCACCCTTCCCGTCACCTTCGGCACTCGGAAGAACTTCTGGACAGAAAATATCAGCTTTGAGGTTGCCAACTTCGAAGCAGTCTATCACGCAATCATTGGAAGACCTGCACTCGCCAAGTTCATGGCGGTACCACACTACACCTACCTCATGATGAAGATGCCCGGTCCCAATGGAGTTATCTCCTTGCGCAGCGACGTCAAGCAAGCCTTCACCTGCGACAAGGAAAGTTGCGACATGGCCCAAACTCGCGAGAAATTACATGGCCAGCAAGAGGTCCGACTGGCTGCACCGACATCTGGAGAAGGCGAAATCCCCGCAAAGAAGATAGCCAAGTCGGGAGAAGGCGACGCCAAGACAAAGAAGATTCCCCTTGACCCCTCTGATCCTTCTAAAACTGCTGTAATAGGCGCGGAGTTAGATCCCAAATAGGACAGCGCGCTCGTCGCCTCCTCCAGAATAATAAAGATATTTTTGCTTGGAAACCATCTGATATGCCGGGTATTCCTAGGAAGGTGATCGAGCATTCACTAAACGTCAAAGATGACACAAAACCCATAAAGCAACGACTCCGCCGCTTCGCCCAAGATCGAAAGGATGCCATCAAGGAGGAACTCGCCAAGCTCTTGGCGGCAGGATTCATCAAGGAAGTTTACCACCCCGATTGGTTAGCCAATCCGGTCCTAGTTTGGAAGAAGACAGGACAATGGCGCATGTACGTGGACTACACCGACCTCAACAAGTCTTGCCCCAAGGATCCTTTTGGATTGCCCCGTATTGATCAAGTCGTTGATTCAACAGCCGGCCGTGAGCTTTTGAGCTTCTTGGATTGCTACTCGGGTTATCATCAGATCAGCCTGAAGGAGTCCGACTGTCTGAAGACATCATTCATTACCCCATTCGGAGCTTATTGCTACGTCATGATGCCCTTTGGCCTGAAGAACGCCGGAGCTACTTATCAACGTATGATTCAGAGATGCCTTCAGACCCAACTCGGGAGGAACATGGAAGCCTACGTCGACGATGTCGTCATCAAGACCAAGCAGAAAGAAGACCTGATCACTGACTTAGAAGAATCTTCGCAAATATTCAAGCCTTCAGAATGAAGTTGAACCCGAAAAAGTGCACTTTCGGTGTGCCATCAGGCAAGCTGCTTGGCTTTATGGTGTCTCATCGCGGCATTGAAGCAAATCCAGAAAAGATCAACGCTATCCGGAACATGAAGCCCCCGAGTACCCAGAAGGACGTCCAGAAGCTCGCTGGTTGCATGGCGGCATTGAGCCGATTTGTTTCCAGACTTGGTGAACGAGGCATGCCTTTTTTCAAGTTGCTGAAGAAGACGGATGATTTTTAATGGACCACCGAGGCCCAGAAAGCTTTTGAAGACTTCAAGGAGTTCCTCACAACGCCACCCGTGTTGGCGTCACCTCACCCTCAAGAGCCTCTGTTGCTCTACGTTTCCGCAACTCACCAGGTGGTCAGCACAGTTTTGGTCGTCGAACGCGAGGAGGAAGGACGAGCTCAGAAAGTTCAAAGGCTGATCTACTTTGTCAGCGAGGTGCTGGTAGGAGCCAAAACCGGCTACCCCCAGGTACAAAAACTGCTATATGGAGTCCTAATTACTGCCAGGAAGTTGGCCCATTATTTTCAGAGTCACTCGGTTACCGTGGTCACGTCTTTTCCGCTCAGCGATGTCATCCATAACCGGGAGGTTACTGGGCGCATTACGAAGTGGGCTCTGGAGTTGATGCCGCTGGATATTACCTTCAAAGCGAGGACGTCTATAAAGTCTCAAGTCTTGGCGGATTTTGTGGCCGAGTGGAAAGAGCGACAAGAAGATGTACTTAGGGAGGAGCTGCAGTACTGGACCACGCACTTTGACGGATCTAAACGAGTCACCGGCTTGGGAGCGGGAGTCGTGTTGATTTCCCCGACTGGGGAGAGGCTACGGTATGTTCTTCATATTCACTTCCCTGTCTCACATAACGTCGCCGAGTACGAAGCTTTACTTCATGGCCTACGAATCGCTGTGTCGCTTGGCATACGACGGATGATTGTACGAGGAGATTCCCAGCTGGTGGTCAACCAAGTAATGAAGGATTGGTCCTGTTTGAACAATAAGAAGTTCGCAAACTTGAGGACAAGTTTGATAGACTGGAGTTATCTCACGTCTTGAGACACAACAATGAAGTGACAGACGAGTTGGCGCAATTTGGGTCCAAGCGAGAAGCAGCCCCGACTGACGTTTTTGTGGAGCATCTTTACGAGCCGACTGTTGCTAAGAAATCAATCCCTAATGAAGAAGCTACAGACCAGGTTGCCATGCTCGACGCTGACTAGAGGACACCGTTCATCAAGTTTTTGACTCAGCAAGAGCCGCCGGAAGACCGGGATGATGCGGAGCGAGTCCGACGTCGCAGTCAAAGCTATGTCATGGTCAATTCAGAATTATACAAGAGAAGCCCTTCTGGAGTTTTGATGAGATGCGTCACGCCTGAGGAAGGACGACAATTGTTGCAAGATATTCACTCTGGTATATGCGGCAGTCATGCTGCGGCGCGTACTTTGGTGGGCAAGGCTTACAGGCAAGGTTTTTTTTGGCTCACAGTGGTCTCCGACGCCGACAAGGTGGTCCGCACGTGCGAAGGTTGTCAGTTCTTCGCTCGGCAAAGCCATGTTCCAGCCCAAGAACTACAAACAATCCCTTTATCATGGTCTTTCGCTGTATGGGGCTTGGATATGGTTGGTCCTTTCAAGAAGGCTCTAGGAGGATTTACGCATTTGTTCATCGCGATTGACAAGTTTTCCAAGTGGATTGAGGCTAAGCCGGTTGCTACAATAACTACGGATAAGGCGCGAGATTTTATTCTAAACATCGTGCACCGGTTTGGTGTTTCGAACAGGATCATAACCGATAATGGGACTTAGTTCACTGGAGGCGTCTTCAAAGAGTTCTGCGAAGATTTTGGAATCAAGATTTGCTATGCATCAGTGGCACACCCCAGAAGCAATGGACAAGTCGAACGCGCCAATGGTATGGTTCTTCAAGGCATCAAGGCCCGAGTATTTGATAGACTATGTCCTTATGCTGGAAGATGGGTCCAAGAGTTGCCTTCGGTATTATGGTCACTGCGTACTACAACCAGTCGGGCTACTGGCCAATCACCTTTCTTCTTGGTTTATGGCGCGGAAGCAATGTTGCCGAGTGAAATGGAGTTCGAATCTCTACGAGTTCGCAGTTTCAACGATGAACGCTATGATCAAGACAGAGTTGACGACTTGACCCGACTGGAAGAAACTCGTGAGATTGCATTGGTTCAGTCGGCAAGATATCTTCAAGAACTTCGGCGTTATTGTTGGCGACATGGTTCTACGCAAAATACAGACTATAAAGGATAGACACAAGTTATTTTCACTATGGGAAGGCCCTTATATAATTGCTGAGGTCACTCGGCCAGGAGCATATCGTCTGAAGCGTGAAGATGGAACCCTGGTGGAGAATTCCTGGAATATTGAGCATCTTCGTCGATATTATACTTAAGTTTTTTGTATCATGTTTTTCTCGACTGCCAACCTCAAGTAAGATGACTTCTTGAGTCGTCAGTCGGGGGCTATGGATATCAATAAAGTACGACGTTTTTTTATCAATAATGACTTGTTCATACTTAGTTTATCATTGTTTATTGTTCTAGTTTGAGTTCAGCAGATAATGACTGAAAATTTTTTGATGGCTTAATCAAGTCTAGGCTTGGTGACAGTCGGACGAAAATTTTTAAGAAATTAAATGCAAAGACTCAGATTAGGGCATAAGCATAAATAAATTAAGAAATTACAAGTTATATTTCAATAATGTTTACATCAGCAAATCTATCCTTGGAAGTTTTCCACCACGTCAGCAGCAATCTTTTTGGCCGTCTCTTGAGCTTCATTAATCAGCTCTAAGGCCTGCTCATCGGCAGTACCATCAGCGAAGCCTTTTCCTATGGTGTTTATGTCTACCCGAGAATGGAGTGACTTCGTCATGGCTAAGGTTTGACTCGCACTCATGACAGCAGCAACTGTGATATTTTCCATATACTTCTTCGGTGCTGTCCTGAGTTTATCGAAGACTTCAACCGCGTCCAAAGAACTTGTCCCGAGACCGTTTTCATAGAGTGCCGACAGTATTGGCGTGACGGCATTAGCTATATCATCCCTAACTCTTTCGGCCCTCCGGACTTTTTCGGCGAAGACTTCAAATTGAGCATGGGATTTTATTCTATTAGCTACAAGTTTTGATATGGTTCAGATTGCATAAACAACTAAAATTAGACGGATCGAGTAGTACAAGTCTCAGGGGTTACCTTCAATTTTTTCTAAGGCCTTGTTCTTGTCAGACTCAAGCTTGATGTTGTCAGTTTCAGCCTTTTTCAATTGAGCCTTGAGAGAGTCGATCTCAGATACATTGGCTACAATATGAAGATTTGGAATCGTCAGGATCAAACAGATTATACAAGAACAAGACAAGTTGATTTCTGTTACCTCCGATTGAACCACGAAGTTCTAGGTCCATATCTCGAAACTTATTGATTTTCTCCCTCAAGAGGACCTCTCGAGCCGCTGCTTCTTCTCTGGTTTCCTTGAGTTTTTGCTGGATGTTCTCCAGAGAGTTGACGTGAGGCACCAGCTTCTCGAGAGTGTCTGACTTGGCCGTTGAGCGGCAATGAATTCTCTGCATTATAAAGATTGAGTTAGTCGACTATACAAGACTATGCGATTAAGATATGAGAAGTTTATACATACATTCATCAACCGGTTTGCTTCATTAAGGCTGGCAATACGCATGTCGCGTTCTTCGGCTTCTTTTTGTTTGTTCAACATGATGCCCTGCCTTTTGCCTTCAGCATCCCGCCACTCGATTTTAATCGGAGGAACTGAGTCTTCTGCTGACTTCAGTCGGGTGATTTCCTCCTCTTCCTTAGCTGTTTGCTTTAAGGAAGGTGAATGAAGATGAAGAATAAGAAGGTATGTTTAAAACAAGAGTTTTGGCATTATTAAGAGTTACCTGTCCTTGGAGCTGGGTCCTCAATCGGTGTTTCTTGACCATACGAGCCCTGTGTGTCTTTGTCCGACTGGTTTCCAGTCAGGGCTTCCTAGCTGGCAGTCGGGGGCTCCTGCTCAGGGGTG
The DNA here is from genome assembly GCA_008326285.1 of Oryza officinalis. Taxonomy (NCBI): domain Eukaryota; kingdom Viridiplantae; phylum Streptophyta; class Magnoliopsida; order Poales; family Poaceae; genus Oryza; species Oryza officinalis. Next base: position 8,337,194 of record BDMV01000002.1, on the reverse strand, counting down.
TCCTCACTTGGGAGAGGGTCCTGAGACCCTTGTTCTACAGATTTTGGATCTTCTGGCATTGCAGATTGACTTGTTTTTTCTGTCTGCCCGGTGGGATCTATATCTTGAGGTTTTCTGCAAAAAAGGATGAAGATGGTGGAGATAAGTATATTCTCAACAAGAAGATAGATTTGTACGAGCAAAGAGATACCTGTTGGATTTCCTGATCTTTGGAACAGATCATGTGGATGGCCTCGGAGAGGTTATGTTCGTCTTTGGAGTCTGAATTTCTTCAGTATCTTCGTCCGAGTCATCCACAATTAGCCTTCTTTTGCTAGCGCGTTTGCTGGTCTCCTCTTCGGTAGTGGCTCTCTTATTTTTTGTACATGCAATTCCAGAAGAAAAAATCTTGTACATGCGAGCGCACAAGACCTGGAAGTTCAGGGATTCACGATCCTCCCGGTTGGGGTCATTCTGGCCTTCGTACTCAAATGCTGGTTTGGATCTTTCTTTAATGGGAGTCAGTCGGCACTTGATAAAGTGCCGATTGATTTGCTCTCCTTGGAGGCATTTATTCTTCAGCTCGAGGATTTTAGCTAGAAGGTTGTTCGTTTCTATCCAGTCTTGGTTTTCTGGCATGGAGTTCCAGTTGGCTCTTTGGATGGGTGGGAGGCCGATGAAGTCAGGCAAGCTGGGGGCTGGGTTTGAGATATAGAACCAATTTACATGCCAGCCCTTATTGGAAGTTTAGAGGAAGAGGGAAGTAATCTTTGAGGAGAGTTCCGTGAAGTTGAAAGCCGGCGCCACCAACAACACAGGGGTTGTCTTTGGTTGGGTGTGCCTTGAGAGAGAACATGCGGCAGAAAAGATTGAAGTGTGGAAGGATGCCCAAGAAAGCTTCGCACACGTGGATGAAAATGGCGATGTGTAGAATGGAATTTGGGTTCAAATGATAAAGTTGGAGACCGTAGTACTCCAGGAGGCCACGGAAAAATTCGGAAGTGGGAAGACCAAATCCGCAGTAAAAGAAGTGGGTGAAGACTACGATCTCACCGGTGTTTGGGGTTGGGAACTCTTCGCCGAACGCCGGGCGCCATCCGATGATCTCCTTGGCCGGAAGAACTCCGTCCTTCACCATCTCCCGCAGCGTCGATTCCTTCACGTCCGAGGTTGCCCATTGATCGAAAGGGATTTCTCTCTCCTCTGCCGTGGATGCGAATTGGTGAAGGTGGATCTGAAGCAGGGGTGGGGATTTTTTGGACGAGATGTCATGAGACTGGTTACGCGTGATGAATCCTGATGGAGCTCGAGCTTCCGGATGGATGGATTTGGATGCGCACGAGTTCTAGGTTTCTACGAAGAGACCGTGAACAGGAGCCCGAAAGGGGAAATTTTTGGAAGATGAAGCGGCGGGGAAGACAACGGCGTTTCAGAGATTTTAGGGTATCGCTAGTTTTCTCGTGTTTGGGCCGAGACCCATGAGAAGCTTACGACCCATGTTACAGGTGTGGCTTGACACGTGTCTCTAGGGACTTAAGCAGATTTGCTCTAGCAATATGCGCGTGTCTTATTGCCCAATGCCTTTAAAATCTTTTCATACAGCAGTTACACAACTTGTTGAAGGTTGGTACGATGCAACTTGGAAGGTGACAAACAGTAAAGTTTTTTATAACTGTCCTAGTAATTTTTTTATAGGTTGTAGGAGTTGTTTGGTTTTTTGCAAAGCATTTGATTTTATATTATATCAATGTTTTTCTGCTACCTTGGTGTGCTTTTTTGATTAAGACCGATATTATGGCTGGAGCTATTTAATATTTTGGTCGTATTTTTCAGATGACTGATAAATTTATTTTAAGTTATTAACTTAGATTTTCTATTCATGAGAATTGACTGAGTTGTATGTTCCGGGATGACTCGGGCAAAACGACTCGGATAAGCATAAGCTTACCGAGTACTCGGATTCATTATACACTATGCCTTGATTATTTTTTATGATTGCTTTTAGCTTAGGCTAAGCATTTATATGAGTATGATTATTATAGTTCTTGACTATATGCTTAGTTTGTTTTAACTAACCACATAATCGGGAGCTACATCTAATTAGGTGCATCAGTCGATGTACCTAAATATTTATTCTTAAGAAATTTTTTGAGAGGTTTTCAGCCCTTCACAGCCTTTTTGGATGATAAAGCACTCGGGAGACTCAGACAGGGATGATGGAAGCACTCGGTGATAGAAGCACTCGGCTAAGGTGGTACTCGGCTGTGTGTTACTCTGGTTCGAGGCAAAGTTATCTCATCGACTGTGAAGGTCTCGGGGGTTACTGTGGAGATTATGGGTACCAGATACCCTCACGGCTGGCTTATCCGATTTACCATAGGGGATAGGCTATGACTCATGATTATGTAAACCGGCTTAGGACTTGGGTATTACATTACCATTGTGATAAGGTAACGGCCTATAGTCCAAAGTTGGTAAGATTGAGAAATCCGACATAGAGTATGATTAGGTCTCCGACTTGTGAACCTACCCTCCAAGACTATATAAGGAGGGTACGGCGTCCCTTGAGGGATAGAAGACGACTACACGGGAAAATAGAGAAAAAACTCACGAGAGCACATATTGAAATAGATCAAGAGATCAATAAATCACTCGGCGGATTGAATCCTTGAAACAGGAGTAAGGTATTACCTCTCTTTGAGAGGGCCTGAACCTGTATAAATCCCTTTGCATACTAACCCATCGTATTTGACGCTTGACTGCTACCCCCAATTTCTTATTGCCGAAATCAAGTTTCGACACCTTCCCTGCTAGCCACTCAAAACGAAACGACGGATTAACGCATAATTGATTAAGTATTAGCTAAAAAATAGAAAAATAAAATAATACGATTTTCTAAAACAATTTTACTATGAGTTTTTCTTAAAAAACCTACTGTTTAGCAGTTCGAAAGCATATACGTAGAAAACGAGTAGTAGAAGTTGAAAATGGAGAGTATACAACACACTCTTAGACCTTGTTCGTTTAATCAAAAAAAAGATTAGAGGGGATTAAGGAAAAATAATTTCACGCCATAATAGATATAGAACATTTTTTTTAAAATTTGCTCTCAATTTTTTTATGGGAGAGATTAGCTGAACAAGCTAGGCTATAGTAAAGTAAAATCCAGACACTGTTCATATCCATCATCAACATACTGGCTGGTCGATCGATCTCTACCTAAACCGTCTTGTTTAACACGCTAGGGAGGCGCTAGCTGATCGATCATGCGTGCGCATCGACGGAGGAGAGGAAGAGAGGATAGACGTACGAGAGTCGATCGAGGGTCGCGAGACCAGCAGCAGGATGACCTAATTAATGGAACAACGACGACCAACAAAGTATACGTACTTTCGGTTCGATCGATCATGCGAGTGAAGCGAATCAGCCGATCGACCGGTTGGTGGGTTGACGACCCTCTCTCGCTGGCTACCTCTCCTCTCGGTATCTCGATCGGTTCTCATTCCTCGGTTTTCCCTGGCCGGCACCGCCTCCCTCCCTCCCTCCCGCGTCGGGCATCGTGGACCGTCGTCGTCGATACCACCTGTCTTCGGTCTCCCTTGCTCATCTTGATGTCGAGTTTGAATCTTGTTTTTAACCATAATATCACATATAATATGTCTCTCAACTTGTAATATCAGAGTACCTGAGATCACATGACAATATTGTGCCTGGTTTTGACTGATGGGACAATGTGGGATTCACATGTGAGGGGCCCTTATCTCTGTCATCACCTTCCTCTCTCTCTCTTTTGCCCTTCGTTTGCAGGCTAACACTACTCGACGTCGCGCGGCCGAGCTGGAGGAGTTGCTCTGGTAGGTGACCACGGCGGTGGTGATGCTCCCCCACCCCGAACCTCTCCCGGTCTCTCCTCTATTCCCCGTCTCTCCATGGCAATGGGCGGCGAGGAAAAGGGCTGCAGCCAGTGGGAGAGGACCTGGATGGCAGTGGCGTCACTAAGTTCAAGCGGTCGCTTTGACTCCTCTCTCCCATGCGACATGGGAGAAGGCGCCTTGCCTCTGCTCTGTAGAGGCAGTGGGAGAGAGGAGATGAAGCTTGCTGAGGCGCGGTGGCTGACCCGCTGCTTGCTCGATCTAGTGATGCCCTTCTCTTCGAGACAGGGTTGGGCTGCGATGGAGATAGGCAGTAGGGGAGCGGCGACTCATCGTCTTCACCACTGCGGAGAATGGCTAATCAGTGCGGAGATTGATGATGGCTCGTTAACGCAGGGACCGGCAACTCATCATGTTCATCGGGCATGGACGGCGGCTCGTTAGCGAGAGAAACGGCGTGCCTGCACCAGCATGCCTATCTTCCTCACCTCGTTCGCCGTTGCGGACTGCTATGGCCTGCTCCTCACTGGCCACCCTGTAGCTCCTGCCATTGACCCCCGTCGCCTATGGTCTCGGGTCGTAGTCCTCTCCGTCAAGGCATCACCACTTTTGCACGACCTAACGAGCCATGCTACCCTTGGGGCTCCACTTCACGCACCCTGCACGTCTAACACCGCACCTGCGTCAGCTTTGCACGACTTCGCCGTCGCCTTCGGCGAGATCGCTTGCACCGTCCTCGCATACTTCGCCTTGTGAGAGGCAAAAGTCTATGGTGTGCGACCACATCGTTCGTGTCACCTCCTCGCGAGCGTCCATCTGCATGTCCACCCTCCCCCACCTTGACGCCACTCTCCTCACTGCACTACTTCAGTCTGTGGCCGTCGATCCATCGCGGATGGAGGAACGAGGGAGAGAGGAGAGCCAACTTAGCTCGATAGCAAGGCTGACTCAGCAACGCTGACCGCAATCAAAATGCCACGTCAGAAAAAACTAGGATCTATACTATCTTGACACCCCATTTAACCTTGTTTTGCAAGATTATGAACACGCTATATCTGCTATTGCGGTTGAAAGATTTTAAAAACCCGCCCTTAAGATGAGGGATCTAAAGTGAACTTACTACCCGGGCCCCGGCCGCCTGGAAGTCAGTCAACGTCAGCCACCACAAAGCGGCCCAACCGCCCAAGGATTCTCACGGGCCTCCATCACCCACGAAGTACGGAAGGGAAGGCCGAGAGGCTCGACGGCAGCTACTCGTGCTAGATGGACTGTGATTCTAGGCCGCAACATGCATCGATTTCGGTTTTTTAAACGACTAGTCATCACTAAGTAAGTTTTTTTTAAAAAAAAAAACGTATCACTGAGTAAGTCAGGGCACTGAATTTGGACAGATCCTTTACTTCCTTCGGACAAATCCTGAATTAACCTTAGTGCTACGGTGGGTAATTTTTTAAATTGTCATGCTATATTTCCAAAAATATATATCCGAGTGAACAGTTGTAACAAGTCACGGATAATTTATAACGGGTTACGACCATGCCTCGTCACAGATAATACGTCATCTATGATGGATGTAATGAGATGACCCGTTAAAGATGAAAGCACTCATTTGTGATGGGCCATCCATCACTGATAAAGCTATCTGTGACGGGTGGCAGTAATTACGGGTCATCACGGATGACGAAAAATTTAAAATTTTGAATTTTTCAAATAATCTCGGAATAGAGACATGCCCTATATGAAAATTGTAGATCCCAACGAGATCTATAACTTATAACATTTTAATTTGAGATCGTTTACATGCCCGAATATGCATTTTAAGTGGTGAGATCTATTTTGAAAAATGTAATATTTGAATTTTTCAAATGATCTCGGATGAAGCCATGTCCTATATCAAAGTCGAAGGGTTTGATGAGATCTACAACTTTCTAATTGACAATATTTTCATTTGAGATCATTTATATTTCCGAATATGTGTTATAAATGATGTGATCTATTTTTCAAATATTTTTTGAAAATTTCAAACTACCTCGGAAGGAGACATGTCCTATGTAGAGCTCGATGAGATATGTAACTTTGTAGTCAAAAAGTTCTCATTTGAAGTCATTTAGAGTGTTAAATTTGTGTTTCAGTTTGCACAAGAATAGCAAAAGAATAACATCTTATGTTCGAATAAGATGTTGTCTATAGGTGAGATGGTAATAATTATTTGTGTGTATTGAAAAGTCTTAGGTTTAAATCTTACCATGACGTGTCAGCAAATGTTACTTGAAAATTCATAAATTTATGGCTAGTGATATATGACCATGGTTAAAATACCCTAATAATAATCTAGTAATACTATTATGACACATCATGAATGAGATCTTTGATATGTGATAAGTTACCACCCATCAAAGATAAGTCATTCAATGATGACTGTTTACCAATCACGAATAAGGTTTTTTTATCAGCCACTAATAACTAATAACTAATGAGGCTTTTATCGGTCACATATGTGTGGGTTGCCAGTAGAGATTTGTACAAAGAGATAATTTTAATTTGCA
>BDMV01000002.1:8220870-8330785 GCA_008326285.1 Oryza officinalis | reverse complement strand
TTTCAAACTCCTAATCTCTGATGTTAGAATCTCCAGTACAAGCATGTTACACCATAATTATATAAAAATTACATAAGTTATATTACAACTAATATAATTACATTTCAATTACACTATAGTTATATTTGAAAAAAATTCACCCAAACAACTAACAATAATTTTTTAGAGTCCTAAAAATATGCCTGGTGTTGTAACGGAGAAATTCACCCAAACAACTAACAATAATTTTTTAGAGTCCTAAAAATATGCCTGGTGTTGTAACGGAGAAACTAAGGCTGAGTTCGGCCCTGCCTTGTGAATCTCTCTTTTTTTTCGCGCGCACGTTTTTAAAACTGCTAAACGGTGTATTTTTTTTAAAATGTTTCTATACGAAAGTTGCTTTAAAAAATCATATTGATCCATTTTTGAAAAAAAATTTAGCAAATACTTAATTAATTATGTGGTAAAGAGTCGCTCCGTTTTACGTGCCGAAAAGATTAACTCCCAACACCACCAGAAACAAACTCAGTCTAAAATTAGAACGAAACCCACCATCTCCACCGGGGCGACAAGGAGCACCATTTGCTCGTCATCAGCACGCCTGAAATGACACTGCATGCTAAATTGCTAGTCACTCACGTCACGTACGAATTATATTCGCTTCAGGCCTGCCTGCCTGCCCGCCCTTTACCGTGATTAATTGCCAGGTGAAGCTACATCTATATTCGTACATGAGCATAACAGGTTCATTGACCGACCTTGACCCTCGTTATTTACGAGAAGTTTTTTAACACGTAGCGCTCATGCAGCTGGAGTATACCGAAACAGTGAAACACTGTTTTATCCCTGGAAGTTCAATCAACTGCTATGAGTCAACGCCTTTCAGACACCCTCACCTTCCTGGGTAGCAAGCCCTCTTGACCTTTCCACGACAACGACAACCTCCCCTCAACTCGGGGGACGCCACGAGGTCAGGCACGGCTAGATCTGGCCGCCACGAGCACAAGGGTGGCAAGATCCATCCTCTATCATGACTTCAAAGGACGGTGGTCTCCCTCCGATGTCATAGATTGACTTCGAAGGACGGTGGTCTCCCTTCGATGTCATCGATTGAGCAAGCCGACGGCCAGTTCTTCATGGTGGCTTCTCCTCCTCTTTCTGGCTTCGGCAACAGTGACCAGTGTGGGGGCGAGCGTAGCCGACGACGGTTTGATTTTTTGTATTTTTCTTCCTGAGTTATGGATGTTCTTGTTTCTTAGATGTTTCTGTTGATGTTCTTCATCTATGGAATTGTTGTTTTTTTTTTTTGGCTCGAAGCTCATCGAGTCGATCTTTTTTTTCATTCCTGAAGCCTCAAAGTTTAATAGGATGTCGGTTAGAAAATCTGACACCTATGTAGTATTTCTAACCGGTATCTATTTGGTATTTACGTAGTAGTGTAAGTCGTGTCATCGACCCATATATCAATCCATCGTTATCCACAAGCTAATAATAAGCTAGCAACTGAGACTAACTGAGTGACTCTTTCCATTGGATCGATCGATCGGTCCCATTTGGGGAAAGGAAGAGGGGGAAGAGGGCCATATATGGAGAGATGGTGGCGAACAAGATGCGTGTCGCGTCAGATCGCAAGCAGGCAGGGGTCGTCAAAAGTTGCCATCAGTCAGCTGCTACACATAACTAGCTAGCTAAGCTAGTAGCTCCTTCGCCACACCACTGCACGCATATGCACTTCTTGTGTGCCTCGCCGCTGTTTTTCCCAGCATTAGCTGAAAGTTATCACGCACGTAATCATAGCCAGGTATATATATATAATTTTCATATATATATATATATATATATATATATATATATATATATATATATATATATATATATATATTNTGATTTGGTAAGTTAGGGGAACTCAACTATTTGCTAATGTTGAATCAGCCAGCAGGGTTTGCACTTTCGATTTCGGTCAAAATTCCAGTAGCACTGAAATTTACAAAATTCTAAGATTTTTGACACTTTTTGGACCAGAAATTAAATAAACTTTTATCAAATTTATAAAAATTGAAAAATCCAAAAAATTTAGATGAGATAATGACTTGCCGGGGAGAGAGGGCGGTTCCGAAATTTCGAAACGGCATTGTAATCATTGTCAGCCACTCGCTTTTGTTTATCTTTACGTTTTTGTCACCGAAGAGAGAAGCTTCTCCATTTCTTTTTGCCAAATTTTCTCGTGTGGCGTGATAGGTTAGACTGAATCCAGATGCAAAATCTTCAATTTTGCCCCATAATTCGCGCTAGTGACCCATATGAACTTCTCCGAGGCCCCATTCTTGTTGACGAGCATAGTGGACTTGGCGGCGATGGTCCTTCCCAGCGGCGGCGGCGTCTCATGGTCAGGGATAGCGGTAGAAGGAAGGATAACAACGCCTCACCGCTCTCCTGCTAACGATGGTCGGTGGCCTCAACGAGCACGTGATGTTGGCTCGTTCTTGGGTAGTGGAAGAAGGACATATGCTCAAGATCCGGCCAGCGGGGAATCTTGAGTGTCTTGCCATGGACGAGACGACGCTCGGGGCTGTCGCGGCTGATCAGCTAGCGCGCGGTGCCAGGATGGACGGCGCTGGCATGTTAGGGTTCTCACCAGCGAGTAAGTATAGTGCGGTGCCAGCGCTGATGGCAAGGACGCTAGGACGAGAGATGGCCGTGCGCAAAGAGACATAGAAGGGGATAGGAGTGACAGGGGCAAAAAGGACATTTTTTGTCCTTGATCCATGCATGTTGCTTGTGTCCTCGCTGGTGCGCCACGAGAGAGTGGCAAATAATTAAGGAACCTTCTTTCTTCGATGGTAAATTTATAACACCAAACACAAAAATGATATTCGGAGCGTGGTTGTTTACAAGAGTTGGCAGATAGTTAAATTCCTTCTTTACCCCTTTACAAGTACAAACTTTAAAACCATTAGTTTATAATTAATGAAAATTGTATAATTGTATTTATGGCAAAATACATATCGCTAATATGACAAACTTTTGAGTATATATAAATATCTTTTGAAAAAAGGCGAACGGTTAAAGTTAAAAGGTGAATAGTATCCAATGAGGTACTTGATATCAGAGGCCGGGAGTACAAAAATTTGAAATGTGCACCACATACTCACATACATGTAGGCCATGCTTGAAATATGATAAATTAATTTGCAGGATTACCTGATTTAATTAAACCATATATATGCACATCATTGAAATGCATGTGCATGCACTTGGTGAGATATGTAGTTGGATCATTGGATGACCTGACCTAAGACGGTTGTTGGGATCGTGGAGAACCGCAGGTGCATACATGCACTACTGCCTCGAGTTGTTGCGCCAATAACCAACGAAAAGGAGGTGAGAAAATTAAAAAAAAAGAGAGGAATTATTGCTTCCACTAGCTAACTGTTGCTGTAATGCTGCTAGCAAACCATATATACACAGGGAAGAAGCATCCACGACGACCTGCATTATGTTATGCACCAAATGATAGTACTCTCTCTTCGTACTAAAATTTAAAATTTAAGTGTATTTTTATATTTTCATGAGATTTCAAAAAATAGTTAAAATTGAATGGTTGAATTGAAGACTATAATTGGTTAATTAAGAAGAGAAAATAAATAGATAAATTAAATAAGAGATGGTTGAGATGAGATGATAGATGAAAAAATAGTTATATTTTAAGATAAATTTGAACTCTAAATACGGAGGGAGAATATGTGCGTGTCTTCAGTGTGCGTGTTGTTTAATTATTGCACAAGTACACGCAAACCATGTCAACCATCGTAAGCATATATGATAGTACTGTTGGATGCTGTCTACCACTAGCTAGCTAGGAAGAAGCCTGAAGCTCTGAATTTGTATATATAGCAGAATGTTCCATGTATGAAAGAAGCTTAGGTAGCTAGCATGCATGGTCCATGGATGGGAGGGGCCCTTTCTTGATAAAATTATCCAATTTGGATAGAGTTGTGATCGATTGATCAGTTATCAAAATGTTATGATAACAGGAAACAAATGTTGGTGATTATTGTGTTTAATTTGTTAATTTTGACCAACGTACGTTACTGTTTAAAATGGGCTTGTTATATAGGCCTCTCTCATCTTTGTTTATTGGCTTATTAGTCAAAGCCAAAATTTAAATTTTAGAGTTATTTAAAGATTTTTTTCTCATAATTTATTTTTTTACATTGTCTTTTGAATCGGTGAGAATATAGATATGAAAGAGTTAACAGAAAATATTTTTTTCTTGCTTTGTTTAATTTTTCACGGCTTCTCAGTCATACAACAAACGATCAATCTATTGATGTATATATACCGAGTAATTTTGTGATGAAGGATGCTAACTAGCAATGTAGAAGAGTCCATTGTCGCAAGACAGTATGATATATATTGATGTTATCTTTTTTTCGTTCCTTTTCTTTTCTTTTCTTTTCTTTTGGCTATGTATATATAGACAGGCTGGATGCTTTCATCGATTAATATAATGAAATATTCTATTGCAAAAAATATCTTATATTGAGCAATTAAGTTTGTCATCAGAAATTAATAATTTCATTCATTACACTGTGCTTTTTTACAATACTAGTAAGATGCCCGTACATTACAATAGACTCAATCACACTATTAAAAATGGGCTAAGCCTAGGAAGTGGATCCAACATAAATCGATAAATTTTTTTTATCCAGCACTTTTCCTTTTTATTCTGTTTCTTTCTAGCAAAATTTCTGTTTTTTTTTCATTGCGGAACGTGCATCAACCACTTTTTTCTTTTGATTTTTCTCTAGTGTTTTTTAGCGTGTGTATGACAGGATTTGCGATTTCGGTAGCCACTAAAATTTCATGAATTTTGGTGCTTCCCAAAATTTTAAAAATTTCATGAATTTTGGTGTTTTCTGATCGAAATTATTTAAAATTTTAACATATTTTGACTGAATTTCAACAAATTTTAACTAAATTTTTAAATATTTGAAAAAAACCAAAAAAGTTCAAGGGATATTTGTGTTTAGGGGGGGTGGGGTTTAAAAATTTCAAACCATGGTGCACGATGGGAAGGGAGTTGGAAAGAGGACGACCATATGCTTTTAGCGCAAGTACAATAACATACTACAAGTCAGTTATAAACACATGTAGAGAAGATAATAAAGGAAAGAGAAGAAAAATGGACATTTATAGCTATCTGTAGCACGGACTTCAAAACATTATGTGTGTATGAGAGGTAGAACCATGTTTTAATGATTAGTCCACCTATAAATATTTATATGAATGGGCTATTAAATTGACTATAGATGATTTGAAGTTAGTAGATAACTATCCCATTAAACTTGTTCTAATTGGAGAGAACAAAGCGTATGTAGCTGCTAGGATATGTAGGTGTGAGAGCAGGCAAAAGGTTTTCATTTGTTACCAAACACCCCTACATACTTTAATTTGTTCTCCCCCAATCACGTACGCGAAGTTTTAATTCACTGCTAATAAAGCCACAAAACGAGGAAGAGGCCCGATCAAAAGAAGTCTTCCTGATCGTTAACTTTTGACTGCTAGTACTTAGCTAGAGATCAGATCGAGGCTGCCTAATATTCTCTTTTGGAAGACCATTAGGGTTATTAAGTAAATGGCATATATATATATATATATATATATATATATATATATATATATATATATATATATATATATATCGTCAGGGTTAATTAGTAGTGGCACTTTAACGACGAAGAGGGTTTAATTAGCTAGCTTGCTCTTATCCCTTTCACAGTGCTTTCGGCTGAGCTTGCTGATGATGCATGGCGACACCTTGCTTGCTTGCTAATGCTCTTTGCTAGTGCGTGCTTGCATGTAACCCAGCTCCGTCTTTTAAGCTTCAAATTAGTATACCCAGCTGCATATATATATATATGTGTGTGTGTGTTTTAACCGCATTGCTTAAAACGATTTTCTAAATTATCTGTTTAAATTTATTTCTTGAAATATTTATATGTCCTATAATCAAATCGATAGCCCACTTAATAATTCAAATCAAACGGGACCTTTGTGCTATCAAAATGGTTAACAAATTTCCTCAAAGTGCAATGATACATTAAACCATGAAATTAATTAACCAAGACCCACTATATATATATATATAGATGTGAATTAAGAATATATACAAATTACAAAAAAGAAGCTTCAAATTAGTATACCCAGCTGCCATCCTATCCATCTATATGAGTAATTAACACAGTACAATCCTATCCATATATGCACCCACAAGGCCACAACAAATTAAGCCCTACAAAATCTCACATCAACCATATAGAACCATATACAACCAGACTAGTTGCAAGCAAATCTCAGCTCCCTGATCCTCCACTCCCCCCCAAAAGCAAAACCACAAATCTCTCTTCCATACCAAATTAATTAAAACATCAAATCCATCTGATTAACCATCATCAGGCCAGTTAATTAATCAATCAATCAAATTAAATTAATTAAATTACTAGTGGCCACAAATTAATTAACCTGGGAGCAGCACAGCACACAGTTTAGCCAGCCACAGTGTGACAGTGTGACCCACTCCCATGCATCATCTTCCTCCCCTATATAAACCAACCAGCTTCCATTCCAGCTCGATCACCACTAGCTGAGTAGCTTAATAAGCTTAGCTTAGCTAACACCTTCTTCTTCTACGACGAGATCGAGGCGAGAAGCAATGAGGCCGGCGGGAGCAGCTGACATGGCGATGGGCGGGATCGGCGGTGGGGCGGCGGCGTCGACGTCGTCGGTGCCGGCGGTGGTGGAGCCGCCGCCGTTCTGGTCGACGCCGACGCCGTACCTGTTCATCGGGTTCGGGGTGGTGATGGCGCTCATCGCGGTGGCGCTCGCCGTGCTGCTGTGCACGCGGCGGAAGGATGGGGGGCGGAACGGCGGCGAGGAGGGGGCCGTCGTCCCGCCGGGGATGATGTCGGTGCGCGTGCTGGCGCCGCTGGACAGGGAGGCGCCGCCCAGGGTGGTGGTCGTGATGGCCGGCGACGACTCGCCGTCGTTCCTCGCCAGCGCCACCCCGCTCGCCTTCGCTGCCACCGGCGTGCCACTGCCAGCAGCAAAGGTTGTGGCGCCGCCGCAGCCGTAGTACGTACGCCAGCGTCAAGGACGGCGCCGCCGTGTAGTGGCTCGCCGGCGCCGGCATGCCATGGCGCCATGTGTGGATGTGTCGAGCTAAATGGGATCAAGGAGCTAACGATTTTGTCAGAGTTTCCTCCTTTTAATTTCGCGGAATGATGCAATGCTAATCGCTACCTGCAAATATATATGCTAATCTTGTAACATAATTTCCTGCTAATGAGAGGATGAATTACCGGATCTTTTTTTTCCTAATAAGCTACTGTTTTGTGACGAATTAAGAGTGCTTAATTAACCAAATTTGGGGATTAACTTGGAGATTGATGAGTTATCATCAGTTAGTGAGTGATCTTGACAGTGACGGCATGCATTATCAATCTCATCACTCGCTTTAATTGGTTTCTTTCTCTTTTGCTTTATAAAGAGAATGAAATTAAAGCAATCTGTCGCTGCCTAGTGATGACTACCGAGTCATTGAGCACTATCGCGTTCCGTTCCCATCCGAAATTCCGAATCCCAATAAACTAGTTGTTTTTGCAAACAGCGCACAAAGTTTTTGCCAACCGTAGTTTCCATGAAATGGATCAGATCATATAATGTTGTGTTTGTATTGCTTTCTGAAAAAAAAATGTTGTTTTCTATTAAGCTCTTATTTAATTTGCAAATTATTAACTTTTGAATACTCGTAATTCAGTCACCACCTCTCTAGAGAGGAAGGTAAGTGCTCGTTGGAGTTAGGGTTTGGGGTGATGGTTGTCACAGAGGTAAGGTGGGGGAGAGGGGGTTTGAGGTAGAAGGAAAAGAAATTGCTAGATTTGGAGGAGGGCCAAGATGATGATTGACAATTGTTACCGGACGTCGAAGATGTTGGTGTTGCTAGGGCCATTGGTGAGTTCAGACCGTTCAGCCAACAGTGATATGGGTGAGTAAGGCTAAAACTAGTTAATTAGGATGTTACGGGAGACAACAATGAATCTGACAATGAGAGCCGATGAAGAGGGAAAGAATTAGGAGGCGAAGAAAGGAGATGGTGAGTCTAGTGAGGAGAATTGATGGACATGAGAAGAATGACAGGACGAGAAGGGTTTACCTTTTCGATGGACTGCTGAATCTCGACCACCTATAGTATGATGTTTATTTTGTCAAATTTTGCTCGAATTTACCATTTCAAAATTGAATATCTTGTGAACCACTCAAAATTTACCTTGAAATACGTACACTTTCATCCATGTTGAAACCTCAAAATTTTTTTAGGTTTTCACCGATTTTCATCGAAAAGATAAACTCTAGAGACAAACTAGTTGAAGACGGTAAAGAAATAAAACTAGACATCTAGAAAAGCCAGAAAAGAAAACCAACAAGTCATATAGGCATTACATGTACATATGGGCAAGGCTGTATAAGACGGCAGTGGCAGTGTGGATGTTTTTTTTCGTGGGGTTTGTGTTGGGGTGTTTGTTTACGTGGAAAGAGGAGATATAATGGCAGAAATTTAGACGATGTTTTGTAACAATTCCTTGATCAATACAGACAGTAGAATACTCTCTCAACTAAACTACCACGAGCCTATGTATTACCTTTTTTTCAAAATGTACGCACCGTTGACTTTTCGCATAACGTTTGACCATTTGTTTTATTCAAAAATTTAATATAAATATGTAAAATTATAAGGTAAGATTATATTTTGTTTGATGATAAAACAAGTCACAATATCTTCGACATCCGGTAACAAATGATCAAACGTTATGAAAAAGTTAATGGCAACATACATTTTGAAATGGAGGAACTTTAATTTTTATTGTATACTAAGAATAAGAATAAGATCAGATTAACTTGGTTTTTTAATTACTGGAACTGTTTGCAGGTTGGCATAGAAGTCAGAGGCTACGTGTATATAGATATATATACTCCAAAAGTTCAAAGCTATTTTACAAACCATTTGCAAAACGAATCGTTTGCTTTTGCTTAATCCAGAATACCACAACAAAGAGCACTTCCCAATCCAATGTGCCCCTCGCACAAGATTCCATGTCCATCAGTCCATGAACAGTGTCAACAAGATAAATTAAGCAGTAGTACATGCAATGCATGTACCATTTGTCGCCCATTAATTCTATATCCGGTAGTAATCCACTCATCTTTATCCAAGTTAGGCCATATCTCTGCATATGCACTTCTTAAACTGTTTAAAGGCAATGGTTAAGTAGGATTATTCTTTGTAGTGGGAGCTATTAGATGTGGAAATAATTCATGGTATCATGCATATATGTATGTTTGTCTAATCTGTATATTATATAGTTCATCACCTGTCATCAACTTTTAAAAGCCAAAAGATGTGTGCATCTGGATAATCCTGCCAAAAATAAGACATCTTGGGCCAAAGATTATGCAGGCCAATTAAGTAAAAAAAAAGAAGATTTTGTAGGCCAAGTGTTTACGTATATATAGATAGCACTGGGCAAGGTACTTATGGAGTTATGGGCCTGGGCTGAATTCTCACGCTATTGTCAGCCAATACTAGCCATTTTTGCCTTCTCCACAAGACCATAACAAGTGAGGTGAGAGGCCACGCTTCATTTCACAACAACAACAACAATAACAAACAAACATAACGTTTGTAGGATATAAGAGGGCTAACACGTAAATTCAGTTATAAATCATTTTCGTGGGGCTTAAATAATTTATAAGCAGGTTTGTGGATCAGCCACTTGCATCCCTAGTCTCTACCAATTTATCGATTGATCTTGATATGTGCGACCCTCTATGCCTCTCATTCAAAATGCAAGAAAGAAAAAAAAAGGTAAAATTAAGAGCCTGTTCAGATTCCTGCCATTTTAAATTATATCATTATTTGATAAAATTGATAAATGTATGACGACATTTACCAAATATTGATCATGCCTAGAGAATTTGACAACATCATATTTTGCCTATCCTATTAAAACTTGTGTCAACTTGCCAAAATTTTGGTAATGCCAAAATTTGAAAATATTAAAAATGGCTATAAGGTAAGCAAGCCTTAAGAACTTATATGCATGAAAATTCCTAATCATTGAGAATACATGAATGAATAAAAGAAAGCATTGGATGCTTCACATGACCCTTTTTTTTAATTTTGGAGTAAAGCATCACATGAAAAGCCAGAGTGAAACACCATTTTAAATACTAAAAGAAAATATTGACGTGCTTTGAGCACATGCTCATTTTCCTCCAAAATTTATAGAAAAAAAGAGGAATTCCTAACTAAAATTTTGAACTTATACCTCGATGTGTTATTTGTTATGTTGTATTACAAGCTGACGAGTTAACATGAATGCATTATGCTGTCCTGCATGGTGCGAGTTTGACGGTGGTGCTGAACCCTACTTCCCCTCCCATCCTTTCCCTTCCACCCATTTACCTCCATCCTTTTCTTCGTAGATCTACTCTATTTATGGTTGGGCTTGTGCCGTTGACGTACCTCTTCTTTCTCTTCCCATTTGTGTTTCTCTTCCCATTTGTGTGATGAAAAGCTAGTGATTCAAAAGGCATTGTCATAGCACCTTTAACTTCTCTATTGAAGCATTTCGTCTGGATCAAGATTTGAGTCGGTATGTTCTTTAATTTGTTGTTCATCTGATAATGACAATGCATTTCACTTTATCAAAAAAATAAGATTAATTCGAGGATCTCGTTAACTTTTTACAAAGTAAAAAATAAATTAAGTAGAATTCTCCATCCGTCATAGTATTTTATTCGTTTAGTGGTAATGAATTATCAAAACTTCGAGTCTATTTGGTTGAATTATCATATTTTTTCAAAGATACAACTTGACTATGTCATCTCTATCCATGAGTTATCCCATACAAGAACTGAAAATCTAATTGAAAAAGAAAATTCAAGAGGCGAGATCTAGGAATCAAGAACCATCACATCTCGCTACTTGAGTTTACATCATGTGCATCTGTTGGCGATCCACCCGGCACTGCATATTTTTGCATTCCATCCGTTCACGCAGAAGCCGTTGACCCGTGCAGCCAGATGGACCGGATCGGACGGCTAGGATGACGCCGAGATTGGTGAGGCCGCCGCTTTAACTAGCCGCGTCTCCCTTCCCACGTCGCGCCACGCGCCCCGCCGAGCTCGCTCTCGCCGCGCCACGCCGCGCCGCGCGTTCGACGCGGACGACCGGATCGGATCGGCGGCGAGCGAGGGGGAAGGGAGGGGAGGGATGGAGGCGGCGGATCTGAGCGCCGCGGCGGAGGCGCTGGCGCTGCAGGTGGACCTGCTGCAGCTGCCGCCGGAGATCCCGGCGCCCGGGGCGCCCGCGCTGAGCGGGGTGCTCGACCGGCTGTTCGCGCACTGGCTGACCCTCCCCGACACCGTCGCGCAGGTCGGGTGCCTGGTGCAGAAGGCGAAGGCGAGCGGCGGGGGAGGCGGGGGTGGGGGCGGGGCGGGTGGGGCGGGCGCCGTCGTTGGCCCCGGGTCCGCGATGCTGCCGTCGATGATGATGCAGGGGGGCGCCGCCGTGCCGCCGCTGTCGCCGAGGTCGCCGCGGCTCTCGAGGAGGCCCAGTGGCGTGGGCGCTGGCGGCCAGTCCAACCGCTCCGCGTCCCCGCTCCGGCCGGCCACCGCCCGCGCCGTCAAGGAAGTCATACCCCAGGTACGCGTCCACGATCCCCATCGATCAACTCGATCCCCCACAATCCACGCAAGAAATCTCCCATCGATGGAATCGCCATTGCCGTTGTTGAATGAGCTAATTCTAATTCAAATGTTGTTTGGCAGTTCTACTTTCAAGATGGGCGACCACCCACATACGAGCTGAAGAAGCAATGTATAGCGATTGTTGATCAGCTCTTCGCTGGACACTCCAATGGTCTCCGGATTCAAGGTGTACTACAAATCCAATTGAGATATTCTTTTCGTTCTAACCTTAACAATGGAATAATTCTTGAAATTGATCATAATTAATTAAATAATTTACTGGTGTCTGGATGCTGGAGCTAGCACATTCTGATTTCGTCATTGGTGTTCTGATCTGATCGTATTCGCTTTCAGATTCATAACAAGTTCTTTTAATTACTTCTGATGCTGTAAAAGACAGGAAAGATGAATTTGTGCCATGCTGTCAACTGTCTTGATCAGATCAGCTTGTGAGTGATGTTGTCGACTAATATTCTTTGTTGTCTCCTTTTGTTTTACGACAGAGTTTCGGTTGGTCACTAGGGAACTCTGCAAACTTCCATCATTCTTTACCACTGTTCTTTTTGGGAAGATTGATAAGGAAAACACAGGATTTGTCACAAGGTAGTTGACTACTTGGCTACTTGCACTAGTTTGCAGGGTGCAAAAAACATATCCAGTTAAATATTGTTTTTATGCTATTTGTTTTCAGGGATGCCTTCATCGATTTCTGGTTAAATAGCAATATGGTGACTATGGACGTTGCAACCCAAGTATTCATAATCTTAAAGCAAAAGAATCAAGATTTTCTCACAAAGGTATGCCTTATTCATCAAAATATAGGTCTGCGGTAAAATACTTCAGAAATGGATTGATTCAGGAAATCATGGTGTGGGCTTATACACCCCACCACCTAGGTTTGAGTCCTGTTCAATTCGAACTTGGGTGCCTATTATTCTTATAACTAAATTTATACTGCGTCGCTCTTTGGTGTCCCGCACATATAGTTCATCACTGATGTCCTTGTCTTACTATTGTTCCACAATAACTTAGGAGGATTTCAAACCAGTTCTTCGAGACCTTTTGGATAACCATCCTGGCCTGGAGTTCCTAAAGAGCACACCTGAATTTCAAGAAAGATATGGTAAACTATCAATGACATACTGAAATCATGCAACTGAAATATTAAATCCCATCTTGTATTTTTCTTCTACTTATACAGCATTGTTTGCCAGCTGAGACTGTCGTATATAGGATATGTTATTGCTTGAGTCGAATTGGAGGTGGCCATCTTACACTTAGGGAGCTAAAGCGTGGAAATCTGATTGATGCGCTGCGACATGCAGATGATGAAGAGGATATCAATAAAGTTTTAAAGTGAGACATTAAAGCATTTGGTTTCACATTTTCTTTGTTGCTTCTCTCCTCTCTTATACTACCTACTTTTCAAAATGTATGACGCCGTTGACTTTTTACACAAAATTTGACCTTTCGTCTTATTCAAAAAATTAATATAAATATATAAAATTATAAGTTAAGATTATAGTTTATTTGATGATAAAACAAGTCACAACAAAATAAATGATATTTATATAATTTTTTTGAATAAGACGAATGGTCAAAAGTTATGCGAAAAATCAACGGCGTTATACATTTTGAAATGGAGGGAGTAGTTGTTATTCTCTTTTTTTTTGGCTCTACAACAAGTGCAGCACTAAAGTTTCTTATTTTTGTGTAGGTATTTCTCATATGAGCATTTTTATGTGATATATTGCAAGTTCTGGGAGCTGGACACAGACCATGATTTCTTTATTGATAAAGAAAATCTTATTAAGTATGGAAACCATGCATTGACATATAGGATTGTAGATAGAATTTTCTCAGAGGTTGGTATTATTTTTTTCTCTAACCAACTTCAGATTAACTATAACATTGAGTTTGTTTTGACCAATTTGATTTGATATACAATAGGTTCCTAGGAAATTTACCAGCAAGGTTGAAGGGAAGATGGGATATGAAGATTTTGTTCATTTCATATTGTCTGAAGAGGATAAATCATCAGAACCAAGCCAGGAATATTGGTAGGTCCAGCGTTGATTTTGCTAATATTTGCTGTTATTACTCAACCGTGCAATGTTCAAACTTCAATTACTGTCACTAGTATTAGAGTGTTCATTTATTTGTCTCAGTTCCTGTTGTATATCACATAGGAACGGAATCTAAATTGTTTCAAGTTTATGCATCTTATACGCTGTTATGATTTTCAAGTTTATGCCCCTTATGTGAACATCAGAAACATTTCTCTGCAACTTGGGCATGCTATTAGACCTCAGGCTAAAAAGTAGTCACAGGACAAACCCCCCAAAGTAACCTTCATCAAAAGAATCTTCATGCTCCTATCATCCTATGGTACTTGTTTCACTGCCAATCTAAGATGGCACACTTCTTACTAATGGTCCCTCCATCAAAGTTTCATTCATACTAATCGTTCAGTTGACAAATGAATGTGTAATTTTGGAGATAGAATGATGAAAGATCACTTCTTTTGAGCTTGAGTGTTGAATATTCTAACAACCTCTCTTATTTGTGCTTCACACAATCTCTCTTCAGGTTCAGATGTATAGATTTGGATGGCAATGGCATTCTCACACATAATGAACTACAGTTCTTTTTTGAGGAGCAACTTCATCGCATGGAATGCATGGCCCAGGAACCTGTACTGTTTGAAGACATCTTGTGTCAACTAATTGATATGATTGGACCTGAGGTAACCAAACATTTTTCTGTATTTCTATTCTGTTACTAGGTTCTTAGGCATTTTAAGCTGGCGTACTTAATTTATTCTTGTTTCAGAATGAGACCTTTTTTACATTAAAAGACTTCCGAAGGTGCAAACTGTCTGGGCATTTCTTCAACATTCTCTTTAACCTGAACAAGTTTATGGCCTTTGAAGCTAGAGATCCTTTCCTCATCCGCCAAGTAAGACAATTGCCCACTCATACTCTGATAAATTCAAACAATATTAGCAGATTATGTCATGCTGATAAGTGTTTATGATATATTCTTTCCTGATGCAACTGCAGATGCGTGAAGAGCCATCATTGACAGACTGGGATCGTTTTGCTCGGAGAGAGTATATAAGATTGGCGATGGAAGAAGATGGTGAAGATGCTTCCAACGCAAGTGGAGATGTTTGGGATGAGTCACTTGAATCTCCTTTCTAAATTGCAGAAGCTGAGGAATTTGGCAAGACACATCAGAGCATTCACAGACATCCTTAATAATATCAAAATGAATCGAGCTGATGGTGAAATATTGAACAGCTATTTGATATCTCTACAGAATTTACAGTTGAGGCAAGTGTACTCGTGTTGATACATCTAAAATTTGAAATAGTTTGCCGTGGTGGGCCAATCCAAATCTAGAGACAAATACTTTCCATCTGGTTGCCAGTTTTGGTTCTTGATGCCTGTGAGTTTGAACGGCAATTACATTCATGACATGGATCTGGGCTTAGTATTTTTGCTCAATTTATCATGGCAAACAGAAGCGCAAATCTAATTGTGATATTCTGAAGTCATCATCCATAGTCAGCTGACAAATAAGAAAGTGCATGGGTTCTGAACTTCTGATTGAAGGATGAAATCATCGTATGTTCAACTGTACATTGGCTGGAACCACAACTTTACTTTTTTCTCATAGTGTTGATTAGATATATGTTTTTTTTTTCAATAAAGTCATCGAGAAGATCATTTACCTGTGAATTTTGTATCTATAATATTTGTAGTCGCAATGAACAATGATGAGTTATTTATACAAAGATTTGTTGTTGTTTTTCTAATAAATACGTCACAAACTGATGCTGAGAAATATAAATTATAATACGATCGTTTTTTTTTGTCTAATAAGGTTCGATCAATTTTTGTGCTGCATGGATGTACATGTGTTTAGAAAGATTAAAAAAAGATGGAACGACCAAAAAACAAAACTATTCTGAATTATCTCAGGTAAATATTTTTGGACCAGATTAATCTGTAATTTCTGTAAGATATACATATTTGCAACAATTTGATGGTGATATGCACAGGAGATAAAAATAGTGGCTTGAGTAGCTGAACTTCTTGCTAATACTACATCAATGATTGCTTCATGGAAGGAACACTAGGGCCAGCAGGAGAGAGAAGCACAGAAAGAAAAGAGTATCCTTTTGCTCATCTTTTGAAGCAAAATGATAATAAATAATTAAGAGCAAAAGGAGGCATCTATCATTGAGTCATCTTTCCTACAACGGTGGAAAGAAGCAGAAGGGACACAAGATTGCAGAATTAAGCATATCCATGCTGCAGATAGAAGAATAATAGCATAGCTAACCGCGGAAAAATCAGCATATTAAACTGAAGAATTAAGCAGTAGTTCCCTTTGCATGGTTTGCACACACACACCAAATAAAAAAAAAATCAAAGATGAACTGAATTCTCAGCAAGAGTTTACCCTGGATAGAACAAAGTTTCTATCTTAAAAAAAACAGAAAACACAAAAGCCTTGCATGCCATTTCACTAAGATATCTAAAGTAACATCAACGAAATAGCATGCAAAAGACATTTCAGCTCTGTGACAGGATAATCCCAAACTGTAGTCTGGAGTTGATACAAACCCCAAATAAGAATTCCTCTCAAATTTGGAAGAATGCCAAATAGCTGACTATTTAGTTTCAAACTAACTTCTAGTCAGCTATTAAGGGTTGATAATTGGCAGTAGTAGTTGGGAGTAAACATCCCTCCACAAAAGTAGAAGCAACCAAAGGTTGTGTACACTGCTTTATTGGAGTATATCCAAGATTCATTGCCTCAAAGTTAAGCCCTTACATTTCTTTTCTGAACTGTCTCTTTAGGAACAGTTAGTTGCTAATCATAGGGATTCTGATAGAGCATTGTGTCGCAATCATATTAGCAATACACATTCTGCTCCTTTTCTAGAATCAGAAAAACCATGCTTTTTCCAATAATCACTCACAGATTCCAGCAACTCCAAGCTAATTTTGCATTGGAGTTCTTATCTGGAGTTCTCAAGTTAGGAAGAAATCAAGAAACTAGCTAGCCAACCATTTAGATTTTTTTTCTTTGAAAGGTTGATAATTCAGTAGTAGTTGTGTATAAGCATCCCTGCAGAAAAAAAGTAGCATCAATCAAAGGTTGTGTATACTGCTTCATAATATATTCAAGGTTCATTGCCTCAAAGTTAGACCCTTACATTTCTTTTCTGAATTGCCTCTTTAGTCACACTTAGCTGCTAATCATAGGGATTCTGATATGATTCTGTCTCAATCCTATTGACAAAACACATTCCAATCCTTTTCTAGAACCAGTAAAACCACGCATTTTGCAATGATCAATTCACAGATTCCAGCAATTCCAAGCTAATTTGGCATTGGAGTTCTTGTTTGGTGCCACACAACCAACTAGACGTTCCCCATACGTGTTAAATGCCAGTTTGAAATTGTAGCAAAGGCATAGGTTCATCTAAAGTCTAGGCACTAAGGCACTAACTATTGTGGTGATAAAGGTTGCTTAGCCTACAAATCACATCCCTATCCTCTAATACCAATTGTATAATTGAATGATGATTCCAATAGATCATTGGCCTAGCCATTGACGTCATCCGAAAAGCTCTTCTGATCAAACCTTTGTTTGGGCTGAGGTATTCAAAAATTGCAAAAGAAAAAAGGTGTTCTTGTCCATGCTAATGGTCTATAGTTTCCTCAAGCAAGATACTTAGCCTTGTAGGAGATGAACTTGCCGACTAGGACCTGACCAAACAATAGAAAAATTGATTTCATTTTTTAGTGCTATTGAGAATTGCTTTCATTTTGAACAGAAAAAGTCTTGAAGACACCAGATGATATGTAAATAAGATAGCGAAATTCAGTTTTATTTTTTGAAATAGCAAAATAGAAAAAGAGTATGTGTGCAAAACTGAGTCTGGACTCTGGACCATCAGCAGTGAGCATGATTCATAAGAAACTCTTGCCAGAGATGTAGGACATAACAAAGCAAATTGCAACTAAAACCATCCATGTTCATGATAACAATAAAAAGGCTGAGGCTCAGAAAAGCAATGGTCAAAAAGAGTCATCATTAACAATCATCGACTTTTTAATGACAACAACATAAATAGAATGCTAATCAGTTAAAGAACATGAAATAGTTCTTCTATAGACCAACGCCAATTCTTTGATGTCGATTTGGTACATACTGATTAAACAATCATTGCCACTACTGATTGGTAAGTAAACAAAAGCTTTCAATAACATGAGAAACCTTGTTTCCTAGTCCAATAAGTTTATACCATGTGTAAAATAAGGATGAAGCTACATAAGAATGATTATATCCGACAAAACTAAAGTACTTCGTAATGCCACTGCAGATTACAACACAAAATCATGAACACAAAGGACTATTGAGTAAATAGCACATTGGTATATTATTTATGTATTTCAGAAAAGTCACCATATCTACCTACTGTTTTATGTAAAACTAGCTGTCAATGAATCTAAATAAGCGATTGAAGATCAACAAGTAGCCAAAGACTATTCAAAGGAGGAGAAGAATTTACAAGTGTCTTGATCAAACAGTTTCCAAGCTATACGTAACATGCAAAGTGGAATGAACAATTGGAGTACTGGCATAGGCCATGTTTAACATTTGCAGATTCACTGAAGATATTGTTGTCACATCTTGATACAAAAGGCTTGGAAGGCAATGGCTTTACTTAGTCACAACAACCAGTTGGCCAGAGTGCCTAATGCATTACTCTATGTATGAGCACACATTATTCACTATAACTGTGTAGCATTCAAGATGATATTTGGCATATTAAGAAAGAAAAAAAAGGGGAGAAACTTACATCTGATTGCGAACTTAGATGGTGTAAACAACCGGTGCAATTTCTAAATGAAGATTCAAATATCATGCCCTGTTCATATTTCCAAATCTTTCTCATCTCCTTTCTCTGGGTAAATTTCACATGCATTGCAATCGCCATTCCATAGGAAAAATAACGGCTATGCGCATTGCAGATTCTACCTGGAACAGAGAAAACAGTTGTTACTTTAGACAGAATTTCCACACAGAAAAGCATTTTTTTCCAGAAAGCATACCTTTCTCTACGACGCCGACATGTTCGCAGCAATAACCCAATGCTATATCTCACAAATCAACATGATAATCTCAAACAGCCACAAAGATGCAAAAGCAAACTTGCTTACAACACAAGTAGGCCATTGTCTACAACTTTAGATGCTTTTCTGACAATTTAAAAGGAACACATCTCTGCTCAACCTTCCCCTCCATTCATTCAGAGCACCCAACTCCTTGAAGCTAAAATCCACTGCTTCTTTCCTACTACACATTGCAACCTTCCAAAATCCCCTCCCTATCAAACATGCAACATAATGCCATATCCAACATTGCATACCATCCTAGCATGGATTTCACAAGCTTTTTCCTGCAGCAAAGCGACGCTTACTCGCATGATCTCAGTACATTGCTGGACATGGCTGATCCATACATCAGCTGCAATGGCAGCAGCATCACCATGATTCCAGCGACTGAAGATGAAGCAAATGCTCAGCCAATGAACCATGGCAATGACGAGAGGAAGAAGAGAAGGCTGGTGTCAAACCGTGAGTCTGCCAGGAGGTCCCGTGTGAGGAAGCAGAGGCGCTTGGATGAGCTCTCATCTCAGGTTTCAGAGCTTCGAGACACCAACCAGAGGCTTCTTGTTGAGCTGAATCACATGATCTCCAAGCATGCTCGCATTGTCAGGGAGAATTCGCAGCTTAGAGAAGAAGCTTCTGACCTGCAGAGAAAGATCAATGAGATGGAAATGGAAGATTCTGAAGTAGCCACTGCTGCACCAAGAACATTAGAAGTAGCTTAATTAATTAACTAATTAATTGCAGCATATCATGGCTAGTAGCCTTGGAGTGTTGCACAGATTGTACTACTAATTAATTAGGTGAGTGTTATTTTTTTATTATTATTACTTTTCCTTTATGCAAAGAGAGCATATAGATAGTTCGAGACTACCTTTATATTTTGCACTAAAATCGATTGAATTGGGAATGGCTGAATTCTAAGTCTCTAGATATGACAACAATTTAAAGATGCATGTCATTTCATTTGATAGCAGCTTTTGACTGGTCTATTAAGAGCATGTCAATTGTCAATCAGTCCTAAACGCTACTACTACTACTTTTTGTTGGGCATTATTGCCCTGTACTTTATCCATGATTGCCAGTGTTACATCAATTTCAAATGGTAAGCATGGCTGATGATGTTTTTATATGCAGAGCACAGTTACAATAGGCAAGTGTGATAAGAGCACTTCCACAATCAAAAGTTGCATACCAAAACTGTAATAAGACGGTTCTGCTCCCCCTTCAGAAGTTGCAGGTCTCTGAACTCCGAAGAGAGGTAGAGAAGAGATTACAAAAACAATTTCTCACAATTAAACCCATCTCAGTTTGTCAGAGACAACATTTGCGGTCTATCACATGCCAGAAGCAATCTCCTGGGCGATCTGATAAAGATTCAACAAACACCAACCATTACAAAGTGGCCTGACTTACGTAAACACTGACAAATTATGCATTCCAACGGGAAGTCTGTTTTCAGCTTCAGACACAAGAAAAAGAAACTGTAGCTAATCAGATTACTGCTTGACTGCTAGTTGCCTTAGAGGAGCACGCAATCATAACCGACAACTCGTTATCCGTAGGAGTCAAAAAATGACTAAATGGGTGGATCAAGCTACTTAGTTTTGTACATTTACAGCATATCATAGGATAACAATTTGCCGAGTGTTAGTCAAAATGTTGGATGCTGGTACATTCTTCCTGCCAGCCTTCCAAGGGAGTTGGGGGTCTCTACCTACATCAGTTCGGTTTCTTGGCTTAGCTGCCTGATCATCATACCCTACTGGGACCACATCAAGATGAACTTTGCTCAGGTCCATTTTCTGCCACACATTCACTTGCACCTTCAGTGCCCATGGTTGCGCTGTCCTCGCCACTCTGTCAATTTAGGAGGCAATACATCACATTACAACACAGCAGTTTAATCATACAATGTGCTCTGAAAGACAAGATTGAGTCAAATGATAACATCGATAGTGACTGGTAGTTGTAAAAACAGAGTAAATTTCAAAACCAAAGCTGGTGGCTGGTGACTGGCCCACTACAACAACAGGTGGTGACTGGTGACTGCCACATGCCAAACAAGCCTCCTACATTAGCATGGCTACCAGTTGTAAAAGCAACAGACTAAGAACATGCCAGCAATTTGGTCTCAAAACATTGGGTCAAGTACTCAAGTGCAACCTATGCTGAAAGATAAAGGGCAACTGCAATGCTTACAAGGGAGCAGCAAATATTCAAGTTTAGTTACAACAACTTTCAAAATGGTTCAATTTGGTCCCATAAATAGGTTCGTTGATATAATCAACTGATCAAGGGAAACCTAATATGAAAAATAAAGGTCCCCTGCAATGTTTGCAAGGGAGAGGCAAATACCCAGGTCAGGTTTAGTAAAATCCAATTGCTTTCACAATGGTTAATGAAATTAGCACTCAAACTGGTACAATCAGTATAGATGAACCAATTATGTCACCTGCCATTACAGCCTTACAGGCACAAGCAGAGAGGTTTGCTCACTTTGCTGCAGACAAATACCAGCACAGGCCCTCACTGTTTAGCTTTGGTTTGATTAAGGACAGCGGTTTTCCGCTCATGCATTTTATATGAGTTCTGAACTTCTGGTTTCCCTAAAGGCTTCTTCTATGCTTTCTCCAGTTCATAACTTCCTGTGTGTGTTGGATAAGTCTCTGTACTAGTCCATGTGCTGCTGGTTGTAGCATGTGTGCTGCTGGTTGCAGTAGTATCTTTTCCTTTAGTTTGTTGGCTGCAGCAGTAGTCAAAGATGCTGCAGCCCTTTAGGTGGTTAGTTCTTTTGTTCCCTTGGTATCTTGGACTAGCTAGGACAGTCAATAATTCAACTAGTAGAGTGCAGCCACCCCTATATATGTAACCCCAACCTGCCTTAGAAGGTATGGCTTTGAGTTCGTGAATGAAAGAAAACCAGAAAATTGCCGAGCTTGCCGCAGCAGAAGAGCGCAGGCGAGCAACGGCTCAGATCGCTGCAGCAGCAGCGAGGGCGGCCAGACTGGCGGCAGCGGAGTTGGCAGCAGCCAGGGCGGAGGCGGAAGCAGAGGCGGCGGAAGATGCGGCACGTGTGGCGGAGGTAGAGGTTGAGACCTTGCGCAGCAGCATCAACGGCTCCATCGCCGGCGACATCACCGCCGACAGGGAACTTGAGGAGCTGGCAAGAAGAAGGGCGTGGGAGCGGGTAGAGCGGTGGGCAGCAGCCCACCCCCATGGCGACGGCGGCGGCCCAAGGGACCGCGCGTCCACCGACGGGAACCCAGACGGGCGCGGGCGTGCCGACGGCAGCCCGGAGCGCGCGCGCGGCGGCGACGCTCCCGATGGAGGTGGCTGGTTCGACGGAGAGCGCGGTCCTCGCAGACAGCGCCGCTCTCCCTCCCCTGACCGGCGCCATGGCCACCACGGCGTCCAGACGGTGGTCAGGGACTTTGGTCCCGGCGGTGGGTGGCCTACCCTCACCAAAACCAATTACATCGAGTGGGCCGCGGTGATGAGGGTGAGGCTCCAGGTGCGGCACATGTGGGAGGCAGTCCGGTACGGCGACGTCGACTACGACGAGGATCGGCGGGCGCTAGATGCCCTCATTGCTGCAGTTTCGCCCGAGATGCAATTCTCACTTTCCCAGAAGCGGACTGCCAAGGAGGCCTGGGATGCCATCGCTGCGGCACGCATCGGCAACGACTGCGCCCGCAAGTCCACACTGCAGGCACTCCGCAAGGAGTGGGAGAACCTGGCCTTCAAGCCAGGTAAGGATGTTGATGACTTTGCCCTTCGTCTCAACACTCTTTTGCAGAAGATGGTGCAGTACGGCGACGACAGCTACGACGAGGAGAGAGCTGTCGAGAAGCTCTTCCGCTGCGTCCCAGAGAAGTACAGGCAGATCGCTCGCTCGATCGAGTCTCTGCTAGACCTCTCCACAATGTTGATCGAGGAGGCGTTAGGTCGCCTCAAGGTCGTCGACGGTGATGAGCCACAACCTCTCTCGGGGCCTATCACCATTGGTAGGAAGCTCCATCTCACTTGGGAGCAGTGGGAGGCCTCTCAGGGTGACGGGAGGAAGGGGGAGTCTTCTTCCTCGACAGGCGGCCGCAAGCCGCGCAAGGCGCGCGGAGGTGTCCAGCTGCGGTGGGCGCGAAGACGCGCCGAGGGTGGCGCTCGCAGAGGCGCCCAGGGCGGCGCCGCCGGTAACCACAAGCCGGCACGAGACGACACCTGCCGCAACTGTGGCAAGCTTGGCCATTGGGCCAAAGACTATCGACAGCCACGACGCGGCCAGGCCCACGTCGCACAGGTGGAGGAAGAGTCGGCTCTGCTCCTGGCACACGCAAGCATCGAGCTATCTCCAGCGGCACCGGCCGCAACGGCTTTCCTCCACCTCGACGAGCCGAAGGTACACGCCTTCCTCGGCAACAGCTCCAGCAACGACAAGGCTGATGGGTGGTACCTCGACACCGGCGCCACCCATCACATGACTGGCCGACGGGAGTTCTTCACCGAGCTTGACTCCAGCGTCCGAGGCTCCGTCAAGTTTGGGGTTGCCTCCGGCGTGGAGATCAAGGGCGTCGGCTCCGTCACTTTCTCCGCCAAGTCCGGTGAGCACAGGCTGCTTACCGGAGTCTACTACATCCCCGCGTTGAGGAACTCTATCATCAACGTGGGACAGCTGGATGAAAACGGCTCACGCGTGCTGGTCGAGCACGGAGTCATGAGAATTTAGGATCGCCGTCGCCGCCTCCTTGCCAAGGTAACCAGAGGCACTAATCGACTCTACATCCTCGGCGCGCAGGTGGCACAACCAGTTTGCCTCGCCGCTCGTCGGGACGATGAGGCGTGGCAGTGGCACGAGCGCTTCGGGCACCTCCACTTCGAGGCCCTGAAGCGGTTCAGTGCCAAGGAGATGGTGTGAGGCCTGCCATGCCTTGATCACGTGGAGCAGCTCTGCGACGTCTGCGTTCTAACGAAGCAGAGGTGGCTCCCCTTTCCCCAGCAGACGAGCTTTCGAGCCAAGGAGCGGCTCGAGCTCGTGCACGGGGACTTGTGTGGCCCAGTGACACCGGCCACACCAGGAGGACGACGTTACTTTCTGCTGCTCGTCGACGACCTCTCCCGCTACATGTGGGTGATGGTCCTCGGCAGCAAGGGAGAGGCTGCGGACGCCATCAGGCGCGCGCAGGCTGCTGTGGAGGCGGAGTGCAGCCGCAAGTTGCGTGTGCTGCGCACCGACAACGGCGGCGAATTCACGGCGGCTGAATTCGCGTCGTACTACGCTGATGAGGGCATTCAGCGCCACTACACCGCGCCGTACAGCCCGCAGCAGAACGGCGTCGTCGAGCGGCGCAACCAGACGGCTGTGGGGATGGCTCGGGCTCTCCTCAAGCAGAGGGGGATGCCGGCCATCTTCTGGGGAGAGGCGGTGGTGACGGCCGTCTACATCCTCAACCGCTCTCCTACCAAGGCCCTCGGATGGCAAGACACCGTACGAGGCTTGGCATGGGCGCAAGCCGGATGTCTCCCACCTGCGGGTCTTCGGCTGCCTCGCGTTCGCCAAGGAGCTTGGCCACATCGGCAAGCTCGACGACAGGAGCACCCCAGGGGTGTTCATCGGCTACGCGGAGGGCTCGAAGGCCTACCGCATCCTTGACCCGGAGACAGCGTGTGCGCACGACGCGCGACGTAGTGTTCGACGAAGGGCGAGGGTGGGTATGGGACAAGGCGGTGGACGATGGCTCGACCCCGACGTACAACGACTTCACTGTCGAGTACGTCCACTTCGAGGGAGCTGGGGGAGTAGGCAGCTCCTCTTCACCCAGCGTGCCTACCCCAGTCCCCGAGCATCCACCGACTCCGGCAGCGACACTCTCGAGCTACGACTTCGGCTGCGACGAGCTTCTCGTCGACACCACCACAGCCAGCGACCCCACGCGCTCCAGCACCAACAGCCACTCCTCCGGGCACGCCTACTCCGACACCAGCTCGTGTTGAGCGCAGCCCGGTGGAGTTCGCTACTCCGCTCTCCCACGACGGGGAGCGCATCGACGCGTACCACGACGGCGAGCAGCTACGGTACCGTACGATGGAGGACCTTCTCGATGATCAGCCAGTGCCGGGACTAGCGCCTCGCGACCTGGAGGCGCAGTTGCACCTTGCGTGCGACGACGGTAAGTCTCGGTCTTTCGCAGAGGCCGAGAAACACGCGGCATGGCGTGCCGCGATGCAGTCGGAGATGGACGCGGTTCAGGAGAACCGCACCTGGGAGCTTGCTGACCTCCCTCATGATCACCGCGCGATCACCCTTAAGTGGGTGTTCAAGCTGAAGAGGGATGAAGCCGGAGCCATCGTCAAGCACAAGGCTCGCTTGGTGGCATGCGGCTTCGTGCAGCAGGAGGGGATCGACTACGACGATGCCTTCGTTCCCGTGGCACGGATGGAGTCTGTGCGACTCCTTGCGCTGGCTGCTCAAGAAGGCTGGGGCGTCCATCACATGGCGTCAAGTCGGCGTTTCTGAACGGCGACTTGAAGGAGGAGGTCTACGTGCACCAACCGCTGGGATTTGTGATCACCGGCAAGGAGGACAAGGTGCTCCGCCTGCACAAGGCCCTCTACGGCTTGCGGCAGGCACCGAGGGCGTGGAACGCCAAGTTGGACTCCACGCTCAAGGGGATGGGCTTCGAGCAAAGCCGGCATGAGGCGGCCATCTACCGGCGGGGCAATGGAGGAAATGTCCTGCTGGTGGGTGTCTACGTCGACGACTTGGTGATCACCAGCACCAAGGATGCGGAGGTGGCGGCGTTCAAGGAAAAGATGAAGGCCACCTTCCAGATGAGTGACCTGGGGCCTCTCTCCTTCTACCTGGGGATCGAGGTGCACCAGGACGACTCCGGGATCACGCTTCGACAGACTGCCTACGCCAAGCGCGTCGTTGAGCTGGCTGGGCTCACCGATTGCAACCCAGCCCTCACTCCGATGGAGGAGAGACTGAAGCTGAGCCGCGACAGCACGACGGAGGAGGTGGATGCTACACAGTACCGGCGTCTTGTGGGGAGCCTTCGCTACCTCACCCACACACGGCCGGACTTGGCCTTCTGCGTCGGCTACGTCAGTCGGTTCATGCAGCGACCGACGACGGAGCACCAGCAGGCTGTGAAGAGGATCATCCGCTACGTTGCGGGGACTCTCGACCACGGTCTCTACTACCCGAGGTGTCCTGGCAAGGCACACTTCGTCGGGTACAGCGACAGTGACCACGCCGGCGACATCGACACCAGCAAGAGCACGAGCGGGATTCTCTTCTTCCTCGGCGAGTGCCCCGTTAGCTGGCAGTCGGTCAAGCAGCAGGTGGTGGCCCTGTCCAGCTGCGAGGCCGAGTACATGGCGGCCTCTGCCGCTTCGACCCAGGCGCTCTGGCTTGCTCGACTGCTTAGTGATCTCCTCGGCAGAGACACTGGAGCGGTAGAGCTCAGGGTGGATAGCAAGTCCGCCCTGGCGCTGGCAAAGAACCCCGTTTTCCACGAACGGAGCAAGCACATCCGGGTGAGGTACCACTTCATCCGAAGCTACTTGGAGGAAGGGAGCATTAAGACGAGCTACATCAACACTAAGGACCAGCTTGCGAACTTGCACACCAAGCCTCTTGGGAGAATCAAGTTCCTCGAGCTCTGCTCCAGGATCGGGATGACCCAACTTCCCCACAAGACGACGTACAAGACTTGGGGGGAGAATTGTTGGATAAGTCTCTGTACTAGTCCATGTGCTGCTGGTTGTAGCATGTGTGCTGCTGGTTGCAGTAGTATCTTTTCCTTTAGTTTGTTGGCTGCAGCAGTAGTCAAAGATGCTGCAGCCCTTTAGGTGGTTAGTCCTTTTATTCCCTTGGTATCTTGGACTAGCTAGGACTGGTAGAGTGCAGCCACCCCTATATATGTAAC
The DNA here is from genome assembly GCA_008326285.1 of Oryza officinalis. Lineage (NCBI taxonomy): Eukaryota > Viridiplantae > Streptophyta > Magnoliopsida > Poales > Poaceae > Oryza > Oryza officinalis. The sequence continues at coordinate 8,303,874 of BDMV01000002.1, read as the reverse complement.
CCCAACCTGCCTTAGATGGTATGGCTTTGAGTTCGTGAATGAAAGAAAACCAGAAAATTGCCTCATCTTGAGTGTCATCCTCTTCTCAATGAGAGTAACCATTGATATACTAACAGTGTGGGCATTTTTAGCTTAAAAAGCCTACAATTAAGTGTCCCTTATTATTCATACCTGAGTTTTGAATTTCAAATATTCATTTGGAATAAGAAAATAGACAGGCAATATTCAGCACACCAATAATTACTTATCATTGAAATGTAGTCAAACCACTTAAACCACAAATACTTTGCAGTTTCACTATTTGTACGACCATTGAAGTCCAATTCTTTTCTTAAAGGAAAGTAAATACAAATTTTAAAAATTCTTATGAAGTTGCATGGTGTAAGCCACCGCCATGAAAGTGTGTGTATGATTTTTTTTTCCACTAAGGCCCCGTTCGAATCTCCTGAAAGGAGAGGATAAAGTTTCAGATTATCGTGGCACGCTTTTCAAACTGCTAAACGGTGCGTTTCATGCGAAAATTTTCTATATGAAAGTTGTTCTAAAATATCAAATAAATTCATTTTTTAAGTTTGTAATAATTAAAACTCAATTAATCACACGTCAATATCACCTCGTTTTACGTGAAACACTTAATCTTCATCTTTATCTTCAGAAGATTTAAACACCACCTAAATGTCAAGATCATACCTGTGCTGGTGCACCCTGATGCTCCACTGCTGCTAGAACAATCACGCGCCGAGCCATATGCTGTTCGTAATCATCATTGTCAGTGCAAACTTGGTGCCGGCAGACAGGGCAAGTGTTCCTGATAGCTAGCCATGGCCAGATACAGTCCCCATGGAAGTAGTGCTTGCACGGGAGCAAGGCAACGAGCTGCCCTGAAGCAAAACAGTCCTTACACACGGCGCAGCCACGAGAGGCCTCCTCTTCACTGAGCATCGCCTCTGGCAATCTCTCCACCACCAATTGGGACGCACGCGAGGACCGCGTGCTCATGCCGGCACCGGCCTGTCCTCCGAGCACCTCGACAAACTGAAAGTCATCGGAGTCGGTGTCATCAGCGTCCACCATCATCCGGAATCCAACAGCGGTGCCACTGATGACCCGCGGCGGCCCGAACTCGAATCCATTCGGCATGATCCCCCCGCCATCGCCGGCCTCCTCCTCCTCCTCCTCCTCCTCTTCCCGTACTTCATCGGCGCCCATCACCTCATGGATGTCCTCGAGGATGCCCCCAATGGCCATCACTGTGTCGAGGTCGAAGGCGCTCACCATGAGCCCATCCTCGTCGCCGCCGCTGCCGTGGCCGTGGCCGAGGACCAGCAGCTCCTCCTCCTCCTCCTCCTCCTCCTCCTCTTCGTCCTCGGAAAGGCGCATCGCGGAGACGATCTGGTGGAGGGTAGCCGCGAGGTCGCCGTCGGAGTCGAAGGAGCGGAGCGAGGAGGAGCGGGCTAGGGTTTGGGGGAGGGGATCGTCGTCGTGCGGGGCGCCCGTCTCGTGGGCGCCGGAGGACGACGCGTCGGAGAGGTCGCGGAAGGAGAAACCGGAGACGCAGAACTCCTCCACGCCGCCGTCGCCGCCGCCGCCGCCGCCGTAGCAGAACTCCTCCCAATCGTCCTCGGCGTCGGAGGCGCCGTAGCAGAGATCCTCTACATCGAACTGCCCGTAGCACAACTCCTCGCCGTCGCCGTCGTCCCCGAAGAATGAGGAGTCGTCGCCGGCGAACCCCGCCATGGGATCGGGGAAGGCGTCTCCGTCTTCCGTTGGTTTTTTTTCTTTTTTTTTTTTGGTCGCAAAACTCGCAAGGAGGAACTGAGGAAGCGTGACTTGAAAAGCCGCTTTCCAAGTCTGAAAGAGTATGCCCGTACCCGCCGCCGTTTGATGAATTTTTTTTATTTTTTATTTTATTTATTAAAATATTTTAAAAATAATTTTCTATTTCAAAAATTTACAAATTTAGTCGTCCATCGCCCTCACCTCCCAGAGAACGTTTTCTGACGTGGCGGCTCCCTTGCCGCCCTTCGAGAGGATGATTTTTCACTGTGTGGAGGGCCGCCTGCAAAAGAGTTGGAAGGACGGCCTGGCTTTTTTTGCAGGCGGCTCCCTTACCACTCTCGCACAGTGTAAAATCATCCTTTGGAAGGGCGGTAAGAGGGTCATCTACAAAATTGTCAGGTCGTCCTCTTAGCCCTTTAAGCATGCAACCCCTCGCACAGTGTAAAATCGACCTCTGGGAGGGCGACAAAGAGGCCGCATGCAAAAATGTCAGGCCGCCCTCCCAGCCATTTTGCAGGCGGCCACTACAGTGAAAAATCGTTCTCTGGGAGGGTGATAAGGGAGCCGCCTGTAAATTTTTTCATCCCCCGTTGATCGGCTGTTAGGCGAGGGCCAACGACCATCTGTCACGTCAAAAAAATCATCTTATAAGAAAAGAGCGATGGACGATTAGATTTGTAAATTTTTGAAATAAAATTTTTTTAAAAATATTTTAATAAAAATTTACAAATAAAAAAAATTCGCCATTTGATCTCTAGGAAGATGTTAGGCCCTGGCCCATTATCAAACGTATCAAACTACGGGCCGTGTCGGCCCAACTGGGACAAGTTCAGCCGAAGGTTTATTTTTTTTTATTTAGTTAGGACCTCATCTAGCTTTTTTTTTTCAATGGAAATTTCACGGATGACTAAAAAATCACAAAGCTATAGTTTCAAGTCACAATTTAGGGAGATGTTATTTTAAGTTCTAGACGTGACACGGATGTTCACACAGATCATTTATTTTTTCAATGATAAGCAATATACTCGGTACTTCTCGACAGAAAAGTGTTTGTGGTAACTTTTATCAATCAATCTCAAGTTATGTGCATATTCTTTAGAGGGTATTTATAGGACTAAGATGTGCATGTATGTTCTTAGGTGTGTCTTTTAAGTTATGTTGGCCTAGTGTCTTTTTTTTTTAGAGGTATTTTTATGTTTGGAATGTGCGTCTATGCATTCTTAGAGATAACTTCGCCAATCAGTTACCCAGTTTTTCGGCCTTTTCTTAGAGGCGAGTCCGTGTGTATTTGTGCGTCTTAAAAAAAGTTAAAAATCGTTCTGCGACAGATCCGTGTCAATAATTCGATAAACAGTTTTATCAAAAAAAGATAGTCAGATAAGGCCAATCTATAATGTATACACACGTGTGACATATGACAAGACATCAAGACGATTTGCCCAAAAAAAAAGATAAAAGGATTTGCCAACAAAGACGATGATGAAAAAACACATCTTACAGTCTGCAAGGCTGCAAACACACACTTGTGCTGTGCCATCCATCTCGCCGGTCACCCCACCTCCCGTCGCCATCGTCGCGTGGGCGTGCAACCACCCGAGAGTCGCCGGCTCGCCGCGCACACGCATCGCCGTTCTTTCTTGTCATCTTGCAGTCTTGCTGTGGATAAGGGACCAAGAAAGGCGAGGCCGGAAGCAATCAGCGGGACGCGGGGGGGGGGGGGGGGGGGGGGAGATTACTTTAATCGAGCAATTAAGAGGAGAGGCAGAGGAAAAGGAAAAGATCGATTTTGATTCGCGAGCGAAGGGGAGGAAGGCGGCGCGAGGACGCAATCTGGATTGGAAAGTTTGGCTTTTTCCTTTTTGGCGGAAAGCGACCCCGGCCGCGGCGACCCGGAAGGCAAGAACTCCTCCAGTTCTTGGTGTGAAAGAGAGAGGATCCACCCGGCGTTGGTTCGCCTATAAAAAGAGAGGAGTTTGGGGGAGGAAGAGAGCTCTGTAGGTGTGATATTCTCTTCGATCTTATCTGATCGCCGGTGTTGAGCAAGGATTGGGGTTTGGGGAAGGTATGTTCTTTCTCCTTCACATTTTTAGGGCTAAAAATTGGGGTTCTGGAGATTGGTTTGTTGTAGGATTGGAATTATGGTCTTTGATTGGTTGGGCTGAGTGATCTCACTCTTAACCCCGCGATTAGGCGAATTCGTCTAAATTTCGATGAACTCATGAGGTTTTTTATTTAGTGTTGTATGCTTCTTCCTGTCGACGGTTGTAGTGAAATCTCGTTCAAGGCATCCTGTATGAATTCAGCTGGAAAGGTTGGGTTTTGGGAGAATTTTAAGTGGTTTATCCGGTGGGTAGTGCTCAGATTGAGCTTTATTGTGATTTTGCCATCATTTATTGGTTATCTTTTAATCAGAATCTGTGTCTGCTCGGATTGATGTGCGGCAAGCTTATTTCTAATCTGTAGTTTGTCATTGATATGGTGGTGATAACTATGCAAAGCTCCTGAATACCTTATATGAACATTTTGGGCTTTTCCAAACCACAAATAAACTTGGAATTACGCTGCCCAAATTTGGGAAGACAATTAATGATCGGGGCGTAGGAGTCCAAACAAAGATCCTGTTGTTCTAACTGAAGATTTTTCCCATACAGGATAGTGAAACAAATGGGAATTGGGAATGGGTCACCAAGTGACAGCAGGCATGTGTCACATAAGGAAATACGAGATGAGACCACACCGCTTCTCCCAATTAAGGCAGAGGAGGAGGGGATCCATGAGTTCAATGGAGCTTCTTTCTCCGGTGCAGTGTTCAATCTGTCAACAACCATCGTGGGGGCTGGAATTATGGCACTGCCAGCAAGCATCAAGATGCTGGGAATTATCCCCGGTATCCTGATGATCATCCTTGTGGCGTTTCTCACTGAGGCATCCATTGACATGCTGGTCAGGTGCAGCCACCAGGGCAAGATTACATCCTACGGGTGGCTGATGGGTGAAACTTTCGGTCAGTGGGGGAGGATCGCGCTGCAAGCATCTGTTGTAATAAACAACATTGGCATGATGATTGTTTACATGATTATCGTTGGTATTCCTCTGAAAACAACACCCTTTTGTTATCCTACTTCTGAACAACAACCATACTGTTGAATAGTGGTAGTACATGTTTAGTTCCTTTTTTTTAGTTGCTCCTCTGAATAATCAATAATTCTTGGAAGCCAAGGAGTCTCTTAATTACTCGTGTTGAACATATGGCACGTGACCTGTGAAGAAAACCCGTATTTGTCTACAGAGCTTAAAAGTTAAAAGTAACTCTTCTTATCTTTATTTGCTTGAGGCTCTTCTAAGTATCGATACTGATTGTTGACTAAGTTGTTGTTTTGGAGTTGATTTTGCCTTTTTTTTTTGTTATACTTTAAGGTACGGTAAGCATTCACTCGTAGTTTGATTAGCCTCCCTCCACTGTACTAGACAATATAGATGGTTTGCACTTGTGCTCATTACTGTTGTATCGTAAGTTGTGGTTGTAAGTTGTATCGTTCAATAGGCTATCAATTCACCTAAAATTATTACTGTTGATGGTTAGTAGATACTCATTCATCTTTCTTTCTTGAGGTGATGTGCTGTCCGGAACATCAACAAGTGGTGTTCATCACCGTGGCATCTTCGAGGGGTGGTTTGGACCTCATTTGTGGAATTCTCGTCCGATTGTTCTCCTTGCTACGACTCTTTTTGTGTTTGCTCCATTGGTGAGCTTTAAGCGTTTGGGTAGGTGAATTCCGCATTGTAATATGAGGTTCACTGTGCTAACTATTGTTTATGGTTAACTCTAATACTAATAAAACATCTTTGCTTTATAGATTCATTGAGATACACATCTGCACTGTCAGTTGCTCTTGCTGTGGTTTTTGTTGTCATCACTGCTGGAATTGCGATTGTCAGACTCATTGAAGGAACTGTGGAGATTCCCAAACTCTTTCCTGAGGTAGATGGAATTAATTCCATCTGGGAACTCTTTACAGCTGTGCCTGTTCTTGTCACTGCCTACATTTGCCACTACAATGGTGTGTTTCCTACTGCTCACTTAGTTTACTCTTGCTGTTGTTTATTTGTGCGTGGCCTAAATGTGAACTTTTCATGATTATACAGTACATAGCATCGACAATGAGTTGGAAGATAGAACTCAAACCAAGCCAATTGTGCAAACTTCACTGGCTCTCTGCTCAAGTGTGTACATTGCGACAAGCTTCTTTGCATATCTCCTCTTTGGCGAGGGTACCCTGGCTGATGTACTCGCCAACTTTGACTCCAACCTTCATATTCCATTCAGCTCCTTCTTCAATGATGTTGTGAGAGTGAGCTATGTAGTCCACATCATGCTTGTCTTTCCCATAGTCTTCTTCGCCCTTAGGCTCAACTTGGATGGACTGCTCTTCCCTACCGCAAGGCACATTTCTCGTGACAACAGAAGGTTCGCCATTATCACAGGATCACTCCTTGCTGTAATTTATCTTGCTGCCATCTTCATACCGAGCATCTGGGACGCGTTCCAATTCACCGGTGCCACAGCTGCTGTTCTTATCGGTTTTATCTTTCCTGCCATGATCATACTCAGGTAACCTAGTGACCACTAGTATTGTTTTCGGGTGATACATAATTGGACATCCCTCAGGTTCTGTCTGATCTAATTTGTATTTTTTTCCTCTTTCATGTAGGGATCCTTATGGAATTGCAACCAAGCGTGACAAGATTTTGGCCGTAACCATGATTGTGCTTGCGGTGCTCTCGAATTCTGTGGCTCTATACAGCGATGCACTGAACATCATCTTTCACAGGAAAGAGGAGGCCTAAAACTCCATACTTCGAGCGACAAAGTGGAATGTACAGTTAGAATGATTTGGTGAGTTTAAATTAGTAATGCCCTGCAAAGCAATGTGATTTTCGGTGGTGGCCGTTGATTTTTGTTCTGGACACCTGAAAGGATTTGATTTGCTGCATTTGTTTAGTTCCCTGAACACAAGCTGGTTCAGAACACAAGCTGGTTCAACATTTAGATGAGCCACTTGCCCACGTGTGAATATATGGTTGCGGGTGTTTGTATCTATTCCACCAAAAATAACTTTTTTTTGTTCTATACGTGTTTATTCAATCATCCTGAAAATTTTAAATGGATGACTTGAAAAGGTTGTTTATATATAAAAAAACATTAATGCACATTGAAACTTGAGTTGCTGTTTTGTGTTGCAAAGAACTTTGAGCCACTGTATGCTACTGTTTTTTTTTCCCGCGGTACTGTATGCTATGTTAATTTGCAGAAACATATAATTGCCCAATTGCCTTAACAAGAGTATAACTATTTGAACAATCCAATTGAATGTGCATCAGTGTTGAGATTGCATGCAAAAATCATCAGCTACGTTGGATGTATATTTCTTCTGTAATTGTGTTGAACTAGCAGCTTGGCTCCGGAGAAGTTGAGCAAGATGTGGCAGGCTGAAACAGACTTCTGCGCAGATTATTAAGATGTATTGTTTACTTGATTAACGCGATGAGTTAATATGTTGAAACATAAACTTCACAAGTAGGTAGAACAAATGGTCCAGACAATGCAGTAGATTTTTTTTTTGAGAAACTGTTTTTTTAGAAGCGTAGGGAAACTAATCCGCGGCAAAAATTCTGTGAAAAAAAATGGAAGAACAGGAGGGCCGCTAATTCATGCACAGGGAGCAATTCTTCAGATAACTGTTACTGTAATCAATCTATTGATGCATGTACCGTGGCACACGTCAATCAATCAAATAAGCTTATAGATTGACATATGAATTGTTTCGTCATATAGAATAAATTGAAATTACTAAGCATTTTTTTTACTGTGTAGGATACAAATTAACTAGAAATATTCCAGGAAAATGATCCATGCTGGCCGTTAAATTTTACGGTTCCTTCAGCCCAGGCAGCAATGGTAGCCATCCAATCTGTCCAGTCCAATCTCTCCTCTACGGAGCAGATTCTGTCGATAGGAGAAAATGAGCAATGAAGCCATGTACAATATAAGGCACCCTTTAATGCCATTAGAAAGCATATGAGAAGACAGATCCCCTTACCTGCTCCGGAGAGAGAACTCATCCAAACTGTCACAATAGAATACCAGAGCTGAAGGAATAAAGTCTTGTGATCTTGGTCTTGTGGTGTCCCTGGTTTTGGTCTTGGTCTTGTGGTGTCCTTTTCCTTACTTTTCAGCTCTTTTCAGCTCTCTAGGACAGCATCTCTAGAAAGCATCTCTACTTTCAGTTTGAATGCTCTAGGACAGGACAGCAGTTTGTTGAGATACTCTAGGATAGTCTGTTGGGATGCTCTAGGACTGGGATGCTCTAGGACAGCACCCTCTTAGATTAGCAAGCATCAGCTATAAATATGTATCCAATTTCCTTTGAGAGGATATGACTTTGAGTTTGTGAATGAAAGAAAACCAGAAAATTACTTCATCTTGAGTGCCATCATCTTCTCAATGAGAGTAACCATTGAGATATTAACATCTGGTATCAGAGCCACACTTTCCTGTAGGCTAAACACCTCCTGTTTCATCCCTTCCCAAGCTCGGTTGAGCTCTCAGCCAGCTACAGCAGCAGCACCGACTGCTCCTCCTTCCCCTTTTCTTTCCCCCTCTCCACGTAGCAGCCTCCCGAAGGCGCGCCATGTCTGACGTTCGGTCTCGGAGCTCGGTCGCCTTGAGCACTCGGCATCAGCAAGACGCCGAGCTCGCCGCAGCAGAAGAGCGCAGGCGAGCAACGGCTCAGACCGCTGCAGCAGCAGCGAGGGCGGCCAGACTGGCGACAGCGGAGTTGGCAGCTGTAAAGCGTGTTGGCGTAGAATTTAGACCCGCCTCACGACCAAACGGGTTCCACGTTTCCACGGCGGCCTGGGAGATTTGCTTAACTCCAGTGCAGGTCCAAAGGCTTGCCTAGGTGTATGTAGAGCGTGCCAGTTGATTTGATATGCAATCAACAAGATAAACAAGCAAACCATGTAAGTAAACAATGGCCGATGTCATGACCTAGCCGATAGGGCAAAGCTATATCGGCTCGCTTGTAATTGTGATAAAATAACATCAAAATATAAATCTAATCTCATCGGCCTTCATCAACATTCTCATGTCAATTAGAGGCATCGGCCGATGAGAGATAAAAGAAATAAATGCACTAGCTAATACTCTAATGCAGACTTGTACAAACCAACCAACTTATATAAATACATCGATCACAAGTAGACCCTAGAGGATAACCTATGACAAATGCATTCATATCTGTCAATCTACTCGTACAAGTGGCAAATACATATAAAAACATTATAGTAGTTACATGCATTAGATAAGACCGGCTGAAACCTCGGCGCTATCCTTAGTTACGATCGAAAACAGGCTTTGGATTAGATCTCAAAACAGGACTAAGGTCGATAGCAACTCAAAGTGTGAATTGAGACTTAACACAAAGAAAATCAAGTCGTCGATCGCTTTTGGGGATGGTAGATGCATTGAAAGATTTAACTAAGCATAATAATTAAACCGTCGTCGGCAATAAACCCTAAAACGAGCAGACCGCCGACGAAGCATAATTAATACACTTATGAAAATCACCCAAAGCATGATAAACGACGATCACATCATCGAGGCTTAATGTGCCTAAAGCGACACGCTAGCCCCGACGATGTAGATCGTCGGGCACGAGTTCTTACCTCTGCTCTGAGGAAGCAAGAACTCGTCGAGATTAACCTCTGGCGAGGGTTGGCGATGCGCCGAAAGTAGATTGATTTATGTGTTGTATTGTTGTGAGAGAGTTTCTATGTACATACTACCGGGATATTTATACCCGAGATTACAACATTGTCCAGATAGGACACGATCTTATCTACAACTTAACAAACAAATCTTTGCTGCAGACTCTTGCCGTAGATTAGATCTAAACCTACTTGATTTACAAGATACAGTTGCCTAAAACGAGCCTTATCTCTATTTGGCAACTTCCTTGAAGCTTATCTTGAGCCCAAACCAAGCCCATGCGAACTCTATCAACTTCCTGGCTCTATCGGCCAATGTCCATATTGAATCCGTATCGGCCGATACGCCTTCCTGCTAACACCATTTCCAGTCCGATACACTCACCGAGTCCGATACAAGACTTGGTCCGACTCCAACTTAGCCTTTCTTCTCCGCATCGGTTTTCTCTTTCCTCTCTGAGTAGATTACGAAAATCTGTTGTTAACACATGCCTCCCAATTCCGCTTCATTATATAATGTGGCGGAATTAGCTCCAAGGAACCCATCGACTTCTTCGCTAGGGTTTGTCTGAAAACCGCGCAGATCCAGATTTATAGCCCTCCGCCGTCGATTTCCTCACGCATTTCTTCATTAGCCACCTGCGCCTCCCGACTCCGGCGACTCCTCGACATCCCATTGGCATCAACCCCTCCATCGGCAACCTCTTCAATCACATCGATGGCCTCTCTGCCATTCTACGCCTCCGAGATCCCCGTGGTGGGTCAATCCTTTCTAAGTCCACATTTTCATTTTCTCGTCGAGTTTTTTCAAACTAGGGTTCCTGCCCTTGCCCCTTGTGTTTTATCTCTAATCATTATTTTCACGCCGTAGGTCTTCAAGAACAAATCCTGATCCCCACCAACGACAAGTCTCATCGGTTCTTGCTAGGCCCCATGGGCAACCTCGACCCAACTTGGCTGATAAACGCAGAGACAAACAGAATACCTTTTAAAGAAGTGAAGCCCAATGTTGCCTCATGGAAGCACACCTTCAGATCTTGGCCATCCAAGCTCAATGGCTCCAGGACTTGGTACAAGAGGATTGCTGCGGCCAAACAAGTCCATTGGGATGAGATAGGAATCGGCCAGTTCATTACTCTGTCTTTGGCCGATACCAAGAAGAATGAGCCCCTGATGTCAGCAGCCACCTACTTCTGGTCCAGCACCTTGAATGCCTTTTTGTTCCGGCAAAGTCCGATGACCCCAACACTGATAGATATCAAGATGCTGACAGGACTGGATATACACTCTGAGCTAAATCCCTTCAACCTCCTCATCAATAGCAATCATAAGCTGAAGACCAAGAAAATTGGAGGTTGGTCTGGATACATATCTGAACATATGGAACAAGGATCTGTATCAGAGAGAGAACATGTGGCTTTCCTAACTCTGTGGTTAGAGAGGTTCGTCTTCTGTGGATCAACCTACGGCCCTACTTTGAATTGCCAACATCTAGCCCAGGCCTTGGTCGAAAAGAAACAGATTCCTCTAGGCCGATATCTCCTTGGAGCTATCTATCGGCTGCTTTATTCTGCCACTCAGGATCTGATACTAAAACAAACAGTGGCGCACGGGGGCCCATGGTGGTTCATCCAACTGTGGTTAACAATCCATACCAACATCATGGTCGATTGGCCTCCACTATCGGACTCAGCCTTTTCATCGGACTACACTGATAATGAAAATCCCTCAACAAGGAGATGCATGTCCTTTGGAGAAGCAGTCTCAATTTATCCTGGAGCAGAGCAATCGGCTGAAGACATATCCACTTGGTTTACCCAATTCTACACTGGCCCTCCATCAGCCAAGATGGACATGTTTGTGTATCCTTCAGACACCGAATTTGAGCTCCCTGCCGATCTGACGCTGGGCCAACTGAACGATGACATGGTCTCCAGAGAAATCTTCATGATCGGCATCACTCCCTGCCTGCTCCCAGTAGGCATATTCCAAGACAGAAGCACCAATCTATCATATGAGTTCTATAACCCCATGGTGGCTGCCAGGCAATGTAGGTTAGGACAACTCCCAATCAGCCTACACTTCCATCGGCTTCTGGAGAGCAGGGGCACAATCTCATCGGCCCTGGTTATGAGCAAGGCTCTGGAGATTAGGGTACCAAATCTGGACGATTGCGACCGATTATGGTTGAGCCCTTTTATACATATCAGTTTCCAATCTTGGTGGTAGGAATGGGCTTCTCACCTCTTCCATCAATCGGCCAAGTTCTATCTGACAGAGTGTGTTGACAACTTCAGCCCTCAGGTTCCTGACGTCCCAATGTCGTCAGTCAACAATAGTGGGCAGAAAATCTCCTATGCTATAGCCTTGACTCCATCAGGAAGAACTATCCTGGAGTCCATTATCGGCTTCACCGCCCCAAAGGTATCATCACTTCTCCAAGGGCCGATAGCCAAGGAAACTCCAAAAAGGAAGGCACCGGCAAAAGAAAAGGTCCACAAGATTGGCAAAAAACCTAGGACTGATAATCAAGCCGATACAGATGAGCTAGACCCCTCCATGGAAGCATTTCTTGATGACCAAATTATGGAGGAAGAGGTTGACGCAGCAACCGTCGATCTGCTTGAAAAACAAGATTCATCGGCCGACACCGCTAAAGAACCATCGGTCAAGACCACTACAATCCCACCGGCCGATGACCAAGCCGACACTGCCCAACCAAGGAGAACCAGACATGCAGTCCGCAAGGTTACCACAATCTCTTTCTTGAATCTATGTAATCTCCTTCTGCTGGTATGCTATAGCCTGACATCCTTTTCAGGTCGTCGCATCGTCCTTGCTGAAAGAAAGAACTCAATCGGCCCCTTTGGCAAGAACTAAGAAGGCAACCTTGCAAAGGCGCGAACGAGCCAAGGCCCGATTGAGAACACCGTCTCCTTCTCCACCACCCTCTCCGATTGCTTCAGTAAGAGTTAATCTTTATATTATTCCTCTAGTAGCATAGATCTGATCACCTCTTTCCTGCCTTTCTTCAGCCACGAGCTCCATCACCCGCACCACATCGGCCAACTCCCTCACCTACTGTCTCAAGACAACAAGAGAAGGCCGATGCAAGCACAGCCGATGCCCTATCACAGGTAAATCAGATCACTTTGATTCCTTTGCCGATTTCTTGTCTGACTAGGCTGACCATGCCCTATGTTGATATTTGCAGAACTTAGCCGATATGTTTTCTTTTGATATCGATCAATTCCTTGATGATGAAGACAAAGAGCCACCCAACACAGCCAAGGTGTCGATCTCTGACGAACTGAAGAACCGGCTGTCCGATATCGCCAATCGGCTAGAGTCATCACTGGAATTCTTGGTGGAGGATTGCACTCCCATCAGGATCAGGGTACAAGAAATTCAAGATCACCTGCCTGAAGACCTGATGGAGATCCTGACACCGGCCATCTTCTTGGAATAACACCAATTCAAGCTCCACAAAGCGAAAGAAAGAATCGCAGAGAAGCGGGAACGTGAAAGCTTGGAATCGGCCTTAACTGCCAGCAAAGCTCAAGTCAATTCTGACAAGACTAAATTGGATGAGCTGGCTGTTGAACCGATTATCCTAAACAACAGGCTTGAAGAACTCTGCCGTCTCGAAGCAGACCTAGTGTCCAGGCTGGAAGCAACTCGTAAGGAGATCCAAGAAGTCGAGGCTGGGATAGCTGCATCACCAAAGGCCATAGAAGACCAAACGGCGAAGCTGAAGGCATCAGCCAAATACCTGGCAACCCTGAGCAAATCCTTGCAACCAATTCCAGGATCAGCGGCCGATGACGCCCAAGCAATAGAGGATATTGATCAAATCCGCCGCAAGGCCATTGCAGCTATCGAAAAATTCATAAGCTGATGTAATATGTTTTACGTCCTTCGTGTAAACTGATAACCTCTTGTCTTGATTAACATAAATCTCATCGGCCAATCAGCCGAATTTGATTTGAATAAATCTGAAGAAGCTCAAGCTTGAAAAATTTTTGAAGTCCATAAACCTGGATCAATCTGACAAACTTGAAAAAACTTGAAAAATTTCACGCTTGTATATATATATGCCCCCCAAATTTTAGAAGATGTGGGCTCATGTTGTAAAATTTGAACAAAGGGCGATAATGGATATCGGCCATCTAAAGACGATGTGTGCTACATCGGCTATTATCATAAATCGGCTGGCAAGCCGGTCATGAATCGATCCAGACACTGGGATAATATTTCTTTAAATATTTGCCATTAAGGGCTCTTCCGTAAATTTCTCCATCTAATCCTTTGAGCAGATAAGCATTATGGGGAACACATCGATGAATCTGAAAAAGACCTTCCCAATTAGGTGACCACTTGCCGAATTTATTATCTTTGAAACCAATCGGCATTATTAATTTCCAAACAAGATCCCCTTCCTCAAATGACTTGGCGACAACTTTCTTATTATAATGACGAGCAACTCGATCTTTATCTCGTTTTATTTTTTCCAAAGCCTGTAATCGGACGTGCGCCAAATCATCTAACTCGTCAACCATAAGATTATGATACTCATCGGCTGTTAAGTCATCTTGCAAGGCAATCCTTCTTGAGCCGATGTTGTTCTCCCACGGCAGTACAACTTCATGTCCATAAACCAGCTGATAAGGTGGCACTTGAATTGCACCATGACAAGCCATCCGATACGCCCAGAGGGAATTGGCCAGTGTGGTATGCCATCGTCTCGGCTGTTCATCAATTTTTCTCTTGATCAACTTAATTAAAGTCTTATTAGAAGCTTCTGCCTGCCCATTAGCTTGTGCATAATATGGAGAAGAATTTAGTAGCTTGATGCCCATGCTGTCGGCAAACTGCACAAACTCATCGGACACGAAAATTGATCCCTGATCTGTAGTCAATGTTTGGGGTAACCCAAACCGATATATAATATGCTCCTTGACAAACTGAATTGCATCATTGGAATCAACCTTCTTAAGAGGGATGGCCTCAACCCACTTTGTGAAATAGTCTGTAGCCACTAAAATATACTTGTGGCCTTTGCTCGATGGTGGATTAATCTGGCCGATCATATCTATACCCCATCCTCGAAACGGCCACGGCTTTATGATTGGATGCATAGCCGATGCCGGTGCTCTCTGGATTGCTCCAAATTTCTGGCAATCTTGACACCCTTTATAATACTTGAAACAATCCTCTAGCATTGTTGGCCAAAAATATCCAGCACGCTTCAAAAGCCATCTCATTTTATGGGCCGATTGATGGGTTCCACAAATCCCTTCATGTACCTCGCTCGTAACAATTTTGGCCTCCTCTAGACCTAAACACTTGAGCAAGACACCATCAATCGTCCTGTAGTATAGACCATCATCTAACAAGACATAATGCAAGACTTTGTATTTCATCTGTCGCGACGCCGATTGAGAAGGGTTTTTCAAATAATCAATGATAGCAAACCTCCAGTCGTCGGCATCCACGGCAGCAATCTGAATTGGAACATCTTTGGCCATCGACCTATATCCTGATGCCCCCTGAGCTAAATCATCGGCCTCAAAATTCTGCTTCCTCGGTATATGCCTCATCGTCACAATCTTGAAAGTCTGTAGCAGCTCCTTGCACTCCTCATTGTACACTCTAAGAATATCATTTTTGCATTCATACTCCCCGGAAAGTTGATTGATTACCAGCTGTGAATCACCAATAATTTCTATGGAATCGGCCTCGACCTCTTGTAATAATTACAAACCCTTAAGAACTGTCTCATACTCTGCTTGATTGTTAGTATAATAGGGTTTGATAGTAAAAGCGAACTCGAAGCTTGCCCCCCGAGGGGATATTATGACCAGGCCGATACCGCATCCATGCCTGCAAACAGATCCATCAAAATACAGTGTCCACGGCACAATGTCTGCATATGCAATTGAATCGTCTCTGTGTTGGACAATGAAATTGGCCAGGGCTTGTCCTTTAATCGCTTTGGCCGATTCATATCTGAGGTCAAACTCTGTTAAAACAAAAACCCACTTCCCAATTCTCCCTTTCAAAACGGGGGCCGATAGCATGTATTTCATCACATCGGCCTTACTTACCACAATGCACTCATTGGAAAGTAAATAATGCCTCAACTTAGTACACGAAAAATATAAACATAGACATAATTTCTCCACTGGCGTGTACCTTGTTTCAGACTTGGATTCTTTTCGTATTGTTCAGATCAAATTATTCTTATATTCCCTTGGCAGGTTAGCACTCACATACGTCGACCTAGGCCTGTCACCTATTCCTATATCAACCTCTTCGAGCTGATCGGCTGACGTAAAGCCTTGTCCCAATTTTCCATCTAACTCATCCACCGCATCATCTGTGTAGGGACTAGCTTGCTTATCTTGGGCAGTGGATGGGATATCTTTGTTAAAGCAACTGCTTGTCTTGATCTTCAATCGTCTCGATGTCGCAATCAGTTACTTTGAGGAAATCAGCATCCCAGACTCGTACGGACAGGCAATCGATTCCCTCCATCTCCCAAACTGCGAGATCGGCATTGGCTACGTGAACTGACCAATCAGCCTGCACGATCTCGACTTGGTCCCCTTGCCACTGTATAAAGCACTGATGCATTGTTGACGGGACGCAACAGTTTGCGTGGATCCAATCTCGTCCCATCAACAGGCTATAGGAACCCTTTCCATCGAAGACGAAGAAGGTGGTGGGTATCGTCTTGTTGCCCACAGTGAGCTCCACGTTTAGCACCCCTTCGCCTCGGATGCATTGCCGCCAAAGTCTTTGAGCACCATGTTGGTCTTGATGAGGTCTTCAGGTACTTTTCCAAGCTTCCTGAAGGTTGTGTACGGCATTAAGTTCACTGCCGCGCCGCCATCGACCAGCATCTTCGTCATCGGCCGCCCATTGATGAATCCCTTGATGTATAATGGCCGGAGGTGCCTGTGGCTGGTGTCGACTGGCTTGTCGAACACGGCTTGATCTGGCGACAACTGTAGTGTGGCCGAGGACTGTTCATCGTCGGCTATCGCTTCATCGGCCGTCTGCACGCTGTATTCTGCTGGCAATATGAAAACCATATTAACAGAAGCCGATGCTACACCTTTACCTTTCACGGACGCAAGAGCTCGAATTGACTTGGAGGTGCCCTCATCGGCCTTGACAACTGCGGATTTTATTCTCCACTCCTTCTTGGTCTTGGCGGGCCGATGGGCTATTGTCGCCTGCTGCTCCTGGATCTGCTCCTTTCTTCTCAATCTCTGAACCCACCGTCTTTGTGTCTTGCTAAACACGTCGCTTGGGCACCATTGGGGGTTCTGGATTTGCTCGTCGTGCTCAGTCCGACGATCATGGTGCATCAGCCCTAGTCTTTCATGTACAGACTTTCTTTGCTTGCGTGGCCGATGCACTTGTCTGCTCGAGCTGCCCTGGTGGGGGTCTTCTATGTCATTACATGCGGGGCACTCTTGGATTGATGGCAGCCTCATCCCTTCGTTCCAACAGAACCGGAAAAACTCGCACTCCCAATGAGGGTCATAAGAGTTGTCTTAATCGGCATGGTCTTGTGCTTGTTCTTCCCACCGTCGCTGGTATTTCCTGATCAGGCCCTCTGAGGTCTGATGGGGTCGCTTGCCGGTCCGATGGCTATTGCCGTCGGCCCTATCCGCCCGCACCATGTTGACTGGGAATGGGTGTCCTTCTATCTTCATCGGCCGCTTGGCTTCATCAATCTTGATCCTGCCTTGCTCGATGGCCGATTGAATCTGTTGTCGGAAGATCTTGCATTCATTGGTGTGATGCGAATATGTGTTGTGCCACTTGCAATATCTTCTCTTCTTGATTTCTTTGGCCGATGGCAGTACATGACCTACTGGTAGCTGGATCTGCTTTTCTTGCAAGAGTAGGTCAAATATTTTATCGGCCTTGTTGATGTCGAAGTCGTATTTGTCCTCTTTGTCGCCCTTCTTGGCCCATTGACACGTTGTTGGCTTCTTCATCTAGGCCCACTCGGCCAGGTCGACGTCGGCATCATCTTCATCGTCTTCGTCGGAGGCGTACTGATAGACGGTACTGATCTTCTTTGCGAATTTCTTCGCCTCCTGGAATCTTTGTTCATGGGCCGATACCCGTTGCGCTAGCTGAGCTAGGCTGTCGAATTCCTGAGATGAGAACCTTTCTCGTATCGGCCCCAATAGTCCTTGGAATGCCAGATCGGCCAGTTGAGAATCGGTTAAACTAAGACTGTAACACCTATTCCTTACGTCCCTGAATCTTTGGATGTATTCTGGGACTGATTCATCAACCCGTTGCCTGATGGTAGTGAGATCAGACAGTTTCATCTCTTGTACGCCGTTGTAAAAGTATCTATGAAACTGCTTCTCTAGATCTATCCATCCTCTGATGGAATTGCAGGGTAAAGAGGAAACCATGTAAACGCTGACCCTGACAAAGACAGAGGGAAAAATCTCACCCTCGACACCTCTATAGCCGATGCCTCCCCACACTGTGCCAGGAATCGGCTTACGTGCTCGTATGTGGAGACGTTGTCTTGCCCTGAAAATTTGGAGAAGTCCGAGATCTTGTATCGGTTCGGCAGTGGCACTCTGTCGAATTCCTCGGGATATGGGTGCCGATACACCGTAGAGTTCTCCTTGGGCTTTAAGCCGAACTGATCTCGCATCACCTCGGCTATCATGTCTGCCCAGTATCCTGCAGGCTGATGTGGGAGGTCCTGGTGGTAAGACTGTTGTAGGCCCTCTGTCCGATACTGCCTGGGGGAGTACGGTTGGAAGTGATGATTTAGATTTTGTGTGTCGTACTGCCCTGCGGTGTACTGCTGGTAGCCTTGCGGCGCGTTGTAGGTAGCTGGTTGCAGAGGGTTGCCAGACATGGGAATTTGAGGTTGTCTGGCCGATGGCGAGTTGACTGGAACTTGCTGCATCGGCTCGATCACCGGTTGTTTCCCCTTTGTCCATTGTGCATATTGTTTCTCCGTGACGTGCTGAGGGCTTCCTCCCGCTTGCCTGGTGAGGACCAGTGGCAAGGTTGATGCTGGTTGAGCCGATGGAGGTGGGATCGGCGCCGTCGGCTGTGGAGCCGCGCTCAGATCGGTCCTCAAGGTCCGATAAGCAGAGAACTGTTGGTAGTATGCCCTAAAGGTAATCATAGAGATGATGATGCTACGGTTGTATCCATGATATATTTATGTGTTTATTGAATATCCATTAAAGACAACTTGTATTGATCAACAGTTATGTGAATTGTTTGTGAAACTCTTTTACATGTATGGCTATTCTAAACTTGTCCCTGATCGGAGTTCGTGTAGTAACACACATGAATATTAGATCAGCACATTATTAGTTGATGACTACGTTTCACAAGTCATGGACATAGAGATGTCAAACTAATAATGTGGGCGCATGTATGACATGTGAGCTGAACTGACCCGACGTGAGAATTGTCTCTATACACAACATATACGTTATGTCCTTAGACATGTGATTGTTGTATGTGCTCAAGATGTGAAACGACTTACTTAGGGACTATCAAATGCTACTCCGTAACTGGGTAGTTATAAAGGTGGTCTTCGGGTTTGTCAAGAAACATGCTGTGAGACATAAACAATCAAGATGGAAATTGTCCCTCTCCACGTGAGAGAGATAATACTGGATCACTCTAATGATTGGATCAACAAATGCATGGCCGTGCTTAGGTTAAGTGTTAACCTATGAGTGAACCATATATCGAGAGGCAAGGGAATAACATGTATATGGTATTGTGGTGGTTCGTCTGATTTGATCTTTGCGTACGCATAGGAGTTGACATGTCTTGCTAGAGGCCGCTGTCAACTATTGGTCCAGTAGGAGTATTCGGGCCATGTCTATGTGTACGTGAACCCATAGGGTCTCACGCTTAAGGGCCTGGAAGCCTAATTCGGGTTGGACCCGAATTAGACTAGGTTTAGGGTCGCTGATGGGCCTCCAACTCGAGGCACACCAGGACGCCTATATAAGCAAGGGGTGGGTGCGAGGCTAGGGTAATTCAACTCTCCCTGCAGCCGTCGCGCCCCCCCCCCCCACGCTCACGCCTAGCGCTCCTCGCGGACCTAGCAGTCCAGAGGCGCATCGCTTCCTTCCCGTACGTGTGAGATTCCTCGGAGGTGCTGCATCTAGAGCACAAGGACGAACCGCACGAGGGACGATTGCGAGCGAAGGACGGACGTGTGACGGATGACCACTCAACTGCACGGCATTGCTGCGACGCGTTCAATTACATCGAGTCGTCTCCGCTGCACCTGCGCGTCTAGTGGTAATCCTGTAACCTGTAACTAGCAGTAGATCTTGGTTTATGAGGTAGAAAATTTTGATTTGTCGGCTAGCGTAGCAACCTCATAATCCTACAGTGGTATCAGAGCAGTTACTGCCTCGTTATAGGTTTGGTTTTATGCATATGGTGATATGCGCGGTTGTAGATGAGTCTCTAGCCTTGGTTCGTCATCTTGCCGTGTTGGTATTGTAACGATCTACTCGTACCGGTCGAAATTCTGCCATCCGAGTTAAGTGATACATGTAAATCCATTCATGGCGAGTTTAAGATCAATCAGATTGATCAAATCAAACCCTAGGTTAGGTGCCAGGCGCATGTGACGCGCGACGGTGATAGATGGGATCTACTACCGGGCGCCGGGCGCATGTGTTGTTCGGTAAAACAACCGTAACTTTTGAACCGTAACTCGGATTGAGAAAATTTCCGCGTAGGGGAGTAGAAAACAAATTTTGAAGAGAGAGAAAATTGCCAACGACAGTTTCGCTGATTTCAGAATCGCGAAAAACCTCTTGGAAAATAGAGTTTTTGCCCCTGCAATTTTAGACGACGGAATTGGATAACTCTGTTTTGCAGGAATTCATGACTAGTATAGCCCGTATGTGTATGTGATGCATGCATGTAATTAATTCATGGCTTGCATGTCATGATTGTGACAATATGGCTGGAGCCACATAGATATTGTCCACCTGATGTAATGGCCTGCGTGCCAATTTGTGATGAATCCACGACTATGTAATTTTATTCACTACCTTGCGTTAGTGATGGATAGTTATGGTGGACTCATCACTGGAGGACGGCGTACATGGATCATGGAGATGGCGATCACCATGATGAACAGATTGATGGAGATGGAGATCCCCTAAGTGACAATGAGCTATACCAAGTCATAAATCTGTGATGATGTCGTTCTTACTATTATGTTCTACTTTCACGTGATTATGTTTTTGTCTACATATGTGGTAATGAAGTAGAACGATCCCTCGGCAATGTTTAAGTGTTTATACTCCCCCAAGCCTTGCATTGTCATAAGTCTTGTACATTCGGTGGTGGGTCTATGAAATTAGGGTGCCACTGATTTTCCTTGACTAGACAAGTTCGTATTGGATACTTACTGCATAAGGTTTGGTTGCTTAGATGAGGTCATCCTAACGGTTAGGGACCTTGGAGCATGAGTCGTTGGTAACACAAGCATAGAGATGCTATCCAACAACAAGAATCATATTTGATATGATTAGCAAGGAGTTGCTTACCGATCTACCATGTCTTCTAGCGGTGATGCTAAAGCTCACTAGTTGACTTGTTAGTTGTGGGTCTTGAATCACTAAATTTCAATTAAGGGATATTGATTTTAGTGGGAGTAGATTTTATTCAGAATATGATTTACTCTATCATGGATACTTTGTCTTAGTATTTTGCATTACTTTTATTGTAGATTAATGGCATCCACTAAGCAACCATTTACTTTGCGTTCAATTCTTGAGAAAGATAAGTTGAATGGAACAAACTATGCGGATTGGATTCGCAATCTGAGAATTGTTCTCAGGGCTGAGAAAAAGGAACATGTTCTAGACACCCCAGTACTTGAAGAGCCTGATGAGAATGCACCTGCTGCTGATAGAACCGCTTACAGGAGAGCATTAGATGCTGATCTTGAAGTGAGTTGCTTAATGCTTGCTTGTATGGAACCAGAGCTGCAAATGTAGTTTGATAACAACCATCGTGCGCGTGATATGATCGTGGCGCTTAATGAGATGTTCGAAACTCAAGCCAGGACTGAAAGGTTCAATGTGTCCAAGGCTTTTGTTGAATCCAAGCTAGCAAAGGGTGCACATGTTGGACCACACATGATCAAAATGGTTGGTCACACTCAGAGGTTGGAGAAGCTTGGCTTCCCACTTGACCAAGCGCTGGCAACTGATTTCATCCTTGCATCGCTTCCACCCAGCTATGGAAACTTCATCTCGAACTACCATTTGCATGGGGCGGAGAGGGGCTTGAATGAATTGTGTGGCATGTTGAAAACAGCAGAGGCTGACATCAAGAAAGGCACTGGCAGCAGCCATGTGATGGCAGTACAAAACTGGTCTAAGTTTAAGAGAAAGGGCAATTCTTGGAAGAAGAATAAGGGCAAGGCTAAAGATGAGATCTCTAAGCCAAAACCACCTGCGCCCAAGACTGGTGTACCTGCTGATACAGTGTGCTTTCATTGTGGTGGGAAAGGTCACTACAAGAGGAGCTGCAAGTTGTATCTTGAATCCTTGAAGAAGGATGGCGGTAGTAAAGGTACTCCCGTTTATCATACACTTGTTGTTTATTTTACAGACATTTTTCTCGCTAACTCTCATATCAATTCTTGGGTATTTGATACCGGATCGGTTGCTCATATTTGCAAAACGATGCAGGGAATGATAAGAAGTAGAAGCGTTGGAAAAGGCGAAGTTGATTTCCGTGTGGGCAATAATGCAAGAGTTGCTGCGTTGAACGTCGAGACGATGCAACTTCACCTACCATCAGGATTTATTTTGGAATTGAATAATTGTTATTTTGTTCCTAGTTTAAGTCAAAACATTGTGTCACCTTCATGCTTGATGAAGGATGGTTATTCATTTGCGAGTAAAGACAATGGTTGTGTGATCTCTAAGAATGATATGTTTGTGGCTTTTGCATCCATTGTGAATGGATTATTTATTTTAGATCTTGATGATGCGCCTGTCTGTAATATTAGTGCTAAACGGCCTCGGCTTAATGAGTTAAGTCCTACATATATGTGGCATTGTCGTTTGGGTCATATAAGCGAGAATCGCATGAAGAGGCTCCATTCTGATGGGCTTCTAACTTCATTTGATTTTGAATCATGCGAGACATGTGAGGCATGCCTTCTAGGCAAAATGACCAAGACGCCTTTCACAGGTTTTCCTGAAAGGGCGGCTGACTTGTTGGAACTTGTACATACGGATGTATGTGGACCAATGAGCACGACAGCTAGAGGCGGATTTCAATACTTCGTAACTTTCACTGATGATTTTAGTAGATATGGCTATGTCTACTTAATGAAACATAAGTCTGAAACATTTGAAAAGTTCAAAGAATTTCAGAATGAAGTAGAGAATCAACGAGGCAAGAAAATTAAGGCCTTGCGATCTGATCGTGGAGGCGAATATTTGAGCCACGAGTTTAGCAATCATCTAAAGAGTTGCGGAATAGTTCCACAGCTTACGCCGCTAGGAACGCCTCAGAGAAACGGCGTGTCCGAGCGACGTAATCGGACTTTGTTGGACATGGTTCGATCTATGATGAGTCAATGCGACCTACCTTTATCGTTTTGGGGATACGCTCTAGAAACAGCCGCTTTCACTTTAAATAGGGTACCGTCTAAGTCCGTAGTTAAAACACCATATGAGATGTGGACTGGGAAGAGTCCTAGTTTGTTTTTTCTAAAGATTTGGGGTTGTGAAGTTTATGTCAAACGGCTTATGTCAGATAAGCTAACACCCAAATCGGACAAATGTTTTTTCGTGGGATATCCAAAGGAGACTTTAGGATATTATTTCTACAACCGCTCAGAGGGCAAAGTGTTTGTTGCTAGAAACGGTGTTTTCTTAGAGAAAGAGTTTCTCAAAAGAGAGAAGAGTGGACAAAAGGTGTATCTTGAAGAAGCTCAGGATGAGCCAATAGGGAATGACTCTACAAGTGACGCTAATGTAGCTGAACAAGTTGAGGTACCCGTGGCAATTGAGACACCGCCACAGCCACGAAGATCAGCTAGACTCCTTGCATTACGTGGGGACTTGTTATTATTAGACGATGACGAACCTGCGACATACGCGGAAGCTATGATGGACCTAGATTCCATGAGATCCGAAATAGATTCCATGAGTGAAAATCAAGTTTGAAACTTGGTTGATCTGCCTGAAGGGGTTAGACCCATAGAGTGCAAATGGATCTTTAAAAAGAAAAAGGATATGGACGGAAATGTTCACGTCTATAAAGCTCGACTTGTCGCAAAAGGTTTTCGACAAGTTCAAGGGATTGACTACGACGAGACTTTCTCACCGGTAGCGATGCTTAAATCTATCCGGATCATTCTAGCAATAGCTGCTTATTTCGATTATGAGATTTGGCAGATGGATGTTAAAACAGCCTTTCTAAATGGGAATTTAGAAGAGGACGTGTATATGATACAGCCCGAAGGTTTTGTTGATCCTAATAATGCTGGAAAAATATGCAAGCTTAAGAAATCCATTTATGGATTAAAGCAAGCATCTCGGAGTTGGAATATTCATTTTGACGAAGTAGTCAAAGGGTTTGGTTTTCGTCAGAACGAAGAAGAACCTTGTGTTTACAAGAAGGAAAGTGGGAGCGCTGTAATATTTCTAATCTTATATGTGGATGACATATTATTGATTGGAAATGACATTTCGATGTTGCAATCTGTAAAGACTTCATTGAATAATAGTTTTTCAATGAAGGATTTAGGAGAAGCAACATACATTCTGGGCATAAAGATCTATAGAGATAGATCGAAGAGGCTTATAGGATTCAGCCAAGATACGTACATTGACAAGGTACTGAAACGGTTCAGCATGGAGCAATCCAAGAAAGGATTCCTACCTATGTCACATGGGATGCGCTTTAGTGATAAACAGTGTCCTCAGAATGATGAGGAACGAGAGCGCATGAGTAAGGTTCCATATGCTTCGGCCGTTGGTTCCATAATGTACTCCATGATATGTACTCGCCCAGATGTCTCATATGCTCTAAGTGTTGCGAGCAGATATCAAGCTAATCCAGGTGAGAGTCACTGGACGCTTGTTAAAAACATCCTTAAGTACTTAAGAAGGACTAAAGATGTGTTCCTAATCTATGGAGGTGAGGAGGAGCTCGTTGTAAATTACACCGATGCTAGCTTCCAAACCGACATGGATGATTCACAATCTCAATCAGTTTTTGTGTTCACAATAAATGGTGGTGCCGTCAGTTGGAAAAGTTCCAAGCAGGAGACAGTCACTGATTCTACAGCAGAAGCCGAGTACATTGCAGCTTCAGAAGCTGCAAAGGAAGGTGTTTGGATGAGGAGGTTCCTCATTGAGCTTGGTGTGTTTCCTAATGCGTCTAGCCCATTGAACATGCATTGTGATAACAATGGGGCGATAGCGCAGGCTAAGGAGCCAAGGAATCACCAGAAGAACAAACATGTACTTCGGAAATTTCACCTCATTCGAGAGTTCATTAGAAGAGATGAAATCAAGATGTGCAAAATACATACGGATTTGAATGTTGCAGATCCTTTGACAAAAGCTCTTCCACAGCCTAAGCATGAGGCGCACATGAGAGCTATGGGTATTAGATATCTTCGAGATTAACTCTAGTGCAAGTGGGAGACTGTTGGTAGTATGCCCTAGAGGTAATCATAGAGATGATGTTGCTACGATTGTATCCATGATATATTTATGTGTTTATTGAATATCCATTAAAGACAACTTGTATTGATCAACAGTTAGGTGAATTGTTTGTGAAACTCTTTTACATGTATGGCTATTCTAAACTTGTCCCTGATCGGAGTTCGTGTAGTAACACACATGAATATTAGATCAACACATTATTAGTTGATGACTATGTTTCACAAGTCATGGACATAGAGATGTCAAACTAATAATGTGGGCGCATGTATGACATGTGAGCTGAACTGACCCGACGTGAGAATTGTCTCTATACACAACATATACGTTATGTCCTTAGACCTGTGATTGTTGTATGTGCTCAAGATGTGAAACGACTTACTTAGGGACTATCAAACGCTACTCCGTAACTGGGTAGTTATAAAGGTGGTCTTCGGGTTTGTCAAGAAACATGCTGTGAGACATAAACAATCAAGATGGAAATTGTCCCTCTCCACATGAGAGAGATATCACTGGATCACTCTAATGATTGGATCAACAAATGCATGGCCGTGCTTAGGTTAAGTGTTAACCTATGAGTGAACCATATATCGAGAGGCAAGGGAATAACATGTATATGGTATTGTGGTGGTTCGTCTGATTTGATCTTTGCGTACGCATAGGAGTTGACATGTCTTGCTAGAGGCCGCTGTCAACTATTAGTCCAGTAGGAGTATTCGGGCCATGTTTATGTGTACGTGAACCCATAGGGTCGCACACTTAAGGGCCTGGAAGCCTAATTCGGGTTGGACCCGAATTAGACTAGGTTTAGGGTCGCTGATGGGCCTCCAACTCGAGGCACACCAGGACGCCTATATAAGCAAGGGGTGGGTGCGAGGCTAGGGTAATTCAACTCTCCCTGCAGCCGTCGCGCCCCCCCCCCACGCTCACGCCTAGCGCTCCTCGCGGACCTAGAGTCCGGAGGCGCATCGCTTCCTCCCTGTACGTGTGAGATTCCTCGGAGGTGCTGCATTTGGAGCACAAGGACGAACCGCACGAGGGACGATTCACGAGCGAAGGACGAACGTGTGACGGACGACCACGCAACTGCACGGCACTGCTGCGACGCGTTCAATTACATCGAGTCGTCTCCGCTGCACCTGCGCGTCTAGTGGTAATCCTGTAACCTGTAACTAGCAGTAGATCTTGGTTTATGAGGTAGAAAATTTTGATTTGTCGGCTAGCGTAGCAACCTCATAACCCTACAGGAACTTGTTTTCTGGCAAGAAAATCGGCCCGTGAGGCTTGTACTGATGAATGGAACTATCTAAGATTGATTTGACCGTATTGGTCAATGTGTTCACCAGGATCCCAGACTGGTTGACTAGCGCAGAATGAACTGTGGAGTCGATTCGGTCTTGCAACGTTGGTGCAGCGTTTTCTTCGGTCTTGACGACGTGGTTGTGTGCCGCCACCGACGTGCTGGCTCCATCCCCAGGGCTCGGCATTACCACCTTAGATTTTTGGATAAGGGTGCCTTGCCGAGTCCTAGAGTATGTCTGCAGGTATATATTTTGGAACTGCTCGACCAGCTTGTCCATCTCAGCTCTCTGCTCCTCATTGAGCTGGTCGATTGTCACGGAGACGACGTTCTCCTCGGAGATCTCACCCTGCTTTGACATCTTGCACTTGTCTTCTTGTTGTCGCAAAGCTTGTGTTCTTTTGGTCCCACTGGGCGTGCCAAAAGCGTGTTGGCGCAGAATTTAGACCCGCCTCATGACCAAAAGGGTTCCACGTTTCCACGGTGGCCTGGGAGATCTGCTTAACTCCAGTGCAGGTCCAAAGGCTTGCCTAGGTGTATGTAGAGCGTGCCAGTTGATTTGATCTGCAATCAACAAGATAAACAAGCAAACCATGTAAGTAAACAATGGCCGATCGGCCGATAGGCCGATGTCGCATTGTCATGACCTAGCCGATAGGGCAAAGCTATATCGGCTCGCTTGTAATTGTGATAAAATAACATCAAAATATAAATCTAATCTCATCGGCCTTCATCAACATGTTCATGTCAATTAGAGGCATCGGCCGATGAGAGATAAAAAGAAATAATTACACTAGCTAATACTCTAACGCAGACTTGTACAAACCAATCAACTTATATAAATATATCAATCACAAGTAAACCCTTAAAGGATAACCTATAACAAATACATTCATATCTGTCAATCTACCCGTATAAGTGGTAAATACATATAAAAACATTATAGCAGTTATATGTATTAGATAAGACCAGCTGAAACCCCGGTGCTATCCTTAATCACGATCGAAAACAGGCTTTGGATTAGATCTCAAAACAGGACTAAGGTCGATAGCAACTCAAAGTGTGAATTGAGACTTAACACAAAGAAAATCAAGTTGTCGATCGCTTTTGGGGATGGTAGATGCATTGAAAGATTTAACTAAGCATAATAATTAAACCGTCGTCGGCAATAAACCCTAAAACGAGCAGATCGCGGGCGAAGCATAATTAATACACTTATGAAAATCACTCAAAGCATGATAAACGACGATCACATCATCGAGGCTTAACGTGCCTAAAGAGACACGCTAGCCCCGACGATGTAGATCGTCGGGCACGAGTTCTTACCTCTGCTCTAGGGAAGCAAGAACTCGTCGAGATTAATCTCTTGCGAGGGTTGGTGATGCGCCGAAAGTAGATTGATTTATGTGTTGTGTTGTTGTGAGAAAAAATTACATGAACCTCGGGCTTACATATTTATACCCATAGGCTAACAAAGATCCTAACAGAATACGACCCAAACTTTCCTAAAGATAAAAGGAAACCGATAAAGTCCTTATTGGACACTAAACACACTTTCCTAAAGATAAAAAGGAAACTAACAGACTTATCCTAATTAATAGATACAAGCCGCATCCTCCTTGGACTCGGTCTTCCCTGGATAAGATCTTCCCGAATCCAACAAGAATCCGACTGCTGTTGGTGGATGGTTTAAGATAACCCCCATCGGCCGATGTAGAACTCTAGGCCGAAACTAACTTCGAGCCGATATGAACTTTGGTCCGATGGGAACTTTGGGGCTTACCAAATTCTGGCGTTAACACATGCCCCCCAGTTTTAGAGTATGAGAAGTCATGCTTCAAAATTATTCTGTATCTGGCCTGTATCACCCCAAAATTGATTCTTCTCTTCTTCCTGACATCGGCTCTCATGCACCGATACCGTCTGAAGAAGATGAGCCAGGTTATGAAACTCGCAGAAAAATCTACTCTTGATAGGCGCTGACAACCCTTGAAACGCTAGATCTGCTAGTTGTTCATCACTTAGGCTCAAGCTATAACACCGGTTGCGGACATCACAAAATCTTTGAATATACTCCACAGTCGATTCCCCTTCTTGCTGTTTGACTGATATCAAATCTAAAAACTTCAACTCATTGTTCCCAGCAAAGAAGTACTGATGAAATTGCTTTTCAAGATCGGCCCAACCATTAATTGAATTTGGTGGCAATGACGAAAACCATGTGAAAGCCGATCCAGTCAAAGACAACGAAAACAATCTAACTTTCAGAGCTTCCTCGGCCGATGCCTCCCCACATTGAGCTAAGAACCGGCTGATATGTTCAATTGTAGACATATCATCTTGCCCTGAAAACTTGGAAAAGTCTGGAATCCTGTATCGGCTTGGAAGCAGAACTCTATCAAACCACTCAGGATATGGTAGCCGATACATAGAAATTTATCCCTTAGGTCTAACTCCAAACTGTTCTTCCATTATTTTCGCAACTATATCGGCCCACTCTTCTCTAGATTGATATTTTTGAGTTTCTTCTGGCCGATATTGTTGTTGTAGCCCATCATACTGATATGCTTGCCCCCCGGGCCAATACTGCTGCTGCTGATGATATTGAAGTTGTTCACCAGTCTGCCCCCCAAACTGATATGGCTGTTGCCGATGACCGCATCGGTTTTTTACCTCAGTAGAAGATTGTTAGATGCTGAAACAAGGTACACGCCAGTGGAGAAATTATGTCTATGTTTATATTTTTCATGTACTAAGTTGAGGCATTATTTACTTTCCAATGAGTGCATTGTGGTAAGTAAGGCCGATGTGATGAAATACATGCTATCGGCCCCCGTTTTGAAAGGGAGAATTGGGAAGTGGGTTTTTGCTTTAACAGAGTTTGACCTCAGATATGAATCGGCCAAAGCGATTAAAGGACAAGCCCTGGCCAATTTCATTGTCCAACACAGAGACGATTCAATTGCATATGCAGACATTGTGCCGTGGACACTGTATTTTGATGGATCTGTTTGTAGGCATGGATGCGGTATCGGCCTGGTCATAATATCCCCTCGGGGGGCAAGCTTCGAGTTCGCTTTTACTATCAAGCCCTATTATACTAACAATCAAGCAGAGTATGAGACAGTTCTTAAGGGTTTGTAATTATTACAAGAGGTCGAGGCCGATTCCGTAGAAATTATTGGTGATTCACAGTTGGTAATCAATCAACTTTCCGGGGAGTATGAATGCAAAAATGATATTCTCAGAGTGTACAATGAGGAGTGCAAGGAGCTGCTACAGACTTTCAAGATTGTGACGATGAGGCATATACCGAGGAAGCAGAATTTTGAGGCCAATGATTTAGCTCAGGGGGCATCAGGATATAGGCCGATGGCCAAAGATGTTCCAATTCAGATTGTTGCCATGGATGCCGACGACTGGAGGTTTGCTATCATTGATTATTTGAAAAACCCTTCTCAATCGGCGTCGCGACAGATGAAATACAAAGTCTTGCATTATGTCTTGTTAGATGATGGTCTATACTACAGGACGATTGATGGTGTCTTGCTCAAGTGTTTAGGTCTAGAGGAGGCCAAAATTGTTACGAGCAAGGTACTGTTAACGACCAAATTTGGTAAATCACGTATTGGATTTGAAGATAGAGTCGAAGCGGATTTGGAGGAAGCTGGCGGTTACCAAAACAGAGCAAGAATCGGTTGGTGACCGAATCGGCTACGGTGTGTATCAGCTGGTGACCGAGTCGGCTATCGTGACCATCGGCTGAGACAGAGTCGGACAAGGATAGCCGATGTAGCCGATTCCGACGAGAGGATAACAGAGTCTTTGTCGGGTTCGGTTGGTGAGCTTCATAAGGATTCCCACATACGGATTGGGTCCGAAGAAGGGAATTGTATCTATTACTTAGGATATAATGTTAGTTTCCTAATAGATACTGTCGGTTAGAGTTTGTATTAGGGAATTGTTTTCAATATGAGTTGTAATAGAGATAAGAGTCGTGTCCGATAAGGACATATTGTGTAATTCTGGGTATAAATTAAACCCAGGTTCGTGTAAAGAAAGGAACGAATCAATACAACTACTTCGGCGCATCGCCACCTTTACTCTTTCACTGTTTTCGACGAGTTCTTGCTTTCGAGTTGGGCTGCATCGGCTTCGATCTCCAGCAAGAGGTAAAACTTGTTATGGCGGCTTGCGCTCTCGGGATTAGTGCTTCCATCTTTATGACACTCTGATCCTGTTTGTGTGAATCGTCGAGTTATCATATATATTGTATAATCTGAATTGATATCAATATATAACTTAGATCGGTCGATGTCTGTTCCATAGAAAAGCAACCGATAGGGTTATATATCGCTGTTGATCTAGATTATATAATATATCTACCATCTCGAAAAGGTTTTCATCGACTTGATCATCTAGACATTATGTTTCTTTACATATTTGGTGCTGCATCAGTTAGGTTTGACCTACTAAATCATGTTTAGAACCATAGTTTCTAGCCTGTCTATGATTGCTAATAGAGATAGCGTCGGGGTTTCAGCCGATCTTATCTGGTTTAATTATCTTGTTATCTTGATATATTAAATCTGCCCTTTATATCGAGATATTAACTTAGTAAAATATATTGAGCTTGTTGTCAAATCTGGTTAGGATCATCTTAACATTAGTTTGACAAGTTGTTTAATATATTTTGTTCATGATAATATCTCTGTATAAAGTAGTATCGGAGTACTAGCCGATACATGTTAGATTTACCTAATCGGCTATGCTATGAACATGTATAATCTATGCTTTATAATATATTTAGACATAAGTGATTCATACTGTCTCGGCGCCCTATCCGATCTATCCCAATCACTTGGTTTAAATATATTCTGAGACTTAGATTATATTTTGTTGATATCTACAGCCGATTGAGTAGATTTAGCTTTATCTTGCTTTATCTGTTATAGCCGATTTAATGCATCTTGCATCGGCTCAATGCTCAATGATATGTCATCGGCAAGCCAGCCGATCGGCTATCATTGGTGGATTTAACTGCGTTTTCTTTATTTCTTATTGGTTGCAGGATCAAACCAATTGGCACGCCTAGAACCCGAAAGAAATATTTGGACCTGCACTGGAGTTAAGCAGATCTCCCAGGCCAGTGTGTGTTTTTTACATCAACACGCTTTTGGCACGCCTGGTGGGACACGAAGAATTTTCATCATGGTAGACTTCAAGACAACTGACGTTGACCCAGAGAATATTATTCCAATGACAGTGGACAGGTTGACGTCGGAACAAAAGGCAGAGCTGGAGGATATAATGAACAAGCTTCAAAACCAGTACTTGCATTCTTTTGTTCAAACTAGATCGGGAACGGTGGTTCAGAGATACAAAGTAACTTTGCCCAACAATGAAGAGCCAGAGTCAAGTTCTGGGAAGGAAAAAGGGGTTAAGCAAGAAGAATCTCCTGAAGAACCCAGGAATTTGCAAGATCGAATTGACTATGCTATGCATCATGCTTTGATCAACCAGTCAGGAGTGCTTGTCAATACTTTAACAAATATGATCAAGTCTGTGGTTGATGGTACTATTGCTGAACATCAAGCCAAAGGACCAATTTTCTTACCAGATGGGGTCTTCCCGCAATACAGGCCGCTTATGACCAGCCAGCCAAAACCTGCCACAAATATAGCCCCAGGACAGCCGATGGCGTCAACATCGGCTACAGTTCAACAAGAGATACCAGCGTCGGTATAGAAGCAAGTAGAGTTTAATCCTCATGTACTGGTCCGACAACAACCTCAGCATATAGGACAAAACATACCTCAAATATCAGCTGAGCAAGTTGCAACTATGTTCAATCCCAATCAGCCAGTTGCTCAGCCGATCCTGCATACACCAGCAAAACAGCAAGTGCCAACCTTCCAGCAACAAGCTGCCACTACTCAATTTGTTCCTAATCAACAAGATTTTAGTGCTCCACGAATCCCTCAGACCCACACAAGTGGCAATCTTAATTATCAATATCAACCTCATTCACCACAGGTGCAATATCGACAGAGAACGTCTCCGCAACCATATCATCAACCGCAGTATTATCAAGATGAGCCGATACAGCCACAGCATCCAGATGGAGCTCGGCGGAAGCCTTGGGCCGATATGATAGCTGATGTGATGAGAGAACAGTTTGGATTAAAACCAAGGGATGGTGACAATCTGTATCGGCATCCATATCCAGAGTATTTTGAAAGAGTGCCATTACCAAGCCGATACAAGGTCCCAGATTTTTCAAAGTTCTCAGGACAAGATAATGTATCAACTTATGAGCATGTTAGCCGATTTTTGGCTCAATGTGGTGAAGCATCGGCTACTGACGCTTTAAGAGTCAGGCTATTCCCTTTGTCTCTGTCTGGATCGGCTTTCACATGGTTTTCATCTTTACCTTATAATTCTGTTCACAGTTGGGCCGATCTAGAAAAACAGTTCCACAAATATTTCTACAGTTGAGTTCATGAGAAGAAACTATCTGATTTGACAAACATTAGGCAAAAACGAGAAGAGTCTGTCCAAGATTATATTCAGAGGTTTAGGGAAATCAGAAACAGATGTTACAGCTTGACGTTGACAGATTCCCAGTTAGCCGATTTAGCCTTCCAAGGTTTGTTAACACCAATCAAAGAGAGGTTTTCGGCTCAAGACTTTGATAGTTTAGCTCATTTGGCCCAGAAGATAACAGCACACGAACAAAGATTTTCAAGAGGCCAATAGAGCATTCAAAAAGGTGAACTTCATTAATTCTTATGTTTCTGATTCTGAGGAAGAGGATGTTCCCGAAGTAGCAGCAGCCGAATGGGCAAGGAACAAGAAGGTGGTTCCATGTCAAAGGGTTAAGGGCTCTGGAAAAGAGGAGAAGTATGATTTTGATGTCAATAAAGCTGATAAAATTTTTGATCTTTTGCTTCGGGAGAAACAAATTCAATTGCCTGTTGGTCATGTGATTCCATCGGCTGAGGAATTAGGGAGGAGGAAATACTGTAAGTGGCACAATACAGGGTCTCATAGTACTAATGAATGTAAAGTATTTCGGCAACAGATCTAGGTGGCCATTGAGCAAGGCAGGATAAAATTTGATGACTCCAAGAAGCCGATGAAGATTGATGGTAATCCTTTTCCTATCAACATGGTTCATACAAGTGGGAGGACAGTCGACAGAAGGGACAATCGGCTCAATAAGTTTGACTCTACGAGTATGATTAATAAATATCAAAAGAGATATGATCGGCAAGAAAGGCAATATTATGAGGATGATGATAGCTTTGATCTACATTGGAACTGCGAATTTTTCATATTTTGTTGGAATAAAGGCATGAGGTTACCATCAATAGAAGACTGCCCAGGTTGTGCTAATGCTGATGGAAACTATAATGGGAATTTTAGCCGATTTCATTATAAAGAGGATCGGCTGATGCAAAGGAAGTTGCCTGTTCATCAGAGGTTGGGCCCGATTCATCAAGATTATTTCCAGGAGGAGGATGTTGAAGATACTTCGAGAGCTCAATGGTGTCCTTCTGGGATTTTTTCTAAAAGTCAGAAGAGAAGGGTTCAGAGGATGAGGAGCAGGGAACAATTTCATGAAGTTGAACAAGAAATCGATCATCGGCTGAAGAGAACCAAAACAAAACAGGAATGGCGTGTTAAGAGTAAAATAATACCAGCCGATGAGAGTGAAACCGATGAAGCGAGAAGAGTAATTAAAGGAAAGGTCATTGCTTCTTCATCGGTCAACATGGTATTTGTGCTACCCGCAGAATTTGGGGCTAATCAAGACGATGCAGATATCATGGAAGAATCTTGTGCCAGATTGATGTTGTCTCCAGAACAGGCTGTTTTTGAGAAACCCGAGGGAACAGAGAATCGGCACCTCAAGCCATTGTATGTCAAAGGATTTGTTAATGGTAAGCCGATATCCAAAATGTTAGTTGATGGTGGGGCTGCAGTGAATTTAATGCCATATGCAACATTTAAGAAATTGGGAAGGAGTTCAGATGACCTCATCAAGACTAATATGGTTCTTAAAGATTTTGGTGGTAATCCTTCAGAGGCCAAGGGAGTTCTTAATGTAGAATTGACAATCGGTAGCAAGACTATTCCTACTACATTTTTTGTCATTGATGGGAAAGGTTCATATAGCTTATTGCTTGGAAGAGATTGGATTCATGCTAATTGTTGTGTTCCTTCAACCATGCATCAGAGCTTAATCCAATGGCAAGATGACAAGATAGAGGTTGTTCCAGCCGACAGGTCAGTACATGTTGCTAATGTCGATTTATCTGTTTGGGAGATGGATGGAATTGATTGTTTATCAGGAAAAATCTGGCAAGGAGATTATCTAAAAGTGTCTGATTGTGGTATACAGCCAATTGGAGATGGAGAACCCCAGTTGTTACTTTGAGGGTGTTGTGGAGGGTTCCGATTTCTATACTAAAGATGCTGTAGATGATCTTGATGGTAAGCTTGGTCAAGGTTTCATGTCGGCCGATGATTTAAAAGAAGTTGACATTGGGTCAGGAGATAAGCCTAGGCCGACATTCATCAGTAGGAATCTATCATCTGAATTCAAACTTACATTATTAAAGCTTTTGAAAGAATACAGCGATTGCTTTGCTTGGGAGTATTCTGAGATGCCAGGACTTAGCCGATCGATTGTTGAACATCGGCTTCCTATCAAACCAGGATATCGGCCATATAAGCAACCACCTAGGAGATGTAAAGCCGATATGTATGATGCAATTAAAGCTGAAATTACTCGTTTATATGATGCTGGTTTTATTCGTCCAAGCCGATATGCTGAGTGGGTTTCTAAGTAATTAAGAAAAATGACAAGCTTAGGGTTTGCATCGACTTCAGGGATTTAAATAAGGCTACTCCTAAGGATGAATACCCAATGCCGATTGCCGATCAATTGGTAGATGCTGCTTCAGGACATAAAATTATAAGTTTTATGGATGGCAATGCTGGATATAATCAAATTTTAATGGCAGAAGAAGACATTCATAAGACTGCTTTTAGGTGTCCTGGTGCAATCGGCTTGTATGAGTGGGTTGTGATGACTTTTGGATTGAAAAGTGCTGAAGCTACATATCAAAAAGCCATGAATTATATCTTTCATGATCTGATCGGTTTATTGGTTGAGATTTATATTGATGATGTGGTAGTGAAATCCAAGGAGATTATTGATCATATAGCCGATCTAAGAAAAGTATTTGAGAAAACAAGGAAATATGGCTTAAAGATGAATCCTACTAAATGTGCTTTTGGTGTATCGGCTGGGCAATTTTTAGGTTTTCTTGTGCATGAGAGGGGTATTGAAGTGCCACAAAGGAGTATTAGTGCAATACAGAAAATTCAACCTCCAGAAGACAAGAAACAATTGCAATCTTTGATTGGCAAGATAAATTTTATCAGAAGATATATTTCTAATTTGTCTGGGAGATTAGAGCCTTTCACACCTTTACTCAGACTTAAAGCCGATCAGGAGTTTACATGGGGGGCAGAGCAACAGAAGGCTTTGGATAACATTAAGAAATATTTAAGTTCTCCTCCAGTTTTAGTTTCTCCACAGAAAGGGGTGCCTTTCAGATTATACTTGTCAGCCGATGAGAGGTCAATCGGCTTGATCTTAATCCAGGAATTCGAAGGTAAAGAGAGGGTAATCTTTTATTTAAGCAGAAGACTTTTGGATGCGGAGACCAGGTATTCTTCAGTGGAGAAGTTGTGCTTATGCTTGTATTTTTCATGTACAAAGTTGAGGCATTATTTGTTATCCAATGAATGTACTATAATTTGTAAGGCCGATGTGGTTAAATATATGCTATCGGCTCCAGTATTGAAAGGAAGGGTTGGAAAGTGGATTTATGCCTTAACAGAATTCGATCTCAAGTATGAGTCACCTAAAGCTATTAAGGGGCAAGCTATAGCCGATTTTATCGTAGAACATCGTGATGATTCGATCGGCTCAGTGGACATTGCACCTTGGATGTTATTTTTTGATGGATCAGTTTGTACTCATGGTTGTGGCATCGGTTTGGTTATCATATCACCAAGAGGGGCAAGTTTTGAATTTGCTTTTACCATCAAGCCATATGCTACAAATAATCAAGCTGAGTATGAGGCAGTTC
This sequence comes from Oryza officinalis, assembly GCA_008326285.1. Taxonomy (NCBI): domain Eukaryota; kingdom Viridiplantae; phylum Streptophyta; class Magnoliopsida; order Poales; family Poaceae; genus Oryza; species Oryza officinalis. Next base: position 8,267,113 of record BDMV01000002.1, on the reverse strand, counting down.
TCAAAGGTTTGCAACTTTTGAAGGAGTTTGAAGCCGATGCTCTCGAAGTCATGAGTGATTCATTGTTGGTAATTAGTCAACTGGCCGGAGAATATGAATGCAAGAGTGATGTATTGGTGGCTTATTATGAAAAGTGTCGGGCATTAATAGATGAGTTTCGGCTGGTGACGTTGAGATATGTTTCTCGAGAGCAGAATTTAGAGGCTAATGCTTTGGCTCAGGGGGCATCGGGATACAAGCCGATGGTGACAGATGTTGAGATGGGGATTGTTACAATTGCAGCCGATGATTGGAGGTATGATGTGTTTCATTATTTGAAGAATCCTTCTCAATCGGTTTCAAGGAAATTGAGGTATAAGGCTTTGAGATATGTCTTGTTAGATGATGAATTGTATTATCGGACGATTGATGGGGTGTTGCTGAAATGTCTAAGTGCTGATCAAGCCAAAGTTGTGATGGGAGAAGTTCATGAAGGTATTTGTGGTACTCATCAATCGGCTCATAAAATGAAGTGGTTACTTCGAAGAGTTGGGTATTTTTGGCCGACGATGCTGGAGGATTGCTTTAGATATTACAAGGGATGTCGAGATTGCCAGCAATTTGGATCAATTCAGAGAGCACCAGCATCGGCTATGAATCCAATAATCAAGCCATGGCCGTTCAGAGGCTGGGGAATTGATATGATCGGCCAGATCAATCCACCATCGAGTAAAGGACATAAGTATATATTGGTGGCAACCGATTATTTTACAAAGTGGGTGGAAGCAGTTCCATTGAAAAAAGTTGATTCTGGGGATGCAATCCAGTTCGTTAAAGAGCATATTATATACCGATTTGGTCTTCCACAAACAATTACAACTGATCAAGGATCTATTTTTGTGTCAGATGAGTTTGTTCAATCTATGGAGAGTATGGGAATCAGATTGTTGAATTCTTCACCATATTATGCGCAAGCTAATGGGCAGGCGGAAGCGTCTAACAAAAGCTTGATTAAGTTGATTAAGAGAAAGATTGCCGATTTTCCAAAGCAGTGGCATAACCGATTGGCTGAGGTATTATGGTCTTATCGGATGGCTTGTCATGGGTCAATTCAAGTTCCTCCATATAAGTTAGTCCATGGGCATGAAGCAGTTTTGCCATGGGAGCATGTCATCGACTCAAGGAGGATTGATTTACAAGATGAATTGACAGCCGATGACTATCATAATCTTATGGTCGATGAGTCAGAAGACTTGGTTCAATCCAGAATGTATGCTTTACAGAAGATAACAAAAGATAAGAAGCGTGTTGCGCGACATTATAATAAGAAGGTGGTACCGAAATCTTTTGAGGAGGGAGAATTGGTTTGGAAATTGATTCTGCCGATTGGAGCTCGTGATAATAAGTTCGGCAAGTGGTCCCCAAATTGGGAAGGACCTTTTCGGATTTACAAATCTGTCTCTAGAGGAGCTTACATGTTACAAGGACTTGATGGAGAAATATTTGGAAGAGCTCTTAATGGAAAATATTTGAAAAAGTATTACCCAAGTGTTTGGATTAATTCATGATTCGGCTGTATCTTGCTGATACATGGTAGCCGATGTATTGACATCGCCTTTAGATGACCGATATAAGTTATATCGCCCTTAGCACAATTCTTTTTAGTATAATCGGTTGTTTCATGGTTATTTTTTCTTAGCCGATTGTAATTTTGTGATGTTTCGTTCTCCATAACAAAATTAGGGGGCATATACATACAAAAATTTCAAAATTTCAAAGCAAAAATACAAAAATACAAGTATGGAGTTTATATTATCATCGGCGGATTCATGTTACAAGTTTTTGGATAGCCGATATGGCCCTTTGCCTAATTTGTTCTATTTCTTCTATGGCTTGGGCATCGGCTGCATCACTTCCTGGGATGATTTTCATGGATTTGTTTAGATCGGCTAAGTGTCTGATCGAGGACTTCAGCTTGGATTTTTGTTCTTCAATGGCTCTTGGTAAATCGGCAAGCTTCTGTTCTTCCAGTGATAACTCAGCGTTGCAGGCTTCTAATTCAGCCAGTAGTTCAATCTTCTTATTCTTTAGCCGATCTATATTACTTTGGATAGAACTTGGCCCAGATATCATCTGATCAAGTTTGGCTTTTTCCTCGTTTATGGATTGCCGATTGGCATGGATGGTTGTCTCAAGATCATTTCGCTCTCGCCTATCGGCTATCCTCTGTCTTGCTCTTTCCAGCTTGTAACGATATTGTTCAAGGAAAACTGCCGGAGAGATGATTTCGGCTGCATCGTCTGGGATCTGATCTTGAATGTCTTCAAATCTTGCTCTAATTGATCCACAGTTGACAACCAAAGCATCAAGGGAACCTTCAAGCCGATGAGCAATATCCTTGAGGGTAGCTTTTAAGTCATCGGCTATAGGAGCAATAGCCTTGCTGGATGTTTCTTCCTCTTCATCCATGAATTGCCTAATGTCAAAAGAGAACATGTCGGCTAAGGCCTGAAAGAGACAGGATTGTTAGTCAATAGAATATTAATGGCCGATTTATATTTTTGATACAAATACTTACAGGAATAGGAGGAATCGGCTGGTCTTCAATATGGTGACTGTCTCTAGCCGATGGAGTATGTTCACTTGAATCATGATGAATAGGAGTTGGAGAGCGGATCGGCTGAAATTTAAAATGAGTTAATACTTGATGAAATAAGGTTTAAACAAATTTTGAAGGAAGTGTTACCGATGGAGGCGGTGCAGGTTTCTTTTTGGCAGCCGGTTTCTTTTTCTACAAAAGAAGGGTTAACGCTGAGATCGGCAAAGAAAATTATGAAAGGACTAAGTACAAAGTACATACCGAGGTTGATATGTCTTGTGGATCGGCGTTGGTGGAGTTTGCTGAGGAATAGGGATACTGATTGTTGGAGTTTCTTCTACTGTTTCGCTCAGCTCGGCAGCTGCTTCATTGATGGCTTTTTCTATATCTTCTTCATCTGGATCATAGTTTTTCTGCTTTTTGGTGGCTTTCTTCTTTGTAGCCGGTGGAGCGATAGCCGATGACTTGATCCTTTTCCTCTTGCCAGCTTCAGAGGGAATCGGCTCACGTGTTTGCCCTTGGAGTAGGGAAGATGTTTTGGGAGCATTGTAGCCGATGATTGAAGGGGCTAATCCACCACCATTGGGGAGGATTCCGGCGGGATAATTAATAATGGCTCCGTTGTTGCTGACATGAGGAGGAGAAGACTCTGTGGTCTGCGAATACAAGAAGAAAAGGAGTTAAGCTATTTTCTAAAGGAAATCGGCTATCAATAAAAGAAGTATGTTTACCTTTGGAACCATGTCTGAAATGATGTCAGTCAGATACATGGAAGCCGATTGGTGAAAAAGGTGTTTCTTCCATTCAATCCACCATTGATCAAAAGTGGAGCTCCTTAGCATAGCCAACTCAATGTTTTCCAAACTTCCAAGGGGAGGTCCTTCTATGCTCAATAGCCTATCCATCATCAGAGCCGATGAGATTTCTCCTCTGGCTTGGATTTTTCCTAAGAAGAACAAGCCAATTGGCATCTGTCCCATTCCCATTTGTCTGGCAGCGCTCATAGGGTGGTAGAATTCATAAGAGATTTGGATGTTCCTGCCTTGATGGATGCCAACAGGAAGGATACAGGGGGTGATGGCTGTTGTAAAAACTTCTCTGGATTTTTCAAATTTTTCAGAGTTTATTTCATCAAATCTGAAATCGGCTGGCAATTCAAAATCTGCAGAGAATTCATATGCAAACCAATTTCTAGAATCTTTTGGAAATCCATCATAAAAGTTGCCGAACCAGTCGACGAAGAGTTCAGCTGATAATTCTGATCCGGGGTATGAAGATGCTGGCTCTCCAAATGACATACATCTTCTGGTTGTGACTTCATCTCCGTCATCATCTTTGGTCGGCTCAACCAAAGGAAAATCAGCTTCGGGCAAGGCTGGTCTCTTGGCAATTTTGATTGTATGCAGATTAAGCCATAACTGCAGTAGCCACCAAGGTCCACCTGTGCCGATTACTGAGTTGGTAGCAAGCTTAGCCGATGCATTGCTCAACATCTGATATAAATAACCCAGGAGGTATTTGCCTAGTGGGAATTACTTTTTGTTGACTAGAGCTTCGGCTATATGTTGCCAGTTGGTGGTTGGACCGCAGCTTGAACCACAAAACAGAAACTTTTCCAGCCACATCAAGAGAAAGGCTGCGTGTTCTTTAGGAGTGACAGGGCCAGATCCCATATTCAGAGAGATGAATCCACTCCAGCCTCCAATGCTTCTGGTTTTGAAAGTGAATTGGTTTTTGCTGTTTAAGCTGATAGGGTTAGCCGATGAGGTGATGTCTAGCCCGGTTATCATGGTGATGTCCAGAAGAGTTGGGGTCACCGGCCCTTGGTTGAAGAGGAAGGCATTCAAGGTGTTGGACCAAAAATAGCTGGCAGCCGATAGCATGGGTTCATCTTTGGCTAAATCGGCTATGGTTAGGGCTAAGCACTGAGCGATGCCGATTTCTTCCCAATGAGTTTGTTTGCTAGTTGACATCCTCTTATACCATTCAGACCAAGTCTTGACAGCCGATGGCCAGGATTTAAAAGTGTTGCTCCAATGGTTCAAATTAGGGTTGGTTAACTTAAAGGGGATCCTGTTTGTCTCGGCATTGATGATTTCTATGGGGTCTTTGTTGCCGATTGGGCCCAAGAAGTACCGGTCGGGATGAACCAGGCTTGGGATTGCAACTTGGTGGGAGAGATGCTACAGGAAAGGAAGGGGAGAAGAAATAAATTGCGAAGGAAAACTAATCTATGAGTAGAGATGGGATTCGGCTGATGGGGTTACCTCAGGAAACTCGATGACCGGAGCGCTTGAAGGAGCTGCGGAAGATGACATCGTCGGAGATGAGTTGTTGCTGACGAGAGAATCGCCTATGTGGTCACCGGAGAATCCGATGAGGCTATTGCAAGAGTTGGAGGCGATTACGGTTGAGGCGGTGAAAACGGGAGTAACGGCGTGAAAACCTCCAAGCGGTAGTTGCTATTTAAAGAAGGTGTGTGATAACGGTTGAAATGGAAACAGAACCCTAGATCGATTCGGAGAGGATTCGAGCAAATCCGCAACATTCCAAATATCGCGGACTTGGGGGGCATGTGTTAACGACCAAATTTGGTAAATCAAGTATTGGATTTGAAGATAGAATCGAAGCGGATTTGGAGGAAGCTGGCGGTTACCAAAACAGAGCAAGAATCGGTTGGTGACCGAATTGGCTACGGTGTGTATCGGCTGGTGACCGAGTCGGCTATCGTGACCATCGACTGAGACAGAGTCGGACAAGGATAGCCGATGTAGCCAATTCCGACGAGAGGATAACAGAGTCTTTGTCGGGTTCGGTTGGTGAGCTTCATAAGGATTCCCACATACGGATTGGGTCCGAAGAAGGGAATTGTATCTATTACTTAGGATATAATGTTAGTTTCCTAATAGATACTATCGATTAGAGTTTGTATTAGGGAATTGTTTTCAATATGAGTTGTAATAGAGATAAGAGTCGTGTCCGATAAGGACATATTGTGTAATTCTGGGTATAAATTAAACCCAGGTTTGTGTAAAGAAAGGAACGAATCAATACAACTACTTCGGCGTATCGCCACCTTTACTCTTTCACTGTTTTCGACGAGTTCTTGCTTTCGAGTTGGGCTGCATCGGCTTCGATCTCCAGCAAGAGGTAAAACTTGTTATGGCGGCTTGCGCTCTCGGGATTAGTGCTTCCATCTTTATGACACTCTGATCCTGTTTGTGTGAATCGTCGAGTTATCATATATATTGTATAATCTGAATTGATATCAATATATAACTTAGATCGGTCGATGTCTGTTCCATAGAAAAGCAACCGATAGTGTTATATATCGCTGTTGATCTAGATTATATAATATATCTACCATCTCGAAAAGGTTTTCATCGACTTGATCATCTAGACATTATGTTTCTTTACATATTTGGTGCTGCATCAGTTAGGTTTGACCTACTAAATCATGTTTAGAACCATAGTTTCTAGCCTGTCTATGATTGCTAATAGAGATAGCGTCGGGGTTTCAGCCGATCTTATCTGGTTTAATTATCTTGTTATCTTGATATATTAAATCTGCCCTTTATATCGAGATATTAACTTAGTAAAATATATTGAGCTTGTTGTCAAATCTGGTTAGGATCATCTTAACATTAGTTTGACAAGTTGTTTAATATATTTTGTTCATGACAATATCTCTGTATAAAGTAGTATCGGAGTACTAGCCGATACATGTTAGATTTACCTAATCGGCTATGCTATGAACATGTATAATCTATGCTTTATAATATATTTAGACATAAGTGATTCATACTGTCTCGGCGCCCTGTCCGATCTATCCCAATCACTTGGTTTAAATATATTCTGAGACTTAGATTATATTTTGTTGATATCTACAGCCGATTGAGTAGATTTAGCTTTATCTTGCTTTATCTGTTATAGCCGATTTAATGCATCTTGCATCGGCTCAATGCTCAATGATATGTCATCGGCAAGCCAGCCGATCGGCTATCATTGGTGGATTTAACTGCGTTTTCTTTATTTCTTATTGGTTGCAGGATCAAACCAATTGGCACGCCTAGAACCCGAAAGAAATATTTGGACCTGCACTGGAGTTAAGCAGATCTCCCAGGCCAGTGTGTGTTTTTTACATCAACACTACTATGCAGATCTCCGATATTTAATCATAGCTTCCAACTGTACATAGGGCATGGTCACCAAAACATATTTTTGGCTATACTTTTCTATTATAATATATAAAAATCTAAATATTTAATTTTATTAAAATACTTTTAAGACTAGTGTATATATTATGCTCTAGTGTCTTTAAACTAAATATTTTAAAAATCATTGATAGTCAAATTCTAATTATTTGATCTTAATCTTATCCAAAACGTCAGAACTAGAGGCTCCAATCTCTAGTTATAATTTATAAAAGTGTCATTTTGAAATCCATGCATTAACCTAAGGTGACTTTGACCATAATTATTGTTTAATTAGAATACAGTAGATTTTGGGCATTCGAAGATGACATAATCAGATTTGCTATAGAAAAATGTTTCATAACATTACAATCCTACACCTGTTTTTTGGATTTATGCAAAGTAATCAAAATCTACTGCTTGCTCACCTCAACTTCTTGAACCATGGCATCAACATGGATCCTCAGCCTGGCTGGCTTCAGAGCATCAACAAAGAAGCGAGCCTGTTCATTCCTGGTGGCGCTGTCTACTCCATGAGCGATCTCCTTGCCAAACATAGGCACCGTGAACTCGAGCAGGTTGCCATGGCTGACCTCTGATTCCAACCCTTGGAAGAAGTGAGCTGAGACCTCTGGTCCGACCAAGAAGGTCATCTTCAGTAATCCAGCCACACTTATGGTGAACACGCTGCCAAACTTCATGTTTAGTTCATGCAATATGGCTGGCAAACCACTCCTGAAAAGAGTAGGCAAGAGTCCTAGGAGAGCAATTGAATTCACAACAGGAGGAGATGGAGTTTTGCAGGTAAGATCAGTCGCACTTCTTCTTCGTCCTCCTCTTGCAATGTTGGTGACGGCTGCAGTGATGGCCAGAATAGCTATGGCGAGCCACATGGCGCTGCTACTTGTTAACTCCATGTTTTTATAATCTGCAGTGATGGAGACAATTGATCAGCTTGGATAGTTCTGTGGATGGGACTAAAAAAGACGAAAATGAGTAAGGAAACCCAACTTAGTTTACTACCTTCGTCCCACAAAGGCTTTATTTCTGACTATAGATTTATACAGGTATTTGTCTAGGTATGTGTCTAAAAATGAAATCTTTTTAAAACGGAGATAGCAGCTTCCAATTGAAAGTGCATCTAGCCTCCTAAGTGAGTTTTAGTGATTAATAATAAAACGGTTAAGAGACTAATGATTTTATTGAGATAAGTGCAAGTATTTAGTCCCAAGTTGCTTAGGGGTGAGATAATGTGCAGAGGATATCCCCAACAACAAATGCAAGGCAACGAGAGGACTCGAGGAGTTATTTAAAATTCTTTTCAATTTTTGCTCGAATATAGAAAAACCGTATTATCAAGAGGGGTACCAAACAGTTACGTGAGGTGATACAAGTGCTTAGAAGTCATATTCATAGAAGAAAGATTTTTTAGAGCTTTTTTAGAATGACCAAATTCAAAGCAGCAAGAGCTGGCTGAAAGTTCCTGGCTGGAACTTCCTGACACTGCCACCAAGCAAATTTTTTCCAAGTGTTGGCCGAAAGAAGTTCCTAGCACCCCAGCCCGGAACTTCCTGGCACCGCCGCCCAACTATTTTTCCCAAGTGTTGGCCGGATGGCACCCCGGCCCGAAACTTCCGGGCATCTTTCTAGTTCAAAATGTGAGTAACGGCTACATGACGTTATTGCAAGCTTATATATTCCCCACACACCCCATAGCTCACTTTTGGCAATTCTACTTTCGTTTTTCTGTCTCCTAACTTCTTCCATGGTGTTCTTGTCTCCTCCACCTTGTTCTTGAGCCTCCCAAGTGAGATTGAGTGAGAATTGAGGGTGGTGGTGAGGATTGGTGATGTTGAGAAGGTTAAGATGAATTGAGCACTTGAAGATCATCGTGGGCAGTTGTTTGGTGTTTGTTACTCTTGGAGGGCATCCTTCTAGACGGATAGCGTTGTCCACGAGCATTCAAAAGTGTGTGGATTGCCGGGAAAGTTTGTGAAGGTTTTCCTCACCTCCGCAAGAAAAAAGATGTAATTTGAGTGAATGACGACATGTATGGGCTTTCACCAACCAATTGTGAATGGCGAGGATGGGAGGCTTAACAGAAACAAGAACTTTTTGTTAGACTGATGATTTCATAATTTATTTGTCTTGTGGGTCTTCGGTCTCTCCTCCCTACCTTTCTACAAGTAGGTTATATGGATAAGAAAGGTGCCCGATATTTACTCATATTGTGTTAGACTTGTGATTTCATTCTTGATTCATATCTTGTAGTCCCAATGATCTCCTTCCTATCTCGTTCCAGTTCTGATTCTCGTTTTGATTCTATTTCTATAATTCGATTACAGATAAGAATATGTCGTACCTATATATATTTATGCTTTGGTATTAATCTATTATCACGTTGAGTCTACCTTTGCCATTCACTTTTCTAAAATAATAGAAATTGTTCGTATCTCTTGCCTCTGCTAATAGGCACAAGGAGTTGTGCCTAAAAAAGTAACAGTTGGTTCTTTCATGGGAAAAAGAAAAATCTAACCCGTGCCATATTTCAGTTCATCTTGCCAAAGAATTCATGGGATAGAATCCCATGCTGCATACTCACACATTCAAATGGAACACAAAACTGATCTTTTACCAAAATCCCACGACGATCGATGGAACAACGGATGCAGGTAGAGATCACTCAAGTATAAATTCAGTAACCATTAGTAAAGCCAGTAACCAATGAATTAGCTCCTCTAATTAGCGAAATTAAGAATAGAGCATACCTGAATACAAAGTTATTCTTCACCTCGCAGAACTGTACTCTGGATATGTAAGCAGAACTAGCCTCCTCTGAACTATATGTACTGTAGCCCCGGCCCTCCAGGACGCATACCTAAAAAAAAAGAAGAAAGTTTCCAGGACGAACCAAAGATGAATGATCAACCTCTTCTAACTAAGTCAACAGCAACCAAAAACTATTAGCTTGCATGCGTGACACATGATCACATGAATAGAAAAGAATACTAGAGCCCGGATTTCTATCCATTATTAAAAATATAAAAATAAAATAGGCTGCTACTGGGTACACAAGAGTATATATTGATCGATTTAGAGTTAGCTAGTCCCCGACGCATAACCAAACTATTCGCTTGCGTGAACCATGCTTTACATATAAATAAAACAGGCTGCAATATCGTTTGAAATTTTTCAATCTTCAGGTGTGGACTTTGATCATATTAATTTATAAAATCTAAATATTTTGTGAGATTATGAAAGTTTTTTTTCAAGATAAACATACACATACTTCTTTATATTTTTAAACTAAATATTTAGAATTCACTGATGGCTATTCTAAAAGTTTGATAAAAAAGACTAAATATTCCATTTATCTTAAAATATAGCAACTTGTAGCGTTTAAAATTTGTCTCCATACATAACAGTTTTTTCATCTACTTGTCAACCGATCGTAACCATCTTTTATTTAATTCTTTAGATACTTTTTAGTTTGGTTAGCAGAGATTAAAGTTAAAGAAAATAATTTCTTTCACTTATTTTGTTAGTGAATTTTTGAATTCTGGATCGTTGGATTCCCGTCGACCCGTCCTAAGCACCTGATTGGTTGAAAATATTTAGATTTTCATGTATTAAAATCAGTATCTGCATATTTTGTACAAATCCTATAAATATCTTAGAAAGGAGGGAGTATAACATTTAAGTTAATGTAGTATAACGTTTAATTTGTTGCAAGATGCGAACGGACCTCTAGCTGAGTTGGTTAGGTGACTTTAGTAGCACTCCTCAGATCCTGGGTTAGACTCCTCGTGGGAGTGAATTTTAGGCTGGGGTTAAAAAATCCCCTTGTCTGTTCTAGGTCTAAGACCCAACTTAGGTCGTTGGTCGTTCTCACGTATGTTATGGAGCTGCTGTGTAAGGATGAGATAAGGGTTCAGAGGTTTTATTGTCCTACGTAAGGTCTTACCCCCGTAGGTCTGAGTTTTTTTAATGGAAAAATTTGCTACAGGACACTGAAAGTTTGTGGCCTTTACTGTGAGACACCCAAAAAACGTGTATCTTTCGTGGACACCAGCTGGACACTCCGCGTATTATTTTATTATATCCGGTCTAGATGGAGAGAGAAAGAGCGTTGAAAGTACCATTTTGCCCCTTGGGTCGTTCGGCTTGTAAAGACGACTGCCACTGGTTCCAACCAGACCCGGTCCACTCCCCACACACTCAATCCCTGTTGCTTCGATCCCCTTTGCTCAAATCCTAGGTTTTGGGGCAGCGACGATAATGCGGAGGCAAGCTACGTCGACGGCAGCGAGCTCTAGTAAGGGTGGTGGCGGATTGAAGCAGCAAGCGGTCAGCATTAATGGAGATGTGAGCTCGGCAAGCGATGGTGTTGGAATGTCGTCCCCCGGGGGGAGGTTGCCCAGGAAGAGGTCACCCAAGGTGAAGAAGGCGGTGGTGAAGAAAATGATGGGCACTCGATCTCCTTTGAAGCCATTAGACATGTCATGGGTCCCCGACAGGTAAGTTTTATTGTTGTTGTTAATTAGCGCTCTCGATCTGAAATTTGACTATGAGGGTTTTGATGCTGATTTTGGGGCGTTCTCTGTTTTGTGTTCACGTAGGATCGATGGCAGCTCAGCTCAGCTCAGCTCAGATGGTGTTAACACAGATGATGACAAACTTTATATAAAAGTTATAGAGTTCAATGAGATCTACAGCTTTATAGTTGAAAATATTTTTAATTGAAATCATTTACATGCTTGAATATGCATTTATAAGTCATGGAATCTATTTTGAAACATGAATTTTTGAAATTTTAAAACAACCTTAAATGGAGACATGCCCTGTATCAAAGTTGTAAAAATCAATGAGATCTATAACTTTCTAACTAACATTTTCATATGAGATCGTTTATATGCCCAAATATGTGTTTTAAGTGATGGGATCTATTTTTAAAAAATATTTTTTTTATTTTTTTAAAAGGATATCTTTAATGGAGACATGCCCTACTGAAAGTTATAGCAATCAACGAGATAGATAGCTTCCTAATTTTTCAGTATTATGGACAAGACATACCTTTCTGTACTTGAATTCATAACATCTAGAAATACCGCATATCTAATATTATACGAGAAGGTATATTCAAATATAGAGATCGAGTCAGAAAGGAAACTCCTTCCATGGAAATAGAAGACACAAGAGTCCGACCTAGAGAAGACAAGGTCTCCGAGTTATACTTGAAGAGAAAGTTGTCTACCCGTATAAATACAAGGTCCTCACGAGGGGAGAGCATCAAGTCACAATCCATAGCCACCGGGCACATTAAGAGATAACCAGGAGGAAGCCAATTGCTAGCCATCGACCCCAAGTCACCGTATTGTATTCTGCAGATCCTAATCAGGGGTTAGACTAGCTAACTTGCTCCCGTATTGTAATCAGTGTAGTGATTACCAGATATATACATATAAACTGGAATATGGTTCACTACTGGAGAACTGATCTTTGTTCGGGTTCACAAAAACCGGAATAGGAACCAGGACTAAAGATCATCTTTAGTCCCGGTTAAAAAGTGTAACGGGTCGCGATGACCTTTAATCCCGGTTGGTATTACCAACCGGGACTAAAGATGATCTTTAGTCCCGGTTCACACCTTCACCGACCGTGTCAGACGCATGTCAGGGGGCCGGGGATCTTTAGTCTCGGTTGGTGTCACCAACCGGGACTACAGATCCTCACTTTAGTCCCGGTTCGTAACACAAACCGGAACTAAAGATGATTTAGATCTTTAGTCCCGGTTGGTGTTATTAACTAGGACTAAAGTGATCTACCTTTTTTATACATCTTCCTCCTCCTCCAGCCCGAGCCAGTGCTGCCAAGAGGAGGAGGAAGAAGGGAGGTGCTGCCGAAATTTTTGAAAAAATTATTTTGGTGAAAATATACAAATTGGAGAGATCGAAAAGGTTAGCAAATCCATTCTCTAATAATGTATGCTTAGCATATTACATTTATAGCTTTGTTTCTATAAAATATTGTCTCCAACAAGGTTTATGCAAAATGATGAGAGAAAATATGTGTAGGCAAAATTAGGTTGATTTCGAAATTAGAAAATTTGGATACATATGTTATAAAAGAGATGACGGAGGGAAAATATAGAAAACTAAGATAAAAAAATAGAAAACTAAGTTAGTTTAATAAAATAGTTAGAAAAAAGTATAATTCGTTAAAGATATGTTTTCAAATTTACAAACAATAAAAAAGAATAATATGTGGGACTATTGCAAAATTATTGTATGATTATTTGTACAAAAGAGTAGAAAACAAAGGTAATTGAAAAATATGTAATATAGCTAGAAATACTATTCGTATAATAAAAAAATATGTTTAGTACTTTAATAAAAATTTAAAAATAATTGTAAACTTCTCTTCCTTCTCGTCGCCATCTTTGTAGCTCTTTTATAGAAATTAGTTTCACTTTGAATCATGATGTTTTAAATTATTATATGATTATTTAATTAGTTTCAATTGTGTGGATTTCGTTAGTAACATTTGACTATTTGATGTATAAATGGATCGGCAATGGATGTACACCGCGGACCGACGGTCGAAAGAGTTTATTGAAGGCGTGCATTATTTTTTGAATGTGGCTAATGCTAACAAGTATAAGGGTTTCATGTGTTGTCCATGCAAAAAGTGCAGTAACCAAAAGAAGTATTCTTCATCAAGAACTATTCATGTGCACTTGTTTGAGTCTGGATTCATGTCTGGATATAATTGTTGGACCTCGCACGGAGAGCTAGGGGTTACAATGGAAGAAGATGAAGTAGAAGACGATAATATTCCGGACTGGGCTCATCAATACGGTGGATTTAAAGAAAATCCAGGAGGCGAGGCGGACGGAGCTGTTGAAGATAACGACACTATAGATGATCTTGGTCAGATATTGCGGGATGTAAAGGACGGCTGCGAAAGTGAGAAGGAGGTCCATAAATTGGACCATATGTTAGCGGACCACAAAACTTCATTATACCCAGGTTGCGAATAGGGGCACAAAAAGTTGGGTACGACGCTAGAATTCTTGCAATGGAAGGCCAAAAATGGTGTGAGTGACAAGGCATTTGGTGAATTATTGAAACTCGTCAAGAACATTCTTCCGAAGAGAAACGAATTGCCCGAAACAACGTACGAAGCTAAGAAGGTGGTATGCCTTCTAGGACTCACTAGTACAGATCCTCTTATCTCTGACGGGCCCTCACATGCCTGGACTATTGGGCCGTCAGAACCAAGTCATCTCAATCGGGCCTAAATTTGCGCCGTTGTAGATGTACTCGTGCAGTCATACTCTAGGCCCAAGTACACATAGCCCGTCACGGATGACACTCATCTATGACGGGCACAGCTTTAGGCGCGATTGAGATGACCTAGCATATCTCAATCGGGCTCGTCTACAGAGCCCGTCAGAGATGAGGATCATCTGTGACGGGCTCCAAATATGGCCCGATTGAGATGACTTTAAAGCCCGTCACTGATGACTCGTATCTCAATCGGGCCCTTCTAGAAAGCCTGTCAGAGATATGAGTCATCGGTGACGGGCTCCAAATATGGCCCGATTGAGATGTGCTTTAAAGCCCGTCACCGATGACTCATGTCTGTGTCGGGCTTTTTGTTGATGCCCGTTAGAGATAATTGTGCGCCCGTTAGAGATGTCGGTTCATTGGCCCGATTGAGATATATTTCGCACACTATAAAAAGACCACCCGACTGTTGTTTGAAGTTATCCCACTATTCACTATTTTGGTGGGAGGTTGAATGGGGCAAATTTTTGTTATTTTTTTCCAAAGCAAAACAGAAAAATCTTAGAAGTAAGTAAAAAGGTAGTAATATTTTTTTTAATTTAGTAGTATGTTAACTAATATTTTATTAAATTTTGCAGCGATGGATCAAAGTTGGATGAATGCGACAACTTTGAAACGTCATTGCAAGGAGTATAGAGATGGCGTTTTAAGTTTTATGAACGTTGCGGAGGAGGATAGGAGAAGAAGAAATAGCAAATACATGTGTTGTCCATGTAGAGATTGTAAGAATGATATTATGTTTAGCGGAGAGGAGGTACACTCTCACTTGATACAACGGGGATTCATGAAGGGCTACACATGTTGGGTGAAGCATGGAGAGCAAGAATCCGGTAGTGGTGCAGCTGCAGACAGAAGTGGTGCAGACAATCATGAAGATAAAGATGAGCATGACATGTTTATACCATCTTCATTGGGCGGTGAAATGGTTGATGTGGATCCTGATATGCTGCAACAGATGTTACGTGACGTTGAGGAGCAAACTCACAACGAGAGAGATTCCATGAAGTTCAACAAGTTGGTCAGTGACTCCGAGACACCTCTATACGCTGGATGAAAGGCAAAGCACACCAAATTGTCAGCTATCTTGGACCTAATGAAGCTGAAGGCAAGTAATGGATGGACAGACAAGAGTTTTACGGAACTTTTGGGAATATTGAAGGTCATGCTTCCTGAAGAGAACACATTGCCCGAGACGACATATGAAGCAAAGCAGGTTCTGTGTCCCCTGGGGTTAGAGGTCCGTAGAATTCACGCTTGTCCAAACAACTGCATATTGTACCACAAGCAATATGCGGACCTAGATGTTTGTCCTGTGTGCAAGGCTTCTCGATACAAGCGAAAGAAATGAGCGGGAGAGGGAAAGAAGTCAAAGCGGGGTGGTCCGGCGGAGGTTGTGTGGTATCTACCTATCATTGATCGCTTCAAGAGAATATTTGCCAACCCAAACGAAGCAAAGTTAGTGTGTTGGCATGCCGAAGATAGAAGGAACGACGGTTTGCTAAGGCACCCTGCGGATTCAATTCAATGGAGGAATATCGATCGAATGCACAAAGACTTTGCTGCTGATCCCAGAAACATGAGGATATGTCTGTGTACGGATGGCATGAATCCTTTTGGAGATATGAGCAGTTCTCACAGCACTTGACCAGTTCTTATTGCGAACTATAACCTCCCACCATGGTTGTGCTTCAAAAGAAAATATATTATGTTGTGCTTGTTAATCCAAGGTCCAAAACAACCGGACAATGATATCGATGTGTTCTTGGAGCCTGTTATCGATGATATTGAGATTTTTTGGAAAGAAGGTGTGGAAACCTGGGATGCATACGGTCAGGATAACTTCAAGCTACGAGTTCTATTGTTCTGCACCATTAACGACTATCCTGCACTAGGTAATCTTTCCGGACAAACCGTGAAAGAAAAGAAGGCTTGCTCTGACTGTATGGAACATACACGCAGTAGGTGGCTGAAGAAATCAAGAAAGATGGTTTACATGGGTCATAGGAGATGGCTCCCGCTACGCCACGCCTTTAGAAGAAAGAAGAAAATTTTCAACGGTCGGAGAGAACTTGGAACTGCTCCCAAGGATTTGTCTGGAGACGAAGTTCACGACATGGTCAAAGACATAACTAACGAGTTTGGGAAGAAAAGAAAACGTGGCAAGGGAAATGATAAGGGTATGTGGAAGAAAAAATCCATATTTTGGCAGCTACCATACTGGAAAGACCTTGAGGTCCGGCATTGCATTGATCTAATGCACGTAGAGAAGAACTGCTGCGATAGTTTGCTCGGGCTACTGCTTAATATGCCTGGAAAGACAAAGGACGGGTTGAATGCTCACCTAGATCTGCAGGAATTGAACATTCGCAGTGAGCTTCAGCCTGTTACGGACGAAGAGACAGGAAGAGTGTACCTCCCACCAGCTTGCCACACATTGTCGAAGGATGAGAAGATCGCAATGCTATCATGCCTGGCTGATATTAAGGTTCCTTCGGGCTATTCAGCAAGGATTAGTAAGTACGTTAAATTGGAGGATCTAAAACTGGTTGGAATGAAGTCTCACGATTGCCACGTGCTAATCACACAGATCTTGCCAGTTGCTATCAGAGGCATTCTACCACCCAAAGTCCGTCACACGATCCATCGGCTCTGTGCTTTCTTCAATGCAATCGGTCAGAAGATTATAGATCCCGAAGATCTAGATAAGAAGCAGGCTGATATTGTCAATACCCTGTGTCACTTGGAGATGTATTTTCCACTGTCTTTCTTCGATATCATGGTTCATCTCCCTGTTCATCTAGTGAAACAAACAAAACTATGTGGTCCAGCTTTTCTAAGGGAGATGTACCCGTTTGAGAGGTATATGGGAGTTCTTAAGTCGTACGTTCGAAATAGAGCAAAACCGGAGGGAAGCATCATTGAAGGGTACACGACGGAGGAGGTTATTGAGTTCTGCATCGATTACATGGCCGAGACTGATCCTATCGGAGTTCCTGCGTCTCGCCACAAAGGAAGGTTGGCAGGCCTTGGCACAACAGGTAGAAAAAGAATTGTACCCGATCAGGCATCCTATGCGCAGGCTCATTTCGTTGTGCTACAACATATGGCCGAAGTAACTCCATACTTTGAGGAGCATCTAGCGAAGGTCCGACAGGAGAACATGGGTCGATCAGATACGTGGATCAACAGAAAACATAGTACTCGCTTCAACAAATGGTTCAAGAATCGTATCGCACAGTCGATTGATGGCCCAAGTGAGATAATACGAAGGTTGGCAAGGGGCCCAAGCTGAGATGTCGACACATGGCAAGGGTACGATATCAATGGATACACATTCTACACCGTCAAACAAGATGACAAAAGTACAGTGCAGAACAGTGGAGTCCGTATAGATGCATATCAGGATCAAGCTGGATCGAACACATACTATGGCCGCATAGAGCAGATCTGGGAGATGAACTACAGGAGCTTCAAAGTCCCTTTGTTTCGTTGCAGCTGGGTGAATATCCGCACTGGAGTAAAAGTCGACAGGGAAGGATTCACTTCAGTGGACCTGGCCAAGGTTGGATACGCGGACGAACCGTTCGTCCTAGCGAAGCAGGTCGAGCAGATTTTCAATATACAAGACCCCGCTAACAAGAAGTTGCACGTCGTTAGGGATGGCAAACAAAGAATTGTTGGGGTTGACAACGTCGTCGATGAGGAAGAATATAACTAGAATCTTCATGTGAGACCTCAGATCGACCTTGACGATGATCCCGAAGACGAAGTGGCATACGCTCGTTCTGACCATTCGGAAGGCATATCCTTGTAAACAGAGTTTTTGTAGTACTGTAAATTGCAAATAAATATAACTAATGAAGTATTTTGTACCGGTGCCTTATGATCTGCATATTTTAAATTCATGTGTGTTTTAAAATTTAATAGCAAATTTACACTGTTTAAATAAGGCATAGGTTAATTATAATAATTTTTAAAATTTAATGGCAATTTTAAACTAATTTAATAAGGCATCTTTTAATTTAACAGAAATTTTACACCATCTAAAAATGTAATAGCAATTTTAAATCGGGTAGAAGTTAATTATAAATGATTTTATAACTTAAATATCATTATTAAATACAACTGATTACGAATATTTTAATTTTCTATAGTGGAATGAGCTTATCTCTATCGGGCATATAAATAATGCCCGTCAGAGATGAGCTTATCTCTATCAGGCGTATTAGCTTTGCCCGTCACAGATGATTGTCATCTGTATCGGGCTTATTAGTTGTGCCCGTCACGGCTGATTGTCATCCGTATCGAGCTTCTTTCTTGTGCCCGTCACGGATGATTGTTAACCGTATTGGGCTTCGTTCTTGTGCCCGTCATGGATGATTGTCATCTGTATCGGGCTTAGTGCTTGTGCCCGATGGTGATGACCTACGACTAGGTTTTCTACCAATCCAGATCTGACTCTGGATCGGTAGAAAGACTAAGTTTTTCACTCTCCCTCTCACCCTCACTCGCACTCTCTGTCACAACAGCCGCCGCCGCCTCCTTCCTCTAACTCTCAATCTCTCTCCCCACTGCCGCCTCCTCCTCCTCGACGCCGCCGCCTCCTCCTCCTAGACGCCGCCGCCTCCTGGACGCCGCTTCCTCCTGGACGCCGCCGCCGCCGCCTACCAGTAAACTTATAAACTTGTTCACCTTTTTGAAGGTAAAAGTGGTTTCTCCTTTTTTTTCCCCTAACCTGTAAACTTGTTTAGTTCCTGATGCTTTGTAGTTTGTACCATGCATGTAGTAGTTTGCTGTTGGTTATGCCATGATTTTTCAGTCCATCAGATTATCTTTGCCTGTTAATATGAGTGAAACTTGTGATATACTTCTTGAACTTAGACCATGTTTTTTGAAGTTTATTTATGTTTTGAAATTTCATGGAATCTCTATAAGGTTCTGTGGAGTACACTACTGTTAATAAATATGTGCTAACCCTAGTGTAAAGTGAAAATATGTGCTAATAATTTACTCTTTTGTGATAGAACTGTTTGTGATAGAACTGTTTGTTCACATAAAACATTGCTAAATAAATGTGTGTTTTTTTAAAAAATTCTATGTAAAAGTTGCTTTAAGAAATCATATCAATCTGTTTGGACTTTGGATCATTGGAAAATCATAGATAAGAGTAGGGAAGGCTGGCTTTTTTTTTCATTTTGGTCACTTCCTGTATATCTGTCCTCTTCCTGCCACTATTACTCTGTGATGATTTCTTGATAAATGGCCAGTGATGAATGCTCAAGAACAGACCATCTACACTTGTTCTTTTTATTTGGGGCACTACACTTTCTCTTTTTTGCATAAAAACAGACTATCTACACATGTTCTTTTTTTTGGGGAACTTCACTTGTTCTTTTTGCATAAGAACAGACCATGTACACTTGTTCTTTTTATTTGGGGGGCACTACACTTTCTCTTTTTTGCATAAAAACAGACTATCTACACTTGTTTTTTTTTGGGGAACTTCACTTGTTCTTTTTGCATAAGAACAGACCATCTACACTTGTTCTTTTTTTTGGGGAAGTACACTTGCAAATGATTGTAATTGATGCACAATTTCTAAGCAAAACTGAGGCCATATCTTAACCTTAGCATAAGTTATATACACAACCAAAATAAGTTTTTCTATAATTTTTTTTAACTTTCTTGCCATACAACAGTTGTATAGAAAATGTCGTAGAAAGACGAACCCATGTCAGCGACTGCTAGTGAGACAACATCGAGCCGGGCTACTAGGACCCAGAATAAGATCCCTAAGGAAGTGTACACCATAACAGAGGTGGACGATCTGGGATTTCCGACGGCTCCTGCGAAAGCTGTCAAAAAGTTCGCCACAATATGCGGAATCCTTGGGAGACGGAACTTCACCATATTGAAGGACCACATCGATCTGGTCCCACAAGAAGAAAAAGATGAGGCCTGGAAGCAGTTCAAGGAAAGCTTCGAATACCCCCCAGAGGCCGAGGCAAGACTCAAGCGGCGGTCTATCCGCAAGATGGGCAACTTGTGGAAAAATTTCAAGACCACGTTGGTCACCGACTACGTCCTCAACGCCGCCCAGCCAGAACCATTCGGGAAGTACCCGTTCATCTCATGGGTCGTGTGGGAAGAGTTCCATGCCGCAAAGTCAACCCCTGAGTCTTGAGAAAAAAGCGAGGCCTATAGGAGGTTGCAGGCAAAAAACGTTCACCCGCACCGGCTTGGCACAGGAGGCTACGCTAGGAAGCAGCACGAATGGGTCAAGGAGGATGAAGCTGCTGCTGAATCTAACATGCCGCCAGTACTTGGTGATATCCCGACCACCCGAGCAAGGAACTGGGCAAGGGCGAGGGTGAAGAAGAATAGTGATGGAACACTAACGTTCCCAAATCCCGAAGATCAAGCGGTGTACCAGAAAATCGTAAGTACCACACGTAGATTATGTTTCGGTAGGTTGTATCATACTCTTGAATAAATTCGTCCTAACTGCATCGCAGGTTGACCTGACTGCTGAGAGACAGTCCTCCCAAGAGGTCTGCTCACAAAGCGTTGGGAAGCGAAGAACACCGTGGACGGACAAGGGGCATTGGCTCCAATGTTCCATGAAAGCTTGGGTTTCCCCAATACGCGTGGCAGTACAGGAAGCACAGACTTTCAAAGGCGCAGAAAGATGCACGCCTGAAGGCACAACTTCGGGACGAGATTAGAAACGAGCTCTGAGAAGAGTTCGATAACAAGTTGTTACAAGTGGAGGCTCGGGTGGAGGCACGCCTCAGGGAAAGCGAGCCTGCTGCCGCTCCCATAGTAGAAACGAGCCCCACGCAGAGGCGTAGCAGCTGCGCATCTACTGGGGCGGCGGCACAAGAAACACCAGCCCCCAATGCGGTGGACCACATAACAGTAAAACCAACACAAAACGTATATGTTCTCCCCTAACCACAGTACATTATAACATATTATAAAGATACGTATGAATCTAATGCAGGGACCCACATCGTGCACCCTAGTCGTTAGGGTGACAAAGGACTTTGCAATTCCTGCTGCAGAGGGTCTTGCATTCAAGCCCACGCCGGAGACCCGAGTGCATGGGGGGCAGCTGCTAGCCAACCATGCAAAAGTTCAAGTGGACATGGTGAAGCCCGATTGGGTTGGCTTCACTCTCCCGCTCCCACCAAATGACGAGGTTCTGACCCTTGGAGCTGCATGCGGGACCTTTATCCAATGGCCCAAGCAGAACATTCAGATAAATTGATCTCCTAGGCCAGCACCAAGTGCTCGTCCGGCGCCGCCGCCACCACGTCCCCCTCCAGCTCTTGTATCTGCCCCTCCTGTCGTTGAAAAAGGAGATCAAGATCTCCAATTGTAGTATGATACAGATTTTGGGGATGACGGACAAGAGGTCAGCAGCAAAGCGTTCCTCCCCCAGTCTCCACAAAAATAAAGAGGGCGACATCTTCTCCACCCAAGCTTGGATCACGCAAAAGAGCTGCTGGAAGGGGGAGAGGAAGAGGAAATGTGGAAGGGCCGCTTTTGGCTCCAAAGAAGCTAGATCTTGGCAAGGCGCCATCAGCTCCTAAAGAATTCACATTAGGCATGCCATTGGTCGGAGACGACGCCTTATCAAAAATGGGCCCTGCATGCAAGGAGTTGCATGGGTACTATATGGAGAGGTCCAACGCAAGGAGGAAGCATAGAGAGACCTCCACGACGGGCCAGCACGATAGACAGCTGTTCCTCGGCCCTGAAGCCTTTATCGCTGTAGACTTTCAAGATCTATGGGACCTCTACAGGGTGCGAGCGGTCGACACCAACCTCCTTAAGTGCTACTCCTTGTGAGTATTCTTGCATACGAGATATGGTAATAACTATCCTTGTATTACGCTTACCCTAATTCTTGTCTTGCTTTTAGGTTAACTTGGAAGCATGTCCATCGTAATGCTCCCCATGTTTCTTTGCTCGATCGAAGTGTCATCAACGAGACAACTATGAATTACGATCGAGCCAGCATGGTAGAATATATCAAGGACTGCTTATGGTCCCGCCAAGACAAGGACTTCATTATGTGTGCCTACTCTGAACAGTAAGCGTGTTCCCTACTTACAGTCAAACCTGCGACACGTATAGCTTTAGTATTTAACTTGCAATTTATTAATGTCGCAGTCGTCATTAGATTCTCCTGGTCATAGTGCCGAAGTGGAGTTTGGTATACTACCTTAACTCCAATATCAAAAAAGAAATATACGATTGGTCGACGATCGAAGCTGCCTTGAACGATGCCTGGGACCAATACGTGGCAAAAGGCGGGAGGCATAAGGAAGGGCATCCCACACTCGGTCACAAAAAGGACTATCCAATACGTCAACAAATCGGTGACCAGTGTGGGTTCCACGTCTGCCATAACATGAGGACCCTCGCAGACAAGGTGACATTGCTCGACCTTGAGGTGTGTGCTTCGGTTGTTTATATACATTAGAGAGAAGATAGCACGATTCATACTAACTTTCCAATTATGTAGACTAACTTGACACCTCGCATGCAGGAAAAACTTTCGGCGATTCTGGAAATCAACTTCAATATCATTAGAGAGGAGATAGCACAATTCATACTAGATGATCTCTTGTCGTCGAAAGGAATGTTTAGAGTTAAGTCCTAGCGGAAAGAAATGATTTTGCGACAAACATTTGATTTTTGTAAATATTCTTTGTAATACAATTATGCACGTTCTTCTGTATATATTTGCATTTCTTAATTACATATATACTTGTTCCAATTTATAACTCAGTTTTACAGGTTTTGATGCATGTCGGCGGTTTTGTGAATTGGCTGAGAATTTTGTGAATTGGTTGAGAATTTTGTGAATTGGCTGAGAATTTTGTGAATTGGCTGTGAATTAGGAATGCTGGGAATGGGGTTGCTGGGACTGTCATTTTTTGCAGCGGGCATGGCTAGCAAAGGCCTGAGGCTAGCAAAAAAATGAATTTTTTTTTTGCTGACATAGTCATCCCTGACGGGCATTTTAGTAATGCCCGAAAGAGAAAATCATCCGTGACGGGCTCTTAAGAAAGCCCGATAGGGATATAGTCATCCCGGACGGGCTCCTAATATAAGCCCGATAGAGATAAGTCATCCGAACCAGGAATATTTTGACTCAACAGGTGGGGTCAAACCTATCGGTGACGGGCTCTTTGGTAATGCCCGTTAGCGATGGTAGTCATCGGTGACGGGCTGAGTAGTTTGCCCGATTGAGATTAGTCATCCGTGACGGGCTCTACCCAACCTGGTTTGACTTGTATTTCTTGGTCAATCTTATCTGTGACGGGCTATATTGTTAGGCCCGATTGAAATAACGTCCATCCGTGACGGCCTTGTGCCCGATTGAGATAGTTTCTCACATCACTGACCTTTGGTCAGTGACGGGGGCCCTACCCGATAGTGATGAGGGTTAATGCCCGTTAGAGATAGCTGATCCCGCTCTAGTGACTAGAAGTACATAAGATACACGCATGTCCGAACGATTGTATCCTTTATCGCGGTGAGGAGTACGAGAACCTAGAAGCACACCCGGTTTGTAAAGCACTACGATACAAGATTAGACGAGATGATCCAGGTGATGTGGACGGACAACCTTCGAAGAAGAGAGTTTCTGCTAAGGTGATGTGGTATTTCCCTATAATACCATGGCTCAGGCGTTTGTTTAGGAACAAAGAGCATGCTAGCATGATGCGCTGGCATGCAGAAGAACGTCAATAAGACGGGATGCTGAGACACCCCGCCGACTGGTCGTAGTGGCGAAACATCGACATAACATTTTCAGACTTAAGAGAGGATGTCTGAAACGTAAGGTTCGGTTTAAGTACAGATGGCATGAATCCATTTGGAGAGATGAGCGGTGGCCATAGCACTTGGCCTGTGATCATGTGTATCTATAACCTCCCCCCTTGGCTATGCATGAAGCGAAAGTATATCATGATGCCAATTATCATTCAAGGCCCAAAGCAACCTGGTAACGACATTGATGTGTATCTACGACCATTGGTTGTGGATCTGCTTCTACTGTGGAACAAAGAAGGTGTCCCCATATGGGATGAGGACAAACAGAAGCAATTTAACCTACGAGTGTTGCTGTTCGTGACCATTAACGATTGGCCTGCACTTAGCAACCTATCCGGACAGTCAAACAAGGGGTACATGGCTTGCACCTATTGTATGGATGAAACTGAAAATACGTATCTGAAACACTGCAGGAAGGTTGTGTACATGGGCCATCGTCGATTCCTTGTTGCAACCCATCCTCTATGGAAGAAAGGCAAGCATTTCGAACAGAAGGCAAACCACTGTACTAAGCCTAAACATCGCAACGGAAAAGTCGTGTTTGCTATGGTGAAAGATCTGAAAGTAGTATTTGGAAAGGGACCTGACAGCCAACCTATAGAGAGCGAAGATGGTCACGCGGCGATGTGGAAGAAGAAGTCTATTTTTTGGGAGTTACCCTATTGGGAAGTCTTAGACGTCTGGCATGCAATCGACGTGATGCACCTCAGTAAGAACCTTTGCGTCAACCTGTTGGGCTTCCTAGGTGTATATGGGAAGTCGAAAGATACACTTGAAGCACGTAATGATCTCAAGCATATGCAACAACGCGAGGACCTTCACCGGAACCGAAGGATAAAGGAAGCCATTAATTAAGTCCTACAAGCTACATCCTGAGTAAGGAAGAGAAGGAAAGTATGTTTGAATGCCTGGAGAGCATCAAGGTACTATCTGAATACTCCTCAAATATAAAGAGAATAATAAGCATGAAGGAGAAGAACTTCACAAACCAAAAGTCTTATGACTGTCATGTGTTGATGACACAACTGCTTCCTGTTATAATTCGTAGTATCCTTCCTGATAATGTCCGGGGAACAATAACAAAGCTATATGCTTTCATGAATGCAATTTCGCAAAAGATCATCGATCCAGACAGTTTAACAACCCTTCAAGATGGCATGGTCCAATGTCTTGTTACCTTTGAGATGATCTTTCCACCGTTATTCTTCAATATAATGACGCATCTTCTATGTCACCTTGTGAAAGAGATCGGTATTCTCGGTCCTGTGTACCTACACAACATGTTTCCTTTCGAGAGGTACATGGGCGTTCTAAAGAAATACGTTCGTAACCGTTCTCGTCTGGAAGCAAGCATCGCCAAGGTTTATGGAATAGAGGAGGTCATTGAATTCTGCGTAGAATTTATTGAAAACATTCGTCTAATCAGGATACCCAAATCAAGCCATGAGGGGAGACTACGGGGAAAAGGGACTCTTGGAAGGAAAGCAATAATGACTGTGGAAATGACTTATTCCGTGAAGCACATTTCACGGTTTTGCAACAATCTTCGTTGGTGGCTCCTTACATCGAGGAGCACCTAGCGATTGTTTGCTCAAAAAGCATCGGCAAGTCTGATGCATGGATTACACGCCATCACATTGATACTTTCCCCGCTTGGCTACGACAACATCTAATGGGTACCGAAACCATTGACCGACAATTAGCCTTCTTGGCGAGGGGGCCTTCTTGCTCGATATCGACATTCCAAGGATATGAAATCAATGGATATACATTTTACAAAAGAGCCCAAGACAGAAAGAGCACAAACCAGAACTCTGCTATTCGTGTTGATGCCATGAGATACGATGGTGCAACTAGCACGTATTATGGTGTCATCGAGGACATATGGGAACTAGACTATGGACCCCTGAAGGTACCTCTGTTTCGATGCCAATGGGTTAGGCTCACTGATGGAGACGTAACGATTGATGACGGTGGAATGACAACGATTTACCTAACCAAGGTTGGATACTCAGACGAACCATTCGTCCTAGCCAATGATGTAACACAAGTTTTCTATGTGAAGGACATGTCTAGCAAACCAAAGAAGGGTAAAGGACCCGACGAGCCAAAGCGCCACGTGGTTCTCCCAGGCAAAAGGAAAATCATCGGAGTCAAGGATAAGACTGACGAAAATTACGATCAGTTTGATGGGCAACCTCTGTTTGCGGTGACGGTTGACCCGAGCATCCTCCTATCAAAGGAGGACACCCCTTACTCACGCAATGATCATAGCGAAGGAACATTAGTGAGGAGAAAGTACGTGAGGAAAACAGTGACATGGGTTGTTGTATGGACGATGCAAATTATTTATAATGTTTTGAAGGCCATGCAATGTTTGTGTTTTTTACTAATACAATTATATATGATTATTCATATATACTAGCAATTTTAAACTATTTAAATTGGTCATATTTTAATTATATATCATTATTGAAATGTAATAGCAGATTTAAACTATATAAATTGGTCATATGTTAATTATATATATATATATTTTAAATGTAATAGCAATTTTAAACTATTTAAATAGGTCATATGTTAATTATATGTGATTATTTATATTTAATAATAATTTTAAACTATTTAGATCGGGCATATGTCATTTAAATGTTTTAATCTTTAATCCCGGTTGTTAACCATAGCCGGGACAAATAAATTTTGGAAACAGCAGGAAATTACCTTTAGTCCCGGTTGGTTCTATCAACCGGGACCAAAGATAAAATCATTAGTCCTGGTTGGTTCCACCAACTGGGACTAAAGATACCGACTATAAATAGGTGTGCGCATCGTCTTCTCCCCCGATCCACACTTAGCCGTTTCTCACCGCCGATCGTCCGCCTCTGCCGCCGCCGTCGTCTTCGTCATCTCCACCGCCGTACGTCGTCGCCGACCTCACCGCCGCGCTGCAGCTGAGGTTTGCGCTTATCCTCTCTCCTCTCTCTCTCTCTATGTCTCCATTGATCTCTCTCGCATCCGCGGCCGCTGCCACCATGCCGCCGCAACGCCCCGCGCCACCCCGCGCTATGTGAACAAACGAACGAACGTGAATGATAGAACGTGACCACGAACGATAGAACGAACATGACCACGAACGATAGAACGATAGAACGAACGTGACCACAAACGATAGAACGTGGCCGAAAGATAGAACGAACGAATGAACGAACGATAGAACGATAGAACGAACGTGACCACGAACGATAAAACGTGACCGAACAATAGAACGAATGAATGAACGAACGATAGAACGAACGGGACCAGGAACAATAGAATGTGACCGAACGATAGAAAGAACGAACAAACGAACGATAGAACGAACGCGACCGAACGAACGATATAACGATAGAACGTGAACGATTGAACAAAGGTGACCACGAACGATAGAACGTGACCGAACGAACGAACGTGACGAAACGAACAATAACGTGGTATATATATGTATATGTTTTCGATGTAGATATGCAAGCATGATGTGTAGATTAATCATAGATGTACCAAATTAAATCCAGTCGCACATTGTTAATGATATAATCTATCCTCCGTTTTGTTTGCAATAGTTTTCATGTTTTCACGAGGATACACTGAATATAATATTGCACATCTTTTTTTTTCAATAGTGATTCAATTTTTTTTCTAAGTTCCATCTTAAAGAAAGGGCTGAATTATACTAATTTCATCATCTCCAAGCAAATGTTTTCACTTACGACTGTTGTACATCTTTTAACTAAATTTTTATTTCTTTGTCATACGTGGTGTAACTGCTGACCGCCGTCGTCGCTCAAGCTTAAGTGGCCCCAATAACTCCAAGCAAAACTAAGGCAAGTTACATTAATTCCCTGGTGTATATATATATATATAGACATAGTATACCACGCACTGGGCTTGTTTTAGCGCATTCGTGTATATATATATATGTGTGTGTGTGTGTGTGTGTGTGTGTGTGTGTGTGTGTGTGTATGACATATGCACGTAGGTTGCATGTATAACAATTAATTAACTGGTCATCGTACGTATTTCTCAACAATGTCAATATATGTATATCAATATACTCTTAGTTGATGTGTACTAGTTAATGTTACGAACAGATGGCAGATCGCGATGATGAACAGATCCTCATGGACGAGATCGCAGAGGGTAGCAGACAATATTGGGCGGATGAGGAGCAAGAGGACCCCAACCAATAACTAAACGAGGAGGGAAACGAGGGCACAAACCAAGAGGAAAGTGAAAGGCAACTGGCCGTTGGAGAGAAGAGGGCACACGGACAACAAGGTGCCGCGAGGAAGTTAGAGGACAGGCACATTATTAGTGAAGTGGCCACAAACGGCGAACCAGTAGCCCCAGCCGGTATACTACAGAAGTTTGTGGGACACAGTGGTTGGGTCGTGAGGGATCACGTGCCCATTAGCACAGTGCACTGGCGTCAATCAAGGTCAGCCGAGGATGACCAAAGTTATCTTCCAGATATGGAGAAAGATATGCTGTGGACCACCATGCTCGAGACCTTCACGGTCCCTGAGGCAGATCAACCAAGATTGAAAGAATGGACGATGAAGAAAATGACTGAACAGTTCCAGAAGTACAAGTCAGCTCTGTACAAGAAATACGTCCTGAAGGGTCTGACACCTGATTTCGACAAATTAACCAAGCTGAGGAATGATTGGGATGCGTTTGTCGCACACAAGACCTCCCAGCACGGGCAAGCGCAAATAGAAAAGAATAAAGCCAATGTCGCTAAGAAGCAGTACCATCACCGGCTAGGGTCAGGTGGCTATAAGAAGGCAATCCCCAAGTGGGATAAACTGGAAGTCGGGTTGATAGAAAAGGGTATTGAGCCGGCCACAACGAACTGGCCTAAACATTCCAGAAATTGGTACTATGCTCATGGTGGAACGCTCAATCCCATTGATAGCTTCCTTGTATTCAGCGATGCAATCCGCGAAGCAGCTAGCCGACTTATGGAAGCAGTGGAGGCATCTGCTTAGGGAACATTCAAGCCTGACAGAGAGAAGGACGAGCTTATGCTCGCACTACAGAATCCTGAGCATCTAGGACGAACACGAGGAAAAGGCGTGGTTGCTTGGAAATATAGATTTCAAGAGGACAACCACACTTACAAGAGTCGGATGAGGAGCAAGAGGGATACCAAGGCGAAATTAAGATATCTCAAGGAGAGGGTCGCCCTGCAGGACATAAGGATGCAAGAGGAGGTGGAACGACGGGTGGACCAACGCCTGGCGGAACGACAGAGCCAGCAGACGGTGCAGCCGTATGTCCCTCCAGTCATGGTGAGCCCCTTAGGCAATCGCAACAGCTGTGCTTCTACAGGGCAAGCAGGAGAACAGGGCATAGAAGGTGCAGTAGGGCCAGCTCACGACGACCCATCGTACCCCGTAGATGAAATCACGCGGCGGACACCTTGTGAGCTGCACAGTCCCTCCAAGAACATATCACTCAAGGTATGCTCGTAGTTTTATGATATATGTCTTGTAAATTGCAAAAGGTGGTGCATGCATTTGTTAATTACTAAGTAACCTCGATTCTCATGAAGGTGGCGTCGGGCATGTCCATACCAGTGGACCCTTCAGGGACATACCATTACAGACCGATTCCACCTGGGTACTCAAGGGTCGAAGTTGAATTGGTGGAACGAGGATTCGAGGGTCTCGAGCTGGACATCCTCGGAGGAGACGAGGAGACAAAACTAGGAGACACAGCCCACGCCATTATACTATGGTGCAAGCGGTACATCGTGTTTCCCAGGCGAGCAGCGGCGTCTTCTCCTCCGTCTCGTCCGCCTGCACCGGCTCCTCCGCCTCCGCCTCCTCCGCTTGCACCGTCATCATCTGCTCCGCCTTCACGAGCTAAAAAGTCATGCCCACTTCATCCCACGCCGTCAAAATCCACAGAACAAACAATGAAGCCAAGACTTGACGAGCGAAAACTTCCCACTCTCAAGAAAAGGACGTACTACCGCACTCCCGAGGGGAATGATGAGGTCATATGAGCGGAAGTGAAGGCGTTCTTCAAGACACGGAGCCCACAAAAGAAAATTCTTATAGATCCGGCTACTAAGAAGTTCTTTCAAAAGATGAGCGAACCGGTCAAGATGCTTTACTTTCGGATTATGACTGGTCGATGACGAAGTCGTTTAAGAAACAAAGAGGAAAGACCAAAGAAGTGCATCAGCTCGGAAAGCAACCAAAACAATCGGTTGAGCCGTTGCTACCACCCGGTGAAGAGGAACTAAGGCAATGGATGAAAGAGACGGGTCTGAACAGGGCGCAACTGGTGGTAGACGCACCAATAACCATAGCAACAGAAGTCGATTTGAAATACAAATTTAAACTCGACGAACCGCTTGTCAAGCCTAGTCAGGTGAACACCCTCTCTACATAAATGTACCGATTCCATCAATGGTACATGGAACGTTCATCCAAAGGTAGAACGATGGTTGGAGCGAGGATAAGAAACACAGATTACTATCAAGGAGATGATGTTCTGTGGATCAACTTCGAGAATGTATTCGATGTGTACCAACTAGACGCTCTCGACGTCTCCATTCTCAGCTGCTGGGTTTTGTAAGTATCGTTTTAGCAAAATTTATTTTATTCCTTAGCTCCTTCTATGTACCATTCAATGGTTACAATGTGCCGATAAGACTGATGCAAATTCCTTTATCCTTTGTAGAATGGAGATTCAATCGTGCCGTAGGCAGGGGATTTACAATATTGGATTCATGGACCCCCGAAAGTCAATGTCGAAATGATACGGGATTTTGAGAAAGCTACAGAGGACAATATTATTCATTTCCTGGTGCAGCAGTATTATAAGACCTACATACTAGTGTCCCACAACACAGAGTGAGTTTTAACTGTCTTTCGAATTTGTACCAACTTCCTCCTCATACTCATACCATGACATATATATCATCTGACGCAATTTACAGATTTCACTGGGTCATTTTCCTCTTCGACCTTGAACTATGCAAAGTCCATGTCTATGACTCAATGGATAAACCAGAGTCTACTTTTGCCAAGATTTTTGAAGTGATAGACAGGTAATGTCATCTATTTAACTGTCATTAATTATGAACACTGCTATTGCTACTATGCAGATCTCCGATATTTAATCATAGCTTCCAACTGTACATAGGGCATGGGCAAAGTTCCGTACATTGGTCTGCGGGGTTTGGAAAGAAAAACTTAGTAGGAGGTTTAATTATCTGGTGAGTACATGCTCCAAAACATATTGAATCATTAATTTGTTCTAGAAAAAATTAGTACATTAAATCTCTCGTTGTTTCTCCTTAAGTGTGCAAAACAGGAGCAGGGGAATAACTTGTGTGGCTACTACGTCTGCGAATATACTCACTGCATTGTACACCAAATCAACAGTGACAAGGATCTGGAAGTACGTAAAAATCATTCATACATTATGTCCCGATTTCTTATTGACTTCATATACTTATATCTCAATTTTTTCAAACAATAGATTATTTACATGAGGGAAAAACTATCCAACGAAGAATTTATTAAGGCTGTTCAAGAACAATTGATGGAATTTATCAATGAACAAATAATTGATCCCGCGGGAGAATTCCACTACGATGGAAGACCTATTGATCATCATCCCCATATATAACATGTCTTAGGTTTCTTCTTAATAAACAATAGAACATTAGAATTAACGAAGAATTGTAATATATGTATGTATTTAGATGTGCATACATGTACTTATGTGTGAGAGTATATTTCGGTAATATAAGTATATATTTAGTTGAGTGCATATATGTAGGGAATATATATACGTGTAAAACATGTATTTATACATATATATATATATATATGCATATTGCATATATATATGTATAGATACATATATTACATATATACACATATTATATATACATATATATGCATAATATATAAACAAGCAGCTGGCAGAACCAACAATTGTTTTTTTAAAAATGAAAAAATATCTTTAGACCGGGACTAAAGATGGCTCTTTAGTCTCGGTTATTTCACCCGAGACTAAAATAGACATCTTTAGTTCCGGATTCGTGGTCCCGGTTGCATAAACGGGACTAGAGAGTGTTACAAAACGGGGTTAAAAACTTCTTCTCCACCAGTGGTTGTTACTGATCTTGAATGCCCGAACTAGTATAAAAATCCTTGTATCTCGTCTTCTTACCACGATCTCGCGTATACTTTAGTATTAATGATCTCCATACTCTATAAATACCGTTGTCGAGTATATCCTTTCGACATAATTAATGACAGAATTTATATTGAAAACAAATTTTTGAATTTTTCAAACAAGCTACGTTAGATATATGCCCTATGTAAAAAGTTGTAGAGACTTGTAGTGCTGGTTGATATATATACAACTTTGTAAGGGACGACTTTTTCATTTAAAGTCATATATAAAGTGTCAAATATTTACTACATCTTTTTAATCCGAGTAGTCAAGAGAATAATAACAAAACAGTTCTCGACATATATAAGGTGGCTTTGCCTGGAGAGAAAGGTCTTGTGTTTAAGTTCCATAAATCGTATTTATGCTTAATTTGCCAAAAAAAAAGTGGATTCG
This sequence comes from Oryza officinalis, assembly GCA_008326285.1. Classification (NCBI taxonomy): domain Eukaryota; kingdom Viridiplantae; phylum Streptophyta; class Magnoliopsida; order Poales; family Poaceae; genus Oryza; species Oryza officinalis. Next base: position 8,234,510 of record BDMV01000002.1, on the reverse strand, counting down.
TCACAAATAAGTAACCACCTGTTATGGATGATATGTTCCGATAGCTCGATGGATTAACGGGTGCAGAGAACACTCAGATATAAATTTTGGCAATCATTGATACAGCTAATGACCAAATAATTAACTCCTCCAAATTGCGAAACTAAGAATAAAGCATACCTGAATACAAAGTACTTATTCTTCAACCTCACAAAACTGTAGTCCGCATGCAAAAACAGAAATCCTTCGAACTTGCAACACCTCCATATTCCAGGACAAAGATGAGAAAGGGTCAATCTCTTCTAGCTACTGCTGCTGCAAGTCAACAGCAAACCAAACTAGCTATTAGCTTGCAAGCCACATGCCCACAAGAATAAAACAGGCTGCTACAGGAGTGTTAATAAATTAGAGTTGGCTAGCCGCCGAAGCATAAAAATATGTCCAATTGGTTTGATTAGAAAATGGGCACAATTAGGTGTGTACAAGCTCGGTACTAAATACTTTCTCCGTTCATTTTCTAATTTATAATGGTTAGTTCATTCATTTATACCCTTAAATATCATCACAGAATCAGAAAAGCTGTCATCTACTCGGATCAATCAAAATGGGCTAAATATCCTAATATCCTAAACAATACTTGTAAGTCAATATGTACTCCATTTCAGAATCTAAGGTGTTTTGATTTGTCGTAAGTCAAACTACTACAAATTTAATCAAGTTTATCAGAAATACATAGCATCATCAACAACACCAAAAATGTTTCATTAAAATTACCGTACCATTGACTATTTCAAAGTTTCAACAAGTACTCTCTTTTTTTTATTGTGGCCCCACTCATCCTGAAGATTCTTTTGATAAAACAAAGTGAACCGGCGGCGTTCTGCAAACACTGATCATACAACATCGGATAGACTCATTTGTTTCCAAAAAGCTCCAGTGTGCCAGCTGACAGTTTTGAACTACATCAAAAGTAGTCAACTTGTGAAGCATAGAGAGATGCCCTGTGAATTCACAAGCTGATGCCTCAGTGCGCGCTATTACTTGAGCTTGTCATCACTTCCGTTGAGCTTTCTTTTGGCTTTAATAATACACTAGAAAATCCTATTGCATTGTGAAATTATTTAAGTGGGGACTGCATCCAAATAATCCATCGGTAACAAGAAAGAAAAACGAAAAAAAACAAATTCTTTCTTTTGTCTCATGCACATGAAGTAGATAAATTAGTTGATCAGTGAAGCAAAAGGATAATATAAAAAACTAGCTAGCAGCCATCTATTATCTTAATAAAGGAATAAAAAAAGCCACCGCATTTGCTCTCACGGTCTAGAAATTCCCACACTAACAAAAATAGATTCCAAGTAGAAATATAATTTAAAATAGATGAAATTCGGAAAATAAAGAAAATTAAAAGAAGAGTCTATACGCTCCATGCATCCGTCCACAAATAAGGAATTTTAACCCTCTATATTTGTCCACGAATATAAGCGATTTTGGGGTAATATTTATACCATCAGTTACCTCCTATCTAAATTCCTTCATATCTTATCCCTAACTACCTTCTCTTCTTAAATTATTACTCATTAGTAGCATGTCCGTGCTAACGCTACGGCAATATTGACAATGTGCAGTGGCTTACTATGTTTCTACATTGAAAAAAGGGACAACACTTCATAGTAACTCATCCAGATAATGTTGCACTACATAAGCATAACCAATAATATCTACAAAAACACAGATAATTGTTATAAAATAATATTGAGAAATTCCATGAGTACATACAAATGATGTCAAGGCTATCAGGCATGTCATTCATGTGAAAAACTGAACATAAGCTTCATTTATATCTCTAGGAAGTTGAGCGCAGCGGCAGCGAGGCCACTCACCTAAAGACATTGCTCTTGTCAAGGAATTTTTTACGTAGTACTTGACCATATATAAATCAGTATGGAATACTGATACATATTGGTGATACTTACCTGTAACAAATGGTTGTGCAATAAGAAGAGCAATGGTAGATACTCCTAAGGCGATATTGGTGATTATCAGAGCATTGCACAGAGTTATATTGCACAGAGATATTGGTGATACTTAACAATATGGAATGATTCTGTAATAAGAGCAATGGATACTTCTAAGACGAACAATGGAGATACATTCACAATAGAAAGTGTAAACATGTTTAAGCAATAGAAAATCATAAAAAAGTGAGAAGTGTGATCCAGTATTGTAGAGTGCAGACTTCAAATATACAACACATCGTCAGTCCCAAAGTCCTCCCTGAATACAAAAAAGAAATTTTTATATTTTATTAATTTCTTCATCAGCTAGTCCATTCAGACAATGATAAATTATACAAGTAGAACAGGACAGTTTTCTGCAAAAAAATCACAAAGAAGATCAGTAACCAATTGATAAGGGGACTACCAAATACATCTTCTAGATGATGCAGTAATTGCAATTTGTACAAACTGGATTTGTTAATCAGAACCTATATATTATCAATATTGTCACAGTTCCAAAGAGGCGATAACAAGCGGTTGGCAAAACGCCACACAAGTTGTGAAATGTGATTATTTCGGAAGTGGTTAATTAGTCAAGTATTTGGGGGAAATCTAAAGATGTCATATTATTGACAAAATTATAACCTTTACCAGGTTGTGGACCAACTCTTTCCTAAGTTGTGACCAAATCTATAGAGTTGGTTTTCCTCGAATAACTCCCCAAGTTGGGCCCTAAATTCGTCTTTTGCAGAGTCCAAGTCCTTTCCAAATGGCTTTTCAACAATTACTCTAACATCCAGCTGCAGGAAAAACATTTATGCAAAGAAAGTGAACCTTGATGAAGAAAATGAACCTGAATTTTCCAGTAAATTTATTACTTCTACTTTACTTATGTTCAAGGAAGTGCAATAGCCTATGCGGAAACATAATTGCTGAAGATCATAAAGTCAATGGAAGGGGCACATGGAAAGATGTATACCAGGATTCATAGATGACAAGGGCACTGAGGTAATATAGCCACCCTTTCCCTCTGTAGTAATATACTGTACGTACTGACTGAAATTAGAAAACAAAGATGAATTAAATGTTGTGCAAAATAGTTTGAATCTCATAGAAAAAGTTCTGAATCAAACAACGCTATAAATCCGAACCCATGAGGTAGCAACCATTTAATAATACAACATCCAAGATCAGTCTAAGATGAGGCAGCTGCACGCCTATACCTGCACACACAGGAGAAAGACAAGTGAAGGCCTTCCGAGGACAGTTTGATATGCCGAGGTGCTTCCATGATTTTTCTTCCGAGATGAAGTTATCATCACAAATGATGGTGCAATCCTCGGCAGTGGCAACAATCAAATGAATTTCGCTATGACTCTTTCATGACCAATTTCTCTATGACTTTTTCATGACCTTGTCGAACCAATTTCTTTATGACTCTTTCATGATCAGTAAACGGAAGGGTTTCTGTACTATAACGGCAAGAGTGTGTCTCATGGAAGCATAAACCTCTACTACTACAAAACAAAATGTATAAAAAGATTAGTTTTCAAAAGAGAAACCTGGTAACCATTTGATCAATGTTTTTTCCCCTGCACAGCTACCTCCCTATCCTTGAATGTTTTCGTGGCCCTCTCAAATCTCAATGCAACTTGAGGCGACAAGGTACCCCTCACTGATAGACAAGTAGTACTGCCAGCACTTAGCAAATTAGCCAGAAAAAATCCAATATTTAAAATCAACGGCATATTACATTTTCCCTGAGAAAGTATGATGCACCACTGTGCTAGTATGTACAGAAGAAAACAGTCGAGAATTGATAAGTTGATTTTTGGTCGTTTTGACCCACTTGAAGCTTAATTAGCAACCAAGGAAAATTGACATGCATGTGAAAGGATTCCAAATCATAGTAATTTTGTTGATGACCTCCAGGTTGTATGGACTCTTGGGACAACCAAGAGTGATGTGTTAGTTCAAATATTTCAGATCATAGGATATACTGGCCTGAAACTGAAAGCAATAGTCATGAACAGAACCTCAATCACTTGTATGTGTGTTCCCCACTCCCCAGATCGATCTGCTGGACTGCAAGAGTGTTGTTCTAATTAAGCAGTAAAATTGTCATTGTAACACATTGCAACACAGCATTTAGCATCCATCCGCTGACTACTTTACCATCAATTAAGCATCCAATACTGCAACACGACGGGCGACGCCTCTTCCTCCCTTCTTCCCCCGCCTCTCTTCCTCTGACGCGACGGGCGATGGGAGGCCGGAACGCCAGCGAGAAACTGCTCTGTTGCGGCTGCGCTAGGTCTGGCTCCCGCCCCTACATCCTGCTTCACCCCACCGTGGCTGCAGACCACCTCGATCAGCCGACGGACGGGCATTCCGCGTGATGAGGGAGGCGTCGAGGCAGCGGCGGCGGCTGAGGGAGAGGGGATGGTGAGGGGAGGCAGGGCGCGATTTAGCTGGGACTGAAGAATGAGGAAGATGACAGAGGTGATCAGGATCGAGGGGCACGATTAGGGGTGCGGGAGACAAGGGAAGGAAAGTGGAGGATGAATTGTGCGGAAGACGGGAGACGAGGTCACGGGCGCGTGGCACGTGATTTAGGGGCTGAGATGTTATTAGCCATTGTATTTGTCAGCGATGATGACGAGTAAAACGAATCGATGAATTATAGGGTAGATTTAACGAGGAAACTCTCCATCCTTAATTTCTCCTAAAGTAATCAAAATCCGTTATATTTGTGGAAGGAGGGAGCAGAACAGAATATGGATTAATTAAAATTTGGAACAAAAACATAATAAAACAAGAAACTTGATTACAGTACAAATTCCAAATTAAAAAAGCTCACTAAAATTCGAAAAAATATATAAAGTGTCCATATGAAATTAAGTACAAGTTTAGGATATATGAAATTTGGATTAACAAAAGAAAGATTAGGAGAGTCCAAATACAACACAATACGAGATTAACTACAGTTCAGAATAAAATATAATAAATCCAACAATTTAATTTCAATACAATTTCCAAATTAAAAGAACTGAACTACTAAATTTGAAATAAATAAATAAATAAATATGTACAACATGTCCATGTGAAAATTTATATAATAAGAAGTCCATATTTAAATGCAACTTATAAATATCCGAAGTTATGATTGAAATACCAAAAGAACAATCCTCGCAGAAATACTAGAGTGGTTTTCATTCTGAACATAGACATTCAAATATTATTGATTTCGATGAAAATTTCAAAGTAAATTCCTAAAATACTAAAAATTGAAATAAAAAAAATAGTGAACAATAGAGATTTTAACAAGTTCATATCAATACCGGTCAATAGAATAGCTGCATTTTTAATATGAAAATTAGCAATCGAATTGCTATGCAAATTTTGTAAAATGTCCAAATGTTACAATATGAAATATAAATTAAGATTATCAACAAGTAGTTCTATGAAACATGAATAACTGAAATCAGTAATACAAAATAAATTATATATTTTACTTTACAAGCTTCAAATTAAAATTAATTTATTCTAAAGGAAAACATTAAGTGTTGTTCAATTGTGCTATCCATTAGAATTAAAAACTAATGATGAAAAAGAGTTTTTGTAGTCTGAAAGCATTATAAATCAAATAAACCTGCTAATAAAGAAGTGTTGATAGCAAGAGACATTTTCTTATTTGAAATGAGTTGTAGACTATCACGAATATGCAATACCCTTCTTCTTTGTTAAGTGGAAGAATGTCATCCAATATGTGAGAAAATGCAAATATTATTCTGAAGATGGATTGAAGGAGAGAAAAAATATATCATAATTTTTATATCATTAATTTATTATATTGTGAACAGCATACTAAAAGGAGACGCCATTTTTGTTTTATGGACATAGAAATTTTCATATTAATCAGAATATCAGACAGTAAAACTTTGATCAATTTATGTAAGAGTTCAAAATTATGTTGCCATTTTCAATATTTCTCTTTCACGATAAAGTGTGAAAGTATATCTATTATTATTATATGAGAAGATTTTGTAATTTGCTGTGCAATCTGCGCAAACAACTATATTAGTTTGAAATTGAACATAAAACCGTTTCCAACTAGTATTGGCGCAGCTGGTAGTTTGACTCCTCATATCGATTATCAAGTAGGGGCGTTATCAGCGCTGATAACTGAAGAAAAATACAATGGAGCTGTAAGAAACTATCATCATAGGATAGTTAGTATTAACTATCTCAGAATTCAGACCATTAATTAGTATGCCGTACGTCCAATCGATGAATTGAGTATTAATTATTATAAAATTTAAAATAAATTTACTTGATTATTTTAAGCAACTTCTTATTTTAAAAAAGAAAACATCGTTTAGCAGCACAGGAAAGCTAATAGTGTGTAAACAAAATCGAGGGTAGTAGCTCACCCTAATTATTAAGCTGAATCAAACATGCCCCAAATCTGATTGACTTTTGTGCCAAGACTAGAACACAGGAAACAAATTAAATCTCATAAAGGATAAAATTACCACATAAAAATGACAACGCAATATTGTTGAAACACTTTCTTTGAACACAGAATTGCTGAGTTACATTGATCCCAGTCTTTTCCTTTGACTGCTGCTCACAGCACTTAAATGGATGTCTGAAATGATTCTCGGTCCAATACGAATAATATTTGACCGCTTTCAATAATCTACTGCTTTATACAGAAGCTTGGGCACTCCCCTTTCCTCATCCACGCATTTTTTTTCTCCACATGTATGATTTACAATCGCAATGCGGACATGCCGGCTGCTTTTGTCCACATGTTTGGTTCAGGCTGCTTCCCTTGGTTCGAAACACGAACTCAGTGTGTTTCTTTGTAATTCATAGATGGTAACCATCTCCTCCGGGTTATTTCCTTTTTTCTAACATACATATTGGCACATATCTATACTTCCTATATATATTAATAGTACATAACATCATCTTATCGGTTAAGTGGTAGGAAGCAATTGCCTTCTCTTGTAACTTACCATCACTTCACCTTGGGGCTCAGGCACAAGCTTAGTCCAGTCTGTCTTAGGAAATGGAGACAACAATTTGAGCTCAAAGTTTCTCAGCAAGTGACTCCAAATCGCCTTAATCTGCATGTAAGCATAGTTCTCGCCGACGCAGCTATTCCTCCCACCGCCAAAAGATGTGTAAGAGAATTTCCCACCAACTTTGTCCTCCTCTCTTCCAGGACCAAACCTGTCTGGATCATACAGATGAGCATCCTTGTAGATGTAAGGCACACGGTTGCTTATCACTATAGGGCTTGCAATGGTGTGCCCGGCTGGGACACAATATTCATGGCCTTCTCTGGTCCGGACAGTGAACTGCTTGAGGGCCGTCCTGACCATCGTCGGCGCCGGAGGATGCAGCCGGAGTGTCTCCTTGATGCAGCTCTTCAGAGTGTGCATGTCCATCAAGAAACTACAGTGATCCGTGATTCTGCCATCGATGCGGTGTTTCCTGACGATCTGATCCTGCTCGTCGACAGCGGCGGCGAGGAACTTCTCATGGCTGAGCAGGCGAGCACCAGTCCAGACGCTGGTGTGAGTGCTCGTGTGCTTCGCGGTGAAGAGAAGTCCGGCGATGAGGCCGGTCACCTCCGCCTCCGTCGTGGCGCGACCATCGGCCTTGTACCTGGAGTCGATCAGGCTCTGGAGCACGTCCTTGTCGACATGGTCTCCCTGCTGCTGCTTGCGGGATCTCACTATGTCGGAGAATATGGCGTGGAGCCTCTCGCGTGCCATGTCGCGGCGGCGGTTGGAGGGGATGAGTGGGGTGTAGGGGAAGAAGACGCTCATAAGGTTTACGCCGTTCTCGATATCGCGGAACAGGTTGCAGACCTCGTCGAACATCGTGCCCATCACCTCCTTGCCGAGGAGGCATCGGCCTGAGATCAACAGGAGTAGTTGCTCTAGTTCGCGTCTTAGATCAACTGTGCCATGTTGCCCCCATTTCGCAAAGTAATCCTGCAGAACGTACACATGATGACAAATTGTAAGTTAATGAAGCTTCTGGTGACTAGGTACTGTATATACATATCTTGATCTAATTAATCATCTCGAAAGTACCATCCAACTGTAGTTTACACTCCGCGCATGATGCATAAAAATAATATATTATCACTTACTCCCTTCGATTGGTAGATTTCTTGGCTAACAAACCGAGAGTCATGGGGAACAAGTCCACCTTTTGTCACCCACACACGTACTTACAAGACGTGATCGGAGCAGGATTTGCATTCTCGAAATTGGAGTTTGCCAAGGGCCCCAAAAGAACCGAAATCATCAAAATTTTAGAAATTTTGGTACTTTTTTGGCCGAAATTATTTGAAAATTGAACGAATTTTGAATGAAGTATGTGCTTGCCGGTGGGAGACGAAATTACCGAAATTTCAAAAATTTTCAAAATTTCATTCCGAAATTGCAATCACTGGATCGGAGACGCTTCCTATTTCTTAGTATCCCTCCGAGTCCCACCAATGTTACATTGGAGGAGCTCCCATGCGCGAGACGACGATGTCCCGCATGGAAAGCCACCTCCTAAAACCCTAATTCCTTAACACCTATGTTGATCATCAGAAGCACTAGGAGGGACCTGAAGGGTTGTTTCCAGGCCATTACTGGATACTCCTTGCAAAATAGTCCTGCATGTATAATGTATATATAATGAGACATGCATATATAATGAGACATGCATTACATATACCACAGCTAAACATTCAAGCAAAAAAGGCATGAGTGTGCACAGTGGCAGATCCAAAAGTTGACTCCTACTTCTACTTCTGCGGGAAGGCTAAGATTGAATCGAACTCATGGCGTGGATCGTGTGAGAGGGAGGAGGGAGCAGGGCATGCAGCTCTTTAGGTCATGTGTGTAGTTTCTTTTTTTTCGATACACGAAAAACGCACATGCACATGCACATACATCACTATACACGGAACATCACACTCACATCCTCGCGAATGCACCCCTAACACATGCTCATAGAGATAGAAACCAGCGGCACATTTCTGATCTCATTAAAATTCTATTGAAAACCCAGCTGCATGTGCATAATCGTGGGCACAAGGATTTAAACCTTGATGGATGAAGTCATGCACCCATGATTTCACCAGCACATCACTGGTACTAAAGAAATGCAACATTCAATAAAACTGATTGCAACACCAACAACCAATATGTGAAAAATTGAAGAAACACGACTGTAGTATTGAGAAAAATTGTTACCGTTGCACACCTACAACGAGACAGTGCACACCATGTGCGACTACAGTATTCGGTTGAACGGAACAGAGTGAAACACTCACACACAAATAGACAATAAAGTGCAACAAAAGTTTACAAGAGATTTCAACAGAAGTCATCAAAAAATCTATAAGAGCTCTCATTTCACTGGTCCCGTAGCTATGCATATAAGGTAGGATTTAGGAGAGTCCCTTTATCTTTAAAACATCTATATATCTTTTAGCCTCTCCCGGATTGAGTAGTAAGTAGACCAACCAATCGTTCTTACCTTTCAGTTTTTTTTTTGTATCTCCTCACATTTAGATTAGTTCATAGCCTATTGTTGTTAATTATCAACACACAGACTATAGTGGTATGCTTTTATATTTTGTCTACTGACATAGACATGTACACATTTTTCTAAATGATACAATATGTTTGTAAAATAAAATATAACACAAGCACATCCACATAAATCCATCCATAAAAGATTTACTTTCAACATTTGAGTCTATCCATACAACCATATCAGTGAGAACTGAGAATAGCTCACTCACTTATGTGCTGGGAGGATGTTCACCCAGCCCAGCCCACCTAGGTTTAGGCTGCTCACTTGGGTTCAAATCCCGAACTCAAGTGTGTTTCTTACGGGAATTTTGCCCCGTTCTTAATTCACGGATAGCCAGCTCCTCCTGGCTATTAACCCTTTTTTACATGCATATTGGTGTATACATATAACTATTTTCCAGACCATATCATCGTCTTTCGAGCTAAGTGGTAGGAAGCAGTTGCCTTCTCTTGTAACTTACCATCAGTTCCCCTTGGGGCTCAGGCACTAACTTGCTCCAATCTGACTTAGGCAACGGAGACAACAATCTGAGCTCAAAATTTCTCAGCAAATGGCTCCAAATCGCCTTAATCTGCATGTAAGCATAGCCCTCACCAACACAACTGGTCCTCCCGCCGCCAAAAGAAGCGTAAGAGAATTTTCCGCCAACCTTGTCCTCCTCTCTCCCAGGACCAAACCTGCCTGGATCATACAGATGAGCATCCTTGTAGATATAAGGCACCTGGTTGCTGATCACTATAGGGCTTGCAATGGTGTGCCCTGCGGGAACGGCATATTCATAGCCTTCTCTTGTCCGGACGGTGAACTGCTTATGCGCACTCCTGACTAGCATGGGTACAGGAGGGTGCAGGCGTAGGGTTTCCTTGATGCAGCTGTGCAGCGCGCGCATCTCCATCAAAGAACCGTAGTGATCCGTGATTCTATCGCCGTTGATGCCGTGCTTTCTGACGANATGAGAAGGGAATTCCAGCAAGGTGGCCCGATGTACGTAGTAGGTGGTGCATGCGTCATATGGGTGCTAATTTCTACAAGCAATTCAAGAACAAGCATCTGACGGATCTTTTCAAGAGTCTCTGTGCACATAATCAAGAGAAGAAATTTAATGAGTTGTGGAGAAGGTTGGATGAGTTGACAAGTAAGCAAACAGACGAGCAATCTCGTCGGCCACAAGCTGAAGTTGACGAGCCTCCCGTACCTCTTGGTCCACTGCATGACGATCCACCCACAATGAGAAGGAGGTCGGGATCATCTATCCGAAATTTCACCCATTGGATTGAGAACGAACCAAAGGAGAAGTGGTCTCTGCTGTACGACCCCGATGGTTCTCGGTATGGCATAATGATAACTAATCTGGCCGAGGTTTACAACAGGGTAATGCGAGGAGTGTGAGAACTCCCGTTGGTTGGTATTGTCGAATTTATCCTTCACGGCACACAGGCCTACTTCAGGGATCGATACAAGAAAATTTTTCCCTCAATGGCTGATAACAAGATAATATTTGGCAGTGTAGTGACTAAGTGCATGGAAGATAAAATTGCCAAGGCACAGAGGCATAGAGTTATTCCTCAAGGCACAAAAGTACATCGGTATGAAATAATGTGTGTTGATAGGAGCAGGCGGGGTATCTACCGTAAGCAAGCCGTGCAGGAATGTGTCCTTAAGGCCGATGGCGGATGCAGTTGCAGCTGTATGAAGCCAAAGCTTCGACACCTGCCTTGCTCTCACGTACTTGCCGCAGCCGGTGATTGTGGCATACTTCTCGATGTGTACGTGTCACATTATTTCAGGAAAGAAGCGATCTTTCATACATGGAGTGAGGAGATATATGGGTTCGGGATCACAGGATCTTACACAACTCTGAGGCCCCAAGTTTTTTACATTCCGGATCCATCCAAGGTAAGGGTGAAAAAGGGCCGGCATCAAACAAGACGCATCAGAAATGACATGGATGAGGCCGAAGCTGGTGGTAGGACTATACATTGTAGCAAGTGTGATCAACGCGACCACACTTACAAGAAATGCCCAAAGAATGTGGAGGGTCCGAGCGTCTCGGATGTCAGTCCATCTGGAGAGGCAGGTGATGGAAGCCGACCACCTGGGGAAGGAACAACAACCAGGCGAGCACGTCCCAGGCGTCCTCGTTCGGCAGGGGATGCGATGGTCTAATATTGTTTAGGAACCATGAAGTAGACCGATATTGTATCGTAATGAGTATTCGAACTAAGTAGTCGTATCATGTCATTTCAATGAATCTTGTTGTAAATCTGATGTTCGTGAACCTTACAAAATCTTATTGTACACCGGTATTGTATTGCGAATTTTTCGGTAATGTAAGCTAGACTTGCAAACAATTTGATGTAGCACCATAATGTTGTCGTAAACTCTGTATCATTGTGCTGAAGTAATATTTGTTTGTACTGTTTCTAACTATGTTTAAGTAATTTGTACTGTTTTTCTAATCATAATTTGGCATGCAGGTATGGCTGACGACACACCTGAGCTCTTCAGCCGTGGCCTCGACAGGAACCACCGCTCGTACATGTCAGCCGTGCAGGGTGCGCAGCTCGGCACCCTCCGCCCACGTACTTCACGCCAGTTGCTGCGTGTCGACCCGCGACACGTTCCCTGGTACAGCTCGTTCAAACTTTAAATCATCATATTTGACCACAGTAATACTTTTTTGGTACTAATGTGTGAGGTTTACATTACGCAGGTTGCGTGAGGCAGGGCTCCTACCACTGTGTAGGCTTGTTGAGGCTGGGGCGGACGAGAGAGACCCAGCGAGGCGCTGGGATGTAGACCGGTCTCTCCTTGCTGCTCTGGTAGACCGCTGGAGGCCCGGGACGCACACGTTTCATCTTCCCTGTGGGGAGATGGCTCCGACACTACAGGACGTGTCGTACCTCCTGGGTCTACCTCTCGCTGGAGACGCAATTGGGCCTGTGGACGGTGCTGGGGGATGGAAGGAGGATCTCACGGAGCGTTTCGCGCACGTGATGCGCCTTCCGGGTGTACCTCCGCCCACTGGCCTACACCCGTACACTACCGCCGGGCCGAGCAAGGCTTGGCTGCTTCAGTTCACCGTAAGTTCAAAGTTTGAACGGGTTTATGATTTTTTGAACAAATATATTTATTTGTACTAATATTTGGTTCATTGCTACAGGCTGACCAGCTCCACCCGGACACCGATGACTACTCAGTTCGACGCGCCCTAGAGGCGTACCTGCTCTGGCTGTTCGGATGGGTGATGTTCACCAGCACTACAGGCCACGCTGTGGACAAGGGTTTGATTCACTACGCACGTGGCATCGCGGATGCTGAGCTAGGCAACGTGCCTAGGTGGAGCTGGGGGTCAGCAGTGCTAGCAGCCACCTACTGTGCCCTCTGTGAGGCGTGCACGAAGACCGACGCGGGAGCGCTCTTCGCTGGTTGCCCTCTGCTGGTTCAGCTTTGGGCAGCTGAGAGGTTTGCCATAGGACGGCCTGTGGTGGACCCCACACCATATTGGACAGGACGCAGCGCGGAGTGGCCGGAGGACGGCCCCACGATGGGGACGTACTGGTGTCGACGTGGGGTGAGTAGTTCTTTCGTACATTGCATCGTCCATTTTCTTTCACGTTCGACTGTAACAATCAATTATATTTGTACCATATTTGTACCTCGCAGCGTCGTTACGCCCACGTGCAGGTCAGACGGGGTTACCCGGACTTCGTGTTCGAGTTCGACCGTCTCCAGCCCAACGACGTCGTCTAGCAGCCGTACACACAGCAGGCGGTGGCAGCGAGAGCACCGCTTGGACTTTCGTCCCTCTGCACACGTGACGCGGCGTACTGGCTCACGACGATGCCGATGGTGTTCGACATCTTCGTCGAGCCTCACTGCCCGCAGCGGGTGATGCGGCAGTTTGGGCTGAGGCAGGTTTTCCCCGGAGACATGGCGCCTACCGTCCTCCCTGGAGACCACTCGTGAGTATAATGTGTCCATATTACAAATATGATGTTACTGCATTCATCGAGCTATCTAAGTGTCTGCTCTTCACAGGTT